>CM028341.1:2400000-3010000 GCA_016647705.1 Eucommia ulmoides
GCATCTCTTTCATTCTTCAAACAAATTATTGTCAAGAAAAATATTAAAGGAAAACCTCTTACGTTTATTAGATTAATAAAATAACGAAAATATCCGTATTAGAAAATCACATATTGAGCACAATCCAATTTTCATTCAAAATTATTAATAACATTTTTAATTTTTCGAAATTGAAACAAATGTGAAGTCGGGCGACAAAATGTGCAATTTGACAAATTTTTAGAGTTACTCACCCTATACTTATATATTGATTCTCATTCATTCCCAAAAAGCTATTCCCACTACCATCTCGTCAGACACCATCACCACGCCGTCAGCCACCACCACCCCGCCTTCCACCAAAAAAAAAAGAATAAATGTCAAAACTAAATATGTTTCTTGTTTCTGTTCTTATAAATTAAAAAAAAAAAAAAAAACAATTTAAAGACAACGTTCGTTACAAAACATGTTTTTGTTTCCGAAGTACTTCATAACAAAAACAAAATTTTCATCCAATCTCATTCCATCCCAAATTTATTGAAAGTAGAACAGAAAAACAAAAACACTAACCAAATGCTAGCTACTTAATCTTCCCGAGAATTTAACGCAAATGTGAAAACTTCATTAGCGCCACGCAATGAAATTGAATTACTAAGGGTGGAAAGTGTAATTTAATCTTGGTTGAAGCTCTTGAAATTCAGTGATAGAACTAATGAAAAATAGCCTTTTTAACAACAACCCACTTTCTTATTTTGCTTTAAAACACATTAAAAAAAACAAAAAAAAAACAATACAATTAGAATAAAAAAATAAAAAAGGGGTCCTTAAATGTAAATAAAATAAAAACCTCACTCAGTTTCTTCCACAGTTGATTCAATCCCGAGAAGAACAAATCCCACTGCAACCCCAACAATAACCAGCCCATTCATGATCGCAGCAATCCTGAATATCTCCGCCGCCGCATTACACGTCGTGGACATAACTCCGCCGCCGCCACCTCTTCTTCCTCTTCCTCCCTTTGATGAAACCCTAAAAGACTTCCCAAGCCTTACAAACGCATGACTGTTACTACCCACTGGTAACCCCAAACCCGGCACTCTCTTTCCGGCCCTGCAGCTCAACCCAGCAACGCATTTCACGGCGGCTGTCCTTCCTCTTGCCGGGCCTGCCACGGCGGTGATTGTCGCCGGAGTGATAGTTGCCGATGCCATCTGGGAAGAGAACCTGCAAAAAAAAGTGGAATTTCACTAGAATTAGAGTGATGGGTAGTTGAATTTAGCTTGTTTTATAAAGATGAGGATAGAGAGTTTTTGTATGGGGGAAAATGGGAGGGGGATTGGATAAGGTGGTGAGGAGATGGGTGGATGACAAAGAGATTGGATTATGGCTTGTTTGGTTAGAGGTGTAAATATCCAACTTTTAATAGTGGCCAAAGAAATTTCAAATAAAAAAATTAAAAATAAAAAGTGGGCCATAATTTGAAAAGGAGGAAATTTCCAACTTCCAAGTGGGCTTTGAATCTTATGCAAAAATAATCATGATTTTTAATCTTTATCATTGATATGTACACCATAATCAATAAATAACTGATATTTATTTTTATATTTTGTATTTGAGTAATACCTCTTTAATGCCTTTTTTCTTAAATATTATTTTTTTAAGTCAAAATTGGTATTGATATTGATTAGGAATATTTCGAGAAGTTCTTAATAAAGACATGTATAAAAACAATTGTGAGTCGAGCATGACCTATTGTGTTCATGTGCAATGCGTGTGACCTGAGCCTTACTTGAGGGTACTCGAGAATTCTGTCCAGAACGCTAGGATAAATACTGAAAACATCTCTGGTACTGACAATGACCCTTTGAGTCAATCAAAGAGTTTGCTCGGATTTACATGTGAATGTGTCATCCTCAGAATGTCTGAGAATGACTCAAAAACCACGTCCCTAGCTCGGGATATAAACTTGCTTGAAAACGGTTGCCAAATCCCACTATGAAATGAAAGATGATTGGATATTTCATTTAACGGACATTAACCCCTTAATCCCGAGAATCTCGTGGGCATTAATGGGAATTGACCAAAATCATAGGAAATACTGGCCAAATAATTTTCTGCCTAAAAATACCTGGTGGGTCACCAAGGTAAAGTACACACATTTACTAAGCCTATTCCTCTGTCAAATTCATATCAGAACACTTAACTTATTCTTACATTGGAAGTATAATATTGACATGTTTACTTGTAGTGCATTGTTTTGCAAGAATCAAGACTTAGAAGGATCACATTCCGGTATTGAATCCGACCATATCTGACGATGATGATCTTGACAAAAATTGTCATAAATAACATCCTAAAACGGAATTTAACAAAAATTTAGGGTTAGTAAACGACCTTTCCTCCGCCCTTTAATGTCAATCTTGCTGCTCGAGAGAATAAATGAACACTTCCCGCCAAATGAAATCCCAACTAAATTTCAAATTTCTCACCCATCCCCCTTTCAATTCCACTCAAAATTCATCTCTCCCACATCAATCTCTCTCCTCAATCCTCCATGGACTCAGAGAATCGAAGCCCGTTCAACAAATTCATGCCCGCATCGTCACCTGCGGTCTCTCTCACAATATCTTCCTCTCCAACAGATTGATGAACTCGTACGCTTCTTCTGGGCAATTACCCGATGCGGAGAAGATCTTTTATGGAATCGTGAACAAGAACATAGTTTCATGGACAATATTGATATCTGGGTTCACCAAAAACGACCTTCATATTGAAGCGATCTCTGTGTTTCGGCAGATGATGATGATCAGCGGATTAAGGCCCAATGCTGTAACAATTGCTAGCGTATTACCTGCTTTTGGAAAGTTGGGTTTGAGCAGTACTGGGAAGTCAATTCATTGTTATTGGATTCGACAAAGTTATGGAAGTAATGTGTTTGTCGAAACAGCTATGATTGATATGTACTCGAAATTGGGGCGTATGGATTTCGCTAGGAACCTGTTCGACGAAATGCCTGTGAGAAATTCAGTTTCCTGGAATGCTATTATATCAGGTTATTCTGATAATGAATTTCATGAAGAAGCGGTTTGGCTTTTTAATCTCATGAGGAGGAAAGGGTTTCTTGTAGATTTCTTCACGATGGTAAGCTTTATTTCATCATGTTCGACCTCAGATTTAGGCTTAGGAATCCATGGATTTGCTGTTAGAACTGGATTTGGAAACGATCAATATGTCAAGACTGGTTTGATTGAAATGTATGTAACCGGTAACTCCATTGATGATGCCTATTACCTGTTCGACGAAATGCCTGTGAAAGATATGGTTGCATGGACATTGATGTTGAAGGGATTTTCCAGCAGTCCATATTGGAAGAAGGCAATACAACATTTCAACATAATGATGGGTATACAAGAGCTATCGATCGATCATATTGCTTTAACGAGCATTCTTTCAAGCTGTACCCAATCCGGATCTCTTCAACAAGGCAAGAGAATTCACGGGTTAGTCATAAAATTGGGTTTTGAATGTGATTTTTTCGTGGGATCATCGATAATAGACATGTATTCTAATTGTTCAAATCTCGAAAACGCGAGAAAATTCTTCGATTGGATGGAGGAAAAAGACGTAGCTTGTTGGAACGCGATGATTTCTGGTAACGGGATGAACGGGCATTGTGAAGAAGCACTCGATCTCTTTTTTTGGATGAAGGAAAAAAACATAATTCCAAACGAATCGACGTTGGTTTGCGTATTGAGTGCTTGTAGCCATGGTTGTAGGGTTAAACAAGGGCTTCAAGTGTTCTATCACATGATCAAAACTTGTTCTCTTGTTCCTAATTTGAAGCACTATGCTTGTGTTGTTGACCTATTAGGCCGAGCGGGAAGAGTTCACGATGCTTACTCGATGATCAAAAACATGAAAAAAAATCCTAATTTCGAGGTTTATGCCGCTCTGCTTAGTGCTTGTAAAGTCTACAAAAACGTTGATTTGGGTTGTGAAATTTCACATAAACTTCTCGAATTGAAGCCAAATGATGCTGGGCATTACATATTGCTGTCGGATGTTTATGCTTTGGCTGGAAATTGGGAGGCTGCAAAATTTTCTCGAGTTTCTATGAGATTAAAAGGGTTGAAAAAGGAACCAGGGTTGAGTTCGATTGAAATGAATAGGGAGATTTACACGTTCTTGGCGGGGGAGAAGGATCATCCTCGATTCATGGAAATTGATGATTTATTGACTTCTATGATGTTGGAAATTGGACCGGGCAATGGTTAATTGATGAGCGACGAATTCGTAACTGGTAAAACCGATGGAGAATTTAGTGTAGTGGTTCAATTTCAATGAGAAATGAGTTGAATTCAACTATGTACTCGGAAATTGAAGATATTCTGTTTAGCTTTACCTCAATGAGAAAGTAGTTGAATTCAACTATAAACATTTTTTTAATTTTTTTTGCAGGATCAAGAAATCAGAGGAGTCAGAGAGGTGAAAAAGGGGCCAATGCATGCACAAGGCGCCAAAAATTGAGGCTATGACAAGGTAATAAATGTTTCTGCTGGCTATAAATTCTCTGTTTTATCATCAGTTTTGAAGTTTTGATGTTCATTACTATGAATTTGCTATGAAAATTGAAGATATTAACAGTATTTTTCTGGGGGTTTTGACACTTTGTACCCCTGAAGTTTGACCAAAATTTCACTTTGGTCCCCATGGTATCAATTTTAACATATAACGCCTTAAAGTTTCCTAATCATCCCATTACAGTCCGAGTCATTATCTCCATTACAATTTTAAAGGGACTTTATGGGCAATTACAATCTCCTCTCCCCCCCCCCCCTCCCATTTTCCTTCATGTCCAAATACTCAAATTTATATATAATTATGTGTATATATATATATATATTGGAAATGACCATAAAGTCCTCTTAAAAATAGTTGTGTGCAAGACATGTCACTTTTTGTCATCCAAAAATTGTAATGGACTTGTTGATTTAGCCTGAAGTTGGATGATTACGAAACTCCAGGGTGTCATGTGTTTAAATTGAAACTATGGAGACTAAAGTGGAATAAGGATCGAACTACTTCCCAAGTCCCTCAATTATAAAAATATCTTATAAACACCTTAAAAAAATTAACCCCCAAACTAATTTTCCGGATTCGTTGTCGTGAAATGGCATTTTTTTCTTTTTTCTTTTTTTTGTGTGTGTGTGTTTTCCCAGAAAACTTGGATTTCAAAAAGGACCAGAATTACAGTCCAAGTCATTATCTCCTTAACAATTGTAAAGAGACTTTATGGGCAATTACAATCTTCTCTCCCCTCCCCCCTCCCATTTTCCTTCATGTCCGAATACTCAAATTTATATATAATTATGTGTGTGTATATATATATATTGGAAATGAAAGTCCTCTTAAAAATAGTTGTGTGCAAGACATGTCACTTTTTGTCATCCAAAAATTGTAATGGACTTGTTGATTTAGCCTGAAGTTGGATGATTACGAAACTCCAGGGTGTCGTGTTTAAATTGAAACTATGGAGACTAAAGTGGAATAAGGATCGAACTACTTCCCAGGTACCTGAATTATAAAAATATCTTATAAACACCTTAAAAAAATTAACCCCCAAACTAATTTTCTGGATTCGTCGTCGCCAAACGGCCTTTTTTTTTTTTTGTGTGTGTGTGTGTGTGTATCTGTGTTTTCCCAGAAAACTTGGAATCCAAAAAAGGACCAGAATTTTAAGAACAAAAGCTAAAAATAATCCGGAAACAGAAACAAAAACGTTCCTAAAACATAGGGAATTGCTTACTAAAGGGAACGAGAACACAATATTTTCATACAAACTATAGTTTCATAGTCGAGAATTTCAAACCATCCTGAAACCCCTTTTGATTACATGAACCTTCAATACATATTTTTTGACAAGTTCGAATATGCAAGTATCGTCTTCCTGGAGCATGTTCTCAAACTCGAAATGTCGCCATCCTTTGTTAATAGTATGAGAATAACCTGCTGGAATTGTTCTCACCATCCAGGACTTCCCCTCTGAATTTGTTAGTTGTAATTCCAATTTTGTTCTGGGAAAATACTTCTCTAAAAACCCCACTGGAATATACTGTGCAGAGACACACACAACAACTCATGAGTATCTGATAAAGAACCATTACTGTTTCTGTTCAAAATAAATTTAGAACAAAAAAAACAATTCACGAGTATCATCAAGAACTATTACTGTTTTTATTCCCAAAAAACTTAGAACCAAAAAAATTAAAAATCCTGAGTATCATCAGAAACTATTACTGTTTTGTTCCCTAAAAACTTAGAACACACAAAAGAAAAAACAATTTATGAGTATCACTAAGAAAAATTATTGTTTTTGTTGCCAAAAAACTTATATAACACAAACACCAAAAAAAAAATCATGATTATCATCAAAAACTGTTACTGTTTTTGTTCCCAGAAAACTTAAAACACACAAAAAAGAAAAAACCCAATTCGTGAATATTGAATATCATCAGGAAACTGTTTCTATGTACCAAAAAAAATAATCAGGAAACTGTTTCTGTTCCCAAAACAGATATATATGGAAAAAAAAAAACAATTCATGATTATCAGCAACAATTATTACTGTTTTTGTTCCCAAGAAAGCTTCGAACAAAAAAAAAAAACCCAATTCATGAATACCATCAGGAAAATGTTTCTGTTCCCATTTCCTTAGAAAAATTATCAAAAACTCTTACTGTTTTTGTTCCCAAGGAAACAATATTGTTTTGTTCATAAAAAATCATGGCTTACCAGAATAAACGGTGTTCTGACGTTGTAGTGTTTCAGGGTGACGCTGAAACGAGGGAATGAAGAGGTGAAGGGCTCGACATTCTTCCATGGCGGAGCTCTTCCTTCAGCTGGAGTCTTCTTTTCCTTCCTTGGAGGAGAAGAAGAAGAAGACGACGGAGACGGAGAATAGGAAGAATAAGAAGGCGAAGACGAAGAAGTAAGTGATTTTCTTTCCTCTCTTTGGATCTCCATTTCTGTGCTTTCCTTCTCTTCAGATCTCTTGCGTTTGTTTTGTTCTAAACATATGATTTCAGCCAAACAGATCCTTAGAAAAACACACACTGACGCACACACAAACACACAGATAGACATATACCTGAAACCTTCCGGCGAGTAGTAATGGGGTTTTTTCTGGGTCCATCTCCGCCACTGTTTTCTCCGGAAAATACAGTAGGATTGCCGTCGGTTCGGACACGTAGGTTACCCTTTCTGATCCGTTCTTATCGAAAATCTGAACGTTAAAACACATGTTTCCCTCGTACCTGAACAAAAGAACCTCGTTGTCACCCAGTGAGTTGTCTGTCATGAACTGAGTCCAACCGTCGACCATAAAGACGCCGTCTTTCTTCCTCACTACCTTCACCGGCCACCGGCGACCACCTGAAGGAACCTTCAACGTCGCCGCCGTTTGCATGTCCTTGGATATGTGCTTCATAAATCTCGGCGGAATTCGCTGAAAATGTAAAAAAAAAAAAAAAAAAATCGAAATATTTTTTTTCCCGAATAATTAATTAAAAACATGGACATAATCTTACTAAATGGTGGGACGTTAGATCGTCGAATATGATCTTGATGAAAGTTGGTCTCTTGTCCAAAATCATGGAATCACCGTCACCGGCAGTCATGGCGGGAGATTTAGAGAGAGAGTTTTAAGATTTAAGGGAGAGAGTAGGTTGAATCAGCCATGGCAAGAGAGTTAGTTTTAAGACTTAAGAGAGAGTAGTTGAATTAAAGATAACATATTTATGTTTCTGGTACTTACTGCGCTTTGTCTTTTCACTTAAGCTAAGGTTAATTTTTATTTTATTTTTTAATATATATATATATATATATATAATAAATATGTGTTTGATTTTGGAGATTTTTTTTTTTTTTTTTTGTTTAATACCACTTATTTAAGAGTTCATCTATTAAAAAATTCTTTTAAACAATTATGTTGTAATATATTTCTTTTTAAAGCATTGTTAGTGTTTAGTTCTCTGCCCGTTGATTAATTTAATGTATAGAAACACTTATACCCTTATATATATATATTAGAAACTCTAATTTCACAGGTTCACTCGTTCTCTCTCTACGCCTCTATTTCTTCTCTCTCTCTATTTTCACAACTGTCCTCACCACCGCCCAGTCGTGCTCGTCCCTCGACACCATCCAGATTTGCCCCACCTGCCGCCGTCCAGAGCTTTCAAGTCTCTCTCTCTTCTCTCTCTCAGTGCCTTGCTGTGCAAATTTGAAATAGATCGTCGTCGTTGCCGTGGCCATTCGTTAGCTTGCGTCGCCGTCTGTCCAGATTTGAAACTAGATCGTTGATGCCATCCGTTAGCTCTCGTCATCGCCATTTCTCTCTTCTCTCTCTTTCTCTCCCTCCCCCCTCTCAAATTTGGATTTCCAGATCTGATTTGAATTTTTCTTCGATTTTAGTAGATTTTTTTGTGATTTGTTGATATTTGTAGGTAATAGTGTTATGAAATGTTCATACTGGATTTGTTGATTTGAATGTCTACTCCGATTGTTTTTGCTCATCTTAGGGTTTGTTTAATGTTTTTGATTGTTTTGAAAGGATGTTCACGCATGTGTTGGCACACGATTTGCGTGAATGTCCTTAAATGATTAGCAAAATTGTTTTAAATTATCTCCTTAAATGATTAGCAAAATTGTTGAAAGCATCCACCTAAATTGGAAATAGAAGACAATAGTCTTCCAAACGGTGAATTGGTTAATTAATTAATTAATTATTATTTTTTTCATAAAAGAAAATAAATAGTGTAAATAGAGTTTTTAGGAACACCAGCACCTTGACAAATCATTTCATCGGACAATCTTATGGGTATACTGCCACACATTGATCTGATACATTTAAGATTAAATTCAAGATTTAATTTCCAGAATAATCCCTAAGAGAGTCGAATCTTGTTTGGTTGACAAAGAAATTGAACATCTCTCCTTGCTAACCGACTAAGGATAACTTTAATATATTAAATTAGATATTAGTTGAGTTGGATGGTTAAAAGGGAAACATGTTGTAATAAAAATTATTATGGAAAATATTTAATTTACAATGATTTATATGCTAAATTTACTTATATATAATTATTGATTGAAAAAAAAATTGGGTTAATTGCGTTTTATTCCCTTATACTTTTGTCTTTATTTCATTTTAATCCCTCTACTTTAGGACCTACACATCAATTCCTTCTACTATGGATTAAAGGGAGAAACTCGTATTTTGTTCGAAAAGAATACAAAATGACTTAATCGCCTTTTATTTTTTAATTTACATTTAATATTTAATAGTAATAAAAGAGAAAAATTAACATTTTCTCTCAATAGCTCCCCTTCTCTCTCTTTTTATTTTTTATTTATTGTTATTAAAGACAAAATAAAATTAAAGTGCAGAGTAGTTTTGTTTATTTTATGTAAAATTTAGATGAAAAATTTAATTTTTTCAATTTTAATATATTTCATTAAATTAAGCAAACCCCCCAAAAAAATTAGTTTTCCAATTTATTATAACATCATCTCATAACAGATGTGGCAAAATTGGTGTACCATTTTTTTTTTAAAGTATTTTTATATTAAAATTAAAGATAAAAAGTAACTTCAAAATATTTAATATTGTGTATTTTTTTTTATGTAGCTTGATTTTTTTTAGCTTGAATTAAATTATAATAATAATTTAAATTTAATATAAAATTAAAATCTTAAAATAACCCAACCCTAATTAAACCTCATCCAAATATGACACAGGGTACTGCCTGTGTCAAATATGACATATGCAGAGCATCTATACCAAAATGGCACATATGAATATGATAACCGAGCTTGTAAAAGTGTAGGTTTTTAAAGTAAAGCGGACAAAATAAAAAATACTAGGGGGGTTAAAGGGCAATTAACCCATATTTTTTTTTAAAGGACATGAGACTCTTTACCTTGTAATATACTCCTAACTTAACCGTTTCAGGACAAGATCCATCTGGCCTGCCGAATTAACCGTTTACTATATTTTTTGATTTTCGATCTAACCCATGAAAAAATTTCCATTTACACACACAAACACACACAGTTATACGAATCATGAGCTATTGATTTTTCATTTTTTTTAGTTTTTAATAGAAATCTTTATTACATGAAAACAAGAACTATGAAGATGTTTTTGATGATTTTAATGATGATGATTATGAAAACTGTGTATGCCGGAGACACAAACCCTGTTTTTGATCCTTGTTCAGATACCAAGATCCAGAAATTCGATGGTTTTTCGTTTGGGCTCGCTTTTTCTTCGAAAGAATCGTTCTTTTTCGAGCAGATACAGCTCTCGCCGTGCGATCGCCGCCTCTCCCTCTCCGGCAGCAAAGCCCAACTTGCCGTTTTCCGGCCAAAGGTCGACGAGATTTCTCTCCTCACCATTAACAGCACCGACTTCAATCCGGTACGCCTGATCTGAATTTATATATATTAGATATTTATATAAATCAGGCTTTACATAAAATTTCACAGTGAAAAATTTTAAAAGTTGGGGTGGGGGTGGGGGGGGGGGGGGGGGGGAGAGAAATCCCCTCGGCCTAATAGGGTTGATTTCATGACCGATTAATATGTATATATGTATGTATTTGTTTTGTATTGGTTGAATTCGACAGAATATGTATGGTGGATATATGGTTGCATTTGCTGGAAGACAATATGCAGCAAGATCAATTCCAGTGCTGGTTGCAGACAGTATGAACACAATCACAAGCTTTACATTGGTAATTTGTTTAATGTTTCTGTTCTCAATTTTTTGTTTTTGTTCGTAAAAAAATTGAAACAGTAAATAAACAATTGAAACAAACAAAATAGTTATGTTCTGTTTGGAGATTTTTGGGAACGAAGTAAACTTGTTCCCAAATTTTTGTTCTTCAATTTTTGGGAATAAAGATATTTGTAGGAATCTAATAGACTAAACTCACTTTCGAAAGAGAACTTGTAAGATGAGGATTTTCTCTAGACTTATATATAGCTCAAGATCATGTAACACAAGCGACGTGGGATTCAAGACACCCCTCACGCGCAGGATAGACTTTACCAATACCGGGGAAAAGGCCCATGATCGATGTGGGTTCAGCAATAGTAATTTAGGAATGGGAACACAAAGGTGGCGTTTGGTTAGTGTTTTTACTTCCAATAAACTGAGATGAGAAACTTGTTTAGTAATGACCATTGCCTTGAAATTGTTTCTTTTAATTCATGAGAATAGAAACAAAAAAACATGTTTAGTTGCAATATTTGTTTTTTTTTCTTTTTCTTTTCTTTAAAGTATGGTTGCCGGTGTGGTGGCGGCGGCGGCTGGTGGGGTGGTGGTGGTGAGAATAGTTTTGTGGAAGTGAATAGGAATCGGCATTTTTTTATGTTTCTTAGATTCTTAAGGAATTCAAGAATTACTCCCAAAAATTTGGGAACATAAATGTCTTTATTAAAGATGTTTCTGTACATTAATTCCAAAATTCTGGAAGTAAAAACAGAAATCAGGGAACGTAAACAGTAACCAAATGGGGCCTAAACTAATGCCACCATTTTTTTTGGGTTTTTTTTAATTATATCACGAAAATGAGAGGGAGTGTTCTTGATATTTGTTGAATTTTTCAAATTTAAACTCTTTATTTTATTGGGTTTTAGGTGCTTGAATTTCAAAAGGGTACACTCCAAAACTTGTATTGGAAGAAAGTAGGCTGCAATTCGTGCTCCGGCGACTCCGTTTGCCTGAACAACCAAGAATGCGCCGTCCCGTCGGCGAGATGTCGTGGCAACGGTGGTCCTGTCGATTGCCACCTCGGCATACAGCTGGCATTCTCCGGCACCGACAAGAACGACAACGTTCTCAACTCCTGGTACGAGGTGGCCAATCTCCGGCAACACTCCCTCTACGCTCTCTTCTCCGGTCTACGCGGCTATTTAACGGGTCAATAGAACACGCGCGCTTTTGGGTTGTATGAAAATGAGTTCTCTCAAACATTGTAATTCAAGGGATTTTTTTTTTTTTTTTTCTCTCTACGAAATTAAATTTTTAGCCTATTCAGTATGTGTTCAATACGTGCATTACAGTAATTTTTTTAAAAAAATTATAATTACTTTAAAAAATTCAAAAATCATTGTACGATATAAACTTGCTACAATTTTTATAAGAAAAAAGTACAGTAATTTTTATGAATCATAGTAATTTTGGATTTTTAGAAAAATTATCGCAATGTAAGGACAATGTGAACTAAAATTTTAATTTCGTAAACTGTTAAAAAAACCCTTGAAGTAATGCCTAAGAGTAGGTATGTTTGATAATTACTTAATTTTTAAGTGCTGAAAAATTCAAATATAGAATTTTAAGTGTTGAAATTTTAAATGTTAAAAATATCATAAGTTTGTTTGATAAAATTTAAATTTTAATTACTGAAAATTTAAGTGTTGAATTCTTTTGTTTGTTTGATAAGTAGGTAATTCGATCATCAATATGTATTCGAAATGCGGTCGACTCGATGAAGCAGCTAAGAAGTTTGATGAAATGCAAAATATATGTTGAATTTTACATTGAGCGCATTCTGCAAAATCACTTAAGTAGAGGGGCCTTGCTTGAATTTTTTACTTAAATTTTGACTGAAATTTTAAGTTAACTTAATTAATTAAGTGATACTAATTACATTTATCAAACAAAATTTAATTAAACTTTGATTATAAACATTCCATATCAACTTTCAAAACATTCCATATCAACTTTCAAGTGTTTGTTCTTTTATAATTTTTAGGTGTGTATTGAAGACAACTAAGGTGGCGTTTGGTTAGTGTTCCCATTTTTCTAAACCCAACTGGAATGAGTTGGGTTGAGAATTTTGGAAACATAATTGCATTTGGTAACGACAATTTTTATTTTGTGTTGAGAACAGAATGTGTTTGGTAACGATTTTATCTTAAAACTAATTTATTTATTTTTTTAATTTTTTTTTGTGTTTGGCGGCGGCGGCGGCGGTGTCAGACGGTGGCCAGACGCTAGCGACGGCAGTGGTGTCAGACGGTGGTGGTGGCCGGACGGCCGGGGGGGCGGCGGAGGTGGCTGGCGGCAGCGGAAGGTTGCCGGAGATGGCCGGGCCGGCGATGGTCGCTGGAAGGTGGCCGTGGCGGCGAACGACGGCGGGTGGTGGTGATCGGCTTGCAGATGAAGACGGAAGTTGAGAACTTTGGGTTGAGTTTTTTTGGCACAAAAAGAAACCATTTTTTTTTTTTTTTTGTTTCTAGTTTCTTTAGAATTTTGAGAATTAATTCTTATTTTTTTTAGTTGGGTTGTGTTGAGTTTTGTGTTTACCAAATTCGTTCCCAAAAATAAAATCCAAAATTTTTGGGTTGGGTTGGCTTGAGTTTGGTTGGAGACACTAACCAAATGGGGCCAAAATGAATGAATGATGGTTAGGCTATGTGGCCTTGTATTATGAAAATTATTTTTGTTTGAAATATCTTTATTATAAATTAGAATATTATTTCAAAACAATTTTAATTAATAATTAAGATTTATTTTGACAAAAATAAATAAATAAATTCTTCACATCTTCATTCATTGATATGTCTATTTAAAAAAAAAAAAAAACTCGTCCAAATTTTTTTACCCTCCATCACTCGGACCCTCACGGCTAAACTAAATTATATTTCTTATCTTTTAACTTTCATATTTTTGTGTACACAAAAATTAAAAAATCAATATATTTTCTTACCATTTTACTAGGATTTTTTTGGTGCTCAAAGTATTATATTAATTATTTAATTCATAAATGTAAAATACATTAAATAATAAAAGTGACTAATTGAATAGAAATATAAAAGCATAGAAAATATAATTCAATTGAACTATTTTAGAAGCGTGGGTGTAAAATTTTTGAACAAAAATTTACTCTAAAAAAAATATTATAATCTAGAAATATTGAAGGGTCCAATTGATACGAAAATGAAATATATATAGACTTATTCGAAGAAATAAAAAAAAAATTTGAAGGGCTTCCAATTAATTTTTGAAAAAATTGGCGATTAATCTTATTTTTAGGGTGTAATATGCGATTAGTCATTTATTAGTATTAGGTTTTGATTTAGTCCTTCAAATTAAATTTCACTTGAATTTTAGTCCCGCATTACAGGAATTGTAAGGACATTAATATTAGTTACATGTAACGAATATTAGTTACAATTTCATTATTTTTTTTTACATATTATATTTTTTGTTATATGTACTTATAATATTAGTTACATGTTACATTTACATATATCCGTGTAATATATTGTGACATTTGATAAATATTTGATACAAAAATTAGTTTAATATTAGTTACATGTATTTGTGTACATTTTAATTACATGTATTTCGTGTAATTTTTATTACATCTAACAAAATTTTATACACAAATTTGTTACATTTTAAAATAAATAAATGAAATAAAAATTGTTACATATTACAAAATACAGTAATTTTACACACAAAATTGTTACATGTAACTGCGCGTGTATTAATGTGTGTAAGACTTCCGTCATTTTAAAATAAGCGAAATTAAAATTAATTTTTTTTTCCGTTTTTAAAATTTTTTGCTAATTAAAGATGAATTATCGGACCTCCCACTTATTGCCGTTAATTTTTTCGAGGATGAAAAGTGCAAAAACAAAACTAGGGGCGATCGCGCGCGCCAAAATATCTTCCGCGCCCCCATGGTTTCCGTGAACCCTTCTCCGCGTGCTACCGCAACCGAACCTGCGGTCCGACATGGTTTCCTCCATTAATATTAACCGTTGATAACTACGACCGCTTCCAATCAGACGGCTATAAATCATCTGTGATTTGTTCGATTGTAACCAACATGTCATGGTAGCACTCGCCACTTCAAAATTATTAAAAGAGAAAATCATAATAAAATATCCCATCCTTATCCGGTACACATCATTGATTTTCAAATCAATTGAAAAATTACACTTCTTACCATCAAAGTTTGGTAATTTCGATTTAGGCCCCTTTTTTTTTTTTTTTTTTTGTGGGAAAATAGATTTTCTTAAATCAACTCTTAAGGTTGGAAGAAGAAATGGCACTACTAAGTGTGCTTTGTAGTTGATCCTTTGATTGGTTATTATGAGGGGATAAATCTAGATTACTACATGTGTTGCGGTTTCGAAAACAAACTTGCTGGTGTTGACCACTTAGAGTTACCTGTCACACATTTGTCCCGACAGTTTCCTACTTGCCTGGACTATTAAGGACGTTATTTTCGACTCCTCTGTAGGCGTCGTAACCGATTATTGAGTTGTAATGACCAGACAAATCTATAAATTCTCCAGAGAGATTGTCTCCATAATGAGTTGGGGACGGAGGGTGTCTCCCATTAGAGGCGACCAACCATGGGCTTAGAACCATCCTACAAAGCAAACTATGCACCTTCTATTTCACCATGTGCCAAATTAAGTACTTAATACGCGCCTAAGTCCCTATTTTTTTGGGCTAATTTGACCTCACTATTTAAAAAATATCACAACATTTTATTGCTCTAGGTGATAAGTTTTTACCTTGATCACGAAAACCTTTAATTTTTTTTTTCTCGAGCTCGTACTCTTATATTGGAGAGACTTCATTGGACACACTCAACATGAC
This sequence comes from Eucommia ulmoides, assembly GCA_016647705.1. Taxonomy (NCBI): domain Eukaryota; kingdom Viridiplantae; phylum Streptophyta; class Magnoliopsida; order Garryales; family Eucommiaceae; genus Eucommia; species Eucommia ulmoides. Next base: position 2,415,668 of record CM028341.1, read on the forward strand.
TTTGTGCAGGTCACAACTCAAATTTCAGTCAATTTACTGATCGGAACCACTAAGACTCTATATCAATAAAAACTAAGCTAAAACTCTTTGACTTAATCAACTATGAGTGTTAACTAGATTTCGACACTATCAAGTTGCATATATTTTGATTAAAGTTTGAATAATTTTGATATTGTTGGTTTTGTCTTAATTGAAACTGCAAAAGGCTTAAGTGAAACCAGTTTAAAAGTATCGGGGTAGAAAGTGTAATTATTTTCGAATATAAATACGTGCATACGAATTAGCCGGATTTAGAGTCAGTATTATCCAAATCTGTGTGTTTTACAACAATATGATTCGATCGTTGCCGCTGCACTCATCTCCGACTGCTTTTGCGGTCGAACCCGGCGAATTTCGTTGCCGGCGATCCTCATCGTCGGGATATGCATCGATGATCCGTTGTTCTCTCAGAAACTATGACAGTATACCGAAGCTCAATTCCTTTAACAGAAGCGATACGCTTCCGGAGCTTTCCTTCATAGAGAGAACTGAAAAAGAACTCGCAGGCACGGTTTTCACTCCCTCGATTAAGTTATAGTAGTAAAAATCATTTGATTTTGCAAGATCTGGATTCTCAATTGACGATTTGTTCACTTTCATGCTCAGGTTATTGTGCAAAGCTCGAAGGAGACGCTTGTTATAGCTGCTGGGAAGCTTATCTCGAACTCAGCGAACTTGAAGTAAGTTTAATTGTTTTTCTTTTCTTTTAGATCGTTCATTAGAAGTTTCTCGAGAATCAAACAGAGATGATTAGAGTTTTGAATTTTTTGTTTATCTTTAATCGAAATGCTTTTTCAGAGTGAGGCACCAAAACGGGAGATAGAGAGTCTAATCAACTCATCGAACGACATGAAATCTCTTATTGGCAACATACACAGAAGAGCAGCATCTCACAGGGAGAGAAAACAATCCAACGGATCATCCACTAAGCCATCAGTTCCGGTGAAAAATGAAGAAAAGAAGACCGAAATTGAGGAAATCCCTCGCCATATTCCCGACGGAATTCCAAGATCGCAGGAGGAGATCGATGAAGAAGAGAGAGCCAAAATGCCTGATTCACGGTGGACCATATTGCTTAGAGCCAAAGGGAAGTTCCCTGCCTGGTACATTCCTCGCCCTGACCATGAAACTGATTGAGATTTGGTACTGTGTGTGCTTGCATGTGAGAATTAATTAGATAAATTAGGTTTTCTTGTGTAAATAAAATAATGTGACATATATAGTATCTTCAACTTAATTAAGCAGCCTTATATTTGTCTATATAATAATGGCCTGTTGCTTATTTCAAGAACTATAAACACTAGTGTATATGTTTGTTTGTGTGTGAATTAAATGATAAAGTAGGGTTTATCTTTGTCTCTATTTCAAGAATTTGTTTACAGAAAACAGAGCAATCAAGATGATGAAAACTCAGAAGAGCGAAACTGGGCTGTGCTAATCACCAAAAATAGAAAAGGGCATGAATTTGGAGGCTGTGTATAAGTATTGGCTTTTTTACAGAGCAATTTTGGGTGGGGAGGGTATTTAACTTTGCCAATTGGTTGGAGAAGACCTGGTCATTGTCAATATTTAGCCCTGCTTCATCCTCTTCCGTTTCTTGCTAAATTTGCTAAATTTGTCATGCAAATTTCCTGGGAACCTCCAGATTATGTGGGGTTTTCTATAATTGGGTGATGTGTTTTCACCCAAAAAAAAAAATTGAAAAAAAAAAATCTACAGCTTCTCAAAAGGCCTCTCAGCCATCCTTCCACAACCTCCTCTCCATATAACTCCCTCCCTTTCCTTTGGTGGTCGTCTAGAAAAAGCAGCCTTGGGCCCTCTCCAAGGTGGTCTCCCATGGCTAACCCTGAACCCAAAATGAAAGCCTTGGGTTGCTTTCTTCTCCTTTCCCTCCTCTTCCTCTCTTTTATTTCCCCCTCCCTTTCTACTGATGTTGGCATCTCCATCGGTCTCGGTGCCGGTGCAGGATTCTCGATTGGATCTTCCCCTGTGCCGCCGGCGGCTTCCCCGCCGGAGGATGATGATGTGGTTGCCCCGGTCTTTGCTCCCCAGACGGAAGTTGGAGAGGATTACACATTTGTCCCTGTCCCAGCTCCACCAGCGGGGTTAGGGGATAATGATGGTTTGGCCCCCGTCGCAGATCCACCGGCGGGGTTCAGGGATGATGACGGTTTTGCCCCTCTCCCTGCTCCACCGGCGGGGTTTGGGGATAATGATGGTTTTGTCCCTGTCCCAGCTCCACAGTCGTCTTTCAGGGATTCTGATGGTTTTGCCCCTGTTCCGTCTCCACAGGCGGATCTTGGGGGGAACGTCGCGTTTACCCCTGCCCCAGTACCGGTCGGAGAGGATGATGCTTTTGCCCCTACCCCCGAGGCGGAGGTTGACGCTCCTTTTCCTCCCCCGGAGAATTTAATCGGGGAAGGCAATGCACCAACTCCACCGCCAGATGCTGCACCCATTCCTTCACCGGAGAATGAAATCGGGAACGGTGCACCTATTCCTCCTCCAAATGTTGCACCTATTCCTCCACCGGAAAATGAAACTGGGGACACTGCACCAATTCCTCCGCCAAGTGCTGCACCTATTCCTTCACCAGAGAATGAAATTGGGGACGATGCACCTATTCCTCCACCGGAGAATGAAATTGGGGATGATGCACCTATTCCTCCGCCAGAGAAGGCAATTGGAGGTGGGAATGTTGTTGCCCCCTCCCCACAGATGACGGTAGGCGGTGGAAATAATGCAACTTCCGCTACCCCTGCCCCACAGGCACCGGTAGGCGGGGGTAATAATGCAACTCCTGCTACCCCTGCCCCACCGGCTGCGGAAATTGGTGGCAGCAGTGGTGATGGTGACGATGCAAAATTCAAATTTGCGAACCCCAGGCTTCGAAAAGCTTACATAGCTCTACAGGCATGGAAGAACGCCATTTACTCCGATCCGATGAACATGACTGGAAATTGGGTTGGACCCAACGTTTGCGGCTACACCGGCGTGTTTTGTGCTCAGGCACTCGACGACGCGAAATTGAGCGTCGTTGCTGGCGTCGATCTCAACAATGGCGACATTGCCGGAAACCTCCCCGTCGAGCTCGGCCTTTTGAATGACGTCAGCATGTTCCACCTCAACTCAAATCGGTTTTGTGGCATCATCCCAAAGAGCTTCTCCAATCTAACTCTCATGAGCGAGCTCGATCTGAGCAATAACCGATTCGTCGGATCGTTCCCCAACGTAGTTCTCGATTTGCCGGACCTCAAATACCTCGATCTGAGGTTCAACGATTTCGAAGGGCCGTTGCCGCCACAACTCTTCAACAAGGAATTGGATGCGCTGTTCTTGAACGACAATCGGTTCCACTCGACCATCCCAGAGAATCTTGGAAACTCACCGGTTTCCGTCCTGGTGGTGGCCAACAACAAGTTGAGTGGCTGTATTCCAGAGAGCATCGGGAAAATGGTGAACAACTTGAACGAGATTATACTTTCTGGCAATGACTTCTCCGGGTGTTTGCCGGAGGGGATTGGGAGGTTGAATCAGGCGGAGGTTATGGACATCAGCGGTAACAAGTTTGTGGGTACTTTGCCCAACAGTATGGGGAGTTTGGAGAGGGTGGAGCTGCTTAATATTGGTGATAATGTTTTGACCGGAAATGTGCCTCAGGCGGTCTGTACCCTGCCTAGCTTGGTGAATTTCACGTATTCTTATAATTATTTCAGGAGTGAGGATCCGGCGTGTGTGCCGTTGCCGGAGGATGAGGGGGTTGTGTTGGATGATGCGATGAATTGTGTGGTGGGTCGGCCCAAGCAGAAGTCGGAGAATGTTTGTCGGCCGGTGGTGAGTCGGCTGGTGAATTGTACTTCAGCGGGGTGTAGGCGGTCTAGAGATGGTTTTGGTGGGCCTTGGTCGCCGGTTCCTTCCCCTATGCCAGAGCCCAAGGCTCCGGCCCCACAACCGAAGAGATCACCGTCACCGCTGCCACCTGTACGCTCTCCACCACCGCCACCTCCTGTTAGATCTCCTCCACCACCCAAGAAATCACCACCACCACCGCCAGTCCGCTCGCCTCCACCACCTCCCGTTTTCTCTCCACCACCACCACCTCCCGTTTTCTCTCCACCACCACTACCCAAGAAATCACCACCACCACCACCAGTCCGCTCGCCCCCACCACCTCCCGTTTTCTCTCCACCACCACCACCTCCCGTTTTCTCTCCTCCACCACCCAAGAAATCACCACCACCACCAGTCCACTCGCCACCTCCACCTCCGATTTTCTCTCCTCCACCACCCAAGAAATCACCACCACCACCAGTCCACTCGCCACCTCCACCTCCGATTTTCTCTCCACCGCCACCTAAGAAATCACCACCTCCCGTTTTCTCTCCTCCACCACCTCCCGTTTTCTCTCCACCACCACCCAAGAAATCACCACCACCACCAGTCCACTCGCCACCTCCACCTCCGATTTTCTCTCCACCGCCACCTAAGAAATCACCACCTCCCGTTTTCTCTCCTCCACCACCTCCCGTTTTCTCTCCACCACCACCCAAGAAATCACCACCACCACCAGTCCACTCGCCACCTCCACCTCCGATTTTCTCTCCACCGCCACCTAAGAAATCACCACCTCCCCCACTTGTACAGTCTCCTCCACCACCACCACCTGTTTTCTTTCCACCGACACCTAAGAAATCTCCACCACCCCCACCAGTCCACTCGCCTCCACCACCGCCAGTTTTTTCTCCACCTCCACCTAAAAAATCACCACCTCCCCCACTTGTACACTCTCCTCCACCACCACCTGTTTTCTTTCCACCGATACCTAAGAAATCTCCACCTCCCCCACCAGTCCACTCGCCTCCACCACCGCCGGTTTTTTCTCCACCTCCACCTAAGAAATCACCACCTCCCCCACCTGTATACTCGCCTCCACCACCACCTGTTTTCTCTCCACCACCACCTAAGAAATTACCACCACCAGCAGTTCACTCGCCTCCACCACCGCTTGTTTTCTCTCCACCACCGCCTAAGAAATCACCACCACCACCACCACCAGTTCACTCTCCTCCACCGCCGCTTGTTTTCTCTCCGCCACCACCTAAGAAATCACCTCCTCCCCCACCCATCCACTCTCCTCCACCGCCTCCTGTCCACTCCCCGCCACCACCTAAGAAATCTCCACCACCTCCCGTTCTTTCACCTCCCCCACCTCCTATTTTCTCCCCTCCACCGCCTCCCGTTCTTTCACCTCCCCCACCTCCTATTTTCTCCCCTCCACCACCCATGAAATCACCGCCACCACCTCCTGTCCACTCTCCACCACCACCACCACCAGTATTCTCCCCGCCGCCTCCTCCCGTATTTTCTCCACCACCACCAGTTCACTCACCACCGCCACCTCCACCTCCAGTTTCTTCACCACCACCGCCTCCGTCTCCGGTTTCTTCACCACCACCTCCTCCTCTAGCACCAATTTCATCTCCACCACCACCACCTCCCACCCATGACATTGCCCTACCACCAATCTTGGGCACCGAGTACAAGTCTCCGCCACCGCCAATCTTCCAAGGCTACTAAACAACATCACCCACCACCATTTTTCTATGATAATTAATCTGAAAAAAGAAAAAAAAAAATCACATTGTTATTCTCCATGGATTTGATTTTATTAATTCAATAACAATGTCCGATTGTTGCAGCTTCTTCCTAGAGAAGAACTCTGATTGATTTGTATATTAACAAGAAGGCAGCTTCCATGTATTTCTTTTTTTTTTTTTTTTTTTTTTTTTCCCTTTATTTTATTTTTAGATGAGAAAAAATCTTACAAAAAATTATTGTCACTATTGTCCTTTTGATTATCTAGATTAAAATTTTCAATTAATTTAAAACTTTTTAAAAGTCCAAAACGTGATCAACTTAAAAATTCAAATTGATTTTTTGCTCTTAGTTTGTGTCAGTGCTTACCTATGCAACCTTGTAAAATCATCACCAACAGAATTTTTTATTTTTTATTTTTTTACGGTAAGGTTCATCCGTACGCGCATCTCAACTAATTATCTCACCAGCGATTTTAGACGCGTACTTTCTCATATTGGCCTAGTGCATTCATGATTAAATTTAATATTTAATTCTCAGGGTGCTTTATAATATCAATTTTGATGGTTGTGCCATTTTTTAGTGTGCTATTTTTTATTTTGTAACCAATTAATATAACCCAAATAAAATAAAATTAATAAATTAAAGTCCACCAAACCTAATTGTATCCAAATAAACAAAATTTATTTAAATCTAATTAAATTTAATTCAATCAAAGTTAATATAAATCAAACAAAAAAAATTCTACCCAACCCTAACTCAACCATATTTAAACCCAAATGAGCTAATTACCCCTAATTAACCCACTCCCAACTAACCCAATACTCTAATTATGTTTGTGTTATATTTGGCAGATGAAAGGTGTCTGCGTTAAAATGACATAGATGATAGTACACTCGTTAGAGTGCATTTTGGCTTTAAAATGACAGAAAACTGAGATGGTACAGAGGATAACACAACTGTTGGGGTTGCTCTAAGATGTGCCAAAAATTTTAATTATAATTTTGGTATTTTTCAACTGAAAATAAGACTCCAACAATGTGCTATATATTATGCCAAGATGGCACTCTTTCATTGCTTAACTCATATTTGTCACAAATACAAAAGCCCGTTGGAATTAGTTGTTCCTTCAACACTCATTACCCCCTAAAAAAACACAAAAATTATATATATATATATATATATATATATATATCTTGTTAATATTTTTTTATTTGGATTGAATTAGTTTGTTAATTTTATTTTATTTGTGTTAGTTTTAATTTATTAATTAAATTTTAATTTAATTTGAGTTAATTTAAGATAATTTAGTTTAATGTGATACATGTGGATTTAGAATCTAATCATTAATTTGATAAATACAAGTACAAAATAATAATTCAAATAAAATAAAATAATAATAATAATTTGATAGTGGGATGTAATTTAATGATATAATTTTTATACTTATTTTAATAATATAATTTTAATTATATATACTTGTTTTAATAATATAATTTTTATACATATTTTATAAATATAATTTTATATATATATATATATATATTAATATATATAGATAGGAGAGAATTTTAAAATTCATACAATTAAAAAATAAAATTATGGTTCTTCGCATAATTTTATTATTATTTATTTCCTTTCGGCTTCTCTTAGATAAGGGGGTGAATTCTCTTTCTCTCTCCCCTTGATTTGAGTTCCTCTAATTCTCTCTCTCTCAAAAAAAAAAAAAAAAAAAATGAAAAAAAATCTCAATTGTCAAGTCTAAATCGAAATCGTTGCCTTCAACATCAAGCAAAGGCGACGGCGACATCTTCACAGAGGCGATGCCGACATCTTCACAACTTTTTTTGAATTTTATGAATTTTCAGAGTATAGAAGAGTGATGGTCGACGATCCTTAGTGAGGAGTAGCGACGATCGATGATCTTCGACGAACAAAAAAGAAGAGTTTCGCGAATAGTTTCGGCAACAAATTTCCTCCTCATATTAGCTAAACAAAATTTATAAAATTCTTTGCTTAAATGAAACTTTTCTATGAATTATCTTACCCAAACAACTTGCCGAATGGGGCTGAATATAAACAAACATGTACGTACGTACATACATAACCCACTATATCATTAACAAATTATATTGCTTTTCATAATTTAAAAAAGGGTAAGTTATTTTGTCCCCAAAACTCCATAAACACTTACGGGTTAATTATACTTTATCACCTTATAGTTAGCCAATTTAGCACTTTGTCTTCTATGGTATTCACATCATTACTTTATCTTCTTGTGGTTAGACCTACATCAAGTGGTAAAGTGCAACAAAATCTAACTACAGGAATAAAGTGGTGACAACAATACTATAAGGAGCAAAGTGCAAAATGACCTAACTAAAGGAGATAAAGTATAATTAACCCATACTTAAGTTTTACTGTACTACCATTAATTAATCAACCAAAATCCTACTATATATATATATATATTGTATGAAAAATTAATCAATGAAAACCTCAAAAATCCAAACACCCAGTATTTCAACAAATACATACCCACTTATAAATAAAGCATATCAACTACACTAGTAGCGTTCTGTTGAAATAATTTTTTTTTAATTGGATTGAAACTTGTGATGCCGATGTCGTAATTTTTATTTTTATTTTTTTGTTCATTTACGTACGAGATAAATCCTTCCAACCCATAATAATATTATTTATATTAATCCTACGTCAAACAAAATATCATTATGAATATCAACAAAACGTGTCTAGGTTCAATGTATCCCCCACACTCATATATATATATATATATATATAGGCATAAACCAAGAACACCTTCAAGCTCTATACTAATTAATCAATTCAGCCATGGGAGAAGTAGATTCATCTTTCTTCCAAGCTCCTGAACACCGCCCTAAACTCTCCCCCACCGAAGCCGAAGGCATCCCCCTCATCGATCTCTCTCTCCACCACCACAATTTCTCCGATCTCGTCTCCGAAATCGGCGAAGCATGTCGGAATTGGGGGTTCTTTCAGGTGATCAATCACGGCGTGCCGTTAGAAAGACGAGTAAAGCTTGAACTGGCGGCGAAGAACTTCTTCGCTCAGCCGGTGGAGAAGAAGAGGGAGGTGAAGAGGGACGAGGTGAATCCTCTGGGATACTATGATACGGAGTTGACGAAGAATGTGAGAGACTGGAAAGAGGTGTTTGATTTTACGGTGCAGAATCCGACGATCTTTCCGGCGTCTCCTGATGACGGTGATGAAGAGGTGAAGGAGATTGTCAACCAGTGGCCGGAATATCCTCCTGATTTGAGGTGAATTTTCATCTGAATAAATTTATTTTTTAATTACTAACTAAATTTATTTTCATCTGATAAATACGTTTCTGTTTCTAAAATTTTGAGAATAATTCAAAAGTAATTTTTGAATTTGTTAAGAACATGTTAATTTTTTTTATTCCTATTCACTCTCACAAAATTATTTTTAATATCACCCCACCGATTATCACCATCCGCCAGCCATCACCACCATACCGAGCACCATGCATTGAAAGAAAAAAGAACTAATATTACAATCAAACATATATTTTTTTTTATTCTCATAAATTAAAAGAAACAATTTCGGAACAATGGTCGTTACTTAAAATGTTTATATTCTCAAAATACGCCGGGAATAGAAAAATATTTGGTATTGTTTCTTTTAATTTGTGGGAACGGAAACATTTGTTGTTTTTTTCCCTTTAAATATATGATAATAAATATAAATATTTCTTAATCGGACGTGGGTGGCCACATGGTGGCTGCATGGTGGTGATTCTCAAAATTTACCCATGTGAAATAGATTGAAAATAATTTTGTGGTTTATTTTTTAGATGTTTAAAGAATTCAGGAAATATTCCCAAAAGATTTGAGAATATTTGGGCACAAAAATGTGTTTTTGTACATTAATTCTAAAATTCTAAAAACCGGAAGAGAAATCAGAAAACGAAAACAGTAACTAAACGGGGCCAATCTGCATTTTCATTCACCCTAAAATTTTGGATTCTATATCTATAATACATATGAATCACTATATTATTTGAAAATATCTTTTAATTAATAGTTGAAATCGATTCTGATAAAAATTTCCGGATAAATTCGTTTTAGTAAATTTTTGGAAGAAAAATTCTCGCTCCTCATACGCTTGAATTAAATTATATTATTTGGATTTTAAGTTTTGTATTTATGTTTAATTAATTAATTTATTATTATTTATTATTTTTTATACTTATTATTTATTGAATTGTGTATTATAGGGAGAGGTGTGAAGAATATGCAAAGGAAATGGAGAAACTAGCTCACAAGATACTAGAGCTCATCTCTTTGAGTTTGGGCTTAAAGCCCGAAAGGTTAAGTGGTTTTTTCAAGACCCAAACCAGCTTTATTAGGCTCAATCACTACCCACCTTGCCCCATTCCGGACATGGCTCTTGGCGTCGGCCGCCACAAGGACGGCGGCGCCCTTACCATCCTGACCCAAGATGACGTCGGCGGGCTCGAAGTGAAGCGTAAATCGGATGGGGAATGGGTTCGGGTTAAACCCACTCCTGATGCTTACATCATCAATGTTGGAGACATCATTCAGGTATAATGAACTAACAGTTTATCCCAAAATATCTCATACAAATATATATAATAAATCAAGACATAAAAAGTTTATAACGCCAAAAAAATTCACTCTCATTTCTTAAGACGGTTAAATTAAATTATTTTTTTGACTCTTTAAATTTTATATTTGTAATTAATTGGTCATTTTTTACATATAAATTAGATAATTAATATAGTGTTTTAGACACGAAAAATACCTTGTCTATTCTATAAATCAGTATATATTTTACATTTTAGATAATTTTTTACCCTTAGATCAATTTTGATCCAACGATCTAGATTAATTTATAATATTTTTTACCCTAATTTCTACCCCTAATAAATCTTCCACAAATCTCTTACAAAACTTTATCCTTAATTTTTTATCTCTCGCAAATCTCTCACAAATTTCACCGACATATTCTATCCTTAATCATATATTAATAAAGTAGGATTTTTTTTTTTAAAAGAAAATATCTTTTTATTAGGGATTTAGATTAATGTATTTATATAGATTATTTCACCAATTGTGATTGTGGATAGGTTTGGAGTAACGAGAAGTATGAGAGCGTGGAGCACAGAGTGGTAGTGAACTCCGAGAGGGAGAGATTCTCCATCCCATTCTTCTTCAACCCGGCCCACTACACCTGGGTGGAACCACTGGAGGAGCTGGTAGACGAGCAAAACCCGCCTAATTACAGGCGTTACAATTGGGGAAAATTCTTCGCCACCAGAAAACAAAGCAATTTCAAGAAATTAAGTGTTGAAAACATCCAAATTCACCATTTTAAAATATCACATGAATCTGGCTGAAACATGTATATGAGCCTTGGTTCACTAGGTTCTACTCATGTCTATATATAGAGCTTTTATATATTTCTGTAATATTGTATCTTTCATAAATATCAATAAAAATATGAATTTACTTAAAGTCCATTTGTCAAATTTTCAAATTATATATTTAAATATGAATTTAATTCTAATATTATTCCATTTGAGTTGATTTCATATTTAACTTTATGTTTTTTATCCTTTATCAGATTAGAGTAGGATAATTAAATTCTGAACCCAAATAAATATTTTAGTTTTACTCATATCTATTAGAGTTCGTGAAAAAAATAATATTCCGATTAGAGTAGTGTTACCAACAATCCCCCCACTGCCGTCTATTGTCAAATTCCGACCCCCATCAGTCGCTGGTTATCGAAACTCTGGTCACTGGTCTTCGGAATATTTTTTAGTTAGTAGTTATATTCAACTAATCTTTTTAGTTATAGTTTTTTAATATACTTTTTAGTTCCATTTAACTTATTTTTTGGTTGTCGATCGCCGAAAAATTATATGAATGTAACTAAAAAATACATTAAAAAATATACTAAATATAACTTAAAGTACACTTGAAAACTATAACTATAAATTATATTAAAAAACTAGTTATATATAATTGAAAAATATACTAAAAAATAATTACATATAACTAAAAAATAAATCAAAAAATAATTACATATAACTAAAAAAAAATCAATGGCCAGTGGTTGGACTTAGACGATTGAAGGTCTGAGGTTCAACTAAAGGTAGCATCGACGACCGAGTTACATTGGAACCATCACAATAAGGTAGCATCGACGACCGAATTACATTGGAACCACCACAATTTGTGTGGAACCACTGGAGGAGCTAATAGAAGGGAAAAATCCACGCAAGTACAGGCGTTACAATTGGGGAAAATTCTTCGCCAACAAGAAACAAAGCAGTTTCAAGAAATTAAACATTGAAAACATCCAAATTCACCATTTAAGATATCACACGAATCTAGTTGAAGCATTTTGTTAATATACGTATATGGGTCTTGACCTACTAGAAAAAGCAAACCCTAAACATGCTGGGAAAACTTTAATCAGTGTCTATATAAATATCATTTGTATATATATGTAATTTTGCAACTTTAACAAATATCAATATAATCGTCTCATATTTTCTCATAATATTTTGTCTTTCAATTATTCTAACACATTTAATGATTGTTTGGCCTAAAATTTTACAGAACTCAAATCACCACGGTCTGAAAATAAAAAATTCAATAGATTTAGAATTTTCAAATCAAAATTTGAGATTTTCAAGCTATCATCATAATCATGCTTATAGAAGACACATAAAAATATGGACGTGATTAAAGTCTTCTTGTAAAATACGCCTAACTTTGAATAAAATAAAATCTTATTGTAAATACGCTTACAAAAACTAAATATTTTGACGGTTTTCGGTGAACAGTATGCAAAATTGTCCATGAAATTTACACACTACAATAATTTTTTTTCAGAAGTTCAAACTTACTATATAAAAATCATTGCAATTTTTCTATGTAAAAAAAAATTATAATAACTTTTATAACGTACAGTCACTTTCGACTTTTAATAAAATTATTGTATTTCAAAAAATTATTGTAGTCAGTGAGATTGGATGATTAATAAAAGACTGAATTTTTTTTTGCATATTTTTAGAAATATATCGATATATTAAAAAAAAAAAAAAAACATAACCATTAAATGTCAAAAAACAATGCAATTATTAGAGCAATTCCCACGTAATAACAAAGAGTATCGAGGATTAGCCGAATGGGGGTTAATATAAACAAATATATACATATTAAGCCACATGCATAATTAACTATTTATATTATTTTTTAATAAATTTTAAAAAATAAATTGGTTGTTTGTTTATTTATTTATTTACGTACAAGACAAAGCCGTCCAACCCATAATCTTATCGATCCTATCCCAAACAAAAAGATCATTATGCATACCAACGAAGTCTTAGTTCGGTTGATAAGAGAAAATACGAATTTAACTCTTCCGAAAACCACTACAATAATTAAATATTGAAATTAATCTTAAATACATCAGGGCAATATGGGAGAATGCTACCTTAAAATAGCAAGAAAAGTAATTAGTTAGGATATACGCAAGTTAAGTTGGTACGAACAAAGCTTGTAGGAAAAAAAAAATGCATATCAACACCCAAGAAGTGTTATTTTTAATTACAAATCAAACTAACCGTGGCGTTTGGTTGGTGTTTTTGATTTTCTATTTTTACTTTCCATAAACTAGGATAAAAATTCTTATTTCGTTCTGGAATTTTTTAGGAGTAGAAACATGTTTGATAATCCTGAAATTGTTTTTTTAATTTATGAGAACAGAAATAAAGAAACACGTTTGGTTTAAGGTTTGGGTTGAAACATTTGTTTTTTTCCTCCTTCAAATATATAACAATAAATATACATATTTTTTAACAAATGCAGTAGAGGTGATTGACAGTGTGGTCATTCTCAATATTTACCTTATGGAATAGATTGAAAATAGTTTTGTGGGAGTGAATATGAATCATCAATTTTGTGGGAGTGAATATGACGTCGGTGGTCTCGAAGTGAAGCGTAAATCAGACGGGGAGTGGATCCGGGTCACACCCACTCCCGATGCTTACATCATCAATGTTGGAGATATCATTCAGGTAATATTTACGCTCTGTTTGGATATGGGGGGTGGGGAGCCCACTTTTTATGTTTTGTTAGAGTATACACATATACACAGATATATTTATTCTATAAATCAAGACATTTTACCTTTTAGACATTTTTTATTGTTAGATCAATTTTGATCCAACTATCTAGATTAATTTATAATATTTTTAACTCCTAACAAAACTTTCACAAATTTTTATCCCTCACAAATCTCCCGCAAATCTCGCAAATTTCACCCAAATATTCTCCCCCTAACCATATAAATAAATCATGATTTTTTTTTAAATGTCTTTTCATTAAGGGATTGAATTAATTTAAGGAGAATGGACGGTTGAGATGAATTTTTGGAACGGAAAATTCCCGCCTAAAAATTTAACACTCTCCCACTTCTAAAGCGGTTGAGTTAAATTTATATTTTACATCATTTAAGTTTCATATATGTAGTTTATTAGTCATTTTTTTATTATTTAATTATTTCTTTACACTTATAAATTTAAAAATGGATAGAGTACCTTTATACACGAGAAATCCCTAGTACGTATATAAAGAGAATATTTCACCAGATTGTGATTGTGGATAGATTTGGAGTAATGAGAAGTACGAGAGCGTGGAGTGATAGTGAACTCCGAGAGGGAGAGATTTCCCATACCATTCTTCTTGAACCCGGCCCACCACACCTAGGTAGAACCATTGGCGGAGCTAGTAGACGGATAAAATCCACCCAAGTATAGCGGTTACAATTGGGGAACATTCTTCGCCACCAAAAAACCAAGCAATTTCAAGAATTTAGATGTTGAGAATATCCAAATTCATGATTTTAAGATGTGAAGCGAATGTGGTTGAAGTATTTTGTTAATATATAAGTATATGCGTCTAGGTTAACTAGGTTAAACTCTAATCCCATTTGAAAAATCTTAGTCATTGTCTAAATACAAACCCTATGTGTATTTACGTAACATTGTACATTTTATAAATATCAATGCAATAGTCAATTATTCTCAAAATTTTAAAGAAATCGAATCTCCATCGAAAAATCAAAATTCAATTGATTTAGAATTTTCAAATTGCAATTTGAGATTTTCAAGTAGATGATGTATAAAAATATGGGTGTGGTCGAAGTTAAAATATGTATTATTTTGAATAAAATAAAGTTTGATGTCTTCATCTGTCAAATTTTCAAATTATATCAATTTAATTCTAATATTATTCTATTTGAGTTGATTTTATATTTGCCTTTATTATTTATCTTTTATCAATTTAAAATAGTAATTGTTAATATCCCCGAGCGAAAATTGAATTCTCAACCTATTTTATCGAGAGTAAAACCAGAAAAACAAAAATATTAATTAAAGACCACCCCACTTTCGAGTCAATCCAAGCACAAAAATTTATCATGGTAAGTATTGGGTCCGACAAACAATTATGATTTCGAAAATTGTCATAAAATTTGGGTTAAGATTTGATGTTATTTTTGTTTGATCTTGTTAAGATAAGGATCTAATTAATTATTTAAAAAAAAGTCATTTTCATATGTCATTTTTTTTATATGTATTTTGTTTTAATGTCCAAACCTACCACTTTGTAGATTATAAAACTTAGTTGATTGCTCATTCATAATCATTACAACAAAACAAATTCCATGATCAAAGTAGTCTCTATTCTATTGTTCCTTCTTCAAATCACCAACAATCAAAAAATTACTTTAATATGACTAAAAAATCGAAACTAAAATATATATTAAAAAGTAGTTGAATGTAATTAAAAATAATTCTAAGGACCGGTGATCGGAGTTTTGACGATCGACAGTAGTCGGAGGTGGTCGGCATGTTTGGTTGGATGGAATCGAGGGCGGAATGGAATCGCATTCCGCCCTCGATTCCTATTCCGTTGTTTGGTTCTCCAATGGAATCACTTTTGTGATTCCATTGGAATGACATTGGATGGAATGAGATTGCATTTGAGATGGGGTGGAATGGGATTCCAACCCAATGGAATCAATATCTTAAATTACATGATAACCTTTATAATTAAGCCCTTAAAAATTGAGAACAAAAACAGAAATTTGAGAACATAAATTGAAATTAGAGAACAGAAAATTAGGAATAGAAATAGAAAATTGAGAACAGAAAATTGAGAACAGAACTAGAAAATTGAGAACAAAAACTGAAAATTGAGAATAGAAACAGAAAATTGAGAACATAAATCGAAAATTGAGAACAAAAACAGAAAATTAGAGAACAGGAAATTGAGAACAAAAATATAAAATTAGAGAACAGAAAATTGAGAACATAAACTGAAAATTGAGAACAAAAATATAAAATTAGAGAACTGAAAATTGAGAACAAAAACATAAAATTAGAGAATAGAAACAGAAAATTGAGAATAAAAACAGAAAATTGAGATAAAAAATATAAAATTAGATAATAGAAAATTGAGAACGAAAATCGAAAATTGAGAATAAAAACAAAAAATTGAGAAAAAAAACAAAAAAATTGAGAACAAAAAATAGAAAATTAGAGAACGAAAAATTGAAAGGAAACTGAAAATTGAGAACAAAAACAGAAATTAAAGAATAGAAACAGAAAATTGAGAACAAAAATAGAAATTATAGAACAAAAACTTAAAATTGCGTTGAATAGTGAAATATAATAAAATGAGGAAAAGAATAGAATAGTGAAATATAATAAAATTTTATTATAACCAACGAATAAGAGAATGGAATAATAATTTTATAAGGGCAAAATGAAAATTTTACTATATTTCACTATTCTATTCTTTCTTTCATTCCATACTAACCAAACAAGAGAATAGAATAGTGATTCCATTCACAATTCCATTCCATTCCTTCCCTCATTCCATTACTTCTTCCATTCCATTCTACCCTCATTCTATTCCGTCCAACCAAACATGCCGTAATAGACAGAAATTGTAACGGTCTGATTTCCAAGGGTCACTATGCGGTTTATCTCTTAAAGATAATTAATACTAAAAATGAATAACCAATATTTTATTTTATAAAAAATCTGAGAAATTTTACAAAATACGGCGATAATTATAATTATCGAATTATCGAGTCAATTTTTCAACAGTAAATAATAGATACAATTATTAAAAATTAAATAGAAATTCAAATAAAATTCCATGCGCAACACTATTTTCATCGGCTCTGCAATAAAAAATGTGGGATTGTGAATCAGAACTCAGTAGATTTTTTAACCTTTTTACTACATGCATTTATTCAATCAAAAAATCGATATATTGACATATTTTCCACATAATTTTCACATAATAATCATAAATATTTCATAAAAATTAACAATTAAAAATTTACAATAATTTTAGCATCAACCATATAACAAATAACAAAGAGAGAGATTAAATACAAATATTAAAAGAGTTAAAATAATTTATTAGTGAACGTAGTAATAATAATAATAATAATAATAATAATAATAATGAAACTCACATGATCCAAAACCATAGATATGTTGGATCAATGGTGTTAAGACACCAAAATATCAACTTTACACATGTTAACATATAATGATGTTTAAAAATTACTAAAGCCACCACATATATATTATTGTCAAACTTAATAATTATACTTTTAACCTAAAAAATTATCAAAATTTTCATAATATACAAAATAACTCCAAAAAAAAATATTTAAGTTATTTTTAATAAAATATTATTTTAAAAAATATAATTTTTTGGAGTATTAGGTAACTCCAAAAAATTATTTAAATTATTTTTAATAAAATATTATTTCAAAAAATATAATTTTTTTGGAGTATTAGTAAAATTGAATAATAATTTACTTTGAGATTTTTTATGAACTTGGCGTCATTATTATATTAAAAAAATTACAATTAAAAAATTAAAATTATATTTTTGGGTGTTATGGAAGTCTCCTCTGAGCAGACCAGATTCTCTACTAGACAGTGTTTACAAATATGGGAATGGACCAAACTACCCTCCAACAACTTTCATCTTTGGTCCCTTGTACTTGGCAGCAAGCAAATGTATATCAACTCAGTCCAATTGAGGTAAACAAAGCTAATTTAAAAAAACTCAGAAACCAAAGTAGAAACCCTACTATAATTAAGGGGTGATATGTGTAATTGTTTACACAGGGTTGGGCATTGGCGACCACATTAATGAGACCTCAGTCACCAATTATGGCTCCCGCCGGCGAGTTTTGTAATCGCCGGCGACGACAAGGTGGCGACGGAGGATTTTCAACGTTGGATGATCGGAAAAAATCCGCCAGAAGAAGTGGTTCAGATTGCTGGGGCCGACCACATGGTTATGATGTCTAAGCCAGTTGAGCTTTTCATTATACTCCAACAGATTACCAACAAATTTGATAGATTCAGAATCTAATTATTAATATGATACATGCAGATACATAATACTAATTCAAATTCAAATTACATACAAAAAAAAAAAAAAAATTGATATTAGGGTATAATTTATAATATAATTTTTATACCTATTTTAATAATATAACTTTAATTATACATAATTATTTTAATAATATAATTCTAATACTTATTTTACAAATATAATTGTATTATACAATATAGTATATATAGAGCAGATAGAATTTTAAAATTCATACAATTACAAAATAAAAAATAAGATTGAAAGTACAATTACAAAACAAAACTAGATTTCTTCGTGTAATTTTATTGTTATTTCATTTCTTTTCCTCTTCTCTCAAATGGGGTGACGGCAGGTGAACTCTCTCCCTATCACCCCTTTATCTAGGCTCCTCCAAATCTATCAATCCAAAAAAAAAAAAAATCTCAATTTTTAAGCCTAAATCGAAACCGTAGCCATCAACGGCAAGCAGAGGCGACAACCTCATAGTTTTTTTTGAATTTCGTGAATTTCCAAAGTGTAGGAGAGCAACGACCGACGATCTTCGGCGACAAGCAAGGAAGGGTATTGGGTAAAAACTTGAAGTGAAATTGACGAAGAATTAAAAAAAAAAAATAACAAATTTCCTCTATAAAGGATTTAGAAATATGGTGTGTTGCAAAAGAATTTATAAATTTCTCTTATTCTCTCGTATTTTACAAATGAATGAATTTTATAAATTTCTCTTCACAGTATCCAAAGAAAAAAAATTATAAACAAAATTTGTAAAATCTCTTATCCAAATGAAATCTAAAATTAGCTGAATGGGGTTGAATATAAATACGTTTAACCCACTACATCATTAACAAATTATATTATTTTCTCATAATTTGGAAAATTGTGTTTTCTGTTTATTTAGGGTAAATGACTTTTTTGGTCTTTTACAAATGCGATTGGTGTTCAATTGGCCTCATGTATTTGAAAATAGACAATTTGACCCTTGACATTTCATTTTTGGTTTCTAATTGGCCTGATTGAGAAATCTGTTAGGTCAACTTAACAGTGAACATTAATTAAACTAAGGTTATTTTGGTCATTTTCATGTCCAAAAATAAGGATAATTTTGTTTGTTTACTCAGTGGAGTTTATTTTGAAAAGCTAAAATTTGGAGTCTTAAATGTAATTTTAAGGTAAAGATCTCTCTCTATAGAGAGGAGAGGGGAGAGAGAGAGAGAGGTATTAGAGAAAAATATAGAGAGAGATCTTTACCTTAAAATTACATTTAAGACCCTAAATTTTAGTTTTTAAAATAAACTCCACAAAGTAAAAAGACAAAATTATCCTTTTTTTTTTACATGAAAATGACTGAAATATCCTTACTTTAACGTTGACTTTTAAATTGACCTAACAGATTTGTCAATCAGGCCAATTGGAAACCGAAAATGAAATGTCAAGGGCCAAATTGTTTATTTTCAAATACCGGACACTAATTAAACACCGACCGCATTTAAGAGGGACCTAAAAAGTCATTTACCCGTTTATTTACGTACTAATCCTTCCAACCCGTATCCTACGTCAAACAAAATATCATTACGCATGCATATCAACAAAACGTGTCTATGTTCAACGTATGTCTCCTCCCCCACGCTCATATGTATAGCCATAAACCAAGAACACCTTCAAGCTCTGTTCTAATTAATCAGTCCAGCCATGGGAGAAGTAGATTCATCTTTCTTCCAAGCTCCTGAACACCGCCCTAAACTCTGCCCCACCGAAGCTCAAGGCATCCCCCTCATCGATCTCTCTCTCCACCACCACAATTTCTCCGATCTCGTCTCTGAAATCGGCGAAGCATGTCGGAATTGGGGGTTCTTTCAGGTGATCAATCACGGCGTGCCGTTAGAAAGACGAGTAAAGCTTGAACTGGCGGCGAAGAACTTCTTCGCTCAGCCGGTGGAGAAGAAGAGGGAGGTGAAGAAGGACGGGGTCAGCCCTCTGGGATACCATGACGCCGAGTTAACGAAGAATGTCAGGGATTGGAGAGAGGTGCTTGATCTGACGGTGGAGGATCCGATGATCATTCCGGCGTCGCCTGATTCCGGTGATGAAGAGTTGATGGAGATTGTCAACCAATGGCCTGAATATCCTCATGATATCAGGTGAATTTTTATTCTCGCGCCCAAAATTACGACAGTAATGTATAGAAACGCGTTAAACATTTATGTTCTCAAAATTTTGAGAATAATTTAGGAATAATTCTTGAATTCGTTAAAAATAAGAGAAAAAAATATTTATTTTTATTCACTCCTACAAAATTATTTTTACTATCACCCTGCTGGCCACCACCACCCCCGTCCATCACCATCCCGCCTGTTACGACCACCCTGTCGATCACCATACATTTAAAAAGAGAGAAAAAAAGGGAACAAATGTTGCAACCAAATATGTTTCTCATTTATGTTCTCATAAATGAAAATAATAATTTCATAACAATGGTCGTTACAAAACATGTTTTTATTTATGAAATAATCCAGAACGAAAACAAAATCTCCATACCAAACATGTTTCTATTCCTAGTCTATTAATTCGGGAACAGAAACGTGTTTGGCAACTAACATCGTACTAAAATTGTTGCTTTTAATTTATGAGAACGAAAATAAAGGAACACGTTTTGTTGCAACATTTGTTTTTTTTTTTTTCCTTAAATGCATGACAATAAATATACATATTTCTTAATCAGAGCAGTGGTGGTTACTGTTGGGTTGGCGATGGCCGCATGGTGGGCTGTGTGGTGGTTATTCTCAACATTTATCCTTATGAAATAGATTGGGACTATTGTGGGAGTGAATAAAAATCAAGATTTTTTTTGTTTCTTAAATTCTTAAGGAATTTAGTAAATATTTCTAAAAATTTAAGAATATTTAGGAATAGAAAAATATTTACAAAATGCGTATCTGTAGATTAATCCCAAAAATTTGGAAATAGGAACAGAAACAGCATCCAAATGGGGCCTTAATATCCTTTTTCATTCGCCCTAAAATTTTAGATTCTATATATTAGGATATTATTTGAAAATATCTTTCAATTAATAGTTGAGATTAATTTTGACAAAAATAAAGAATAAAATCTTTTTAGGAAATTTTGGAGGAAATTTTTTTGTCCAAATACTTCACAATCTCACTCTCTAGATTACATTGTTTAGATTTTAATTGATTTTTTTTTTTACTATTATTTATTATCTTTTTATTATTAATAGGGAGACATGTGAAGAATATACAAAGGAAATGGTGAAACTATCTCACAAGATACTCGAGCTCATCTCTTTGGGTTTGGGCTTGAAACCCAGTAGGTTAAGTGGTTTTTTCAAGACACAAACCAGCTACATGAGGCTCAGTCACTACCCACCTTGCCCCATTCCAGACATGGCTCTTGGCCTCGGCCGCCACAAGGACGGCGGCGCCATTGCCATCCTCACCCAAGACGATGTCGGCGGGCTCGAAGTGAAGCGTAAATCGGACGGGGAATGGGTTCGGGTCAAACCCATTCCCGATGCTTACATCGTCAATGTTGGAGACGTCATTCAGGTATAATGAACTAACAGTTTATTCCAAAATATCTCACACAAATCTGTTTAATAAATTAAGATATAAAAAGTTTATAGCGCCAAAAATATTCACACCCCAGATGGTTAAGCTAAATTATTTTTTAACCCTCTAATTTTATATTTGTAATTAATTAGTCATTTTTTTATACATAAATTAGACAATTAATATAGTGTCTTTAGACACGGAAAATATCTAGTTTATTCTATAAATCAGGACATATTTTACATTTTAGATATTTTTTACCATTACATCAATTTTGATCCAACGATCTAGATTAAATTATAATATTTTTTACCCTAATTTTTGCCCCTAACAAATCTCACACAAAAAATTTATCCCTAATTTTTATCCCTCATAAATTTTCCACAAATATTATTCTCCCCTAGTCATATATTAATAAATCAAGATTTTTTTTTTTAAAAAAAAAAAAATCATTTTCATTAAGGAATTGGATTAGATTAATTTAAGAGGAATGGATGGTTGGAAATGAGTTTTTGGGAGAGAAAATTTCCGCCTAAAAGAAATTACACCCGCACTTCTAAAGCAATTGAATTAAATTTATCTTTTGCATCCATTAAGTTTTATATATGTATTTTAGTAGTCACTTTTTTATTTAATTATTTTTTTACATTTATAAATTTGAAAATGGATATAGTAATTTTAAGCGTAGAAAATCCGTAATATATTTGTAGATTATTTCACCAAATTGTGATTGTGGATAGGTTTGGAGTAATGATAAGTATGAAAGCGTGGAGCATAGAGTGGTAGTGAACTCCGAGAGGGAGAGATTCTCCATCCCATTCTTCTTCAACCCGGCCCACCACACCTGGGTGGAACCATTAGAGGAGCTGATAGACGAGAAAAACCCACCCAAGTACAGGCGTTACAGTTGGGGAAAATTCTTCGCCACCAGAAAACAAGGCAATTTCAAGAAATTAAACGTTGAAAACATCCAAATTCACAATTTTAAGATATCACACGATTCTGGTTGAAGCATTTTGTTAATATAAGTATTTGGGTCTTGACCCACTAGGTTAAACCGACTATGAAAATTAAACCCTAAACCTATTAGGAAAACCTTAGCCACGGTTTATATATATATATATATTGTATATCTCTATAATTTTGTACCTTTAATAAATATCAATGTAGTCGTCTCATATTCTCTCTTAATATTTTGTCTCTCAATTATTCTAACCCATTTAATGACCATTTGGCCTAAAATTTTAATGAACTCGAATCATGGTCTGATAATCAAAATTCAATAGATTTAGAATTTTCAAATCGCAAGTTAAGATTTTTAAGCTATCATCGTAATCATGTTTACAGAAGATGCATAATATGGGCGTAGTCAAAGTCTTCTTGTAAAATATGCGTTTCTTTGAATAAAATAAAATCTTATTGTAAATACGCTTACAAAAACAAAATATTTTGAGGGTTTTTGATGAGTAGTTTACAAATTTATCCAAGAAATTTTCACACTACAATAATTTTTTTCAGATGTTCAAATTTACTATATAAAAATCATTATAATTTTTTCACGTAAAAAAAAGAAAAATTAACTTTTAAATAACTTTTATGAGGTGCATTGACTTTCTATTTTTAATAAAATTACTGTACTTCAAAAAATTATTGTAGTCGGCGAGATTGGATGACTAATAAAAGATTATGGGGAAAAAAAATCATATTTTTGAAATGTATCAATCTATTAAAAAAATAATAATAATAAAATTGCCCCATTAAATGTCAAAAAAGAATGCAATTATTACAGCAATTCCCACGTAATAACATAGAGTATTACAGCGTTAGTCTGATTCCGGTGATGAAGAGTTGAGAGATATTGTCAACCAGTGGCCTGAATATCCTCCTGATATGAGGTGAATTTTCTTCTGAATAATTTTTTTTTTATTATTATTTTTTTTATTTTTTTTGTAATTACAAATCAGATAGATCCTTTAGTTGGTTTTCTATTTTTTGTTTCCACTCTCAATAAACTGGGATGCGAATTATGTTTTCGTTCTGAAATTTTTTGGAAATAGAAACATGTGTGATAACCACATTTGTTCTGAAATTGTTTTTTCAATCTACGAGAACAGAAATAAAGTGATGTGGGGAAATTTCGTCACATGTGCCACGTATAAGATATTGCGACAAAGTGTGGAAAAATGGCCAAGCAGGACCACCCGAAAACGCCCTGCTCGGCATCCTCCGAGTGGATGAGTCATTTACCGTACAGGAGTGCGCCGCCTGCTCCCCAACTAACTTCCTCTCCTACAGAAGCCCAGAGATCCCCTTGGCCGAGCTCTGGGCTTCAAGCACCTTCTGCTCGACAACACCAAAAATGGGAGTCCTAAAATCGCCCAGGAGGCTCCCTTGACGGAGCTCCGTGCTCCGAGCATCCTCTGTTCGGCAACATCAAAAAGTGGAAGCCCAAATCCGTCCAAACGATCCCCTTGCCGAGCATCAGACTCCGAGCACCTTTAGCTCGGCTGATGCTAGAAGGAAGCCCAAATTCGCCCAGGAGTCTCTCTTGGCCTTCTGTTCGGCTGAAGGGGCCAAAACAAGCCCTTTGTCTCTATTTCTATTGGACCGGCCCATGGACTTCTCCTAATGGGCCCAAAAGCTCAGTCCAGGTGCTTAAGACCCTTATCAACAAGCTCATTAGCTGTCTGCCGGATTAGGCTAATTAACTGAGCTGGAGTTCTTAATTCGACAGCGCTAATCGAACGCTACTCCCTATATTTACTCATAGGCATCCATTGCGTCTTATTCACTCAAGAGCACTTTTAGCCTTCTCCCCGGTTATTTACTCTCACGCCGGAGGGATTTCATCAGGCACAACTCCGATAGGTCATTGTGCGGGTGCTCGGAGTGCAGACTTGGAGCTTAGCTCGAAATGGATCTTAGCTCAAATTGCAAGGATTCGCTCAGGACCTCCAAAGCGTCAAAAGTTTTCCGAGCTCAAAGCTCAATTTCCAGAGTGCGTCACCTCAACCTCAGCAAGAAATTGACACGTCTTTTGTCCAAACCATACTGTAGGTGTTTACCAGTTTTTGACACCAACATAAAGAAACGCGTTTGGTTGCAATATTTGTTTGTTTGTTTTTTTCGTATAATAATAAATATAAATATTTTTTAACTGGTGCGGTGGAGGTGGCCGATGGGGAGGTCATTCTCAACATTTACCTTATGAAATAGATTGGAAATAGTTTTGTGGGGTGCATATGAATCATCAATTTTTTGTTTTTCAAATTCTTAAGAAATTCATAAAATACTCTCAAAATTTTAAAATTATTTAGGAAGGAAAACATGTTTACCAAATGTATTTATGTATATTAATTCTAAAATTCTAGAAGCGAGAACAGAAATAAGGTAACAAAAACAGTAACCAAACGAGGCCTTCATCTCCTTTTTTCAAGGCCCAAACCAACTTCATTAGGCTCAATCACTACGCACCTTGCCCCATTCCTCACATGACTCTTGGCGTCAACCGCCACAAGGAGGACTCCAACGCCCTCACCATCTTAGCCCAACACGACGTCGGCGGTCTCGAAGTGAAGCGTAAGTCGGACGGGGAGTGGGTCCAGGTCAAACCCACTCCCGATGCTTACATCATCAATGTCGGAGATATCATTCAGGTAATATTTACACTCTGTTTGGATCGAGGGAATGAGGGGAGTAGAACCCACTTTTTGTGTTTGGATAGAGCACACATATACACACGTGTATCTATCTATAAATCAAGACATATTTTATATTTTAGATATTACCCAAATTTTTACCCCTAACAAAACTTTTTTTTACCCAAATTTTTACCCCTAACAAAACTTTCACAAATCTCTCACAAAATTTTATCCCTAATTTTTATCCCTCACAAATCTCCCTCAAATATTCTTCCCCTAATCATATATTAATAAATCATGATTTTTTTTTAAAAAAAAATGTCTTTTCATTAAGGGCCTGAATTGATTTACGGGGAATGGATGGTTGAGAGCGTGGAGCACAGAGTAATAGTGAATTCCGAGAGGGAGAGATTTTCCATATCATTCTTCTCGAACCCGGCCCACCACACCTAGGTGGAACCATTGGCAAAGCAGGTAGACGGGCAAAATCCACCCAAGTACAGGGGTTTCCATTGGGGAAAGTTCTTCGCCACCAGAAAACAAAGCAATTTCAAGAAGTTAGATGTTGAAAATATCCAAATTGGTGATTTTAAGATGTGAATCGAATATGGTTGAAACATTTTTTTAATAGATATGTATATGCGTCATGGTTCGGGATTAGAAAAATCTTAATTATTATCTATATATATATACTCTGTATATCTACGTGACATTGTATTTTTTATAAATATCAATATAATCATTTTATATTCACTCTTAATATTTTGGCTCTCAAATTTAATGACGGTTTGGCCTAAAATTTTAGAGAACTCGAGTCACTGTCAAAACTCAAAATTCAATTGATTTAGAATTTTCAAATTGCAATTTGAGATTTTCAAGTAGAAGATGTATAAAAATATGGGTGTAGTCAAAGTCTTCCGAACATAAAATTTGATGTCTTCATCAAATTTTCAAATTATATCAATCTAATTATTATATTATTCGATTTGGGTTGATTTTATGTTTGATTTTATTGTTTATCCCTTATCCATTCCAGAAATTCTCATTCCATTCCCAGATTTTTGGGAATTCTATTTGGGAATAGCGTTTGGTAATTTTTGTTTCCGTTTTCATTTCATTCTCATTTGAGAATTATGCCCACTTTTTTCTTAAAAAATGAGAAACAAAAAAAAATTATTTTTCATTATTCTCATTCCATTCCCAAAACACATGGTCACTGTTCCCCCGCCGGCCGACAACCGTCCGTCGCCGCCGGTCAGCCATCTCCGGCGACCGTCGCCAGTCACCATCCGGCCAAAAATTTTCCAGCCACTGTCACCCACCCGCCACCGTTGTCCGGCCGTCGCCGACGACGGTGCCATTGCCTTCCAGCGTTGCCGGCGCCGGAGCCACTGCCGTTAGGCCAAAACAGAAGAAAAAAAAAAAGATTTTAGGATAAAATCGTTACCAAACACAATTCCCTTTCCAAAACAAAAAAAAATAAATTATTGTTATCAAACGCGATTCTACTCTCAAGAAGAAAATTAAATTCTCATTCCATCCCATCTCATTCACATCCCACTGCTGGAATGAAAACAGAAACGGTTACCAAACGCCACCTAATTAAAGATCACTCACCTCACTTTCGAGTCAATCCAAGCACAAAAAATTATCATGGTACGTGTTGGGTTGTACAAACAATTATGATTTTGAAAATTGCAGAAAGATATTGTAGTTTTTTATAAATTTAGTTGTTTTAAAATTTGGGTTAATATTTGATTTGATTTCCGTTTGATTCTGTTACTATTAGGATCCAATTAATTATTTAAAAAAAAGTCATTTTCATATGTCGTATTTTTATTTATTTTTATATATTTTGTTTGAATGTCCAAACCTACCACTTTGTAGATTATAAAACTTATTTCATTTCTCATTCATAATCACTATAACAAAACAAATTCCATGATCAAAGTAATCTCTATTCTATTGTTCCTTCTTCAAATCACTGATGGCTCTAGACCCGACTCGACCCATTTCGTGTTGGTCCACGGGTCGTGCCATGGGGCTTGGTCCTGGTACAAGCTAGTGGCGCTGCTAAAATCGTCCGGCCACAATGTTACCGCGCTCGACCTGGCTGCTTCCGGCATCGATCTTCGGCAAGTAGACAAAGTCACTGTTGTTTCCGATTATTTCAAGTCGTTAACAAAGTTTATGGACGCTCTTCCTCTTGCGGAGAGGGTGATCCTCGTGGGTCACAGCCTCGGGGGGTTGGCAATCTCTCACGCCATGGAAAGGTTTCCGTCGAAGGTCCAGGTTGCGGTTTTCGTCACCGCCACGATGCCCGGTCCGACTCTCAATATTTCAACCATTTTTCAAGAGGTAAATTTTGAAGTTTTTGTTC
This sequence comes from Eucommia ulmoides, assembly GCA_016647705.1. Taxonomy (NCBI): domain Eukaryota; kingdom Viridiplantae; phylum Streptophyta; class Magnoliopsida; order Garryales; family Eucommiaceae; genus Eucommia; species Eucommia ulmoides. The sequence continues at coordinate 2,443,401 of CM028341.1, forward strand.
TTTTGGGGTTCGATCTGTAATTAGGTTTAAAAGATTATAATTGACTAACTTGAAGGACTATCAAGTAATTTCTCATATTTATTTATAATCTTTCAGATAATTGGTGATTAGTCTCAAATAACGGGTATAAATTTGTTATTAGTCTCATTTAAAACATAAATTTTGATTTAATCTCTTAAATTAGTTTTTGATTACATATTAGTCACACATGTGCTAGCGCCTATGTAATATTAATTACATATATCTGTCTAATATTAGTTACATGTTACAAATTATATGTAATATAATTATTGTGTAATATTTGTTATATCTAATTAAATATTTTACACATAAGTTAAATATATGTAACTATGAGAGTGCAACGCGTATATTAGATCTTCCGTCTTTTTTTTTTATGCGCGGGACTACAATATAAGTTACAATTGCGTATGAGACTTTTTTAAAATTAAGGATAAAATATGGAACTGACCAAAGAAACCCCTAATCTAATCTTTATTTGTTTAATGAAGTCTCTGGGAAAACAAGATTCTCAACTAGACAGTGTTTACACATATGGGAATGGACCAAACTACCCTCCAACAACTTTCATCTTTGGTCCCTTGTATTTGGCAACAAATTTATATCAACTCAGTCCAATTGAGGTAAACAAATCTAATTTCAAAAAACTTAGATACCAAACTGAAAACCCTACTATAATTAAGGGGTCACAAGTGTAATTTTTTTCACAGGATTGGGCATTGGCGACGACATTGATGAGACCAGTCTATTTATACACCCAAGAAGACCTGTCGAATGAGATAGTGTTATCAGTCAGTAATTATGGCTCCGTCCGGCGAGTTTTTGTAATCGCCGGCGACGACAAGGTGGCGACGGAGGATTTTCAACGTTGGATGATCGGAAAAAATCCGCCGGAGGAAGTGGTTGAGATTGCCGGGGCCGACCACATGGTTATGATGTCCAAGCCGGTTGAGCTTTTCATTGAACTCCAACGTATTGCCGATGAATATACTTGATTGAAAATTATATATATATATATATATAAGATTAATATAAAATAAAATATTCGATAGGAATATATACCTAATTGAATGTTGTAATCTTGTAATTTAAACATTTTTAACTTTTTTCAGTAATGTGTGTTGGAGTCTGCTTACGCACGCCTCAACTAATTATTACACCGAGCGATTTTAAGGATGCAATCTCCTACATCGGCCCAATGCATTTGGAATTAAATTCAAGATTTAATTCCTGAAGTGCTCTCCAAGAGAGTCAAACCCTAGTTGACAAAGAAAGGGAGTACCTTCCCTTGTCAGCCGAATTAATCCTAGTTTATTCATGTTTAAATATAATTTAGACATTTATTACTTTTAAACATAATTAAGGTGACATGTTTAAATACTGATTAAATATGTAGTAAAAATAATTTTCGCAAGGAAGGGATGGTTGTTGATGGTATCGAAAATTGACCAATTCCGCAGTTGGTGTGGTTAGGATCCACGTGGATATTTTTGCTGAGTTGGCTTCTTGGTGCACAATGTTCTTTGTCTTGTGAATAATCCTCGGTCAATATATCCAGAGTCCGGGCAAGTACCTTTAGAAGGTTCTGTTTGATAACCATATTTGTTCTGAAATTGTTTTTTCAATCTATGAGAACAGAAATAAAGTGATGTGGGGAAATTTCGTCACATGTGCCACATAGAAGATATTGTGACAAAGTGTGGAAAAATGGCCAAGCAGGGCCACCCGAACACGCCTTGCTCGGCATCCTCCGAGTGGACAAGTCATTTACCGTACAGGAGTGCGCCGCCTGCTCCCCAAGTCACTTCCTCTCCTACAGAAGCCCAGAGATCCCCTTGAGTGAGTTTCGGGCTCCAAGCACCTTCTGCTCGGTAACACCAAAAATGGGAGTCCTAAAATCGCCCAGGAGGCTCCCTTGACGAAGCTCTGTGCTCCGAGCACTCTCTGTTCGGCAACATCAAAAAGTGGAATCCCAAATCCGTCCAGACGATCCCCTTGCCGAGCATTAGACTCCGAGCACCCTTAGCTCAGCTGATGCTAGAAGGAAACTCAAATTCGCCCAGGAGTCTCTCTTGGCCTTTTGTTCGGCTGAAGGGACCAAAACGAGCCCTTTGTCTCTATTTCTATTAGATCGGCCCATGAACTTCTCCTAATGGGCCCAAAAGCCCAGTCCAGGTGCTTAAGCCCTTATCAACAAGCTCATTAGCTGCCTGCCGGATTAGGCTAATTAACTGAGTCGGAGTCCTTAATTCGACGGCGCTAATCGAGCCCTACTCCCTATATATATACTCATAGGCATCCATTGCCTCTTATTCACTCAAAAGCACTTTTAGTCTTCTCCCCCGAATATTTACTCTCACGCCAGATGGACTTCACCGGGCACAACCCTGGTAGGTCTTTGTGCAGGTGCTCGGAGTGCAGACTTGGAGCTCAGCTTGGGATTTGAATTGGAGCTCAGCTCGGAGTGGATCTCAGCTCAGATTGCAAGGATTCGCTCAGGACCTCCAAAGCGTCAAAAGTTTGCCGACCGCAGAGCTCGATTTCCAGAGTGCGTCACCTCCACCTCAGCAAGAAATCCACACATGTCTTCTGTCCAGACCATACTGTGGGTGTTTACCAGTTTTTGATACTAACATAAAGAAACGCGTTTGATTGCAACATTTTTTTTTTTTTCGTATAATAATAAATGTACATATTTTTTAACTGGTGCGGTGGAGGTGGCCGATGGGGAGGTCATTCTCAACATTTACCTTATGAAATAGATTGAAAATAGTTTCGTGGGGTGCATATGAATCATAAATTTTTTGTTTCTCAAATTCTTAAGAAATTCATAAAATACTCTCAAAATTTTAAAAATATTTGGGAAGGAAAACATGTTTACTAAATGCATTTATATATATTAATTCTAAAATTCTAGGAGCGGGAACAGAAATGAGGTAACAAAAACAGTAACCAAACGAGGCCTTCATCTCCTTTTTTCAAGGCCCAAACCAACTTCATTAGGCTCAATCACTACGCACCTTGCCCCATTCCTCACATGGCTCTTAGCGTCAGCTGCCACAAGGAGGACTCCAACGCCCTCACCATCTTAGCCCAACACGACGTCGGCGGTCTCGAAGTGAAGCGTAAATTGGACGGGGAGTGGGTCTAGGTCAAACCCACTCCCGACGCTTACATCATCAATGTCGGAGATTTCATTCAGGTAATATTTACGCTCTGTTTGGATTGAGGGAAGGAAGGGAGGAGTAGAACCCACTTTTTGTGTTTGGATAGAGCACACATATACACACGTGTATCTATCTATAAATCAAGACATATTTTATATTTTAGATATTTTTTATCGTTAGATCAATTTTGATCCAACGATATAGATTAATTTATAATATTTTTTACCCAAATTTTTACCCCTAATAAAACTTTCACAAATCTCTCACAAAATTTTATCCCTAATTTTTATCCCTCACAAATCTCCCTCAAATATTCTTACCCTAATCATATATTAATAAATCATGATTTTTTTTTTTAAAAAAAAAATGTCTTTTCATTACGGGCTTAAATTAATTTACAGGGAATGGCTGGTTGAGAGCGTGGAGCACAGAGTGATAGTGAATTCCGAGAGGGAGAGATTTTCCATACCATTCGTCTTGAACCCGGCCCACCACACCTGGGTGGAACCATTGGCAGAGTTGGTAGACAGGCAAAATCCACCCAAGTACAGGGGTTACCATTGGGGAAAGTTCTTCGCCACCAGAAAACAAAGCAATTTCAAGAAGTTAGATGTTGAGAATATCCAAATTGGTGATTTTAAGATGTGAAGTGAATATGGTTGAAGCATGTTTTTTAATAGATATGTATATGCATCATGGTTTGGGATTAGGAAAACCTTAATTATTATCTATATATATTCTCTGTATATCTACGTGACATTGTATTTTTATAAATATCAATATAATCATTTTATATTCACTCTTAATATTTTGGCTCTCAAATTTAACGACTTTTTGGCCTAAAATTTTAGAGAACTCGAATCACTGAAATTCAATTGATTCAGAATTTTCAAATTGCAATTTGAGATTTTCAAGTAGAAGATGTATAAAAATATGGGTGTGGTCAAAGTCTTCCAAACATAAAATTTGAGGTCTTCATCAAATTTTCAAATTATATCAATTTAATTATTATATTATTCGATTTGAGTTGATTTTATGTTTGACTTTATTATTTATCCTTTATCAATTTAAAATAGGAACAGAAAAACAAAAACATTAATTAAAGATCACCTCACTTTCGAGTCGATCCAAGCACAAAAAATTATCATGATACGTGTTGGGTCCTACAAATAATTATGATTTTGAAGATTGCAGAAAGATATCGTAGTTTGATTTCCATTTGATTCTGTTACGATTAGGATCTAATTAATTATTTAAAAAAAAAAAGTCATTTTCATATGTCATATTTATATATATATATATATATATTGTTTGAATGTCCAAACCTACCACTTTGTAGATTATAAAACTTATTTCATTGCTCATTCATGATCACTATAACAAAACAAATTCCATGATCAAAGTAATCTCTATTCTATTGTTCCTTCTTCAAATCACTTATGGCTCTAGACCCGATCCGACCCACTTCGTGCTGGTCCACGGGTCGTGCCATGGGGCTTGGTCCTGGTACAAGCTAGTGGCGCTACTAAAATCGTCCGGCCACAATGTTACCACGCTCGATCTGGCTGCTTCCGGCATTGATCTTCGGCAAGTAGACAAAGTCACGGTTGTTTCCGATTATTTCAGGCCGTTAACAGAGTTTATGGACGCTCTTCCTTTTGCGGAGAGGGTGATCCTCGTGGGTCACAGCCTCGGGGGGTTGGCAATCTCTCATGCCATGGAAAGGTTTCCGTCGAAGGTCCGGGTTGCGGTTTTCGTCACCGCCACGATGCCTAGTCCGACTCTCAATATTTCAACCATTTTTCAAGAGGTAAATTTTGAAGTTTTTGTTCTTTTGGGGTTCGATATGTAATTAGGTTTAAAAGATTATAATTGACTAACTTGAAGGACTATCAAGTAATTTCTCATATTTATTTATAGTCTTTCATATAATTGGTGATTAGTCTCAAATAACAGGTATAAATCTGTTATTAGTCTCGTTTAAAACATAAGTTTTGATTTAATCCCTTAAATTAGTTTTTGATTACATATTAGTCACGCATGTGCTCGCGCCTATATAATATTAATTACATGTATCTGTATAATATTAGTTACATATTACAAATTACATGTAACATAATTATTGTGTAATATTTGTTTTATCTAATAAATATTTTACACATAAGTTAAATACATGTAATTACGAGAGTACAACACATGTATTGGATCTTTCGTCTTTTTTTAATGCGCGGGACTAAAATACAAGTTACAATTGCGTATGAGACTTTTTTAAAATTAAGGATAAAATATGGAACTGACCGGAGAAACCCCTAATCTAATCTTTATTTGTTTAATGAAGTCTCTGGGAAAACAAGATTCTCAACTAGACAGTGTTTACACATATGGGAATGGACCAAACTACCCTCCAACAACTTTCATCTTTGGTCCCTTGTATTTGGCAGCAAATTTATATCAACTCAGTCCAATTGAGGTAAACAAAACTGATTTCAAAAACCTTAGAAACCAGACTGAAAATCCTACTATAATTAGGGGGTCACAAGTGTAATTTGTTTCGCAGGATTGGTCATTGGCGACCACATTAATGAGGCCAGTCTATTTATACACCCAAGAAGACCTGTCGAATGAGATAGTGTTATCAGTCAGTAATTATGGCTCCGTCCGGCGAGTTTTTTTAATCGCCGGCGACGACAAGGTGGCGACGGAGGATTTTCAACGTTGGATGATCGGAAAAAATCCGCCGGAGGAAGTGGTTGAGATTGCCGGCGCCGACCACATGGTTATGATGTCCAAGCCGGTTGAGCTTTTCATTGAACTCCAACGAATTGCCGATGAATATACTTGATTGAAAATTATATATATATATATGATTAATATAAAATAAAATATTCGATAGGAATATATACCTAATTGAATGTTGTAATCTTGTAATTTAAACATTTTTAACTTTTTTCAGTAATGTGGGTTGGAGTCTGCTTACGCGTACCTCGACTAATCATTACACCGGGCAATCTTAAGAATGCAATCTCCTACATCGGCCTAATGCATTAAAATTAAATTCAAGATTTAATTCCCGAAGTGTTCTCCAGGAGAGTCAAACTCTAGTTTACAAAGAAAGAGAGTATCTTCCCTTGTCAGCCGGATTAATCCTAGTTTATTCATGTTTAAATGTAATTTAAACATTTATTACTTTTAAACATAATTAACGTGACATGTTTAAATACTGATTAAATATGTAGTAAAAATAATTTTCGCAAGGAAGGGATGGTTGCTATGGTGTCGAAAATTGACCAACGTCACAGTTGGTGTGGTTAGGATCCACGTGGATATTTTTGCTGAGTTGGCTTCTTGGTGTACAATGTTCTTTGTCTTGTGAACAATCCTCGATCAATATGTCCGGAGTCCGAGCAAGTACCTTTAGAAAGTTCTATTACGGCGTGCCCAACAAAGTCTCTACGACATGAGAGTAAGAGCCTGGAAAAAAAAAAAGGTTCAGGAGTCTGAACTTCTTCTTGTACCTTGTACATTTATTACGTAGTATTTACAAAGGGGTCAAATTAACCCTGTGAAATTAACCATAAACCTGGATCACTAGCTTAATTTGGTCTGTGACGAATGAGAAGGCGGATGGCGTGATTAAGCTTTTGGGCTTTATCCCGGGCCACCAAGTGGAGCCCATGGGCCAGTCAAAATGAATAAGAGACAGAGCCCATCACATGGAAATGTAGAAGCCTTCCTGGTGGTCAAATAGGCTTGCTCAGTGCTCGCCAATCGATGTTCAAGTTAGGGCAAGGGATTCGTCGAATGGAATGAGTAGTGGTCGATGGTCAAGCATATGTGACTGGTCTCCTCCTCATGGTCGGTCAGAAGTCGGCGGCCAAAGGGGGCCCGTTGTTTTTGTTGCTGGTTGTTAGTGGTGGTGGAAATACTCCTCATCAGTTACCAATTATAATTTCATTGATCATCTCTTAACATAATCATAAATAACCGCATTTCAATTATTTTTTATTTAATTATACAAACGCATTCGTTTAAATAATGACTTCAAAACGATATCTCCGTTATTGTTGAATTCAACACAATCATGAACGATGACTTCAATTTTGATAGTAATTTTCACGTGTTGAATTCAACGTAGATTAATAATATATTCATTTTGATGCAAAAAATATGATTGTGATATCGTTTTGAAACTCTAGAATAGGTTATCATAGTTGCACAATTTATTTAAATTAAATTATTTTCTTTTTGGAATAATAATAATTTATATAATAAGTTAAGACACACAAATAAAAGAACGTCGGACCAAAAGATAAATAAATTTATATTATCTATTAATCTTATAAAATTAGGTTTAGATTGTAATAATATCTTTGGACACAGGCGAACACTGGTAGAAAAATAATAAGCACGTAGGGTTTCATAAAAAAGAGAAATTAAAAAGACGCGCCAGGTAGGGGTCGAACCTACGACTTTCTGCTTAGGAAACAGACGCTCTATCCACTGAGCTACAGGCGCTGCCTGATGAACTTAGCACTATATTAATACTAGTATATATTATATGTGACACTCATGAATTTTTTTTTTTTTTTTTTTTTTTTTTTTTTTTTTAAGAAGAGATTAACTCTAGGCCTTTTTTTTCATATATGTTAAGAGAAGGGATTAAACTCTAGACCTTTTATAAAAAACGTTAGATACATATTCATTAGGTTACAAGTCTTGAGATACGTATTGTAAATTGATATTTTTCCAAAAGAACACTTGCACTATAGTGGTTTTCTTCAATTCAAAAACCTCGATTTAAAGTTTCTTCTCATTATGTAGTCAATATGTTTTGGAATAAATCAATTTGTTTGTGAAATTAATTGACAATTTAACAGGTTAAAAGGATCCTATTAAATTTAAAATCACTGCTATATTAATAGTTTGCATAAAAAGATTAATACTCGCAGTTGGTCTAGTCAGGTTCCACATGGAGATTCTTTGGTAAGTGGGAGCATCCTTTTGGTACGAGAATAAGTGCTCAAAGAAAATTGGAAGTTCAAGAGTTTTGAGTAAGAATTTCTCTAATGCACTTATTGTCCCGCTATTTATACGAGAGGTGTCGGATTAACCCCCAAAGATTAGGTCCTTAATCAAGAATTAGTGGCGTACTCTTGTGCATGGGTAATGAGAAGACGCATGGCGTGATTAATACTTTAGACCTTGTATTTCAACCCACCAAGTGGAACCCATGGACCAGTCCAAGTGAACAGGAGATGCAACTTAATCCATGAAGACGTGGAAGCGTTCCTAATGATCAAAGAAGCCTGCCCAATGCTCGTCGGTCGATGGTCGACCTTGGACAAGGGAGTTGTCAGATGGTCTGAGTGGTGAACCGTGGTCGGTCAACGGTGGGCAATCAAAGAAGGATCGTTATGGATACCATACTACCACGTATTACACTGTGAATCGTCTGGACCGCTCTCATCATTAACTTAATGATTTTTTGGGACTAATCAAAATCGTTTGTGCTTGAAGGAATGTTAATGTTAGCATAAGTTGAAAGAGAAATATTCCAACATCACAAGGGAAAGCTTGGATAACAATCCCAAAAGCCCAAAAAATGCTTTTTCTACAACTTGCGTGAAGAAACCTTTATTCTTCTCAATCCTCACGCAATTATAAACATAAGAAAGAACATCATATTCCCTTTTACGATTTTTTCTCAACCCTCATTATACAAACACATTCCCTATTCACTCAAAATTCAAATTCTCTCTCTCTCTCTCTCTCTCTAGAAAATGTCAGGCCTGAGTTTTCTTGAAATCCAATACAAACTCTCAAAGAGGAAGTTCCTCAGGAAGCCAACCAGGCTGTTTTCCTCCAAAGACCGGCAAAACTCTGGCATAATCTCCGGCTTACAACCAACTCCCGACGAGATGCGTCGAGTCTTTGACAAATTTGACTCGAACAAAGACGGCAAGATATCAAAAGAAGAGTACAAAGCCATTCTGAAAGCTCTCGGCCGACCAATCACCGCCGCCGCAGCCACTACCACGACGAGGGAGGTGGAGAAGATATTTGAGGTGGCAGATTTGGACAGAGATGGGTTTATAGACTTCAGGGAGTTCATGGAAGCGCAGAACAGGGAAGGAGGTGTGAAGAAAATGGACGTGCAGAGTGCGTTTAGGATGTTCGATTTGGACAGGGATGGGAAAATAAGCGCCGGCGAGGTTTTCGAGCTGTTGAGGCGGCTGGGGGAGGGTTGTAGCCGGCAGGAGTGCCAGAAAATGGTGAGCGCCGTCGACGCTAACGGGGACGGTTTGATCGATATGGATGAGTTCATGAACATGATGACTAAACCCATGAAGCAATACTAGAGATAGAATAAGATTGAGCTTTCATTATCCTCTGTTTTTTCCAATCTGGGTCTTACTTTTGAACTAGTTCCATGTTTGTTTGTTTGTTTTTTTGATAAAAATAAAAAAATAAAAAATAGAGAGAGAAAATAAGGGCGCGTTTGGCTGTCTAAACTATCAAATTTTATGAATTGTCTTATAATTTTCGATGAACTGATCCGTATATACATATTGCTTGTTTGAACAAGGAAATACGAATGTAATAATTTAGGCAACCAAACAGGTCCTTAATATTTAAACTTACTCACACACAAAATCGAAAAAACAGGTTCTAAATATCTTGCATAAACATGATATAATCCATTAAAAACAAGAGAAAATACCATTTCCACATAAATCATTCATCGAACTTATCATCAAGAAACACATAAAATGCAGCTCAATTAATCTAATCATTAATTACTTTCAAATTATTGCATTTTGGAAGATTTTTGCTATGTGCCTGTCAGGTTAATCACAAGACGCTTTCATTGGGGGAAAAAAAACACTGATAATAGTACCTGAAACAATAATCTCAGCAAGAGCATTCTCCATGTTTCTTCCACGTGAACTTGACAGCATAACGATTTTTTTACCAGTAATCCCCGCACGAGCATTTCCCTTCCTTAAAATGATGAAACCGTTTGTTGTCCCTAACAATCAACTCCCTCCCCACGATTCTAGACATGATCTTGATTGCATTATGACAATCCCCACATATACGTAGGTTCTTGATGATCCTTAACGGTGTTCTTGCTGGTGTACTAATCAGACCATAAGCAATTGCCAGGCGTTCACTGTGATAAAGCAAAGCCTGCTCTTTTGCTTCCTGATCAATGTCATGAAGAACATACCTAGTATCGGGTACATACCCTTGTTCTTTTTTAGCAGCCTTAAGCTTCTCATCATCCTTAAAAAGAGTAGGGTTTCTTACCTCATTAAGCCTGTTCTTACCTTCAAGCATGTTAATGGCTGACTGTTTCTTGGGTAAAGGCGTAGGGATCTTGTTGGCCACAGCCTTTGAAGGATCAACGCCAACCAGCAACTCCTCTGCATGATCTTCAAGATCAATATCGCCATGAATTCGAGCGTAATTTAATAAAGCCTCCCATATTTCTGATGTGGGTTCGAATGGAAGTTTCTCGATGTACGCCTGAGCTTCTGCCACATGTCCAGATTTCCCAAGAACATCTAGGAGCCCCAAGTAATGATTGATCCCTGGAGTGATTCCATAATCTGTTTTCATCGATTCGAAATGGAGAAAACCCTCCTCAACTGCTTCAGCACTCGCGCAAGAAGATAGAACAGCAAGAAAAGTGTTCTCATCGGGCTGCAATCCCAGATTCCTCATCTGTTCATACATTGCCAACCCATCATCGCCAAGGCCATTAGCTGCATACCCGTTAATCATCAAATGCCAAGACTCCATGTTTCTGTCAGGCATATGATCGAACACCCTGCGTGCATCTACCATACTCCCACACTTGGAGTACATATCGATTACCTTGTTATTCAATATGAGGTTGCCCCTACATGGTGATCTCAGATAGTAATCGTGCACCTTTTTTGCATCATCGAGCACTTTTGAATTCCCACATAATTCGAAAAGCGTACCAAAAATATGAGAATCGGCAGCTACGCCCTTCTCCAGTAATTCAATGGCTTCCTTAACCTTGCCCTCCTGACAAAAATTCATCAGATCTACCTTGGTTGGTGGAGCACTAGGAGCTTGATCATTCATATCCTGAGCTTGATTGTTCAAATTATTATTCCACTGATTAGGGGCACGTTGTGCATAACCCTGAGACTGATTATTCGGATAGTTCTGAGCCTGATTAGGGTTCTGTGCGTAAACCTGATTCTGATTCCCTCCTTGGTTTTGAGGATAATTTTGACTCTGATTAGGGTTCTGGGTGAACCGTTGATCCTTATTACTCCACTGATTCATGCCCTGGTGCTGCGGGTAACCCTGAGACTGGCCATGGTTCTGAAACCCTACATTTTGTGGATGATTTTGAGTAATATTACGGTTTTCTTGTTGTGGATGGCTCTGATTTTGATCATACCACTGACTAAAATTCCCAGGTGGCGGATGCTGTTGAGCTTGATTGGGCGGGTTTTGGCGTTGAGCAAAGCTCTCATTCGTATAATTAGCGTTTCCCTGCGGAGGAAATCCCTGAGCACGATTGGGATCACCGCGATTCAGATGACCTTGGTTCGAATAGTTCATCCTATTGTAACCCGGAGTCTCATGATAGCTTGCGTTCATCTGATTTTGAGTGTTCCACTGATTAGTGCTCCTTCCCTCGTCCTGCGGAAAAGCCCTAGGCGGATCGGACGGTTGTGGAGGTCTCTGTAAATCGTTGGGAACGGCGGAGGCGGATAGAGCTCTGAGCGGGAGATTGGGAGAGGAAGCGGCGAGCGTAGGTTTCCCAGCGAGGGATTGACCGGCGTGATTGAAAATAGAGCGATAAGTAAAATTCAGAGAGTGTACCTTGAGTGAAGAAGTAAATACCGACGCTCGTGCTCTGCGAATCGCCGCCAGAGACGCCATTTTCGATCGGCAAATGAAGCAAAACCCTAAGCTCCGGGGAAAAAGGATAAACCCTAACGAGGGAGTGACGTTTGGATGGAGGAGTTAGTTTGGTAAATGGTACCTTCTAGCCTCTATTTGGGCTCTTTATTCGGGTCAACCCGAATCGTATTTTGATAACACAATCGTATTTTATAACATAATTATATTTAAAATATTTTTATAATTTTCAAAATAAAAACTAAAAACATATATTTGGTTATAATTAAACTTGGATCGTTTATATATGTGTGTGCGTGTGAGAGAGACGAGATAAGAGAAGAAGATGAAAATGTACAGTGATGATTGTGAATCTCGTGGTAGTGACAAGTAAGAATGGTGACCGGCACAAGACTCCCTGAATTTAAGACAATTAAAACGATAATCGCTTGTCTGTTGTCAAATACAACATAAATTCCTTTACGGATAAAAATAATGGTCAATTACTTATTTGTTCTTATTTTTCAAAAAAAAAAATTATATATATATATATATAATTACTATTTTACTTTTATAAGAATTCCGGAATATAATAGGAATAAAGATTTTTTGTTTTTTAAATTTTCAAGAAATTTTGAAATTATTCAAAATATTTGACAATATTTGAAAACAAAAACATGTTTACTACATACGTTTGTGTACATTAATCTCAAAAGTTTGAGAACAAGAACATAAATCAGAAAGCGATAACACAAAACTAAACAAACGGAGATGCTGTTTAAATAGGGACTAATCAGGACAGAATAAGGTTAAGACAAAATTTACACTTTGCGCCCCTAACTTTAAGTTTCAATTAGAAAGCAATACCCAAACTAAATTACAACACAAGATCATTGGCTGCTAATCTTAGTACAAAGCTTCATTTTTTTTTTCACTCAAAGTTCATTTCTAACAAAATCAGAGTAAAATATCCCCAGTTCATCAATCTGAACTGTCAAAAAGCTACATCTCTACATGAATTTACTCCCCAAAAAAGGAAACCCAGTGGACCAAGGCTCCGCCACTACAGGGTTTGGGGAGGGTCGGCTTACCGCTATATATAGAGAGGTTGTTTCCAAAATTTACTCTCCAAAATAAGAAGAAAAAAATAAAGGATGTAAAAATCTTGAGTTGCCTTCGGTAAAAACCTCGTACACAGACAGATTTCTCCTTTGTCGGAAACCTTGGCTTGCTACTTCTTACCAGCTGGGGGTAGGGGTGGGGGGGATACAGTTTACTCTTGTTAAAAGCTATGCAAGAAAGAGAAAACACAAGAAAAACTTTTTTAACTTGTTAGTGTTAGGTAGTGTTTGGTTGCATTGCATGGAATTTAGGTAGTTGAGAGTCGGAAACTGTTGAGGGGTATTTTAGTAAATAGAGAGCGTTACACTGAATGAAACCGGAGAAATTTAAGGAGAGAGGAAACAGCAGTCAATTTGCCTAAAAGGGAGAAGGAGTGAGCGGTAAATCATTTAGTCGTTGGACTGACTGTGTGACCTCCGACATAGGCTCATTATAAAAACCATTTATTACATCTCTTGATTCTTTAGATCCATCAAGTGTAAAGCCATTTGTTTTACTGAAATACCCTTCCGGTTTCAGTAGCAGTTTCTGACCCTCAACAGATGACTTGGAATTGGAATTGGAATTGGGAATAAACACGCATAAATTTGTTAAAATTTTTACATGCGTTAATTTCTAATTCCAATTTCAAAGCTCAAAATCAATAAAAACAAAATGTGACCTTAGATTTTGAGATTTTCGTTTTTCTTCCATTGCCCGAATAATTTTCTTTTAAATACTTAGGACCCGTTTGGCTAACCCTCTAAAAGCGCAAAAAAAAAGGATTTTGTAACGATAGAAATATGCATTTTCTTGTTCCAAAGCTAAGCCAAACACGACTTACTTGCTTTCATTGGTTCAGTACTGATATCATCAGAAGCCTCATTGCTTTCTTCAGCTTGATTTACCCTTACAATGTAAACCTGAATTCATAAATGTTTGGTTCACAAACGCCACCGTAAGTAAACAATGGTACCAGGTGAGGAAAAAAATTGAAAAAAAATCAGACAAATTACCTTAAACTTTGTTGGCTCGATCAAATGAAAAACTAATGCATCCCCATCGACTAATTCGTGATCGATGGAAAATCCTCTCCACCCACCACTAAGTCCGGATTTAAGAGCAAGGTACTTGGTGTCGGATTCATTCTCATCCTCATCAACCAACGTGATCATTTCATCGCGTTTAGGGAGGTAGGTCTTGCAAAATTGGTTTGGAAGACCCTATAAAAATCAGGGTTCATCGTGAAAAATCCGAAAACCTTACAATTTCTGCTACGCAATTCACTCCAAGTCCAAAATCATTGTATTGCATGAAAATTGCTGCAATTTTTTCGTTTAAACTAGTGGAGTGATTCTTACATAGTTTAGTCACTTTGCACTTATGACAGAACAACTGCACTTTCTACAATATTGTAATGAGTGGGTTGGTCGAATAAAAGTCCACAAATAATGGGAAAAAAAGGTCTTTTGAAACTAGAAGCAACAACAATGTCAAACAGTCTCATAAAGACAAAGAATGCATATAGATTCAGATCATCCAGAGCTCCCATTTTCAAATTTCAGTAAGAATTTGAAGAAGGTATTGATTTTGAGAAAATATTTATTTTTTTCTTAACAAAATTTCCTAAATGCTAGAAATCAAGACGAAAAATCACATTGAATGGAATCAATGAATTTAAAGAGAATACACCTGATTTCGAGAAAAGAATTGTAAATTTTCCTTAACAAATTTTTAAAGAAAAAATTACAAATCTCTTTTCAAATTCAAATACCTCATCCAAACAGATCCTAACTTACCAGCCAAAAACCACCAGTAACATGGGACTGAAGCATTGGCTTGACAAAGCTTGGGAACTCAGGATCCAGCCCTGATTGTAGCCCTTCTGCTCGTTCTATGGCATACTCCCTATCTTCATCCGAGGCATATACTCGATTCGACAAGTCTCTTCGCCTATACCCATAACTGGAATATAAGGACAACAATGTTAATCAATGCATACAAAATCTATTGTTAGGTTGCGTTTGGATAAGATATTTGAAGAATGTATTTCATTTCGAGAATGCATTAATTAAATTTTTCTTGAGAAACAAAATACGTTCTTCAAATAACTTATCCAAATAGACACTTCAAGTAGTGAAATTATTCAGTATAGATAATGAGCTTTTTATATCACCAACCTCCTAGGCCTCCCCAAGGGTTCAACTGGAACCTGTCAAGAATCAATAGCTAATGATTAATGCATTATTATGATATTATGGGGAAGAATTAACTTAACCAAACAAAGGCATAAGGGCAAATCTACCCAAGTTATGTTTTGTTGATATGAAGCAGCAAGTAAGATGGTGTTTATTGCAGCATTTGGTAGCATTTTCTTTAAACATTTTTTCAAAAAAAATATATATTTTTTTTAAATTATTTTTTAGTTAAAAGTAAAAGTAGAAAAATTAAAAGCGTGTTTGTATATCTCAGTATTATCCCTATAAATGATCTGTTGATTCCAAAAATATTTACAGATGATTGAGAAAAATAGGTAGAGAGGTCCTAGTCCATGAATCTCTCTCACGTTCAGAAACTGAAAAAACGAAGAAAAAAAATTGCTTTTGAAAAAAATACTTCTAATCATGTTTTTTACTTTTTTTTTTTTCCTTTTTATAAGTATATTTTTTTATGTGCAAAACAAACGGTACTTTTAAAATTAAGTATTTTCTTGCTTAAAAGCAAAACGAAAAAATTACCAAACCGTAAACCCTAAAATGACGCCCTTTTTTGTGTGAATAAATTGGCAACAACAATCTGATCATACCAATACCATTGAATGGATTAATCAAAAACTAAAAGTTGAAATCAGTAGATATTCAAATTTAGAAGCAATTTTGTGGAGTCAATTACTCTGTAAGAACTAATACTGCGAAATTAGAACACATTATCTGGGAACAGATTATTGCTATACCGCAAATCAATGGAGGAATCTACGAATTCAAGTCCTCTATAGAAATTCAATGGGCCTAACTCACTCTCAAAAGACGCTTGTAAAATGAGAATTGCCCTAGGTTTTATGTATAGCTCCGGATCAGGTCAAAAGACGCTTGTAAAATGAGAATTGCCCTAGGTTTTATGCATAGCTCCGGATCAGGTAACACAAGCGATGTGGGATTCAACACCCTCAATTGAAAATCAGACGCATTTTGTGAGTTCAAGCTAAAAAAATCCTTCTAGCACAGAAATCCCTTCGCTCACACAATTGAATTTACAGTAGAGAGTGGGAGAGAGAGAGAGAGAGAGAGAGAACTCACTTCCTTGTAACTACGGGCTGGTTGGTCGGCAACGCGACTGGACCTCCGGACGGCGGATAGATCGACCGGCTGTCGAGGCAGCCGCGGCTTCACTTTCTTCATCTGTAAATCGAAAAATCAAAGAATCAACAGCAATAGAAGCATTGAAAGAGGGGAGAGATCGACAAAATAGTGAAACAAACCGGAGAGGGCTTGGGTGAGGTAGCGGTTTGGAGAGCCTGAGCGAGCTTGGTGAGATTGAGTTCTTCCATTCTTTTCTTGTTCTCTTCCAGTCTCTTCTGTCGACATTTCTCGTATTCTGCTTTCTTCGGCATCCCCATCTCTCCCTCTCTCTCTCTCTCTCTCTCTCTCTCTCTCTGGTGTTGAAGATTATGGATTCAGGATGAAGAAATGGATGGAGGGTGAACAGGAAAACTCGATTAAACCCACCCCCCCTCTCTCTCTCTCTCTCTCTCTCTCTCTCAAACCCCAGACAGAGCCCGTACTCTGCTCAGCTTGTGGGCGGGCACATTTGAGTCTCAACTTTCAAAATTTATGAATAGTATATTCTCACAACCATGTTCAGCCATATGTTAAGATGGAGTTTAAGTGTTATAATAATTTTTTTTTAAATTTAAAATTATTATTGTTGGTATTTTAAAGTGACAAACAATTCAAATATGGTCCAATTAAAAATAAGAGAATCTCCTGGTGAGGTGCAGTTGTTGAATCGAAATTAGATTTAAATTTTTTTCTAGTGAATTGTAACTGATTATCTAAGAACTAACTAGCTAGAGTCTAGAGTCCTATTGTCCAGGAAGTTGCACCTGCACAAGATCTGGCCGGAATTTGTCTCAGTGAAATCCCTCCGATGTGAGAGTAAAAGCTCAGATAGAAAAAGTTACAAAAACACGTGAAGTATGTAAATGAGCATTAAGCGTTACCTCGGGTTTGCATAACCCTGGTATTTATAGGCATTGAAGATTATTAGTTTTACCTAATCAGACCTAAACACTGTTAATTAGACGAAACTGTGTATTTAGCCAATAGCGTTTAGGAGATAATCATCGGGTTTGGACTTTTGGGCTCATTTGGAAAAGCCCGCGGGCCTCTATCAGGCTGCTAGAGACGAGCTAATGGAGAAACCCGAAGATCTGTGGAGTTCTGGAGAAAAAATGGACTGGAATTGAGTGCCAGTTGAAAAAAAAATGGTTAAGTCCCTGAAGTTAGCCGTCCAGGGGCACAGTACAAAGCTTTGGATGGCAGTGCCCCTGCGAGACATACTGCTCCTTCCTAGGTACAAAGGAAATTTCAGGAAAAGAGTTTTGGTCAGCATATGCTCTTGCGTGACACTTTAAATTCTGGAATGTGACCACGTCACTGTGCTGATGGACACGTGATTGGGCCTTGGTGTTGACTCGATAACGTCTAAAAACACTCTCATCAATTATTAAGAGTCTAAAACCATACCCAAAAAAAATATTAAGAGTCTAAAAACAATTATACACCGTAAAATTTACTATAATTTTTTACATGAAAAAATTACAGTAACTTTTATGTATAATAATAACTTTGAACTTCTAGAAGAAAAAAATATTGTAGTGCGGGAATAGTATGAACAAAAATTTTAATTTGATGGACCGTGGATAAAAAAAAATATTGTAGGCAAAGGTGATGTGACTTTTTTGCCTCAGATGTTAAAGTCTTAATTTTTGTTTAAAAGGATAAAAAGAAATATCAACATCAGTCCAAAATTAATCCGAAACAAATGAAGTTCAAAATCCAAACTCAAAACCCACTATGATTGTTGAAGCTTTCCTTCAAGAACGACCTTCTAATGTTAGATAGGAGTGATAACTTAAATAATTGTTGAAAAAATGTGTGTGGCTAAGAAAATTTAGTAATTGTTTATTTCTATAATTTGTGTTAAAAGTAGACAGTAATAATCAAATCACAATATGTGGTTCTCCTTAATCCTTATGTATTATAAATAAATAACTTCTCATTTGGTTTAATCATTGATAAGTAAAAGTAAATAAGACTAAAAATCTGGTAATCTAAGTGTGTAGTTTTCTTAAGTGTCCTGAAAGAGTGTCTATAACAAGTTAAAGTTTTTCTTTGTAATTCTTCCAATTTATTCTAGCTGTTGGAGAAGCATTCGGTAAAAGGGAGGAACTATATTTGTCCAAATTTTCACAAATCTACTCGGTGTGTTAATATTTTTGAGAAATCCAAAAAAAATTATAAAAAATCTAAAGTCACTGCACGTCATAAAAATTATTATAATTTTTTTATGTAAAAAATTACACTAACTTTTATATCATATAATAATTTTAAATTTCTCAAAAAAATACTTTAATACGTGAATTGCATGAAAAAAAAATTATTTCACCAAAAATCAAAAAACTTTGATGCCCCCTTTCCATACACATTAAAAAATATGGCCCCAAAATGAGATACAATATCAAAAAACTAATCAAAATTCTAACTTCATATATGCACATCAACTACTACAAAAAATCATACATAAATATTCAACATTCACCATGGAGCACTTTCACTACACATCAACTACCTCAAAAAATCATATATATGTAGAGAGAGAGAGAGTTTTGAAGAGAGAGATTGTGTTTTAGAGAGAGAGGGAGAGGTCTTAGAGAGAGTTAGAGAGAGATACAGAGTTTTAGAGAGAGAGAGAGATAGAGAGCTAGTCTTAGAGAGAGAGAGTTATATATATATATATATAGAGAGAGAGAGAGAGAGAGAGAGAGATTTATATATATATATATATATATATATATAGAGAGAGAGAGAGAGAGAGAGAGATTTATATATATATATATATATATAGAGAGAGAGAGAGAGAGAGAGAGAGAGAGAGAGAGAGAGATTTATATATATATATATATATATATATATATATATATAGAGAGAGAGAGAGAGAGAGAGAGAGAGAGAGAGAGAGAGAGAGATTACTTGACATTCACCATGGAGCATTAGCTTCTTCCTTAAACAAAACCTCAACCCTATCCTCATCCACACTCAACCCCTCAATCTCACCATCAAGAACCCTAATCCTCTCCGTCACCTCCGCCACCTTCCTTTTAAGACACCTCATCTCCTCCTCCGCCCTCTCTCTCTCAACCCTCTTCGCCTCCACTCTCTCTCTCCTCCTCCTCTCACACAAAAAACCCACCAGCCTACCCACCCTCTCTCTCAAAAACCCAACCACCATCCCCAAATCCTCGAACGCCCCCAATGTCTTGTCCCATGTTTCCAGATCCTCAATCGGCGTCGTAATTTTCGAAGCCCGTATCGCGTCGGCTATGTTGATCGTCTCCGAGATGATTCCGGCGGCAAGCTTTGAATTCAGACCGCTGACAAGACGATCGTGAAGAAACATGTTCCGGCAACGACAGAGTTCGTAGTACTTGTTCCTCAGATGTTTGGATACCTCGGAATCTATGATTAAACCGTCTACCAGGATGTTGAAATCGTCGAAACATTTGACGTTTTTGAAATCGAGAGGCGTTTCTGAAAATCTTATGCCTTGTAATAATTCAGAATCGTTGTCTTCTTCTTGAATAATTTCTTGGCAAATGTTTAGTGGAGTAGGATCATCGTTTACTGCATTTCAAGTTCGAAATGAATCACTAAATGACACTTTTCACCCCTGTAGTTTGACTATTATTTCACTTTGGTTCCATAGTTTTATTTGGAACACAACACCCCGGAGTTTCATAATGATACTACTTCAGTCCAAATCAATAGCTTTATTACAATTTTGTCGTGCACTCAACTATTTTTCTATAAAAAAAACTATATAAATATAAATTTGACCTTTAAAAATTTGGACAAGAAAGAGAATGGGATGAAAAAGGAGAGACTAAAAATGCCCGTAAAATTTTTACAATAAAAAGTCACATGCGCGGTAGCCGGTAAATGTTTATTGTCTATCAAAAATTGTAATGACTTGGATTGTAGTGTGATGATTAAGAAACTTGAAGGTGTGATAACTTCAAATTGAAACCATAGGGTCCAAAGTGAGATTTTGGTCAAACTTAGGGGTAAGGATGCCTTTGGTTTGGATAAGATATTTGGTTTTGAAAATGAATTTGAAAATTTTTCTCATCAAAATTTTACAAACCCAACCTTCAAATCGATAAACTTCTCCAAATACCTCATCCAAACCTACCCAGAACGTTATTGTTTCCTAAATGTTCTGCATTTCAAGTTTCGAATAAATGAAGAGATTTTTTTTTTAATTTTTTATTATTATTATTTTTAAGGGTGAGTTTGGATAAAATATTTGATTTTAAAAATGGGTTTGTAAATTTTTCTTAAGAAAATTTTATAAATTTATACTCTTAATCAAATAATTTCATCAAATACCTCATCCAAACGCAGTCTAAGAGATATTAAAAAGACAAAGATGATTGAGGAAACTAACCAAAATCCAATGATTTTGCATGAGAATCTAGTGTTAGAAGGCCAATGGCTCCATCAATTTCATTCAAACCATATACTCTCACTATGTATACCTATATATGACAAAAACAAAGGTTAATAATAAGCAAAATTCGAGCATTTAGTACCCGTTTGGCGCCAAAATTTGGAGTGTTAAAATCGCGATTTTTGAAAATTCCAAAATAAATCGATCTAGGATTTTCAAACTATACGCGAAACAGGTACTTAAATCAAAAGTTCTTTGAAATTATTGTAACACATAATGTGCCAATAATGAGTCATTAAGACCATGTTTGTCTAGTGTTTTTGTTCTCGTGTTTTTGTTCTAAAAATAAAAAGTATCACCCTTTTACTCAAGTCAAAACAAATAATAATTCAAGTCTTGGAATTGGAATTAAAAATAAACACATTCAAATTTTTAGAATTTTACATAAAGAAATCCAATTTGGAGTCTTCAATTTTATGAAACCAAACGCTAACTGTGTCGAATTTTTTAAGAAGTTTCGGAGAAGTCCCACTTTAGTCACTCTATTTTCAATTTGAACACATTTAAATTCTGAAATATCCAAATAGTATCAAGTCAGTCTAAATTGATAATTCCGTCATTTTTATTGACGAAAATCAACCACGAAATTATCCAAGTGGGTAAATTCTATCATAAAAAATGACTTGATTCGATTTGAATGTTTCAAAATTTAATGTGTTTAAATTAAAAGGACAGAAACTAAAGTGAAATTTCTCTGAAACTTTAAGGACACAAAGTACAAAAAGCTCAACTTTTAATTCCGTTCCAACTTTTCTGGGAACAAAAAATTAAAATTTGAGAACAGAAACACTAAACAAAAACACCAATTAAAAAAAAAAAAAAATTACCTTAAATTTGCAAAAATCAATGAGCTGAAAAACAAGAACATCTCCCTCAAGCAAATTGTGTGAGATGGAGAAGCCTCTCCATCCACCACTCAATCCATTCTTGTCCACAAGATACTTGGTTTCATATTCCTTTCCATCTTCATCCACAAGAACTACACTATCATCATGCTTCGGCAAATGCATATCACAAAATGGCTTTGGATAACTCTGTCTTTCCCCCATATTATTAAAAAAAAAATAAAAAAAAATATCAAAATTCTCAATCTATCCCAATATCTTCTTTTAATATTATATTTTTATTAATTTATAAATTTAATTTTGATTTTTTTTTCTCTGGGTGCATTTGTTTCATAAGAAAATGAAACGAAAAAAAAAAAAAATTATTTGGTATGAAGGAAAAGTGGAAGGGAAAAAAAAACATAAGGGTAGAATTTTGTTTTTTTTTCCAATTATACATTTGATAATAGAATTTTTAGTTTATTTTTATGATATACGAGGATAAAATAGTAAATCACATTAAAGTAAATTATTTTTCTTCGTTTCCTTTTTTTTTTTCCTAACCAAACAACACTGGAGACGTTAATTTTCTTTTTACAATAGATAGAAATATTATCTTCCTAAACCTACAATATTATCTATTTTTCATTATTATATTTCAATCAATCACATTAGTTTAATTGAATTAAAAAATTAATAACTTAATTCAATTGAATTTTGGGATTTTAATTTAACCGCTAAACATTAGTTTTTAATTTCAAATTAAAACGTAAAAATTAAAATTTTAAATTTTAATTGAACCGCCAAACTTGTGTAAATTAATCAATTAATCAACTAAACATGAAAAAAATAATTAAACAAATTAATCAATTCAAAATAAATTAAAAAACAATTAAACAAATTAATTAATTCAATTCAGCCAAATCAATTCAAATTAATTAATCCAACATAAATTAAAAAATAATTAAACAAATTAATCAATTCAATTCAACCCAAATTAATTAATCAATTCAACATAAATTAAATAACTTGTGCAAATTTTAAATAACATAAATTATCTTCATATTTTTCTTTTCCTTTCTATTTACATTCCTTCCAACCAAACAATCTAAGTAATTATTTTTTTATTTTTCAATCAAAACTCTATAAACATAAAATATTATCTTTTTTTAATTATTATAGTTCAATCAATCACATTACTTTTACTTTTTATTTTTTTTTTCATAAATATTTACTTTCTAAAATTAAACCAGCAATATTATCATTATTTTCGAAATTTTCAAAAACTGTTTTCGAAAAACTAAACCAAACGACACCTAACAAATTTGATAGAGTATTTACCAGCCAAAATCCACCAGTGACATGAGATGGGAGCATAGGCTTGAGAAAACAGGGGAATTTTGATGGTAGATTTGCTTGAACCTCTTGAGCTCTCACCATGGCTGCAGCCTTTGCTTTCTCAAATGAATCATGATCACCGTTTGCTTTTTTATAGCTTTGGATTGAGAAAAACAGCAAAAAACTGTTAATTTATTCACTCATTTGATCAAATTAAACATGTTAAAAAAACGGTAATAAGAGCAACTCCAACCCACTAACTATCTCAAGAATCAAATAATATAAGAGTATTTTATCATGAGTCCCAAAGCCCATTATTAATTCATTCTTATATCCATATAACTATTTAGATTTAGAGAAAAACCCAATTGACATATGATAATTATTTACTGTACAGTAATATTTACATTCCTTATTCATTATGTTGATGTTGATATTTTTGCTGTACAGCAACATTTTCATCTCCCCTTTAGTATATTGCTATTAATATTGTTGTTGAACAGTAACATTTGCACCCCTATTTATTATGTTGTAATTAATGTAGTGATAAAATATGTATTTTGGTTTATTTTAAATAATAAATATATAAATAGTATTTTCTCAATATGAGCTTGTATGTAGTGGTCCATTTTAATTTTAATGGTAAAAATGAAGTTCTCTTTAATTTTTCCATAATATAAATACCCTTTTGAGTGTTTGACCGAACTTAAAAATAATTATCTCAAGAGTCATTTCTAACTAAAAATTGATCTGAACTCGTTCGGGATGCGTGACTGTCCATCCCAACAAGTGTTTTTCCGTATGTTCGAACTCATGACCTTACAGAAATCGCTCAACTGTTTTGAATCAAGCGAGTCTTACCATTTGAGTTACATTATGTTAGTATCAATTTGCTTATTCAATAGGAATGTTATCTACTCCAACTCACTAGATAAATGTTTCCTTAACTAAAATTAAAATTAAAATATTAATAGTTAATTCATTTGACAAACATGGTTGGAGTACGACTCCTAATTTCTATTAGGCAAAACACTATTCGTGATTTTAGCTAATGAAAATACTTATTTGGCCAAAAAGTATAACGACAATTTTGGCCAACTAAACTTAAAAATTCAATTACCAATTTGTCTATATGTTATATATTCAAACCCATGAGCTAAATATTTACTTAGCTGAAACAATATTCACGAGCCAAAATAATATTTTAATTAATGAAAATAGCTATTCGGGTTGGAGTTGCTGATAATTAAAAACCTTGTTTTATTATTATTATTGTTATTATTCACTTACCGTACTATAGCCTTCTTTGAATCACCTGCTCCCCTCACCTGCTCAATGATTTTCAAGATTTTTCTTTTTTGGTGTTAGAACCAGAAAAATAAGAACAAAAACATGGGTTTTGAAGAACATTAACATATAATTAAAGGGTTGTTCTCAGTTTTCCAAAAAAAAAAAAGCAAAAAAAAAAAAATTGAAAATAGAGAGATTTAAGTGCGACTAGAGAGAAGGAAAAAGTGTTCTCACTTTCTTGGTGATATGATTCTGATTTGCTTGCTTTTTGCAGAACAGCTTCTTCTTAGCCTCCAATGCCTTTCTCTGTTTAAACTAGAAAACAAACAAGTATAAAAAGGACAGTAAGTTGCTACAAAGCTCCTGCTATGCACGGGATTCTGGGAAGGGTCGGACCACATAGGTCTAAAGCAAATACATCGCACATTGTGTGTGAGAGAGAGACCTTGGAAGCAGAATGAAAAGGGCTTCGTTTGGCAACAGGAGGAGATTGGGAGATCGCCATTTTCGTTTTTTGATTTCGTCCTCTCAATTTTCCTTCTGAAACGAAAAGGGAAAATGGGGAAATGTGTTCTTCAGCTGATTCATATGAGCTTCAATGGATCAAAGAAAGGAAATGACGGAGGGAAAAACAAATCGACACTCTGGTTTGAAAATCTGCATAATTGTGGGTAAATGTTGTGAAAAGAAGCCACAATTTCTTGGGGAAGGCAACGCCGAAATGGAGCCAAAATTCAAATTCTCGAAGCGAGAGAGGGAGGGGGGGGGGGTATGGGTCAATGATTTCTTTACTCCCCTGACATTTCACTGGTACTTCTACTTCTGCACAGTGAACGGTCATGATTGAAAAAATATATATATATATATTATTATTAATTTATGATTTTTTTTATAGTCCGTGAAATTAAAATTGTAACTCATACAGTATATGTGTTATTATGATTTTTTTAAAAATTCAAAATTATTAAAGTCCGAAAATTATTGTACGTCATGAAATTTACTATATTTTTTTAAAAATTCAAAATTATTAAAGTTCGAAAGTTATTGTACGTCATGAAACTTACTGTATTTTTTTCTATTTTTTATGTATTACGTTAACATTGGATTTCTAAAAAAATTAATGCAGCGTAAATTGAATAGGTGAAAATTTTAACTTCATGTATTGTTTATCAAAAACCCCTTAATTTATTAAAGGTAGGGCAATTGCACGTTAAAATTTTAAGGGCATGTTTGGTTTAAAAATCTCTAAATAATAAATTAGATTTTTTTTATTATTATTATGTTTTTGTTAAGGGTTTGAATTGATTCGAAAATGGATGACATTGAATTATTAATTTTTTATAAGAAAAAATTATGTCCAAAAATTTCACACCTATTTCTGTCATGGTTAAATTAAAGGAAAAATTACCTAATAAGCCTAAAATTAATTCCCTATTATCAATAAATGTCAATTAGTTTATAATAAACCAAAAATTCTCATCTTAATTATCTCACCAACTGATTAATTCCAAATTTAAAAAATTCCAAATATCAAACTATCGATTTGCCCCTGATTCATTTTAATCCCAATTTCCAGCTGTACTTCCACTCTCTCTTCCATTCTCTTACTCTCTGCCTCGTCATTCAACCGACTCTCTCTCTCACCGAACTCCTTCATCTTCGTCCATCGCCGTTCTCTCCATCGTTTTCGTCCATCGTTAATAGCCACCGTGATTCATCCTTCTTCATCGCAGCACCGGTATTTTGCTTCGCAAATGACATCGCAATTCCGGTTTTAGGGAGCCACAAAGAAACAAACCCTAAGTGCACATTTTTCCAGCTCATGTGTGACAATTGGCTTGCACTTCAAAATATCTTGACAAAATTACACTTTGCACTCTGCAATTTGATATTTCATGTATATCATGTGGCAACCACAGAAGAAGTTATTGTCCAAATTACATTTTGCACCCTACAGTTTGCACTATTAGCTTCTCTAATCTTCTTTGTTTAGTTCAGATCTAAACTTTTTTGAAAATCGAAGAGTCGTTGCTTAGATTTGATTTTTGTCGATTTTTAACGATGTTCTTGAATGTTTGCTTAGATCTGATCTGAATAGTTCAGATCTAGCTTAGATCTAATCGTTTTTGGTCGGTTTCAATGATTTTGGGTGGATCGTTGTTACTTAGATCTAACAATTTTTTGAAAATCGAAGAATCGTTTGCTTAGATCTGATTTTGGTCGATTTCAATGATTTTCTTGAATGTTTGCTTAGATCTGATCTTGAATTTTACATTCAACACACACGAATTTGCAACGGTTGCGATTATTAGATAATGTTACATTTAACACGCATGAGTACTTGACTATCAGCAATTAGATGATGTTACATTCAACGCACACGATTTTTACAACGACTGCGATTTATTAGACAATATTACATTCAATACGCATGTTTGAGAATATTCTGAAACAATTGAGTTAAATCAAATTTACATTCAACGAGCATTCTAAAAGGTGATTTTGAGAATATTAAACAATGTTACATTCAACACGCATATTGTTTTTAAATTTTGGCAAGATTAGACAATGTTAAATTCAACACGCACATTGAAATTCATATTATTTTTTAATCTTAGCAAGATTAGACAGTGTTACATTGAACACGTACATTAAAATTTGAATTTTGACAATATTAGACAGTGTTATATTCAACACACACATCGAAAGAAGTTGCACAAATGAGGATAATCAGATGTATCGCAATATTGTGTAAAAAAATACAACTGGTTGTTCAAATGTTACATTCAACATGCCTTTGGATTTGGATATTACATGTAACATTCACGCATTATACGACTCATATGTCTAAAAAATATGATTAGCATATCGTAAAAAATATGGTATTTTACTGATTAATACAGTATAAAAATATTAATTTTTCGACATCAGAACCTACGAAAATATCCGTATGTTTTGATGTTAGCATTAAAAGTTACATTATCATTGAAATAAGAAGTATTTTGGTTAGAAAAATATAACAGGAGTTGTTACTGCAAAAAACTAATTAGATTTAATCGGTGCATTAAGCAAAAAGAGACCTCCTAGTGCATGTCCCTAAATTAAATTATATTTTATATAATTTTAATTTTATATTTGTATTTAATTTTTTATTACATTTTTAACAATTAAAAAATAAACATTACTTTAAACACCAAAAATTCCTAATAATGCAACAAATCAAGCGTAGAGCACTTGGGGTCGAAATCCAAAGTTTTTTTTTTTTTTTTTAATTAACATTGAAATTTTAAAAATATTGGGGTACAGAAATATACTAACCAAACATGTTTTTGATCTTAAATTTTAAAATTTTGGAAACGAAAACAAAAATTTGATAGCACGACAAACAAACAGGGTCTTAATGTTTTTATTCTCGAATTGCTATATTTTTTCTTAAAAAACTTGGAACAAAAACAAAATTCGATAACAATTTTATTCAAATTAAACAAAATTATTCTAAAAAATCTGAAAAATACCGAGAAGGTTTTAGAATCTCTAAATGGTGCACCAAACATTTACCTAATTGAAATATAGTGTTTTTTGCATTTTGCACCTCATGAAATTTTTGGAAAAATCTCACTTTAGCCCCTCTACTTTTAACTTGAACATATTAAACCCTAAGACAGCCATATCGTACCAAGTCAGTCCAAAATGGTAACTCCGTGATTTTTATGACTATAATCAGTCACGTGTCAAACACATAATGATTTGTGTAAATTTTGTCATAAAAAATGACAGAATAACTGACTTGACACGATTTGAACACTTCAGAATTTAATGTAGAACATGGACTAAAGTATGATTTCTCCGAAGCATCAGAGGTGTGAAGTATAATAAAACACAAGCTCAAAAATCTTATAATTTACAATTTTCCTTCTGAGAGAGAGGGAGAGAGTTATTCACAAGAGAGAGTTCATCCACCATCTCTTTTTACAGAAGATTCAACAGTTGAATTTCACATATTCACACATCCATCACCTGCCCATTTTCACAATTCTCCTCCACCTCTCATATAGCCGAGACCGGCCACTCAATTCGTCACCGGTCACATGACGAATATCGGTCTCGCATATACGTATATTCTTACCCAACCATCTCGTTAGCCTCGGGGTATTTTAGTCAGTTAACAGGTAATATCCCATAAAATATACCCATTTCACGAAAAAATCAATTCCACCGCAGCCAAACAGCCCCTTAACATTCAAGAAAAAACTCACAATCTTGAACGTCGAACACGTTTAAAAGAATTTAAAGGAGAATTCTTACAAGCAGAAGCCAACGGCTGCCCATTCAACGAACCCGAAAATTTTATATCCCAACCTTCAATATTCTTGGGAACACAGGCGTCGAATAGGATTCGACCAAGAACGCTATGAGCATTTATTCTAGGAGGAGTGTTTGGCAAAAACACTGACCTTTCTCTTTGATCGTTTTCTTGCAAGGAGTTGGTGTTTTGGTAGGGCGCTGAGCTCGGTAAAAAGAAGTGGTCGTTTGGACCACGTGCAACTCTTGTGAAGCTCTGGTTTGAGTCAACTGCAGCATTCTGGAGGTCACAAATTAGGTCGGATATTTCGTCGTGCATGCCCTCCATGCCCGAGGTTTCCTGAATTTTGTGGGAAAAAATTGAAGCGGCCTGATCAAGAAGCTCCGTAACTGCAGCTCTGTACTGGATTGGATAGTTTTTGTAGTGACCTGCAGAAGAAGTTAATGAGGGTGGGCTTGATCTAAATATGATAGTAAATACGAAAATTGGTCAAGAGGGAACTAATTCTTTTTCCTTTTTTTTAATGGAGTTTATTAGATTTTTTTTATAATTCAGCTGCTCGGGGGGGATTGAAAAATTTTAAGCGATTTTAATTGATTTTGTCAAAATTTAAAGGGGCAATAGTGAAAATTTTGAAAAGTTCGGGGGGCTTCAGTCCTCCCTGAGCCTAAATATTCTGAAACTTCTACAAAAATTCTTTTGGATTGGGAGATTGTTTTTATGTACAAAACCAAGATATCATGACCATGTTATCAAACACACATCTAATTTTTGCTTTCAAGTAAAAGTACTTGTAATTATTGAAAATACTTAAAAAAACGTTAAACCAAATGGTGCCTCTTGAACAGTAATGCAGAAAAAAACCAATCATTCAAAATACATTTGCTTCATGACTAAGCCGTTCCATTTTACAACCTCAACGTTATCAAACACACGTCTAATTTTTGCTTTTAAGTAAAAGTACTTTTAATTATTGAAAGTATTTAAAAAAGCGTTAAACCAAACGGTGCCTCTTAAACAGTAATGCAGACAAAAACCGATCATTCAAAAGACATTTGATACATGACTAACCTACGTGAGGAGAGCCGTTCCATTTGACAACCTTAACGTTTCCTCCCAGTTCCTGTAAACGCTGAGCAAAACCGCATATTGCTGAATACGGGGCAAGATCGTCATTCCGGGAGCACAAAAAGAGATATGGAGCCCCCAAACTCTGGGAAAAAAAAAATCAAATTTAGTAAATGAACAAAGTTAAATCATGGTAGGTTTTCGGTTTTAAAACTTACAACCGAGGAGTAAAGAGTCTGCCAATACTCTGACCGTTGGGAGCCAAACCTAGTCAGGAACAGAGCATCCAAACCAGAGGCAACGCCTTTTGCAACCATTGATACTAGTTTGGCCGAACCAGGCACTCTGAGAATCATGGGGTGCAGACTGAATCGGGCACCAAAATCACCGGTAAAATCGACCGGACCAGAGTCATAGATTTGGCCAGAGATGCAGTTTCGAAATAAGCGACTATCGTCCTTCGCAAGGAGAAAAAAAAAATTAATAAAGAAACATGGAGTGCTTCTTATTGGCCTAAGGGCCCACTGGGTTGTCTAAATTATTTTATAAATTATCTTATTTTTTATGAATCCATTTGTATATGAATCCACGTACTTGGGATTTAATCAAATTTATATATTGTTTGTTTGAACAAAAACAATTATTATAGATTAGTTAAATTTTATGCTATAATTTGCTCAAATTACATGAGAATATCACGTATGATCTGGAGCAAAAATAGTTAAGATAGTTAATTTAAATGTATTAAATTCTTACAACGAACCATTAAAATATAACAAATCATAAATTGACTGATCGAAGAATAGTATGATTCGTGAATTGAAGGACAACAAAAAGAGCTCTAATTGAACAATCTCTAAACAAGACGAAGAATATGCTCCACTTCGATATAGAATTACATATATATATGCACAACATCATGAAATTAAGGAGATTCAGATGGAAAACACTTACCCGATTTAGTTGTGCTTCACATTCTCCATTAATTATCTGCACAAAAAATTTAAAAAATTATATACATATAAAACAAATCAACATCCCCATTCCAACTATAGAAAACAGCAGATAGATGCAAAAGAAGCTTCTAAGATTTGAAAAATACAATGAATTTACCTGGAAAACCTTGTACATGCAAGCTTTCGAACCACCAGAAAAGGCTGCAAGGACTAAAGGACATGGCCTACCTCCCATCTCCTGCATTGGAGAACAAAAAAGAAAGAAAAAAAAAAAAGGAAAAAGTGCATCTTTATAACCCACAAATCGATTGTAATATAATCAAAACTGATAAGGGTAAAAATCCCAGTAAAATCACACATAAAGGCCTAGTGGGTCAATGCCGGAATTGGCCTAAATGGGAATAACTCATATCGTATAAAGCGTGATGAGTAAGTAATTATCAAATAAGGCTAAGAAACTACGGCCCATAATGGTGTAATAGTTTGAATTGGTCAATTGATATTCGTTTTGATTAATTCTCCCCAAGTCACGGGGATTTAGTTGTGGATTTTGCTTATATATCATGCTAGTTACAATTACAATATCCCTTAATTCCTGATTAACTTATTTTCAAGCTGGAAGGTATTTAGCCGATTGCACACTAGTATCCCAGAGTTGAGAACTAGGAACATTGACAAAATTCCAGCGTTATCAAAAACTACAGAAAAATTATTTTCGCCATGTAAAGAATTATACACAGAAGTACAACCCAAACTCAAACTCATCTTTTTCACATGCACTGCAACAAGAATGAACAAGAAGAAGAGAAGCATAATAACACTTTGAGTCACTGACCTCAGCCAACTCATTGAGAACAGCAAATGCTAGCGATTCAGCCCTCTCGGGAAAGAATCTGCATCATAAATCGTTCCGATGAACTCAAAAAGGTTTATAAAGAAACATCAACAAACAATAAGGCATAAAAGAATTTAAAATTTTAGTTGCAATCCCCAAGTTTTGACTAACCAAAATGCAGCAATCGGGAATGATAAACACTATAAGAATCATCAATTCATCAAAATCAAAGAGAATTCATACAAACAAAATACGAACTATATGACTCGAATTTGCAAGAAATCATTCTTTAAACTGATCAAATTATCTTATTGCATTGCTTTTGCAACATTAAAACAAGTAATTTCAATCAATTAGCAAGCTAAGATCATAAAGAATTTGAATCCGGAGTAGTAAACCGTTAAATTCAAGGATAAATTGAACTCCACTCCACGTACTTAGATCATCTATCCACCCTACTCTGGGATCAATGTCATGCTTTCAAGCACAAAAAGCCATACAACACAGAACAACCAATAACCACCACAGGGTGATGATTAACAAATTAACAGTAAATACAAACTTCATTGTTCGATTTAAGCATATATGTAAACATCTACGAGCATATATATACGGGTATAACGCTGAATCAGTGTGGAATTGAGCTTACGGACTGAGAAAATCGGCCAGACAAACAAGAGAGCTCCATCCGAGGGACGAATAGAGATTCACGTAATTATTCAAGTGGCTCTCCTGAATCGAAACCCAAGCGAACACGACGACAATTCCTTTGACCTTACCGCCGGTATCATCGTTCCGAATCCAGTAGTACCTGCCTCCGCCGCCGCCGCCGCTTCCTCCTCCTCTTCCGTTACCGATCAGCATATCAACGACGCGAAAACCCTGGGAAAGCAGAGCGGAAATTGAGCTTCAGCTGAAGCAAATGATGGCGATCACGAAGAAGGGATTGGATAGAGAGAGGGGTCGGTACGAACCGTTGGGTGAGAGCCACACGAACACGACTCGTGTGTTTGATGGATCTCTCTCTCTTCTCTCTCTAAAAATCTCCCCCTCTCTCTCCCTCTCCTCTCCTTTTTTTTTTTTTTTTTTTAAATATTGTCCGGACCAACTTATTCGCACCTCAACTAATCACTTCTTCAAATGATCTTAAGGACGCACTCTCCCATATCAAATTGGTGCATTCAGGATTAAATTTAAAATTTAATGCCTGAAATGTTCTTCATGAGAGTCGAAACCTTGTTGGGGGTGGGCAGCGGGCGGATTGGAGTGGGTTGGGCCAAAATCGCAACCACACCAATACTAGACAGGT
The DNA here is from genome assembly GCA_016647705.1 of Eucommia ulmoides. NCBI lineage: Eukaryota > Viridiplantae > Streptophyta > Magnoliopsida > Garryales > Eucommiaceae > Eucommia > Eucommia ulmoides. Next base: position 2,476,287 of record CM028341.1, read on the forward strand.
TGGATTAGTTTGAACCGTAGACAGCTCAATGATGTGCGGGTTGGGGTGGGTTAGATTATGCGGGTTGGTTAGTTTAAACTGTGAACTACCCAATAGTGTACGGATTGGGCTAATTAAAACCGTAGATTGTTCTTAAAATATAATAAATATTGCTAAAAAGAAAAACCATTATATTACAAAAATTTATAAAAAAAATTGCGATAAAATTATAGTAACAAAAAAAAAACAAAAAACTATAATGTAATTTGTAAGTCATCACAAAACTAAAAAATAAAAAAAATTACAAACGTAAGTAATAAAGTCTAAAATGATGTCGTTTTGTGTCTACTCGGGCGGGCGGGTTGAACCCGTAAGAATATGGGTCAAACCATAATCTGCCAATACATGTGCGGGTTTCAAGGTTTAACACTCACGCAATGCGCGAGTTAGTATTCGGCGATTTTTTTGTGGTGTGGGTTTGGTGGGTTGACCCGATCCGTTGCACATCTCTAAATTTAGTTGACAAATAAAGAAGACATGTCTATTTGTCAACCGGACTAACACTTCTTGTGTAGCGCGCTCGCTATGTCTCTCCCCTCTCTCTCTACTCTCTCTCTCTCTCTCTCTCTGGATAGTCGGGTCGGGTCGGGTCGGGTGATAAATGTGCCAGCTCAGACGATACGCATAGGCATATTCGGATTATAAAACAGGTGGGCCCTCCGCTTTTGATGATCAGATATATGCTGAAATATACACTAGCAGCCCCTAAACTTTCACATTTATTTAAAACAAGTACTTTTATTTATTTTTTGTCTCAATTAAGCCATTTAGGAACAACAACAAAAAATGAAAAAAATTATGTATATTTTTTTTTTTGTTCCTTTCCAATTTCTAGGATCAAAATAAGAATAATTCGTTTCTATTTCATTTTTTTCTTATTTATTTTTTAAAATCACTAACTAAACAGGAATTTATAAATTCGTTTATGCTACTGAGCTATATATTAGTGTTAGTGTTGAAATTTGGTTGATACCGGTGGTAATCTGGTCAAAGGGATTGACTTGGGTTTTGCTGATGTAGAGTTCTTGCGGTAATGTGGTGATGTTCCCTGAATTGTTCTTAGTAAGTTAATTGGAATTCAAATTGTGACCAGCATAAAATTACCGATAGGGTGTGTCTAGCAAAATTTTAAGAGTTTAATTGGTCAAGACAAAAAGTCCTTCTTGGAGCAATAAATGTTCTGATAATTATATGCGATGGGATCAAATTGGTCTCAGACAGTTAGGGGCTTAATCATAGATTAGAGGCACAATTCAGTGCATGTCGAATCAAGAGGTGCGCGATTTGCTTAGTCTAATGGGCCTACCCCCCTGCCCCAGGTGGCATAGCCCATACGACCCAAAGGAAGAAGGAAGCCCTAGAGATTTGTCCGAACAACATAATTTAATGTCTGATCTAAAGCGGTACAGTGCCAACAGGGAAGGCGGCATCAGGGTCCTTGACCGTAAGGAGACACATCGATGTCTTACAAAGAACATAATTGTCATAAATACCCAAAGAATAAAACTATCATGTTCCGAAAAAAAAATTGATTAATTTTCGACATTATGTTTTAAAAACAAATTATTCAAAATATGAAAAAAAAAATTTAGATTAAGGTGTTTAATAGAATAAATTAACAATCATTTAATAGTGTAGGGAATATTGCATAAAAAAAACATAAATGTAATGTGTTTTTGCCAATCTAGAGTTAGTTGCATACAATTAATATGTTGGGACTTTAATTGTTTTTGGTGAATGTTTTTAAACATATCATTGTGAGCATTCAAAGTAAGGTTGGTAGTGGTAACAAAATTGATTTTTAATGTCATAAATGCCTAAAATTGGTTTGTCTAAAAAGAGAAACTAATTGATGCGTTCGACCAGCAGACGGGCACCTTAATCTTAAAGACATATTCTCCCACGTTTATTGCATTCGAGATTTTATTCAGGGAGGATTCAAAGTTCAAAGTTGGTGGTGGTAACAAAATTGGTTTGATGTCATAAACTTGCCCAAAAATGGTTTGTCTGAAAAAAGAAACCTCGATTAATCATTTCTCCTAACGATCTTAAGGACGCACTTCTCCGCGTCAGCTTATTACATTCAAAATTTTATTCATAGAATGTTCTGCATAAGAATTGAACATTGGTTGACAAGAAAAAGAGATATCTCTTTTTATCAACCGAACTAATCCTCTTAGATAATACATAATCGTTAATATATATATCTATATAGACTTATATATATAATTTGGGGGTGGGGGGACCAAATTAAGCTTGGAAATGGTGTAAAATAAAGTGTTGAAAAAAAAGAGGGGGACCAAATTAAGCTTCTTGTTGTGGGATAATAAAGAGGGCAACATTCTCCTTTTTCTCCTCGTGCTTGAAAATTATTGGCACTAGATCCAAAGTCCTTCTCTAACTCCCCAACTCAAGAAAAATATATAAATAATGGACAAAAAAAACCTCAAATTAAAGCTACTAAATTTTATGATTTTTTTTAAAATAATACCCATTTTTACCAAATATATTAAAATGGACCTCAAAGAATAAAATTCATACCAACTAAAATCCATTGATTTATTTAAATTTTAAAAAAATATAATGAAGTATCTCACAAAATTTGTTGTGTAATAACTTTCACCAAATACATATTCTCTTATCACATCAACAACAACATAATAAATAAGGATATAAATATTATTGTCCAGCAACAATGTTAACAGAAATATAATAAATGGGGAGATGTAAATATTGTTGTATAGCAATAATGTCAACAACAATATAATGAATGAGAGATGTAACTATTACTGTACAACAAATAGTTATCATATGTCAATTGAATTTTTTTCTTAACTTAAATGATTACATGGGTATAAGAATGAATTAATAATAGGTCTTGGGGTCTATTATAAAATACCATTAATTTTAATTAAAATTTTAAATAAATTATTTTACTTAATTTTATCTCAATCAATTTTTATATTTATTTTTTTTACGTGTTATTTTATTCATATATGCAGACAGTTTGACATGTTTTAAACAAACTAAATGATTTAATAAAAAATGAACATATTAATTTACTTTAGTTTAAATATATACCAACTTCGAATGTCTTTTAATTTACATATCAAGATTTAGGTAATATTATTTTGTTGTCATAATCTTAAATTTTACATATGATCCATTCTGATAATTACTATTTTGTCAAAAGTCCAACATTACTGTACGTTATAAAAGTTACTGTAATTTTTTTATAACTGTAATTTTTTTACATAAAAAAATTACACGAACTTTTATACAGTACAATAACTTTGTATTTTTACAAAAATTATTGTAGCGCATGGACTATATAGGTTCAATTTTTAAGTTTGTGGATTGTTGACCAAAAATATTATTAAAATTACATGTTGAACATACTCATCTAATTAAATTTTATATATATATAGTTTAATTTTGATTTATCTCTTTTATTTAAATTTATTTTCACTTTACTCCTTTTGTATTTAACAATTGGCATTTTACCTCTTTAAACTTTGGACAAAAGTATTTTCTTTTGTGTGAAATCCAAATAAGTTGACAAAAAGACAAAAACTGCATGAAATGCATACCAAATTTATAATTTTGAAACACAAATTAACTAATTAAACGAATTATATTTTAGATAATCTATTTATGCATCAATTCGTCTAAAAATATAATATAATTTGGAATTAAAAAAAATTAACAAAATATTTTTGACACCCTAATCGCATACCCCTTTCAGAAAAATATTGATTTTACATGGTAAAAAAAATACTAAATTGATCTCATGATTACTACTAGTTTCATTTATATGTCAGAAATAACTCAAAGACTAGCCTGACGGTTATCTAGTGTTCAAAAAACTCTCCCAACGTTTTAAAAAATAAAAATAAAAAATTATATGTTGAAATGGTGAGACAATGTGCATGCATCTGCCTCTTTTATTACTAGTATTTTAAATTTGTTTAGACAATGGCTCTTTATGCTCTGTCAGAAAAGCCCATATTTTTTTCTCTTACCTTTCTCCCTTTTTCACTTTTCAGAAACCATGTAAAAAGGTTTCAATTGCCAACTTTCGAACACAAACTTATTATCTATTATTTAAAAAAAAAATTGAAAATTTTGGAATTAGAATTAAAAACAAACCCTTTTTTTTTTAATTTTAATTCCAGAACTCCAATTCTATACATTTGAGGTTGCACCAATTATTTATTGATAGTCCAATTCTATTATTAGTTTTCTACGATTTTTGGAGTTTCAACATGTGTGCCATCATTATTTATGCCAAAAGTTGATATATCGAAAAAAATATTAAAATATCAAATGTCTAAGAATTTAGAATATAATGTTGGAACACAAAAATACCGTATCTTATGCTAAAACACTATTCATGTGTCATATGCTCTATTTAACACACCAAACTGGCATACCTTGTTCAAGATGCGATCAAGAATTTATATTTTTGAGAAGTATCATGATCATCTAATAAGAAGAATTTCCAATTTTTTTTCAAATGAACCGTTTGAAGACCTATTGAATCTAACCGTTGATTGCAAAGTTGATTATTTTCGAATCCTTCAATTCATGGATGTCGATCTCGGCCCTATGAATGGCGATGCTCTATAAACTCAAATTTGTAACTATAGTAAGATAAATCTATCCAAATTAGAGTTTTTAGTTTTTTGTTACTAATTAACCTATAAATTGGAAGGAACCTTTAGGGTATGTTTGGTAGGAGGTGAAAAGGGGAAGGGAAAGGGAAATAAGAAGTGAAATGGTCTTTTTTTTTTCCCCTTTTATGTTTGGTATGAGAGGAAAATGAAAAAAAAATGAAAATGGAGAGAAAAAATGGTCTTCCCGCCACTTTTTTTTCTCCCAAAAATTTAAGCAGGGGAAAAGTCAAAATTACTATTTTACCCTCTTTATTTTATATAATAAATACCCATTTTATTTAGTCTATATTAAGGGTAAAATTATAATTAAGCAAAAAACCTTTTTTTTTTTTTTTTTTTTTTAATATATACAAAATATTATTTTGTCTCCTTCCATATCCCTCCAACCAAACACAGTAAAGAAAATGATTTTTCCTTTACAAAGGATAAAAAAAAAAAATCTTTTTCATTTCTTTTTTTCTTTTCCTTTTCCACTCTTCCAACTAAAGATACCCCTAGGGATTTAACACCTTTGAAAGGGATATATCATGATATTTTTTTTTGGTTTTTCAGTGAGACGTGTCAGGTATATTGACCTATCGCATTTAGGATTATCGAAATTTAAATAATAAAGTACGTCTTAATAGAATTGAATGCTGATTGACAAAAAAATGGACACCTTTTCTAACCAACCGGATTAATATGATGAAATGAATATATCATGAACGCCCATGAATTCAATTTTAATCTTTTTCCCTAGAGAAATAGGACAAATTTCCAGTTACAATTGTGGCCCCCCACACCATTTCTACCCCCCAAAGCTTTGAAAAACAAAAACAAATTTGTTTTTGCTTCCAAATTGAATTTTCTCCTAATATTTAAAAATTAAAAATTACACGAAAATGAAATAAAGATCACAAGCCCAAACAAAATGCCCTTTTCAAATTCAGAGAGAGAAGAACAAGACGGTAGAGAGAGAGAGAGAGAGTAGAAGGTAGAGAGAGAAAACTCTCTACTCCCACAAATTACTCAAACTCACTGTACCACTGCCCAAGAGGGGAGAGAGAGAGAGAGAGAGAGATGAAACTCCCACAAATTACTGAAACCCACAGTACATCTACCAAGAAGAGAGAGAGGGAGAGGGGATGTGGAAATGTTTAATCGGAAATGGGTTCATGGGTTGGCGTAGGAGAGAGGGAAGCTTCTGAAAATATTGCAAAAGTACGAAAAAAAAAATTGAGAGAGCTTCTTTAGACAGAAAGACGTACTGTACATGGTAGGGAAGACATGAGTAGAGATCCATGCTGAAAATAGGAAAGATTGTTAATGCTTCATCGTGTTACTGTACCTTTATCTGTTACTCTCTCTCTCTCTCCAGTTCTTCAATTTTCATCATGGCTTTAAACGAACCCATTGATACCTACCATCTTCAAGTGGGACGTCCTTCTCTATATCGTAGTTATACCTGAAGAAAAATCACCTCTAGATCGTCAGTTTTCTTTTTCTTTTTTGTAGAAATGATGAATATATGCTTATCAAGCGCACATGCACTTACTTCTCTGCAAATCGTTTCCGCTCGTACTTCTCCGCTTTGCAGAAGAATTCATCGATCTCTGCCGCCGATGGCATTGTAGCCGGTGATGGTTTCCGAAGGGAGTTAGCCGGAGAATGCTTCTTTGAAATCGACGAGTCCATTCCGCCGGAGTCTCCGTAAATCTTGCTTGTCGGAGTTGTCTCTTGGCTGCAACGAATAAACATGATATGTGAATGTGATTTATATAGCCATGGAAAAACGCGAATATCATGAAGAGATGAAGCGGTAGCGAGTAATTTAACGAGCCGTTAGAAGAATTAAAGAACATAATTCGACCCGAGCTATTCAAATTGAAATTAAAGGAGAATTAAACACGAACCTGAAACGATCATTGATGATTACGGAAAAATCAGCTCCGAAATCCTCATTCTGCAATTCATCAGTTCAAAACTAGCAATCAAAGCGCGAGTAACAGAAATTCACATAATTACTACAAGCTAAAAATGGATCTGATCATACAGTAAAACTACGCAATGCTAATTTCGAGTAGTTTTTCACCTTCAGATCCGACGTGTTCAGGATTCTCTTCGTGATCTCACATGAGTGTTTACTCAAGCCGCTGAACGCCAGAACGTGATCGGAAGTTCCCGAATTCGCCGGCGAGACCGAATTTCCCGGCGAAGCCACGTAACAACAGTGGCTCAAAAGCTGAACACTCGACGCAGACGAATGCATTAGCTCCTCCGAATCTACTTTTCTTCTCTTACACGGAACTAAGCTCGTCACCTCCTCCACAGCTCTCGTCCTCGCACCTCCATGCTCGACCTCCATGAGTGCGCTTCACGGAGAGAGAGAGAGAGAGAGAGAGAGAGAGAGAGAATATAAAAAATAGAAGGGCAAAATGGGGAATAGGGAAAAAGACGGATTTGATCGGACGGTGGAGATGGGATTTATGTGGTCCTGAATCCATTAACGGCGACAGGCACATGGTACGGCCAATGAGTAACGACCACGTAACCGGTTGGGCGACGGAGAGGTGACCGGCTAGCGCCAGTTAGAGGAGGGAATAAATGACGGTGGTTTAACGGAGCATCGAATGGCTGTTAGGTGGGCCGTTGCGGATGGTAAGGGAGGGGAGTTACAACGGTATAACAGAATTAAGAGAAATTTGATGTACGCCTAGTTGGAGCGCTACAAAATTAAAATTTTAGTCCATACAGTTTAAGCATTACAATAATTTTATAAAAATTTAAAATTATTATAATTTTTTAATATAAAAAATTATAATAACTTCGACGACTTACCGTGACTATTAGATTTTAGATAATAATTTTGAATTTTCGAAAAAATTACTATAATGCGTGGACTGCATAATTTCGGGAGTATAAATAACATATACAAATGTAAGATGGAGAGTATAAATAACATAGCAACTTGGCCTACAAAATTAAAATTTTAGTCCATACAGTTTAAGGGCCACAATAATTTTATAAAAATCTAAAATTATTATAATTTTTTAATATAAAAAATTATAGTCACTTTGATGACTTACCATGACTATTAGATTTTAGACAGTAATTTTGAATTTTTGAAAAAATTACTATAATACGTAGACTGCATAATTTCGTAAGTATAAATAACATATACAAATGTAAGATGGAGAGAGTATAAATAACATAGCAACTTGGCCTACAAAATTAAAATTTTAGTCCATACAGTTCAAACGCTACAGTAATTTTATAAAAATCTAAAATTATTATAATTTTTTAATATAAAAAATTATAGTAACTCTGACGACTTACCGTGACTATTAGATTTTAGACAGTAATTTTATAAAAATCTAAAATTATTATAATTTTTTAATATAAAAAATTATAGTAACTTTGACAACTTACCGTGACTATTAGATTTTAGATAGTAATTTTGAATTTCCGAAAAAATTACCATAATACGTGAACTACATAATTTTTTGAGTATAAATAACATATACAAATGTAAGATGGAGAGTATAAATAACATAGCAACTTAGCCTACAAAATTAAAATTTTAGTCCATACAGTTCAAACGCTATAGTAATTTTGTAAAAATTTAAAGTTATTATAAATTTTTAATATAAAAAATTATAATAACTTCGACGACTTATCATGACTATTAGATTTTAGACAGTAATTTTGAATTTTTGAAAAATTACTATAATGCGTGGACTGTATAATTTTGTGAGTTTAAATAACATATACAAATGTAAGGTGGAGAGTATAAATAACATAGCAACTTGGCCTATAAATGATGGTAGATGAACATTAGATGATCCATAAATAAGAACACTTTTATGAAACAAAAATTTGGAACATGTTAAAAATTGGCTTAAATTACACTTTATACCCACCCAAAGTTTGAGTTTAATCTTAATACATCCCCTAAAGTATGAATTTTATCGTTAATTGGTCCAATTAATACATTTCCGCCATCTTAATTGCTACAGCAATAACACATGCATCTAACACGATTGTTTTGTTTCTCAATTACGATGTTTTCTGCCTATTAACATCACCAAACCATATCAATTAGACCAGTTAGAGGCGAAAATTCATACTTCATCCAAAGGGCACGTTACAAAAAATTAGAACATCAGAAAACACTTTGAGATTGTACTCAAATATCACGTGAGCAAAGTGCAATTTACCCTAAAATTCAATGTAGAACACCCAACTGATTGGCCCAAAAAGGAGAAAAAAAGTGACTTCTTGATAATGTTTTGAGATGAGGTTGCATTTGTCGGATCCCATGTTTGGATTGTGTCCAAATTGCTTGTGGGTTAGGGCGTGTTTGGCTGAACTCCAAAAGGACCAAAGTTTTGTCCCAACCTATGTTTGGATATAGAGTTCTCCACAGTGCTATTAGGTTACGTTAGGTTACGTTTGGATAAAGGATTTTAAAATCCCTCTATTTCACAAATTTCTTATTTAGATAATTGTTTGAATTGAAGTATTTGAACGTGTAATTTATAATTCTCATGTTTGAATAGGTAAAATATTTGTAAACAGTATTTTTTCTAATCCCAAATTTCAACAAATTTATGGGTAATTAGAACTAAAACACAAATCACAAATAGCACACAAAGGCTTTAATTTTTTTTATTTTTGTTTTGTTTTTCCCACTTCTGAAAAAAAAACAAAAAAAAACTCAGAGCTTCAATCGACGACGAACGGCGACCAAATGAAATCGACGACCAAATTCCACAAATTCGAATTGGTAGACGACGAATCGAAGAACCCTAAAGCAAGACGAAGACGAACGAAGAACACGGAGAACCCAAAATTAGACGAAAAACCCTAAAATTCGAACCAAATTCACCTCAACGAACGATGAAATCGACGACGACCAAATGAAAATGACGATGGACAACGACGAACAAAGAAGGCGAAGACGAAATCGTCGATGACAACGACGAACGAAGACGAACGAAAACGAAATCGTCGAGGAAGAAGAAGACGAAGACGAAAACGAAGGCGCAGAATTGGGGATTTCGTCGTCGTGAATCGCTGGTCGTCGATAAGTTTGGTCTGTTCAGCGTCGAAGCTGTGGTGGTCGTCGTTCAATGAAGATCGTCGTCTGGTGGTCATCATTCAGCCTAGATCGTCGTCTCGAGCGTTGGTAGTCGTCGTTAGCTTCGGTCATCGTCTTCAGCATCGGTGTTCTTCGTGAATCGCCGAACGTGGGTAGCGAGGTGAAGGTTGTCGATTGATTTTGTAAATCCTTTGCTTGAGTGGATTTCTCAAATTCCACCTCTCCCAAATTCATTTTTAAATCCTTCCATTCACCCAAAAAAAGATTTCACAAATCATTTCTTCTATTACCCAAACAAGGGATTTACTAAAAATGGATTTCAAAATCCCCTAACCAATTGAAATCTCTCCTACAAATCATTCATCCAAACACAACCTTAATGAATTCACGAGAGTAAATTGTCTTTCACCGGCTTCTATTTTTCCTAATTATCGCGTTACCTCAATTTCAGAAAACTACAATTTAATTATTTCTACATTTAAATAAAGTGAGAAACTATTTTTATTTTTATTTTAAATTAGCAAAATATGTTAAAAATATATGGAGTTAAAATTTTCATCCAATTTTTAGATGAAATAGACAAAACTGTTCTTTTATTTTAATTTTGATTTAATTTTTGACAAAAAATATTTTTGAAAAAAATAAATTAAAATAAAAATAAATTGATAATTTCGTCTATTTCATCCAAAAATTGGATAAAAAATTAATTTAATTCATTTTTAGGCGTATTCTATTAATTTAAACAAAGAAAAAAAAATAGTTTAAAGTGTAACTTTTTAAATTGAAAGATAAAGTGATAAATAGACAGAGGATAAAAGACAATATACCCAATTAACAACTACTACATTCTTCTTAATCCTCCCATATATGTATTATTTCATTTTTTAAAGAAAACAAGAATAGACAAACTACTTTACACTACATTTTTTACAGCCAAACACAACCTTATTGATAGTTCAAAAAAAGTATGGTTTGAAAGCTCCAAACATAGACCTAAAACAAGTACCAAGTTTATATTTCTCGTTCGACAAAAAGAATACATCTGCATAGCACAATCAAATCATTTGATGACCCACTAGAGTCTAACAAATTCTTTGCCTTAAACTAGTCATTTCACAATAATATATATATATATATATATATATATATATATATATATTCGCACCAATATATAACTACAAGGATTCAACGTTACAAAAGTTTCAACATAAAATCATATGATTTCAAGTGGAATAATTCTTTTGACTTATATAATAATTTATAAACTCTCCAGTAATCGATATGAAACAAAAATCTAACATTCACCCTAAGTGCAATTCTCGATTTGCACAGATGATTTGACTACGAGAGAATAATCAGAAATGTGTAACTTTCACCTTGCATGGATGATTTTGACTACGAGAAAATAAAAAACGAATTCTCACAGTCTTGATTCTAATACCATGTTATGAGATTTTGGTGTAAAGTAGAATAACTATTCTGACTTACATAATGATTTGAAAACTCTCAAGTGATTGATGTGAGAACGTTTAATTACATGGATTTGGAATTAAAAATGACTGCTTGTAAAAAACCTATAAATTCACATGCGTTCATTTTGAATCCTAATTCCACAGTTTAATTTTGTGCTCCCAAACACTACCTTAACAAGTATGTCTACACAAAAACCTTAACTACATAATTTTAGCACATTAAAAAAACCACTGTAAAATCACCTTATTCAGTAACCATAATAAAGAACTTATGGCTCGTTCAGTTAGATAGAATGAAATAAAAGAAATAATAGAATGAAAAAAATAATAAAATAAACATATCAATGAAATCACTATTTCATTCACTTATTTAGTTAGTATAAAATGAGAGAGGGAGCAGAATAGTGAAATATAATATATTTCACTATTCCATTCAAGTTTCCGTTTCTGTTCTCTAATTTCTATTTATGTTCTCAATTTTCTGTTCTCTATTTTTAGTTTTTGTTCTTAATTTTTTATTCTCTAATTATTATTTTTTTTTTCTCAATTTTCTGTCTATTTTCTTAATTTTTTGTTTTCAATTTTCAATTTTTGTTCTTTAATTTTTAGATTTGACTGGATCATACTATGCGCTTTTTTATAATTTTAGTTTTAATTTCATTGGGTTAAACTTGATTCTAACTCATTTCAAATGAAATCTCATTCTCTTAATTTTCATTCCAATGAAATCACAAGAGTGATTCCACTAAAGAACCAAACAACGAAATGAAAATCGAGGGCAAAATGACGATTCCATTCCGTCCCTGATTCCGTCCAACCAAACATGCCACAGAGTATCATTAAGCACAAATTGTGGATGTGAACCTGCAAAAGCCCCGTTCAACGAGGTCTATAATACATATAGCAGACAATTATCACAAAAATTAACTAAAAAATAATTTAAATGTTTTTTAATATTGAAATAAATTGAAAAGAAATAAGATTAATAGTTATATGTATAGTTAAATTAATTATCATTACGTAAAAAAAAAAATCATTAAAATATATATACATAATCTAAATGCAGATAACATGAAATGTTTAATACAAAAAACGTTGTGGGAGGAAAAACATTTTTTTTGAAAGACATTTAAACAATACAGACCTCGAGGGGATAGTAATTTACCGAAAAATGTAGTAAAAATTAGTGAAAAATAATAGAAAATTTTAAAATAATATTAATACATGGGTTGTGTCGGGGCGGGCACTAGAGGGCTTTTTTTACCTCAAAATAGTTGGGGCGTTCCTTATTAGCAGCATCGACGTCGCCCTGAGATGCAACGGCTACAACCACACCTTTGTCTTTAACGGCATCAACCGCTTCTGCGAATTCCTTGAAATCATCCAATCTTTTGGATGATGTCAACAAAAGTTTATTTATTTATTTTTTTTATTTATTGTTTGGTTGCAAAGATAGGGTTTTTACGTTCATGTAAAAAAAAAAAAAAAAATTGAAATTACTTTTTACCTTGTTGATAATATCTCTTCGCGTCTCACTTGCCTTTCTTCTTCTGAAACTCCCAATAAGTAATTTAATAAACTGCAACAAGCAAAAAGAAAAACAAAAGGAAATTAATTAGACCCCGTTTCGACAATTTAATAAACACACGCGTTAGTTTGTTAACTTCAAGAAAGTACGTTGATTATATTTTCACTTCCATGTACATGCTGCTGATTTATCTCACGTCGGATATGAAAGGGACTGGTGGTTAAATTATAAGTGTCAGAAAAAACCACACCTCATCAAGCAACTTTTGGGGCTGACAGTCTTGGGCCTCTCTCAATCACAAAAGCTAACACATGAGATGATGTTTTTCCACACTTATAACTTGACCACTAGCCCCTTCTACATCTGATATGTGATAAACCCAATATTCTCTCCCTCGCACATCAGGCCCTTGGTCGGCTGACCCTTGACCAGTTTCTCCCTTTGTGGTTATTGGCTCAGAGTTGTTATAACCTGCTGGACTATGATACCAATGTAAGGTGATCTTGGACCTTTCTCAATCCCAAAAACTAACTCATGAGGTGAGGTTTTCCCTTACACTTATAACCTAACCACCAGCCCCTTCCGCATCCGATGTGAGATAAACTCAACATTATATTTATAAATCACTAAATCCCAAAAATATGTCATAAAAGATTAAAAAATATGGGTGAAGAGATCTTGGTCCATCAATCTCTTATTATATTAAAATCGAAAAAAAAAAAAAATACTTAAAACCGTGTTTCACTTTTTGATTTTTATAAGTACCTTTTTTTTTTTTGGAAGTACAAAATAAATACTTTCAAAAGTATGTACTTTTTTAGAAGGCTGCACGTTTACCTGCTGAAGCCTTTGGCAGCAGGGAATTCGTATTCATCTACATCTCCGATGGCCGCAATAATTGCTTTTGTAAGAGAATCATCATCCATTTCCAGGCCACGCAGGAAATCACCGGTTCCATCATATATTTCAAGTGTCTTTAACAAATTGGGATCCCGGTAAGATAAATACGAGAACATTCCTGCAAAAGAAAATTTGTATACAAAACTAATGAGCCTAACTCACCCTTAAAATATCTTGTAAGAGGAGGATTACCCTCGACTTTATATATAGCTCAGAATCAGGTTAAACAAGCGATGCAGGATTAAACACGCCCCCTCACGCGTAGGGTGGACTTTGACAAACCATTATGAACGGATATCGGAAGCCCAACATCAATGTGGGATTCAACACACCCTCTTACGCTTAGGGTGGACTTTGACAAACCACAGCGAATGGATGTCGGGGGCCTAACATCAATGTGGGATTCAACATGCCCCCTCACATGTAAGGCGGACTTTGACATACCACTACGAAAGGAGATTAGGGGAGGGGGGGGTCATTATTGATGTGGAATTCAACACACCCAACATCAGACAAAAGTCTGACTCTGATACCATTTAGAAACTCAATGAACCTAGTCCACTCTCAAAAGAAGCCTTGTAAGAGGAGGATTGCCCTCAACTTTATATATAGTTTAGGATCAGGTAAGACAAGCGATGTGGGATTCACCATGCCGCCTCACGCGCAGAGTGGACTTTGACAAACCACTGCGAACGGATATCCGGGGTGCCAACATCAATGTATAAGAAACTCAGATTTTCAGAATCCTAATAATGGATGTTCAAACAAAACCCAGCCATGATCGTACCTGAGTGTATATCAAGATGGCAAGAGCCTCCATAAGCCCCACCACTAACTCGAACTCGATTCCATAGCCAGGTGTTGCTGATGAATTTAGAAATAACATATGCACTTCCCTTGAGCTGATAACCGGTTTCATAAAGGTTTGCTGCTTTTCCAACATAATTTACCTGAAAATTTAATTATCAAAGTGATTAGGAAAGAATTAATTAAGACATTGTTAATTAATTATAAAAAAAAGTTAATTAAGACACTGTTTGCTAACACTTTGTTCAAGTACTTTTTAGAGCTTTTTGCACTTCGCACTCTTGAAGTTTTAGAGAAATCCCACTTTAACCCATGTCCTTTCAATTTGAACACATCAAACCTTGGAGTATCCAAATCGTGTAAAGCGCAAAATAAATGCTATTATTTTAAGTATAAAATTAAAAAAACGAAAAGCAATTATTTTTCAATTTTCAAAAACAATACTTAAAATCAAGTATTCACTTTTTTTTATTTTTTAAAATATTTTTGTTAAGTGCAAGACAAATGCTACTTCTAAGAACAGTACTTGTACTTCCTTGACTTTCAAAAGTACTTCTACTTTTATTTTTCAATAGTTATTTTAGTTAAAAGAGGAAAAAAATATTTGAAAAAAAAGTTCATCAAACGGTGATTAAATATTTTAGTTTCAAGAAAGGCTTATCTATTGCAGAACCTGTGTAGGTATGACAAGAGCTTCATTTGTTGAAGGAAGTCTGGCATTCCAACCAGTTGGTTTTCTTGAGGAAGCACTTGGAAGCAAATCCAGAAATTTACTAACATATTTCTCCAATTTTGTGAGGTTTCTTGTATCAGTAGTCAGGTTTACCAAGCAACCTTCCCTCGAAAGTATGGATTTGCGGATCGCTTCAAGAGACGAAGAAATTTCTAGCCATTCAGTATCAACTTTCTTTTCAAGAGACTTTAGAAATTCCAGAAAACTGCGAGTGCAACAAAGGTGGCATTCGGTAAGTGTTTCTGCTTTTTGGTTTCTACTTCTAATAAATTGGGATGAGAATTCTATTTCCATTCTGGAGTATTCCGGGAATAGAAATTTTTTTGGTAATGAGCATTATCAGTAAATTGTTTCTTTTTAATTTATGAGAACAGAAACAAGAAACATGTTTGGTCACAATATTTGTTCTTTTTTCTTTTCTTTAAATGTATAGTGGCCGGCGGGGTGATGGTGAGAATAGCTTTGTGAGAGTGACTAGAAATCAACATTTTTTTTTTGTTTCTCAAATTCTTAAGGAATTCAATAATTATTCCCAAATTTTTGGGAACAAAAACGTGTTTACCAAACGCGCTTCTGTACATAAATCTCAAAATTTTGGAAGCGGGAACAAAAATCAGAGAATGAAAACAGTAACCAAACAGGGCCTTAGTGACTGTTCAAATTTCAAAACTTCAATTTCTGCAAATTTCAAAACTTCAATTTCTGCAACCACTTTGTGCTGAACAGGAGTAGGTATCGTAAACCTTTCATGGAAATCTAATTGGAACTTAAATACATCAAAGGCATTGAATTTAACGGATGCGATATGGCACAAACGGATTCATCCAGTCAACCATACTTGAGTAAGGCAAAAGCTTTGTCATTGTTGTGTAGAACCCAAGTGGGCCTAACTTACTCTCAAAAGATGCCGTATAAGATTAGAATTGCCCTATGCTTTATATATAGCTCAGGATCAGGTAACACAAGCAATGTGGGATTCAACAAGCCCCCTCATGTGCAAGATGGATTTTTGACAAACCACTGCAAACGGATATCGAGAGAAAGGCCCAACATCGATGTGGGATTCAACATGCGCCTCAAGCGCAAGGTGGACTTTTTGACAAACTGCTACGAATGGATATCGGGGAACCCAACATCAAATAAGAGTCCTGGCTCTGATACCATGTAGAGCCTAACTCACTCTCAAAAGACGCCTTGTAAGATGAGAAATGCCCTATGCTTTATATATAGGTCAGGATCAGGTAACACAAGCGATGTGAGATTCAACACAATGTGTTGGATTTAGTGTGTAGTCATGTATATTGAGGACTAGTTGCATGTAGTTGCATTTTGCGCATAAAAAATCAGAATTCATGCACATTCTAACAACTGAAAACAGTTTAAAGAAACAAACCTGACACCACCAATTTGTTCAGATATCCACCCTGCAGCGTTTAACTTTGCATCCATCCTCGCGAGAGCAATACTATGACCACTGCCTCTCAGTTGGTTCTGAAAACAGATGTTTATAGAATTCAAAAGAAAAATAATTATGGTTTACTTGGGCAATGCAACCTATTTGTCACGAGAATTATAAGGATCACCTCCATTTTTGCTATGTTTTGAGCAACAATCTGCTTAAAACGCTTCTGGTCTGTAAATTGAACATCTTGAAGAATGCAGTTGACCTGAACTTAGCCAATGATCATGAACGCCTAAATCAATCCTTTATGTCCAGATGCTAGCACTAGCTCAAAAAGCTATTTACTAGCACAATAGAAAGAAGGCAACTCAAATATAGGAGCATCTAAAGGTAAACCAAGGAACAGAACATGTTTCACGCCATGGTGAATTAGCATTCATTCCCCATATATATATACACAACATTACATATATCTAGACATAGGAATAAGCTAGGTATTCATTTCCCGCAAATTGTGCATAGGTATGGTTTTAACTTGAAACAATGAGAAAACGTTGTGGCTCTTGCAGATAAGATAAACTGTAAAACACTTGCATAATTCCCAATTTAATAGGTGTGGGATGAATAAATTACCAGGTTAAATAAATCTTCGCTGCGCTCCGACATTGCTTTGCCTCGAACTATTATACCGCTAATTGGATCCTCCTTGCCTCTGACTGCCGATGTGAAGGAATTTACTGATATTCCTCCAGTTTTCCTCCCAATCAAATGATTCAACTCTACAAAATCCATGTCCTTTGTCCCCATTTCCACCAGTGATTGACTGTTGAGCAATGTAGTGACAAATCAAAGATTTGATGCAGAGAGTATATGTAAAGCAATAAAAAGGGAAACTCAATGCACAAGGCTTCCACATCCTAGGGTCAAATATATGAATCGCAGCCTTAACACCATTCAGAGAAAGGCTGTGTCTACAGTTTGGACCCCAGGATGAGTATCACAGCCTTAACACCATTCAATCCAAAAACATTTAAACACGTTCTCTCTTTCACTTTCCTTTTTCTTGTTGTCTTTCTTTCCTTATTCTTCCTTCCAAATTACTTCCGTTTTGGACAACATAATATAGACTTATAGAGGCATCAAGGGAATGCTATGCAGAAAGCAGGTGCACAAATTTGGAAACAAGTACACATAGAAAACCTATACCGATCACAGGTGCACAAATTTGGAAACAAGTACACATAGAAAACCTATACCGATCAAAAAGGGATTACCCAGAGCCAAAACTAAGACAAGGAGATTTTGTTGAATGGTTCATCTTGCAGAATGAAAATCAACTATGGAACCAGCAAGAAGTGATTTGGTCTCCAAGTAAAAGCCATAATATGGCTGATAACATCGGAATAGCCATGAGGAAAAGGATTCAATAGAGATATGGCCCGCAAATGAGAGAATGGTAACAAAGACTAATGAATCCAGCCAGATGCAATAAAAGAAGGTTTTGGTCAATGAGGTTATCTCGTTGCTTACATATCATTATTTATATAACACTCTTATTCCTTCCCCTTTTCTCTTTATTATTATTATTTATTCATTTTAAAGGATATAGGGAAAGAAGAAAATTATATTGATAATTTCTGTACATACAGAATGAGTCTTATTCTCCTAATTATATAGCCGCAGGAGCAGGCTAAATTAGGAAGAATATTATTGAAATAAATGGGCTTAATAAAGCCCTACAATAAAGATACCAAAAATATAAATTAACGCCTAAATATAATATTTCAACACTCCCCCTCAAGCTGGGGCAAAAATGTTGATGAGCCCTAGCTTGCTAATAACTGACTGAAGGAGAGATGGTCCTGTAGACTTGGTGAACATATCAGCAGCCTGTTCTGAAGATGGGACGAAGGCTGGTGTGATGACTCCTGATTGGACTTTTTCACGAATGAAGTGGATATCCACCTCAATGTGTTTCGTTCTCTCATGAAGAACTGAATCTGAGGATAACATTATGGCAGACTTGTTGTCACAGAACAACTTAGATGAGTTTCCAACGGAAAGTCCTAACTCAGTCAAAAGGGAACGAAGCCAAAGGAGTTCACATGTTCCTTGAGCCATAGCGCGATACTCAGCTTCGGCAGAAGATCGGGAAACGACGGACTGCTTCTTACTTTTCCACGAGATTAGGTGTCTTCCGTTAAAGGTACACAGACCAGAGGTCGAACGTCTATCGTCCTTCGATCCTGCATAGTCAGCATCTGTAAAGCAAGAGAGTCCCTCCTGTATCCCTGACATATAGAAGAGACCCAAACCGGGGCATGTTTTGAGGTACCGAAGGATATGGTAGACAGCATCCATGTGTGATGTACGTGGTGAGTGCATAAATTGGCTCACAACACTGACAACATACGTAAGATCTGGCCTTGTATTAGTCAAGTAGATGAGACGTCCCACAAGTCGCTGATATACTAATGGATCTGATAATAATTCTCCCGAGTCTGTTGTTAACTTAAGGTTCGGATCCATGGGAGTGGAGGCTGGTCTACATCCAAGCATCCCAGTGTCTTGAAGAAGATCAAGAGCGTATTTCCGCTGCGAGAGAGAGATACCTTTCCGAGACCGAGCAACCTCAATACCGAGAAAGTAGCGGAGATGACCCAAATCCTTGATGTCAAAAATATGTCCGAGATCTTTCTTTACCTGCTGAATGCCTGGTGCGTCGTCTCCGGTGATAATAATATCATCCACATAGACTGAGATAATGATGCACCGTCTCTGGTGTTGGCGACGGATGAAGCAAGTATGATCTGAGTGACACTGGATAAACCCCATAGTGAGGATGGCTTCGCTGAATCGATGGAACCATGCACGAGGAGACTGCTTAAGTCCATAGAGGGATTTTCGGAGTCGACAAACTTTGCCTGAATACTCCCCCTGAGACCGAAATCCCGGTGGAGGCTCCATATAGATAATCTCAGTCAGGGCACCATTAAGGAATGCATTCTTGACATCCAACTGGTGCAGTGGCCAAGAATGAGATGCAGCCAACGAAATAAGAAATCGGACAGTAGTCAATTTAGCAACCGGGGCAAAGGTGGCACCGAAGTCTTTACCCGGGATTTGTGTGTAGCCCTTAGCAACAAGCCGAGCTTTGTACCGATCAATCGAACCATCAGCTAGATATTTCACATTGAAGACCCACTTACAACCAACCGGCCGTTCACCAGTCGGCAAATCAACCAAGTCCCATGTATGATTCCGCTGTAGGGCATCCATCTCTGCTTGCATGGCGGCAACCCACTGTGGATTCTGGAGGGCCTCATAAACAGAGCGAGGAATGACAACCGAATCAATATTTCCAAGAAAGGATTTATATTGATCTGAGAGACCCTGAAAAGACAAATACTTGGAAATCGGATGATTAGTAGAACATGAAAGAAGGTAGCGGGATGGTGGGTGACGTTCCCGAGTCGGGTAATGGCGGGGAACAGGGTCAAAGATAATGGGAGAAGAAGAGATACCTGAGTCCGGAGAAGATGTCGGCAGGGGATATGAGACACGTGGACGACGAGAGTAGACTCGTAAGGGGGTGGGTGAGGTATCAGGTGGGGGATGGGATGTGGGCGGGGAAGATATATCTAAGACAGGAATAGGACGCGGAAGTGGAGTATGATCCCCAGTAGTGGGTGCCTGAATAGGTGGAGAAGATACAATACCAGAAAAGTAGGGTACAGTCTCAAGGAACGTAACATCGAGAGAGTGGTAAGTACGGTAGGTAGTTGGATCGTAGCACCTATATCCTTTTGACATGGAAGAATAGCCGAGGAAAATACACCGGATAGATTTATCATCTAACTTAGTGCGAGTAGGGCTCCGATTCTGGACAAAACACGTACAACCAAAGACACGGGGTAAGATAGGAAAAAGGGTGCTAGTGGGTTGCAATATATGAAAGGGGGTTTGACCAGTAAGGACACGGCTCGGGGTCCGATTAATGAGATAGGCAGCAGTAAGAACAGCCGTGTGCCAAAAAGATTTGGGAACATTCATTCCACGCAAAAGACAACGGACGACAGACATAATATGACGGTTCTTACGTTCCGCCACACCATTCTGTTCAGGGGTGTAGGGGCAGGTAAGTTGCTGAAGGATACCGTGCTTATTAAGCTCAGCTCGAAATTCATCGGATAAGTATTCTCGGCCATTATCAGACCTGATATTGCACACAATGGTTTTATATTGGGTTTTTATCATTTGAAGGAAGTGGGTAAAGTGAGTGTAAACCTCGGATTTGTGCTTCATCAAATAAACCCAAGTACACCGACTATAATCATCTATGAAGGTGACATAGTAGCGATGTTTGGAAATGGCTGTAACAGGAGAGGGTCCCCAAATATCAGAATGGATAAGATCAAAGGCTTGGGGGGCACGGTGCATGCGAGGAATATAAGAGGTACAGGTGTGTTTAGACAATTCACAAACTACACATTGAAATTTAAAGTCTTTGCAAGCTTTATTAAGAGATGGAAACAACCAACACAAATACTGAAAGTTTGCATGTCCTAAACGAGCATGCCACAAGTTTAAACTTTTGAAAGAACACATAGAGGAATCAAAAACAGGCAGTACAGAAGCTTGCATATTAAAAGGTGGAACAGGTGGAGGTGGAGGGCTGCCGAAGTAGTAGAGGCCATCGCGTTCATATCCCCTGCCAAAAATCTTCCTCGTAGTCAGGTCCTGCAAGAGGCAACGATCAGGTAAGAACACAACGGCACAGTTAAGAGTTTTTGCAAGACAACTAACGGATAGAAGATTATAGGCAAATTTAGGAACATAATAAACAGAGTGAAGAGTGATATCAGGGGATAAGTAGGCATTTCCCTGACAATGAATAGGGATAGAAGTACCATCGGCAATGCATACAGACTTGGTAATAGGTGACACAGGGGACGTGATGGTAGAAATCTCACCAGTCATGTGGTTGTTAGCCCCGGAATCCAGAATCCAAGTAGGGCGGCCAGACTTACCATGAAGCGCAGTAGGAGTACCAGAGGCAAGAGCAGCCGTGGGGCCGGAAGACGATGCCAAAGTGGTTAACTGAGCCTGAAGTTGGGCAAGTTGGGCCTGGACGTGAGAAATATCCAGCGAAGCTGATGGAGAATTTTCTGAACCAGGGACAATATCAGCAATAACACCAGTACGTGGTCCGCCTCTTCCTTTCCGCCCTCCTAGGTTTCGGGGTTTCAAGTCAGGATGAAGAATGTAACAACGATCAATGGTGTGACCAGGCTTTCGGCAGTGTTGACAGTATGGCCTTGTGCCTGATGGGCGAGGACCAGAAGGGGCCGGAAAGGCCATCTGCGAACCAGAAGGAGCCGGAAAAGCCATCTGCTCAGGGACTGAGGGAGGGACTTCAGGTGGGAGAAGGAGCCGACGTTTGGAATCATTGTCAACAGTAGAGAATGCATTGTATAGATCCGGCATCGGTGATGTGTTCAAAATCTGAGTGCGAAGATTCTCGTACTCTGGATTTAAACCCATCAAGAAATGGTATGTGTGTCGACGATCCTGGCGCTTGGCTTCGATCTTAGCAGCATCTTCAGGGAATTCACTCAGAGGTTCATACTGCGCAAGTTCTTCCCACCGAGATTGAAGGTAACCAAAGTAATCTGCGACTGAAAGTCCCAAGGATGCCTGGGAGGCGTGGGAAATCTCACGGTAGAGCTCAAAAATCCGTGATTCATTGCGGGAATGAGCATACATCTTCGTAAGAGCAGACCATAATCCACTGACCGTCTCGTGAAACATGAAGATGTTATAGATCCGTTCCTCCATAGAGTTGAAGATCCACCCGAGGATGGTACAATTATCAGCGTCCCATTAAGCAAACTTGGGATCGTTGATATCTGGCTTTGGCTCAGTGCCGTTGAGCCATCCTGTCTTACGTTTGCCACCAAGGTAGAGACGGAGAGAGCGGGACCAAGCAGGAAAGTTCGCTCCATTGAGTAAGACGGTGGTAACACGGTGGACCGTGGCCTCAGGGGCACGAGTAGAATCCAAGCGGGCGGATAACTGTGGAGCATGAGCGGTTCGAGATGGGACGTCACCTTCCCTTCCGGATGCCATGAATACAGATGTGATGAGTCCGTAGCAATGAAATACACAAACAAAATGCTACGGAAGACTGATCTGGCTCCGGAGAGAGAAGGCACAAGCTGAGAAGCGAACTTGAGACAGAGTTACCCAATCATTCAGAAAATCAAAGAGGCGGCCATGTACTTAGAACAGCCGGAATACCACCAACCGGAGAACAATCCGCAATTGGCAGCAGGGTCGCGAAGACCGTGGGTCGCGAAATCGCAGGCGAAGACCATGGGCTGCGAAATCGCAGCTGGGGGTCGCGAAATCGCACCTGGTTGTTCGCGAAGATCGGGGCTGGGGGTCGCGAAGATCGTGGGTCGCGAAAGCGCAGCTGGGGGTCGCGAAATCGCACCTGGTGGTTCGCGGAGATGGCGAGGTCGGTGGCGAACTGGTTGGGCTTCGGGCGCAGTGGGTTGCGATCGGTTTCGAAGGGGGTTGCGGTGGTGGCTGGTCGGTTCGAAGGGGGTTGCGGTGGTGGCTGGTTTGGCAGGCTAGGGTTTCGACGGCGGTTTCGGTGGCGAGGCTGAGATGCATAGGATGGGGGTTTGTCCGGCGACGGCAAGCTAGGGTTTCGGTGGGTTGATTGCGGTCGGTTCGAAGGGTTAGGGTTGCGGTGGTGGCTGGTTTTGCAGGCTAGGGTTTCGTGAATGGAGGCAGCGGCGGCGGCGGCGGCTTGGTGGTGGTATACAGTGAAGTCAACGGCTTTTAGGGTTTGGAGAAAAAAACAATATTGGCTCTAGATACCATAAAGGATATAGGGAAAGAAGAAAATTATATTGATAATTTCTGTACATACAGAATGAGTCTTATTCTCCTAATTATATAGCCGCAGGAGCAGGCTAAATTAGGAAGAATATTATTGAAATAAATGGGCTTAATAAAACCCTACAATAAAGATACCAAAAATATAAATTAACGCCTAAATATAATATTTCAACACATTTTTTCGGTTTGTTTTGTTTCCCAAAATCAGGCATGCTGTCAAGGGTCACGGTTTCCTTAAGGTGTGGAACCAGAAGATGAGAACACAAAGGAGTGAAAGACAGCTCTAAATAAGTTACGTAATAAACATAACATCTCACCAAAAGAGTGGTACAAGAGGAAGAAACTCTTGTTTCAATGAACTCATATCAAAGACAACTTCAGTGCACAGCACATCATTTGTGAACAGGTCATGCTGTAAAACTTTTACCCCGTTGATATACGCAACCTACAATCATTGCAAGGAAGCCCAATGACATGGTGTAACACAATAAGAGAACACGCAGGACAGTTGCACAAGATATGCAGGATTATGATTACCTCTGTGTGAACATGCATAGGTTTCTTAGATATGTCTTGCAGAGTGAGGCTTGGCACAATTTTCAGAGCTTCTGGTGGGTCTGGAGTTTCCTGCTTCATCCGCAACTCTCGAGTTATGTGAACCAGTTCAGCGAGATCTTCTTCAGTCATACTTGCTTTAACCTTGGCCAGTGTTTCTTTCTCAGCTGCTTCATCACGAGAAGCCTTCTCTGGATCAGGCTGATAATAACAACAGTGATTATTATTTGATATGACAAAGATATAAGTATCAAAAAACCATAAGAGGTAAAAACTTAAGTTCAAAGCTGAGATCATCACCTTCATTACAACAGTCACGCGATGAGAGTTATTCAAGATGAATTTCTCGATTAAAGGAGCAAAGACAGCTTTTGAACCCTCCTGAGCTATTCTGGCTTCCAAAGTCATCATCATGAGTTTATGATACTTCAATGGTTCAAATGGATCCATATCATATACCCATTTTCTCTACAAGAAAAAGTAAACAAATAAGAATGTAATTCACATTAACTAATTAAGAGGATCAGACATTGCCAACAACTATAAACATTTCTCTCACAATTGAACGAAGCAACAGGGCCAAGCCACGAGGATAAGATCCAGCCTTTTTTTTCCTGAGAGAACACCCAAATGTATTCATTGATGCCTCCACAGCATCTGAGTCAAAACCTTCCTCTGCCAAACTTTTAAGTGTGCTGATAATTAATTCCTCTACTTTTTGAAGGTCTTCTTCTGCAACACCCTTCAATCCAATGCGAAATTGGGGCTGAAGGAGCTCATTTTCAACTCCACCCCCAACAATGGCATCTCCAAAACCACTTTCCAGTATGGTTTTTCTCAAAGGGGAAGCAGGACTTCCCAGCATTAAATGGTCTAGGAAACCCAAGGCAAGCTCAGTTTTCGAATCCAATGGATTACCAGAGAGTAACCAATTAAGGCATACCATGTGTTTCTTTTTCAAGTCACCGCCTTCTGCAGCAGGATACTTCTCAATGACCCTGATTGGCTCTGAAAATAGTTTATGTGGTTCGATTCGAGATTCATTTGGAGCTGAACTTGCATCAAAATTATCTAAATATTCTGGACAAGAGAAAAAGAAAGCAATGAAAATGTACTGAAACTGAATTTCTGCTAAAGTGGAATGCCAAAATTAATTAGCACTGCATGTACAAGAGGGCGTTACATACAAGTAGATCATTGTATATTTCAACTTGACTCGCTGCAACGACCATTTGATTCTTCTACATTTCAGGCAGTATTTACATTGTTAAACTTCTCTCTCTCTCTTATTACCTTGACTGGCATAGATTGAATAAATGATACAGTTATGCAGCTAAAAAATTTGCCAATAATTTCTATTTAAAAACCCAAAATAAATAAATAAGTAAAACCGTTCAAATTGTTAAAAGAACATAAGCTTCTAGTTAAACAAAGACATGAAAAAAATTGACATATCAAATGGCATATGACATATTCCATGGTATATATAACTTCATTTGTGAATGAACAGCCAAAACCACTTCAAATAAAACCTACAGCGGCAACTGTTTGTTTACTCAAGTCCATCAAGCTTTCAAAAGTGTGCAATTTGTGGTTTTATATCCAGCTCCTGTTCCTTACTAGGCACATGTGATGCACACATGGAGAATGATATTCCATATCAATGAATTAAAAATACCACTTAAAATGCGTAGACGCTTATTTGGGTTATCATCTCCATAAAACCATATCCTGGCGTTGCTTGGGTGGTAATATTTGCGGTGGAACTCCTGCAAATTTGTCCAAAGATTAGACGAGCGCCCCTTGAAGTCAACTTATTTTAAGGTTACAGTTGTCATGCAGTCTATACCAGGTTATTCCCACTGTCTTTCACAAGCATAGTAGCAGTAGTAGCAGTACTGTTAGATCAACTGAATAGACTTGTGATAACATGATATCCATAAATTACCAGATAAGGAAATGGTCACTAGTAATTTTACAACCGAAAATTGACAAATATATGCACATTTTGTTTGCATGCCTAAATAGTTTTCTTTACCAAAGAAAAATATATTTAAAAAAAAGATGAACAATTTACAACTAATAGTAGAAATTAGAATGTGTTTCTAACTTCACTACCAGGAAACATTTTTGGGCTAATTACAGAATCATAGACTAGAAACCCCGGGTTGAAAATATTTGAACATAAAAATGCTAATCTGGAAAATGATAGGAGGGGTGGATATGCTTCAGATTTATGGTAGCTAGGTCAGAATTAGGTAACTTCGGTAGTCCTATCCACATGAAGATGATATACTGGTAAGAGTTATGAGATTAGGAAGGATGAAAGCGTCATAGTTTACCATGGTAAAATATTTGAAACATTTGAAAAAATTAAGAGAAAATATGTTACCGCATACTGGAAAAAGCAATGCAACAAACCTTGAACTCCTCATAAGTGAGTTTGGGAATAACTTGAGGATCGCCTAGACTATCAACACCATAGGTATTGTCTGGAAAAAGAGCCTGCAAAGTACAATCACATGACTCAATCATATGCAGTAGTATGGTATTTTTAAGCTTCCATATGTTTTAATTCACCCTAAATTAGAGTATTGTAGGAATTAAATACCAAAGATAAATCATGCCTGTGAATAATCAATCCAATTTTTCTGAGTAGTTCTAACTTGTAGTTGAGAACGTTCGTTTGCACATATCCAAGTTAAAGAGAAAAAGTAAAAGTACCATAATTCCCAAAATACGTGATTCATAATTCCTATCCCAATTTTCCATATTCATCGTTTAAATTTAGTATTTTATTTTCTTCCAATTTAAAATCAAAAACTTCAAATCCAAATTCATCTTTGATATAGAAAGAAAAATAATTGGGAATTGATAACTACGAACTGATTTCTGTGATTTGACACCCCGCTTTAGCACTATATTATACCAGTATCGTAGTACCGAAAAAGGGTATTATGTTGGAGCAATCAAATATCCAAAACATGCAAAATGTAGATTTCATCGCATACATAACAATTGAGACCTTTTTTTTGGCTCAATAAGAAAGAGTAAAATAAATAGCATGCAAAGCGTGTCAACCAAATACAAAGGGAATCAAGGGTCTGCTAGTTCCTAGAGGAAGTCTAGAAGCAGCAGATTGCCTGAGGGATAATGCCCTTTCAACAATAAAGGCATCTTATCATCTAATTGGAATAGAATAGCATATGAAAATAAATACACTGTTGAGACATAAAATATATATATATATATATCTAAAAAAAACATATACAAAAATCGGAGCATCTCAAATATCGAGAGTCCTTGATAAAAACTATTCAATGATTTGAAAAGACAGTTCAAGTTAAAAATTACAAACACTAATAGTAATTTTGATGTGCTAGACCTTTGTAATTGAAACAGTGAGCTTGAACTTATTATAACTGAGGGGGTGCATGTGAAACCTAAGGGTTTTATTTCTGGTAATTTGTCGTGTCAACACATAAAGTAGTAGAACTACCATAGATGAAACTCCACTAAAGAATTTCGATCAGACGTGCCTTCTTTGTGCCCTGTGCTTTGCGCCTAGGCATGAGTAATTTAACACACCAAGCATAACCTGAGTTTCGCCTTTGAGCGCTTGGAGCATGATCGAAGCAAATCTTGTGCTAGATTTCACTCCTTAGGCGTGACTCTTACGCCAACGGTGAAGCGCTAATCAGAGCCTATGAACCTACTACTTCAGCCTCTTGAAGCATGAATTAAAGACTTAAGCAAATGGCAAAGGAAATATTGTCTTCCTTCTAATGGCCAACAGTCTTAGTAATATTACAGAAGAACTCGGGGAAAATTTCACATGAACTTTTCAAAAATTTCAAATTCCGTGCAAGGGAAGAATAAAGTTCAAGCTGCTAGAAGATTTATGGGTACCTTAGAAGTTAGAATGCATAACTTTTAAAAAGATGCCAATAAGACAGGGAAAAAAAAACCTTTCGGGAGCAAACAACATAAAACAGAATCATAAAACTATTTAGTCATTGCAAATGAAAATCACTATCTGCTTACTAGTTATTTCATAAGAAAACCAATTCAGACCCTGTGACATCAAACCTACAAACTGCTTACTTAATAAAATTGTACGTGAAAGAAGTGCCAGAATTAAGGAAATATATGATTTGATTTCTTCAATCGGAAATAGGTCACTTGCCTGTTGAGAAGCGCGATTCAATATGCTATCTGGCTGGGAGTAAACACCTTTCATCTCATTGAGAACGACACCTAGAAATTGGACTTGGCAACAGTTAGAAACCATAAGTACAAGGCACATCATCAAAATGCATTGGGATCCTGTATGGTATATTTAATAATATTGGTGAAATAAGTAACTGATGCGCACCATATCAGAAAATACTATGGGCCAAGGAAAAGAGTATACTACTACAATGCCCCTCAGAAAGAGCTCAGATGCTGATCGGGTTAGTGCACATATAGAAATACCGAGAACAAGAAGAAAAAAGAAAAAGAGGACATAAAATTTTAGAAACCAAATAAAATCACTACTATAATGCCACCAGCCAAGGTGTTCAGAGGTCTACCAGGCCATCAACGTACTAAAAGACTGAAACAAGCAGGACAGAACAAACTTTAGAAGAAAGAAAAAGGGTACCTTTGTATGTAATGTCCTCAGAAGGATCATTCAGCTCGTAATGCCATCCCTCTTGTTGAAAAATCTGAATATCATCCACACATTTTGGGAAGAAAACAGCATCAAGGCATACGTCAACCAAGTTATAAAAATCCTGTTATGAAAATAACAGCCATTATTAGTCTGGTATTAGACCCTACAGAAAGGGATATAGTACTTTTATTCCAGAAGCTTGAGAGGAAATGCAAACCTTCGTATTTGTAGAAGCAACTGGGTAGCAAGTCCGATCAGGATAGGTGAATGGATTTAGATAAGTATTCAAACTCCCTTTCATTAGCTCTACAAATGGTTCTTTCAAAGGATACTTTCTTGACCCACATAATACACTGTGTTCCAATATGTGAGGAATTCCAGTTGAATCCTTCCTGCATCAGTTATTTAATCAAATGGTACCGTCTTAACCACTAAGCTTGCAAACACAATAAAAAAAAGGTAGTTCAGGATTTTGAAGTTATTCACTGTTAACAACTCCCTCTTATGCTTTCGGAATGCCGCCGATTATTGTTCTTAACGGCATGAAATGCTAGAATCAGTACTATTTACCAAATAAGGTAGTACACTACATTTCTAATGCCAACTTTTGATACTTCTCTCAGAGATGGTCTTAGAGATATAGAAACTCTACCCATTGCATACAGCACAAGAAATTTAATATAAGAAACAGTTCCTAAAATAGAGAAGCTGTGAAATTTCCATTTCTCCAAATCAACTCACGAATGGAATCAACCTATGTACATATTTTAGCTCAAGGAAACCAAGTTACATACAAAGAATCGTCAGTCATCACTGATATTTCAAGCTACAGTCGTAAAAAGGAAAGTAAGAGTAGAATTATGCTTACGGTGGAGTCCGAAAAACTATGCCAAACACTTTGTTCTCGTCGTCGTTAGACACCGACATGACTTCGGCCCCGGTCTTTCTGTGTTTATACAGAACAGCCTTCGAATCATCCCCATCGATTGTCTGCTCCGAGACTTTGTCAAATCCAAGCTTCTCGGCAAGGAGTGCATTGCGTTTTGCCGATTGGACCGAGGAAGCGGCAACAGCTCTAGCGGAAACAACAAGCCTGGAATGGCGGCGGAGAATAGAACGCCGGTGGAGGCTTTGGATTACGCGATGCCGTCTTGCTGTTGCAGACGATAAACGAGCGAGTCCCTGAGACGATCGAGAGAATAGCCTGGAAGCGGAGAGTGAAGGAGATGAGAGAGAGCCGAGAAGAACAGCTCTCTCCATGGAGAAAAAATATATATGTACACAGATACAGGAGAACGATATAGAGAGAGAAATTGAAGATGAGGAGAGAGAAATTGGAGATGGATGGAGGAAGAAGAAGAAGAAGAGTGATGCAGTTGCAGTGTGATAATTTGGGGGGGGGGTGTTTGGGAGGGAAATTTTATTTTATTTTATTTTTATCAAGGAATTTTTTTATTTAATTTTTTTATTTATTTATTTATGAGATAATCTGTTAAAAGTTCCAAATAATAGACTTAATTTTAAAAAAATCTCGCTTAAGACATGAATTTTGATTTAGTCCCTTAAGTTGAATTTCACTTGAATTTTAATACCGCATTGCAAAGATTGTAGGGAGAACTTGATGAGGAAATTCGTATTATAATGAATATTAATTACAATTTTGTAATTGTTATATTTTTACATATATTTGTGTATTTTTTGTTACGTGTACTTATATAATATTAGTTATATGATACAATTACGTATATCTGTATAATATTTAACAAATATTACACACAAAAATTAGTTTAATATTAGTTAAATGTATTTATGTGCATTTAGTTAGATGCAACTAATTATATGTATTTTTATTATATCTAACAAATTTTTACACACAAATTAGTTACATGTTACAAAATACAGTAATATTTGTCACATTTAACAAAAATTTACACACAAAATTGTTAAATGTAACCGCGTTTGTGCAAGCGCGTGTAGTGGATTTTCGCCTTTTTTAAATAGGTAAGACTAAAACGTAAGTTATTTCCTCCTCTGGGACTTTTTTAAAATTAAGGATAAAATAAGACGCCTCCCACTAAATAGCCCTTTATTTATTCTATTTAGATTTTGTGTTTTGTATGAATAAAATTCAATTATAAACTTCTTACTTCAATTGAATCTCAAAAACAATAATCAAATATTAAAAAGGATTTTTTTTTGTCAAACCCGACCACGAAATTAAATTTTTAGTTAACACAGTTCACGTGTTATAATATTTTTTTTCATAATTTCAAATTTACTGTAACAAATAAAAGTTATTGTAAAATATTCATTTAAAAAAATTGTAGTAATTTTTATGGCGTACGATGACTTTACTTTTGATAATAATTTTGAATTTCTAAAAAATTATTTTAATGTGTGGATTGTATGTGACTAAAATTTTAATTTCGTAGATTGTTCACCCAAAAATCTTAAAAAATTGTACAACAAGAGAAATCAAAGAAGACTAAGGACACCGATTCTTAGGGCTCCCATTCATTTCTGCAAGTACCAAATCGGTAATTTATTCAGTGGGGGAGAGTCAAAACTTCAGCTTCATCCACCATCTATTATTTTCCTCATTTGTTATGATCTTTTCGGGTGAATTGAATGTGATAGTTATTGATCTCCACGACTCTTTTCCAATTCCAGCTCAAAACAATGAGTTTTTGGGCAGTTGTTGAGAATAAGTTTCATTGCCTCCGTTGAATCAGTTTTCATCATGACTCTAAAGAAGGCCCTTCTCGATGCCATCCCAACATGTCAGTATGGACACTTCTAAGTTCTTCCTCCTGTTCGGTGCAAGAGGAGATTTGACTATAATACCCCCGTCATCCATGTTCCAAGGATGACACTGATATCATTTGTAGCAATACATGCTCTACTGACCTAATAACTTTTGGACTGAGTTCACATAACCCAAAATATAGAAGACAAATTACAAATAGTAGCCCTGCTTGATCCACTTCTCATCGCATCCTGAACCATCTCGAACACGCCAATTGTAGAATCGCACCA
Source organism: Eucommia ulmoides (assembly GCA_016647705.1). Classification (NCBI taxonomy): domain Eukaryota; kingdom Viridiplantae; phylum Streptophyta; class Magnoliopsida; order Garryales; family Eucommiaceae; genus Eucommia; species Eucommia ulmoides. The sequence continues at coordinate 2,508,081 of CM028341.1, forward strand.
CCAAACCAAGGTCGACCCTAGTAATTTGAGGGGCTTACACAAAATTTTAAGAGGATTATTCAAATAATTATTGTACATATATATATATATTTATTTATTTATTGTGATGTGTAATAAAAACTAATTTTCATTCATATTTGTTCAATTATACATAACAAATTACACAATAATTAAGAATACACAAAAAAATAAAATAAAAATACAACCATAATATTTAGAGAAATTCCTCGAAAAGTCCCATAAGTGGAAAACATCACTTATGGTAGGACCATCTAAGTTTTTTTTTTTTTTTGCCTTAGAATGATTCTTAGAAAGTTGTGGTTCTCACTTGTGGGACCTCTCAACAAGAATCCCTAATATTTATTAAACAAAATTAGCCAATGTGCTTATTTAACTTAACAGGGATGAATTTTGAAGTATCATAAATATTTGGGCCTAATATGTAATACATTAAAAGTTTGGCGCAATAAAGCGCCAATACTAAATTTATCACAACTCGAGATCAACAGGACAACATTTTCTTCTTGATAGCTCTCAACAATGATTTTGAACCTGCTTAGGCATCCCTTTTTCATCAAAGTCCTTTACCGACTTTAGATTAGACAGTCGTTGGGCTCATTTTTGAGAAAACTTGACTCTACTATAAAACCTAAAGTGGCAGACGTTGTTCTTTATGTTCATCGAGAAAAGAAGAATCAGAAATTTTGCAAGAGCACCAACCTCATCTCGATGAATAAAATCAAACATAAAGCAATTACATCAACAACCTCTATTCTTGATGTGAACTTCCGCTTGATTGGAACTCAAAGAGTGGCGTTTGAAATGAGTGTGATATAAATTATATAAAAAAAAAAAAAGAGAGAGAGAAAATGCGATGGATTGTGTTTGTCGTCAACGAGAATACGAGGAAACATATAAATTACAGAATAATTAAGAATACACAAAAAATAAAAAAAATAACCACAATATTTATTAAAAAAAATTAGCCAATGTGCTAAGTTTACTTAACAGGGATGAATTTTGAAGTATCATAAATAGTTGGGCCTAATATGTAATACATTAAAAGTTTGGCCCATAAAGTGCCAATACTATTTTTATTGAAGGAAAGACGCCATTTTCTTGAGCAAGATGACGGAATTGTCGCAATGTGGATCTCTCAAATAAAATACATGTTGCTCCCCCTTACTTTCAAATATTTCCATTTCGCCCCCCCATCCACTTTTCTTCAATGCCTGCAAATAATACCACCCCCTATCCTTCAATAGGTCCTTCTCCCCCACGCAAACCAGTACCCTGGAGCAGCCCAAACCCGACAGATTCGGGTCGTTCGCCGGATTCACTAACGGGTCATCGACGCCGGTTGTGGTCGGGTTGACGTAGTGCCAGAGACGCTCCGGTTGGGCCCGACGGCCGGCGTCGGTGGTTTCATCTCCGACGGGGGTTTTCCCCCAGAAGAAGGCGTGGCTGAGGATGATTCCGACGAGGTTTACGCCGCGGAGTTTGTTTAACCCGACCCGGATTGCCATGTTGTGGGCGATGTTGCCGCCGGCGCTGTCGCCGGCGAAGAACACGCGTTGGTAATCGGCGTAGCTTTGCAACCATTCGTCTCCGCCGGCGTTTGTGACCACCCAGTTGATCGCCGCCCACGAGTCTTCGTAACAGTTGGGGAGAGGGTTATCCGGGGCGAGTCTGTAATCGACGGAGACGGCGACGACTCCGGCTTCCGCGACGAGGAGATTGAGGTGGTCGTGGTAAGTTTGAGAGAAAGGGCTGTTGACGATGAATCCTCCGCCGTGGAAATACACGACCAGCGGGAGTTTTTTCCCCGGAACGGCGTCTCCCGGCAGGTAAAGCCTGGCGGAGACGCCGATTCCGGGAGCAACCACGACGTCCCTGGAGTGTACGCCGGTGACCGAATCCACCCCCGCCGGGACTTTCTCGGTACCCATTAGCCTCTCTATTCTGCCATCCTTGTATTTTCGAAGCAAGGAAGGGATTTCATGGTCGATTTCTGCACAAACTGTAACCATTTTTCCGGGAAATAATCGAGCAGGCGAAGGACCGATGACTGTCGTTGAACGAAGAAATCCTTATATATATAGGCGGGAAGACTAGAGAGAGAAAGAGGAGAGAGAGAGAGAAACTAGAGAGAGAGAGAGAGATTAGAGGAGAGAGAGAGAGATTTGGATGGTGTGGGACCAGGTAATAAAAGCGGGATTATAGTTTTAGTTACTAAAATAAGAGCGGGATTATACTACTGATGAATATTTGACGCGATGATTACGGTAATTTTTTTGATTTTTTTTTAATTAGAATATTTTACATCTCAAAGCAGTTGACTTGATCATATCGTCATTTGTCCCCGTTTGGTAACCATTTCCATTCCGAAAATTCTCATTCCATTCCCAGATTTTTGAGAATTCTGTTTGGAAATAGCGTTTAGTAATTTTTGTTTCCGTTTCCATTTCATTCCCATTTGAGAATTGTGCTCACTTTTTTCTTAAGAAATGAGAAACAAAAAACAGTTGTTTCTCATTATTCCCATTCCATTTTCAAAACACATGGTCACTATTCACCTACCGGCCGACCACCGTCCACCGCCGTCTCCACCACCAGTCATCTCCGGCGACCGTCGCCGGTCACCGTCCGGCCGGAAATTTCCCGGCCACTTCCAGCCGTCGCCGGCGACGGTGCCATTATCTTCCGACCGGTGTCTCTGGCGTCACCGCCGTCCTGTCATCGCCGACAGGGGGTCACCGCCGTCTCTGACGCCGGAGCACCACCGGTGGCCGGTGGCCGGCCAAAACAGGAAAAAAAAAAAAAAAAAAAAAAGATTTTAGGATAAAATCGTTACCAAACACAATTCCCTTCCCAAAACAAAAATAAATAAAATTATCGTCTACTCCCAAAAAGAAAACAAAATTCTCATCCCATCCCATCCCATTCCCATCCCACTGCTGGAATGGAAACAGAAACGGTTACCAAACGCCACCTTAAATTTTATTTTTACTCTTAAAATGTAAAATTTGTTTGTGAAATTACTTAATTATTCTTACTATTTGTTGATTTTGATTTTTTTTTTTTTCTCCAGTCACCACCACTACTATTAACACAAAATTTAATATTTTTTTTTTTTGAATTTTCGATTTTATTTATTTATTTATTTTTAATTTCAAGATTAAATTATTCTCATGTCAAAATTTAGCAAACCAATTCATGTATTAAATTTAGAATAAAAGAAAATTAGCAGCATGTAAGGGTCGAAAAATAAAAAATCAGTTTCATGTTTCAATTATTATTTTATGCCCCGTTTGGTAACCATTTCCATTCCAGAAATTCTCATTCTATTCCTAGATTTTTTGGAATTTTGTTTGGGAATAGCGTTTGGTAATTTTTGTTTCCGTTTCCATTTCATTCCCATTTGAGAATTGTGCTCACTTTTTTCTTAAGAAATGAAAAACAAAAAAAAGTTGTTTCTCATTATTCTCATTTCATTCCCAAAACACATGGTCACTGTTCACCAACCGGCCAACCACCGTCCGCCGGCGCGCGGCGGCGGCCATCTCCGGCGACCGTCCGCCCGGAAATTTTCCGGCCACTTCCGGCCGCCGCCCACTGTCACCCACTCGCCACCGCTGTCCGACCGTCGTCGGCGTCGGAGCCACCACCGACCGGCCGGCGATGGCGCCACCGCCGTCAGGCCAAAACAGAAAAAAAAAAAAAAAAAAAAAAGATTTTAGGATAAAATCGTTACCAAACACAATTCCCTTCCCAAAACAAAAAAAAATTATCGTTACAAAAAGCGATTCTACTCTTAAGAAGAAAACAAAATTCTCATCCCATCCTATCCTATTCTCATCCCACTGCTGGAATGGAAACAAAAACGGTTACCAAACGCCACCTTAGCAAACTCAAATTCGTACCCAACAGACATATCATCATAGGATAGATTGAAAAAATTAAGTTCAAAATAAAATATCTGAAGGAATACAAACATTTACCCCTCAAACCTAAACTTCGTATTGTCCTCAATGAGAAAAATATGAAATTAATTTAGTAAGGAAAGATACAACCTGACGTAACGAAACTGCATATCTTGACTGAATCGGTGCACAATGCTCATAAACTTGTCTGACACAACACTCAAGGAAACTCGTCAAGTCAAATATAAAAGTAAAAACTAAAATGAGAAATTTAAAACAACAATGGGTTGCCTCCTACTCGGCGCTAAATTTAATATCTTCAGTCGGACGTTGAGTATCTTAAACCTCTTATCCGTAGTGATGTAACCCGCTCCTTACTTTCTGTTGAGTTACTCTCCAGTCAGTCAACGAAGAGTTGCGAGCGACACTCAAATTTCTCAACTTCTTTTCTGGATCAAATCTCATTTCTTTTATGTGGGACTTACTTGGTGGTCTTTTTGTTAAGTTCTCAAAGAGAAGTTGAGTTACGTCAACCCATTGAATATTAAATGAATTATCTTTGGTTAGGGTTGACGGCTGGTCCACTGCATCAAAAGGATATCCCTTGATTTTGGGATGCGGTGGCATGGGTATGATGAATGTTTTAATCGTAGGGAGATTATCTTAAGGTGCCATCGATGATTCGATCTCATTTTCCTTATGATTTTCTACCCCGACCTCCTCAATGTACGTATTCTCAACTTCTACGTTTACCAACTCACCTACACTTTTGTATCCAACTTCCTTCTCTGCCTCACTAATCGGTGATGGTTGAGCCAAAAATGACTCAAACTAGGGATTATAACATTTGGGTTCCTCACCAGTTTTGCTCAGCTGTGGCTCTTTTGACAACTCTTCGTTTCAATCTCGTGCTCTAGATCACTCTCCCCAACACCTACCCAATCACTCTTTACATTTTCCTTATTTAATATTTCAACCATTTTCTTGACTTGGGTTGTTCGTCGGTCTATCCTTTCGTTCGGTTTGCTCTTCTCAGGTTTTAAGAACTTGTTGTTCTTCTAAGAGTGTATGGATCTGTTGCAGCTCAGTAGATTGAGCATTTGTATTCTTTTGGGAAAACAATGGTTGACATTGGGGTTGATAATAGGATTGATCATAAAAAGATGACCTTGAAGGCTCACTATAATATTGTTAATCTCGTTCATAATTATTCGATTATTGATTATACTCGGGTGGCGGATAATATGAATCAGAATAAATATTATTATTGGGATAAGTGGGATTTTGGTAATTGTAAGGATGGATATTGATTGGTGAAATAGTTGAAATTTTGGTATACCGCACATGAATATGAATTAGGTTACGATCTTGAGAGATTAGAATATTTAAATGCCGCAATTGACGTGGTTAATCTCTCAGGGTCATAATCCATCTACCCTAATCCCAATGAATTTTATTTATTTATTTTGCTATTTTATTTTTTTATTGTTATTAAAAAAACTTATTATTATGACTATTATTTTTTTTTACTGTTACAATTACTTTTTTTTTTTAACTGTTTTTTTACTATTATCTTTATATATTAAGTTTTTTTATAACTAAATAATACTCAACGAAAATATGGCTAGTGATTTTTTTATTTTTTTACTTTTTTTTTTAATTTATTTTACTTAGCAAATATTAACTCAATAGAATATGGTTACTGTTTTTATTTTTTTAGTGGAAAAACACAAAAGAATTAATGAGAATGGAAATAAAAGAAAACCAACCAAACAAACACTCTTCGAAGAAAAAACAGTAAACACTACAAAAAAAATTTAACAAAGACGAGTTTTTTTTTTTTTTTTTTAAGATTACACTTTTTTTTTTTTTTTTTTCTAATTGTTTTTAATTTATTATTAAACAAGTAAGAGAACGAAAGAATAATAATTAAATTCAATAATTAGCAATGCCGATCCCAGGCAACGGCGCCAAAATTTGATCGTTAAAAAATAATACCCTTAATTGGTACTGTGATATTGATGTAGTACAGGTTCAAGTAGCGTGTCGAACCACAAAGATCGGTCTTATAACTATCAATTTCAATTATTTTTCTTTCTTTAAATAAAATGAGTTTTGGTTTTTAATATAAGAAAAATAAAATACTAATCTAAAACAAATAAAAATAGATAACCGGGTTAGGAATTGCGGGTTTCATATTTTGAAATAATCATATTTTCTTTTTAATTTAGATTTGTGCTAACGAGTGTTTCTAACTACAAGTCGTAACTACTCGTAAAGATTCGATTTATTATTCTTCGGCTTGATTTAACGTCGGTATGTAATTTCTATGTTACTCTAATCTAGGGTGAATTACAATTTAAGCATAAATCATCCAAATCAATAATTAAATCCCAATAATAAGATTGTATGATCATTAAATTTAAACCACATGTATTAGATCAAACGTTCTAGAAGCAACTGAATCTAAAATTCAAAATCTCTACAAGAATACTTTGAAAATAAATCCAATTACAATTAAATTGTTTTAAACACAATATTCCTCATCATACAATTGTTCAAACACAATTCGAAATTAAATTAAAAATACAATATTACATGAAACCCAAAATACTTATCCGAATTCTAACCCGATTGAATAATGAACGAAAATCCTCCCATCAAATATAAATAGAAAATAAATAATAGAAATATCTTCCATGGGCTATCAATTTCTTTTTAATGGCCATTTTGGTCATGGCCATAACCATTTCCTTTTCCTGAAGGTAGCAGTGAACCAAACACAACTTCCTTTGTGACATAGGCATGCATTGCGCACGTGTGGAGGGTCGTGGGTCACGGATCACGGGTCACAATGGATTTCTCCAATTTTTTGTTCATTTTCAACTCCATTTCACCCAAAAATACAGTGTTTTTACTTTAATTCCAAAAATCTACAAAAATAAATAAAATAAATTAATTATACTAATTTAATTAATTCAAAAGATTAACAAAACTTAAATTAATAGTATTAGATCGCGTAAAATATGATGAGATCAGCGACGACTTGGAGTGGACGGACTAGTGGAAGCGACAATGGTGGTAGGAGGAGATGGTGGTGGAGCCAACGCCGGTGGCATCGGTGATGTTGGAAGTCTCATTTGGTCAGTTGGGTTGGAGAGCGAGAGAGAGACGAAAAAAATAAGAAAATATATAGATAAGGGTAGTCTAGTAATTGCATTAGTTTATTTTTTATTTTTAAATATTGATAAAAGATAAGGGTAAAAAGATAATTGACCAATATTTTTCTCTGGTAAAAGATTTCGGTGTTATTTGTTAAAAGACAAATGGTTATCTTGATTATCATTTCAAATACAAAGATTATCGGTGATAATTTTCTAAAATATAAGTATATATAGTCAACCTTGAGTTTTTTTTTTTTTTTTTCACTGTACATTTAATTTTTTAAAATTAAAACATTGCTAATAATTTTGAATAGAAAATAGTTCAACACATGGCTTTTTAATGATAATATTTTTATCATTTCATTATTACATTAAATTTAAGACTTTTTTTTCCGCTCAAATTTGATGTCTAAATAATGAAAGAGAGAAGGCTGAATGGTTGTTACAAAAAAGACGTCGTATCTTTGACAGAGTGATAAAATGACGAAAATATTCTCATTAGAATGTTTTTATTTTTTTATCCTAAATTATTAACAATAAATTTAATTTTGCGTGATTAAAATAAATATAAAACTTAAAAGAATTAAATGTGCCATTTTACAAATGTAGAGTACATATAAACCCCATCCCATAGTGACAATTTTTCCCATAAATGTTTTATGTTTAAGATTTTTTTTTTTTGGCAGGAAGAGGACGAAGATGCAACCTAAAAGTCAGTCTTCAAAGATCATTAGGAACGATGACAAGGTAACTCGTATCTTTTAACAAACACCACAGAGATTCTCTATCAGAAAAAAATACTAGTTAATTACTTTTTTACTGCTACCTTTAAAAAAAATAAAATCCAAACAATAAAATTAAGGAACTATAAACGTACCCATGTCAAAAAAAAAGAAAAAAAGAAAAAAAGAAATATCTTTTTCTTCTCTCTCACACAATCATAAATTTTCACCATTACCGCCACCATCATAGCTCCTCCTCCGCCTCTCTTTTCCTCTCTCTCTGCCTCGTCGGATCTACGCAGATCCAACGAGGAAAAGAGAGAAAGAGGAGGAGAAGATAATGATGGTCGCCGGTGTCTTTAAGTCACCGAAGAATATGGTGGTGGGAGGATGATTGAGGAGGGAGAAAATAAAGAAAGAAAAAATGCAACATTACAAAGGGGAAAATTTGTTAGGTTGTGTTTGGTTCCATGGAATTGGAATTCAAAATGAACACTTAAAACCCCTAAAAATATTACATCCACAGTAACTATAAACTGTGGATGTGCACCTGCAAAAGCAATTTAAGCTTCCTTGGAGAGCAACCATGATCACAAAAATTAACTAAAAATTATTTTATTTAATTAGAAACGCGTAAAGAATAAATATTAGTAAAGAAAATGGAAAAATGAAAAAAAAAATGTAGTAAAGAAATTAATAATAATAATAATAAATATTACATGGGGGTCGGGTTGGGTCGGGCACTAGAGGGCTTTTTTGACCTCAAAGTAGTTGGGGCGTTCCTTATTGGCTGCATCCACGTCGTCTGGAGATGCGACGGTTACCGCCACACCTTTGTCTTTAACTGCATCAACTGCTTCTGCAAACTCCTTGAAATCATCCAATCTTTTTGGATGATGCCAACAAAAGTATATTTATTTAAATTTTTAGTTTATTTGCAGAAACAGGGTTTTCATGTAAAAGAAAAAATTGAAATCATTTTTTATGGTTTTACCTTGTTGATAATATCTCTTCGCGTCGTAATTGCCTTTCTTCTTCTGAGATTCCCAATAAGTAACGCAATAAACTGCAAGAGAAACACAAAAAAAAAAAAGGAATTAATTACAATATGTACGCACTATATTCAACGTTTAAACAAAACATATCCATCTGGTTGGAGTTTCCAACCATTGATTTAGATTTTGTTGAGAAAAATTAGTGCCTTTAACGCGGTACTATATATCAAGCAAGAGCATGTCGCAGGTAATTATTTTTGGTGTAACACTAATAACTATCTTCTTATATTTTAATTTTCTCTTTTTCATTCCATTTAATTATAAAAAAATATTTTTAAAAAATTAAGATAACTTCTATCATATTAGAAAATAAGTAATGCACATACATTGGGAGTGCCATGTACGCCAATAATATATAATATATATAGTCATATGCATATGCATGTGTATGTGTGATCTTAGTTTATATTTCAATCTTTTACATATTTACAGAAGTCTAGCAAAAGCCTCAAACCAGAAGTCCATCAATCTCTTATAACATAAAAATCCCAAAAAAAAAAAAAAATCTTTTCGAAAAGGGTACGTAAAATTATTGTTCTTTAAGGCTAAAGGCGCACTAAACCTCAAAAGGCTCCAAGGGCTTAAGCATGAGGCGCAAGGCGATACGCAAGCTTCATTAAATTGAGGCACGTGTTACACACAACCAAGTTTTTATGAAAGCTTGTGAAATATTTCATACTATAACTTAACTATTCAATGTATTCATTGTCTTGGTGCTTTAGACAAAAATGTCATAATTTTTTAATGCTATCCATGTTTGCAGCGTGAGTTGCAAGTAATATTGACAAGGTGCGCCATTCGTAAGCCTTGAGCCTAAGCGCAGAGGCACATACCTAAGGGAAAGAGTCCGGCTTTGGACTATGCAAGGTGACGAATTTGGGATCTGTTGAGCCTTGGGCTTAGGCGCACCTTTTGATTTCTTAAAGTACCTTTTTTAAGCGCAAAATGAATGCTACTTTTAAAATTATGTTTAAAGGCTACTACGTTTACCTGCTGTAGCCCTTGGCATCAGGGAGCTGGTATCCATCCACATCTCCGATGGTCCCAATAATTGCTTTTGTAAGAGAATCATCGTCCATTTCCAGGCCACGCAGGAAATCACCAGTTCCATCATATATTTCAAGTGTCTTTAACAAATTGGGATCCCGGTAAGATAGATATGAGAACACTCCTGCACAAGCAAATTCACAATGTAAGAAACCCAGATTTTCAGAACCCTAATAATGGATGTCCAAACAAAACCTAGCCATGAGTGTACCTGAGTGTGTATCAAGATCGCAAAAACCTCCATAAGCACCACCACTAACTCGAACTCGATCCCATAGCCAGGTGTTACTGATGTATTTTGAAATAACATATGCACTTCCCTTGAGCTGATAGCCGGTTTCATAAAGGTTTGCTGCTTTTCCAACATAATTTACCTGAAAATTTAATTATCAGAGCGATGAGGAAAGAATTGCAGATAGGAAACTAAGGCACCTTTTAATACTACCTTTTTAAAGAACTTTTTATAATAAAAAAAAATTAATTGGACGAAAAAAAACTTTTACTTAAAAACAAAAACAAGGGTATCAAAGATGAGCATATTAACATGGATGAGTCATAAGACAAGTATATACAAAGATAGGAATGAGACTATTAGAGAAAGGTTAAGAATAACACCCACTGAATATAACTTGGGAGAAAGTTGCTTGTGGTGGTTCAGGGAAGGTGCTCTAAGGGAGAAAGGTAGACCTAAGAAAACGTGAGATGGGACAATTAGAAACGATTTGATTGGTTTGAAGTTAACTAAGGGGATGACTCTTGAATTATCTGTATCGCACAAAAATATTCATGTAAATCCTACTTAGGTGGACAAAGGCTTTGTTGTTATTGTACTCAAAAGCAAAAGCAAAAAATCAAGAGAGTGTCTGATAACATAGATATTATAACACATATAAATGATTTCTAATCCGAATATGTGTGTGTGTGTGTGTATATTAGAAGGTTGAGAAATTTTGGGTTGAGAAGTCCTAATCTAACAATCTCTTAAAATACAATTAATCGAAGAAATAAAAAACAACTATTGATGAACCTGTGTAGGTATCACAAGAGCTTCATTTGTTGAAGGAAGTCTAGCATTCCAACTAGTTGGTTTTATTGGGGAAGTGCTTGGAAGCAAGTCGAGGAATCTGCTAAGATATTTCTCCGATTTCGTAAGGTTTTTCCCATCAGCAGTCAGATTTACCAAGCAGCCTTCCCTTGAAAGTAAGGACTTGCGGATTTCTTCAAGTGACGAAGAGATTTCCGGCCATTGGTTATCAACTTTCTCTTCAAGAGACTTTAGAAATTCCAGGTAACTGCAAGTACACCAAAATTATAACCTCAGTGAACTTCTTTGTGTTGAATAGGAGTAGGTAATAGGTATCATAATTCATAAACCTCTCACGGACACATAAAAGCCGAAACAAGAAACACGTTTACAAAACTAAGACAAAGAAGCTAATACAAAAGTTTCATTTTCAAGGCAAGATCCAAATCGTAGCCATGTGCTTGTATGCCACGTGTCCACAAGCACAAGAAGCTATAACGAGGTGTGAGTTGAACAACATGCCTAACCAGGAATGAACACCAGCCCGGGTAGTGTTTCACCGCGAACGAGTCGACTACAACATCAACCCGGCCAGGGGAGATTGGCTCTTCGGCCTCAACTCCTCACCCTGACCAGAATTACGACCCCGGGACATGGTGCTGCAGCTATTCGGATTATTCTCACACCAGAGTACATTGTTTTGCAGGAACCTGAGCTGTGAGAGTAATCTAAGCTAGGAGAGATTAAATATTTCAGATTCCAAAATGAAGTGTCCGGTGAATTATTTTTGGGTTTCATCACATATTATTTTTGCATTAAAAATCAGATTTTAACATCCCAAAACAGTCAAAACAAACAAACCTGACACCACCCATTTGTTCAGATATCCACCCTGCAACATTTAACTTTGCATCCATCCTCGCAGCAGCAACGCCATGACCACTGCCTCTCAGTCGGTTCTGAAAATAGACGTTTATTGATTCAACAGAAACATAACAAGGTTTACTTGAGCAATGCAACCTATTTGTCACGAGAATTAAAGGATCACCTCCATTCTTGCTCTGCTTTGAGTAACAAACTGCCTAAAACGCTTCTGGTCTGTAAATTGAACATCTTGAAGAATGCAGTTAACCTGCACTTGGCCAATGATCACGATTCATGAACTCCTAAGTAATTACTAAATGATTATGAAAGAAGGAAACTAAAAGTCAAAAACAAATGAGCTACCAAAGGTAAACCAAGGAACAGAACAGGTTCCACACCATGGTGAAGTAATATTCGATCACACACACACACAAACACACATTCATTTCCCACATATTGTGTATAGGTATGGTTATAAATCAAAATAATGAGAAAACGGCTAGTGTCTTACAAAGAAAAATCAGGAAATTCTTATCAATAATTCTCAAATTAGTTAATAGGTGCAAGATGAATAGATTACCAGATTAAATAAGTCTTCGCTGCGCTCCGACATTGCTTTGCCTCGAACTATTATACGGCTAACTGGATCCTCCTTGCCCCTGACAGATGATGTGAAGGGATATACTGATATTCCTCCAGTTTTCCTCCCAATCAATCGATTCAGCTCTACAAAATCCATGTCCTTTGTCCCCATCTCCAGCAGTGATTGACTGTTGAGCAATGTGGTGGCAATTCAAAGGTTTGATACACATAACAAATAGGTTATGTAAAGCAGTAAAAAGGGAAACTCAAAGCACAAGGCTTCTGAATCGCAAGGTCAAATATACACAACCTTAACACCATTTAGGGAGAGGCTGTTTCTAAAGTTTGGACCCACGGCACGCAAGTCACAATTAAGAAACCTTACAACCATGTAAATTTCATAGATTTAATCTAAAAATATTTACGTCGGGTTTGGTAGGCGGTAATGGTATCAAATTCTGTTGAAATTGAATCAAAATTTGAATGAGTACCCATTCAAAATTCCGTTGCATTCCATCCGAATGTGATTCCATTACCTCCAACGAACCATGCCCTTTCTCTCTTTCATTTTGGCTTTTAATTATTGCCTTTCTTCTTTTCCAAATTCTTATGTTTTTAAAAACATAATAATACAATATAGAGGCATCAAGGGAATGCAACATGCTGAAAGCATGAACACTAATTTGGAAACAAGTACACATAGAAAACCTATATTTAACAAAAACGATTGCCGAAAGGCAACACTAAGATAAGGAAATTCAGTTGAATCGTTAATCTTGCAAAATGAAAATCAATTATTGCACCAGAAAGAAGTACTTTAGTCTCCAAGAAAAGAAAAGAAAAATCCATAACATGGTTGATGATTAGGAGGTTCCAACTTAAAACCAAATGGCATTTAGTTGGAGTAGCTCCTTTCATATATAAACCAGTTTGAGAATCTCACAAAGGCAATGTGGGATTGAACACCCACCCAAGTGCAACACCAAGTTGCACGTGGTGCGATTAACAAACATCAAAAGAGAGAAGCCAAACGACCATCAAATTGAAGAGAGAAACCAAACAACTCGGGGACAAACAAACGAGTCTTTCCAAACAAAACTCCGATACCATGATAGGAGGTTCCAACCTAAAACCATATGGCATTAGGTGGAGTAGCTCCTATCATATACGGACTAGTTTGAGAAGTAAGGTGATATGAGATTCAACAGATCCAACATCTGAATAGGCACGAGAAAAAAACTTCAATAGAGATGTGGGGCCACCAGGCATATGAAATAAATAGAAGGCTTCAGTCAGACCAGGATTATTTATTCTTTTTTTACCCCCGAGAAATAAAGCATGCTATCAGGGGTCACAGTTTCCTTGAGGTGTGGAACCAGTAGATGAGTCAAGAAAAGGCTAGGCTTAATAAGTTAGCTAATCAAGGTAACATCTCACCAAAAGAGTGGTACAAGAGGAAGAAGCTCTTGTTTCAATGAACTCATATCAAAGACAACTTCCGTGTACAGCACATCGTTTGTGAACAGATCATGCTGCAAAACTTTTACCCCACTGATATCCCCAATCTACAATCATTGGAAGGAAGCTCATTAATGTCCTGTAGTGCAATAAGACAAAATGTTGGACAATCATACAAGAAATGCAGGATTATGATTACCTCTGTAGGAACATGTATGGGTTTCTTAGGAATGTCTTGAAGAGTGAGGCTTGGAACACTTCTTAAAGCTTCTGGTGGGTCTGGAGTTTCCTGTTTCACCCGCAATTCCTGAGTTATGCGAGCCAGTTCAGCAAGATCTTCTTCAGTCATACTTGCTTTAACCTTGTCCAGAGTTTCTTTCTCAGCTGCTTCATCTCGAGAAGCCTTCTCTGGATCAGGCTGATAAGAACAACACCGATTATTATTTGATATGACGAAAACATTAGTATTAAAAAACTGAAAGAGTTAAAAAACGAAGTTCAAAGCTGAGATCATCACCTTCATTTCAACAGTCACGCGGTGAGAGTTACTCAAGATAAATTTCTCTATTAAAGGAGCAAAGACAGCTTTAGAACCTTCCTCAGCTATTCTGGCTTTCAAAGTCATCAGCGGTTTCTGATACTTCAATGGTTCAAATGGATCCATATCATATACCCACTTTCCCTACAAGTAAAAACAAACAAATAAGAATGTGATTCGCATTAACTACGTATAAGAGTCGAAGACTTCAGCAACTATAAACATTTCTCACAATAGAACGAAGCATCAGGGCCAAGCCACGAGGAAATGATCCAGTGTTATTTTCTCTGAGAGAGAACTCAATAGTATTCATTGATGCCTCCACAGCATCTGAATCAAAACCTTCCTCTGCCAATCTTTTCAGTGTGCTGATAATTAATTCCTCTACTTTTGGAATGTCTTCTTCTGCAACACCCTTCAATCCAATGCAAAATTGGGGCTGAAGGAGCTCATCTTCAACTCCACCCCCAACAATTGCGTCCCCCAAACCACTTTCCAGCAGGGTTTTTCTCAAAGGGGCAGCAGGACTTCCCAACATTAAATGGTCCAGGAAGCCCAGGGCAAGCTCAGTTTCCAAATCCAATGGATTATCAGAAAGTAACCAATTAAGGCATACCATGTGTTTCTTTTTCAAGTCACCACCTTCTGCAGCAGGATACTTCTCAATGACCCTGACTGGTTCTGAAAATAGTTTCTGTAGTTCGATTCGAGATTCATTCGGAGCTGAACTTGCTTCAAAATTATCTAAATATTCTGGACAGGTAAAAAGAAAATAATAAGAGTCTAATGAAACTGAAGTCATACTAAACCATTGCTTGTATAATAGAGTGTTAATGTACACGTAGATTATTTTATATTCAGCTTGACTAGTTGCAACAACCATTTGATTCTTCTAAATTTCAGGCTGTATTTACATTGTCAGAATTCTCTATTTCTTCTGAACTTGACTGGCATAGGAGTGAAAAAAACATTATAGCTATGCTGCTAAAACTTTCGCCAATAATGTCTATGTTGAAAACCCAAATTGACCAGATAAGTAAAATCGTTCAAATCATTAAAAGAAAGTATGTGAATTCTACTTAAACAAAAGCAGGAAAAATGCAAATGTCATATGGCATTAACATAATATGTCTATAACTTCATTTGTGCATGAATAGCCTAAAACTACTTCAAATAAAAACTATTAAGGCAACTGTTGGTTTACTCAAGTCCATCAAGCTTTTAACACTGTGCAATTTGTTTTTTTATATCCTGCTCATTCTCTTTACTGGACACACGCGTGATGCATACATGGTAAATGATGTTCCATATCAATGAATTAAAAATACCACTTAAAATGCGTAGACGCTCGTTTGGGTCATCATCTCCATAAAACCATATCCTAGCATTGCTTGGGTGGTAATATTTGCGGTGAAACTCCTGCAAATTTTGTCCAAAAATTAGAAAAGCACCATTGAAGTCAAGTTATTTGTAAGGCTACAATTGTTATGTAGTCTACACCAGGCAATTCCTTCCGTCTTTCACAAACATAGTATCAGTACAATTAGATCGACTTAATAAATACTTGTGATAACATCCATAGTTGGAGCTTTAGTTAAAGTCCATGCCGCAATTGTCTAATGTGAGAATCACTTTGACAACATTGGTCAGTGTCTAATGTGCACGTCTATATTACGTCCACAGGCCCCACAAGTATCATTTGCACATATACATGTAATACAATAAAAAATCAACCCCAAAGTGTTGATTTGTATGGTGATAGGTGGGAGGGGATATACAACAAAACTATGTTAGGTAGTTCAGAATGAGGTCCTATCCACATGAAGATGGATATAGTGGTTAGAGTTATGAGATTGTGAAGGATGAAAGCCTCATAATTTAGAATTGTGAAATGCATGAAATTTTTTGATAAAAATAAAAGAATACATATTAGTGAATACTGGAAAAAGCAATACAACAAACCTTGAACTCCTCATAAGTGAGTTTGGGAATAACTTGAGGGTCGCCTCCACTGTCAACACCATAGGTATTGTCTGGAAAAAGAGCCTGCAAAGCAGAACCAGCAGACTCAATTATATGAAGTGGTAATGGTATTTCAGCTTCCATAGATATAACATCATGTGATCATACAGTCAACCAGTAACAACATTCCAGCAGAAAGCAATCACTCATGCTATATAATTTTATCCGTCCAATGGGACAATGACATTAAAATTCCCAGTATTTTGAACAAGCATGCATTTAACATGGCCACAAAATATTTCTCTATCAGATGCGCAAGGCTCTATTCTCCAGAGCCTAAGAGCAATTCTGCAAAGTAATGCGTGCACTGGAATGGACTTGGGCATATAATATGTAAAATATGCAAAGTATAGATGTCATTGCATATAAAGCATAAAGCACAATCACTATTAAATCCAATTACATAAAGACGTCTTATTATCTAATCGGAATTATATACGATAAATACACTGTAGCCATGCCAAAAAAATAAAGCTTTTAACTAGCTTAGATGCGCGTTTAGAGCGAAAATTGTTGTGCTTCCTCTGCCGCATAACCTTCGGTTACATCTAAGTTGCATCTCAAATATTGTAATCCCTTGATACAATCATCCAATGATTTAAAAAGTTCAAATGCAAATTTGCAAACAGCAATAGTACTTCTAAACATGCTAGACCATTGTAGTTGAAAGAATGAACTTGAACCTATTGTAACTGAGGATGCCTGTGAAACCTAAAGGTTTTATTTCTGGTAATTTGGCAGGTCAACACATTAACTGGTAGAACGAGAAGAGATGAAACTTCACTGCAGAATTTTTTTTCAGACGGCCTTTATATTGCCTTGTGCCTCTTGCTTAGGCACGATTAATTTAATGCAAAAGCCTGATTTGACTTGCACTTTTCAGCTCTTGGAGTCTATGTCCGCTATTATTTAGCCTCTTGAAGCATGAGAAGAAAATTAATTAAATAGCAAAACTGATGGACAACCACCTTAGTAATATCAGAGAGAAATTCAGCAAAATTTTACTTGCACTTTTCAAAAATTCCAAATTCCATGAGAGGCAAGACGAAATTTCAAGCAGCTAGAAGCTTTATGGGGAACCCAGGAATGCAAACGTTTTTAGAAGGTGCCATTAAGAAAGAGAAAGGGCAAGTAGAGCAGACAGCATAAAACATAATAATCAGTACCATCCAGTCATTGCAAACGAAAATCACTATCAGCTCACTAGTCATTTCATAAGAAAACCAAGTTCAAACCCCGTTACATCATATACTAACTGCTTAAAAAATCATATTTGAAATACATGCCACAATTAAGGAAATATATGATTTGAGTTCTTCCATAGAAATGGATCACTTGCCTGTTGAGAAGAACGATTCAATATGCTATCTGGCTGGGAGTAAACACCTTTCATCTCGTTGAAAACAACACCTATAAAATGGATTCAGCAACAGTTAGAAAGAAACGATAAATATAAGGCACGTCATTGAAATGCACTGGCATATAAAATACCAAGAACAAGAAGAAAAAAGGGAGAGAGGTCATAAAATATGAGAATCCAAAGAAAACACCTACAAGGCTACAATAGAGCCACTAGTCAAGGCATTAGGACTTAGGAGGTCTAGACCACGGCCATAGCTATCAATATACTAAAAGACCAAGAACAAGGAGAGAAGACAAATCTTAGAACAAAGTAAAAAGAACACCTTTATAAGTTATGTCCTCTGAAGGGTCATTCAGCTCATAATGCCATCCCTCTTGTTGAAATGTCTGGAAATCGTCCACACATTTTGGGAAGAAAACAGCATCAAGGTATACATCAACCAAGTTATAGAAATCCTGTTATGAAAATAACAGCCATTATTAGTCTGGTATTAGACCCAAAAGAAAGGGATATAGTACTTTTATTCCAGAAGCTTGAGAGGAAATGTAAACCTTCGTATTTGTAGAAGCAACTGGGTAGCAAGTCCGATCAGGATAGGTGAATGCATTTAGAAAAGTATTCAAACTCCCTTTCATTAGCTCTACAAATGGTTCTTTCAAAGGATACTTTCTTGAACCACATAATACGCTGTGTTCCAATATGTGAGGAATTCCAGTTGAATCTTTCCTGAGTCAGTAATGTAATGCAACGGTAATGTCATAACCAACAAGCTTTTGAATACAATTCAATACAAAAAAAAGAAAAAAAGTAAAGCAGCTCAAGATGCAGAAAGTTCTTCGACATAGATAACTCTCTTATGCTTTAAAAAAGTCACACATTGTTGTTCTTCTCAGCACAAGATACAAAATCAGTACTTTTTATTGTTGTTGTTGTTGTCAAATATCATTCGTTCTTATCTACTATCTAGCAGACCTCATTCATTTTTGTCAATCATTAAATACAACTAAAGCATGATTAATCAAAACATACACATTTTACCACATTATACAGAAAAGACAACATTTTTTGTATCACAGATACTATTTATCTATTAGATTGAATGCTATGAGTCCACTAAAGAATAGAAAGGGGCAGGGCGCCTGGAGATAGTTCAGGATATCAAGGATGTTAGAGATATAGCAATTTGAGCCATTGCATACAGCACAATAGAGTTAACATAAGAAACAGTTCTCGCCATAGAAAAACTGTGGAATTCTCATTTCTATAAATCAAGTCGTGAATAGAATCAACCTATGTGCATAATTTAGCTCAAGTTAACCAGTTACATACAAAGAATTATTAATCATGACTGATCTTTCCATCTACAGACGTACAATGGAAAAAAAGAGTAGAATTACACTTACGGTGGAGTTCGAAAAACTATGCCAAATACTTTATTCTCGTCGTCATTAGACACCGACATGACTTCGGCACCGGTTTTTTTGTGCTTATACAAAACAGCCTTCGATTTACACTCTTCGATGAACTGCTCCGATACTTTCTCGAATCCAAGCTTCTCGGCAACCTCATCATGAGCCCCAACAAAATCTACACGGAGCAAAAATAATAAGAAAACAGCTAAATTGACCCAAATCGAATCAAATACATCAACACAACGAGTGAATTACCCTGTGCCGATTGGGGCGACGATGTGGCAATAGCTCTAGTCGAGAGCGGGCAGAAGTTCCTTTTGAGCTGAATCGAAGGTGTCGATGCTGTGGAAACAAGCCTGAAATGGCGGCGGAGAAGAGAACGCCGGTGGAGGCTATTGATTACGCGATGCCGTCGTGCGGTTGCAGACGATAAACGAGCGAGTCCGTGAGACGATCGAGAGAATAGCCTGGCGGCGGACAGTGACGGAGATGAGAGAGAGCGGAGAAGAACAGCTCTCTCCATGGAGAACAAATATACACGTACACCGATACAGGAAGACGATATAGAGAGAGAAACTGAAGATGAGGAGAGAGAAATGGGAGACGGAGGAAGAAGAATGGGGGTTTGGGGTTTTGCGCTTGGGAGGGAAAGTAAATATAATGGTTAATTTCTTTTTGCCCCTTATACTTCAGTCTTCTTTTTTTTGAATCCTTATATTTTACAAATTTATACTTCACTCCATCTTTTTTGGGGGGGTTATGGTAAGGTGTTGTCCAGGCCAGTTTGCGCGTACCTTGACTAATCATCAGGGCTGGTATAATAGGTATTTACACGATGACATGATACGAAACCGTCACAATATTATCAGGTCTAGGTTTTGCTTATTAGGTATATAGTCGTTATCGTGTCAGACCCGATAACCCGATAAAAAATAGTGCAGGTTATTAGGTTGACCTAATAACCCAATAGGTTACACGATAAGATACAATAAGAATTTCGTATATTCAGGTTACACGATAACCTGAGATCTAATAGATTACCCGTTAATTTAATAAATTATTTTTACACTCCCAAATTATCAAATATTATAATTTAATACTTAATATATATATATTCACATTTCCCTAACCCTACTCATTTAATCAACTTAACAGGTTAACAGGTAATTAACGTGTAATGGATAAGTTAATATATAATAGAAACCTATCAGGTCTTATCATGTCGCGTTTACCTGATAGGTTTCGTGTCATCGTGTGATAGGAAAAATTATCGTGTCGTGTCGTGTCGTGTTGACACGATAATTTTCGCGTCGTGTTCGTGTTTTGGTAGTCTGACACGATATATTTATCGTGTCGTATTCGTATTTGGGTGTTATCATGTTTCATGTTATCGTGTAATAACCTGTTACCTGTTTTGTTAGTCCTTCACTCTCCGGACGATTTTAAGAGCGCACTCCCCCACATCGGTCGGGTACATTTAGGATTAATTTCAAAATTTAATTACCGAAGTATTCTCCAGAAGAGTCAAAACCTGATTGACAAGGAAGAGACACTACTCCTTGCCAATCGAATTAACACCTCTTGGTTATTCATCTATTTTTCACTAAAGTAAAAAATCACATTTTATTCCGAAAATAATAAATTAATTAATTTTCTTTTCTTTTTTATTTTAAATCAATAATAAAATGAAAAAAAAAGAACAACATATTTTTTCTTTTTAATATAGTTAAAGGAAAATAAAATAAAATAAAAAAGAGAAACTTTTTTAGAGGTCCTAAGATTCCAAAAATAATTTTCGAATGACTATATCATGTGTAAAAAAATCACTGTTACAGGACTTCATAAAGTGGTGTTTTTATGGGATAGGATTTTTGGGCAAATTTCTCTAAAAATTAAAGGAGTAAAAGGCAATTAATATAAGTTTTTCTTGTTTTGTTTGTTTTTGTTTGTTTTTTTTTGGGTGGCTTGGGGAGAAAGACGTTATATTTTTTATTTTGTTTTTTTCCCCTAAAAAAATAAGGGAACTACGTGGAGATTATTTTATGGTGAACCACAAGGCCATTTAACACGTCTCTTCTCCTCTAATTTTTTTAATTGATTAAGGAGCAAAATTATTTTATTTTTATTTTTGTGGATGTTGATGTTTTTCTCATTATTTTTTAAAATAAAATAAAATAAAAAATTTATTATTAATATAGGGAGAATATCTTATTATTTTGATTACAAAAAACAGTGTAAATGATGGAAGAAAATTATCATAAATTCAAATTTTGCAATTCACCGTTCATCTAATTCACGTAGTACAGTAATTTTTTAGAAATTCAATAATTTTATTAAAAGTCCAAAATTGTTGTACGCTATCAAAATTTTACAATAATTGTATTATTTAAGAAATATAATCAAATCTCAACTATAAACTTTTTTACGTTTCTTTTAAATGGGGGTATGCTTAGTTCCAATTAGTCAACTTTTGTGATCATCAGAGTAAAAACATCAGGCAATTTGTTCGTTTTTTCCTCATCGTCTTTTGGTGCCAAGTTTCGTACACCAATATTTTTAAAGTGCCAGAGAAAATCATCTGGATGTCTATGGAGTTAGAGGATTGAGTATTTGACCTGTGCGCCGGTACCAGTAGAAACACCACCTGGGATACTACCCCAACAAAGTCCCTTGAGCGTAAAAGCAAGTATTAGCAGGCAAGAAGAGAATAAATGCTATACTTAAGCCTTAATCGAGGGTGGCTATATATAGGCAAAAAACTCCAGATTAGGACGAATTCCGAGATAGGTAAAGCAAAACAACTAACACCTAATCCGATCTAATTAGAGCTTAATTTAGTTTGATTATTGACACACCCTGAAGAAAAAACAACATATCATTGTAGTGGGCACTAAAATCGGACCAGGCACAACCCAACAGAGAAAAGCCAATGGAAGCGGCCATAATGGCCCATTGGTGGGGCCACACAGTCAACAGTTTAGAGCTACAAGTGAGACGGGGAGGCGATTAGTAACAGGGAACTCACTTTTAAGCAGGACAACGACCCGCCCTAAAACACTAGAAGAGATCAGTTAGGGTGCAAAAACAACCCCGTCATATTCTATTTTTTTATTATGAATTTATGAGAACCTTCCAAACTCTAAAAAAAAAAATCATAGGATGAAAAAATATATAATTATATATGTCAATTTTCATTATTACATAAAAATGGCACACAAATGCACCTACAAGGCTTTAAGACAAAATTTAATGAAGATTAAGGAAAGAAGCCATTTTCTTGAGCATGACCACAGCATTGTCACAACTTGGATCCATCAAATAAAATACATGATCCACCCCTTTACTTTCAAGAAATTCCGTTTCACCCCCCCATCCACTTTTCTTCAATGTCTCCAAATAATACCACCCCCTATCCTTCAATAGGTCCTTCTCACCCACACAAACCAGTACCCTGGAGCAGCCCAAACCCGACAGATTCGGGTCATTCGCCGGATTCATTAACGGGTCATCGGCGCCGGTTGTTGTCGGGTTGACGTAGTGCCAGAGATGTTCTGCGTGGCCCCTGCGACCGGCGTCGGTGGTTTCATCTCCGACGGGGGTTTTGCCCCAGAAGAAGACGTGGTTGAGGATGATTCCGACGAGGTTTATGCCGGGAGGTTTGTTTAACCCGACCCGGATTGCCATGTTGTGGGCTATGTTGCCGCCGGCGCTGTCACCGGCGAAGAACATGCGTTTGAAATCGGCGTAATCCTTCAACCACTCGTCTCCGGTGTCCGAATCGGCGTTCGAAGCGACCCAATGGACGGCCACCCACGAGTCTTCGTAACAGACGGGGAGAGGATTCTCCGGCGCGAGTCTGTAATCGACGGAGACGGCGACGACTCCGGCTTCCGCGACGAGCAGATTGAGGTGGTCGTGGTAAGTCGGAGAGAAAGGGGTGTGGACGACGAATCCTCCGCCGTGGAAATAGACAAGCAGCGGCAGTTTGTGCCCCGGAGTGGCGTTTCCCGGCAGGTAAAGTCTGGCGGAGACGCCGATTTCCGGCGAGATCGCAACATCCTTGGATTGAACGCCGGTGACCGAATCGACCCCCGCGGGTACGATCTCGGTACCCATTAATCTCTCGATTCGCCCATCTTTGTATTTTCGCAGGAAAAGAGGGATTTCATGTTCGATCTCTGTAGAGAGAGAAGCCATTGGAGACTGGAGAGAGAGGGGAAAGGGAGATGAACTTCGGAAACGAAGAAGAGCGTTTATATTAGACTTTTTGACAGTCTGTACCCTTAAAGTTTAAACATTATTTCAAGTTCCGTAATCATATCACTTCAGTCCAAATTAATAACACCACCGTTATAATACTGAACAACAAATGGTCACATGTTGCGCACCCAACTATTTTTAAAAAGACTTTAAGAACATTTTCAATGTCTTCCTCTCCTCTTATAAATTTTCTTAAAATATATATATATATATATATATATATATATATATATATAATTTTGTGGT
The DNA here is from genome assembly GCA_016647705.1 of Eucommia ulmoides. NCBI lineage: Eukaryota > Viridiplantae > Streptophyta > Magnoliopsida > Garryales > Eucommiaceae > Eucommia > Eucommia ulmoides. The sequence continues at coordinate 2,531,761 of CM028341.1, forward strand.
GTCATAAATTGACTAACATTTCTAATTGGTCCAGTCGTGGTGCATTGGAGTGATTTTATGTTTACGGTGGTGTTATGTTTGTCACGATTGTTTTGTCCAGTGAGTTGTCCTCGCCAATGTATCTGAAGTTCGAACAAAGACTCGTTGGGGTTTTGCTTAGTAAAGTCTCGTTGGCGTGAGAGTAAGAGTTTTGGAGAAAATATGAGTTTAAGTAATTTAGATAAAAATTCTATTACCTAGTGCATTTGAAGGACCAACAATTTATAGGCAAAGGGGTTGGATTAGTCATGGGAAATTAGAGTCTTGAGCTCGGATCATTAGTTTAATCTCGTGCATTACGAATCAGGTGGCATGATTAAGTCTTTGGACCTTGGTTTTGTGTCCATTAAACGGAGCTCATGGACCTACCAATTGGGATAGGAGACAGGGTTCGACCCAGGAGTGTGTGGAAGTCCTCCGGTGACATGACAAATGTGCTTAATTTTCGTCGATCATTAATCAGACAAGGCTAACATGGCCTATTGATCAGGGGGTGCTCGACGCTCAGTGCTTAGTCCTCAACATGTAGCGACATGGTCAGATGGGGCCAAGACGACTTGTCCGGTCTGAAGTGTTCGACAACCCATGTCTTACTGCACGCAGTGATTTCTAATTTACGGTTATGTAGAGATGCCCCTATATATATATATATATATATATATATATATATATATATATATATATATATATATATATATATATATATATTATTGTTTTAGCGGAAAGGATAATGAAAAGGAAGATGCTGAAATTATTCTGAAAGTCTCTTAAAATAGTCAGACACATAACGGGTGACTATATTATGACAAATTATAATGACATGGACGGTAGTAAAATGATTGTTCAAATTAAAATTATGAACACCAAAATGTGATTTTAATCAAACTTCAGGGGTATAAAGTGTTAAAATCCCTTTATATTATATAAAACGCAAATATGGCATGTAATCTTTTGATTGGTTAAAGGTCATGGGGGATGTGTGGGACCAGGCGTCTTAGCAAATGTGACGTCATTGCTTATGTATGAACAAGATTTGTAGGGGGAAAATTTTGTCTTTTTATCCTTTTTTTCTCCCATATTTGATTTAATTTTAATATTTATGGGCTTGCAAAAGGAAAAAATATACTTTTTACCCCCAAAGTTTTGTAACTTATATGGTGATAAGGAAAAAATCGACAAGACCGAGAAGAGTGTAACGTGTCTGTGAGCATGTGGCGACGAGAAGCTATATTGAACACTTAACAGGTTGATATGATCATCCTTGCATGAACATCACCTCGGGACCACGCTCTCGGACGAGAGAACATATACTACTTCTACTAGGGAGCAGCTGAAACATCCTTCTCGCTTGTTAAGGAAAGAGTCGTTACTTTCCCTAAGCAATGACCCCTTAATCCACGCGTCCATGATTGTCGTCACCTTAATGGCGATGGGTCGAGAATCAAGAAAGACTTCTCTCGCTTGCAAATACTATAATGGTGGTCTAACCAGGTACGCACACTTTTTTTTAGCCACCACTTTGTCAAATTCTATTGAGAAACTCTTGATTGGTTCTTACACCAGATATGCAATTCCGGTAGGACCACACGCAGTACATTGTTTTGCAAGAATCTAAATTGAGTGAAAGAGTTAAGCTAGGATACTTTCAGCATTCCAAGTCATAGAGTGTCGTGTCCGGTGAACCATTTTTGGCATCATCATATGGAGTAACTAAACACTAAAAAATAATACTCTTAATTTGGTACCACGATATTGATGTAATACAATGTTCAAGTAGAGAGTCGAACCACAGAGATCGGTCTTGTAATTATGAATTTCTAATTATTTTTCTTTATTTGACGAAAACGAAATTTGATTCGAATTTTGAGTTTTTCATATAAGAAAAAATAAAATACTAAATCTATAAACAAATAAAATAAATAATTGGGTCAAGAATTGTAGGTTTCGTATTTTGGACTCATGTGGGTTTTGTATTTTTTTTTTTAATTGAGATTTGTGTAAACGAATGTTCTTAACTACTAAGAAAAATTAAATTTATCATTTTTCGGCATGATTTTTCTTCGGTATGTAATTCCTACGTTACTCTAATCTATGGTGAATTACAATTTAGGCATAAACAATCCAAATCGATAATTAAATTCCAATAATACGATTATATGATCGTTAGATCTAGATCAAAAGTATTAGATCTAACGTTCTAGAAGCAATTGAATATAAAATTCAAAATCTCTACAAGAACACTTTGAAAATAAATCCAACCACAATGAAACTATTTTAAACACAATATTCTTCGTCACATTATTTTTCGGTATGATTTATCTTCAATTTTTTTTTTCCTTTTTAGCTCCGTTTTGCTCCGAATTATAGTGTTTTTGCTCAAATTCTTCAAATTTACAAGTAAATGAAATAAATCAATTACACTAATTTATTTAATTTAAAGATTAACAAAACTTAAATTAATGGCATTAGATTGCGTAAAATGTGACTCGATCAGTAACACGTTTGTCCCATGAGATTTTACTTTTCTTTCAAATTAGTCCAATTGAAATTAAGATAGTTGAACAAAAAAGGGCACGTGCAGAGCAAATGGGGACGATGTTATGCTGAGAAGATTAGAGACAGAAACATGTGTCGAGAGACTGATAACACTTCGAGTTATCAAGTATGGCATAACTAGCCTCCTCCAATCTCGAAAATCAAAATTAGTTTTAGAAAATGACAGAGATGTTGACAATGGGTGTCATAGTTAGCGTTAGGTAAATGAGAATCATAGTTAATGTTAATTAAACTGGTGTCATGGTTAATGTAACTAAGATTTAAAAGATAGTTTGACAATAGCTCAAATATAAAAACGTTCTTTTCAGGGATGTCACCGAGCCATTAGATATACTTAAAATCTAAAAATTAAAGATTATACTCTAACATCAAAATAATTGAACATAATTTTAAAGTGGAATATAAAGTGAGTGCGTTCGTGATCGCCATAGTCGCCGGCAGTATTCTGCTCATCCGGTGAGAGGGACCGTTGTGGGTGTTGTGTTGCCTTCGGCCGGCATGGGGGTGTCGTCCGTCGCTCGGTGTCGCTGCTCTGTGTGTGTGTGTGTGTGTGTCGGCCGCCAATGGTGTGAAGGGGTACGTCTTCAGTTTGGCTGGCGAGGATGTGGGGTGTCGTTTGGCCAGAGATGAGAGGGTGACTGGTGTAGGGGCGGTCGGCGGTGAAACAGGAAACAGAACAGAGACGGGGAACCGAAAGTAGAAAGAAGAAGAGGAAAAAAAAAAAAAAGGAAAAAATTACAGAAAGACCCCAATAGAATCCAAAACCCATCTCGCGACCCATGAACAATTCGGAACGGGTAAACGTTTTTCGTTAAATTTATTATAGTTCATAAAATTAAATCAGCGCATCGAAAATTTCATAGAGGGAATAGTAAATTTGGGAATTCAGTAACTTTTAACGAAATGAAAAATTTACCAAATAATAATTTTACATAATAAAATGTGGGGAATGGAAAAATACGGAATATAGGGGCTGCATTTGCATAATTGGGTTATTTCTACCTAAAATATTAATTTAGACGCTGTCACTAATAGGTTCGCAGGCACCGGAGTAACATTAGAGTATAGTCGGTAAAAGCTTTTGGGAGCGAATCACGAGGTGAGTGTACTGTCTTCTTGCCAAACTATTTTTCTATGTATATGTATGATGAAATATGTATTTACTTAAACTGCCTGAATTTATAAATGATATGGATCAAGCAGGATTTGGGTGAATTGGTAAATCGGGTTTTCGGAAGATTTCGGTGGTTTTCGAAATGAAGTTGAAAATGAATTTTTGTTGGATTTGATGAAATCAGACGGTGTTTTTAAAAGATAATAGAAAACATCTGTTTTTCTAAAAATGCCTGATTTTCTAAAAATAAAGGGTAGAAAAGTGGTTTTGATAAAATCAGACGTTTTCTTTAAAAGAAAATGTGAAATATGATTTTTTGAATTTAAAAGTTGGTTTTGAGGAAAAGGAATAAACGTGGGGATTTAACGAGGTTGAGTAGACGATATTTATTGAGTTGTGATTCGATGATGTTGTATTTGATTTGACGATACCATAGTATTTATCCGCTTCGGCGGAGTGATGTTTATCTGCTTCGGCAGAGTGATGGGTGTTCGTAAGAAGGCATATCCTACGGATGGTACGGTACCGTTGCAAACTCTCGATCGTGAGGTTAAAACGATAGGGCTGGCCAGTGTGTGTGTGTTTGAGATGTGTGCTTGAGATGTGGTGTTTTACGTATATTGGTTGAATTGATATTTATTATTATGGTAATTAGTATGATTTTTATATTAGTTGGATTTGGATGAAATTTATCTATATCGCTTAATTTTTACTGCTTACATACTTATGCTCGATCCATATTTAATTATGGTAATTTTTAGAATGCATGATTATCTCTAATTTAAAAAGAAATTTTACTAAGAAGGCAATACATTCGCAGGTAAAATAGTTAGGAGTCGGTCGGTCTCCTACTGGCGGCAGATAGAGTTATGCGGGTCACGCAAAGGAGTCATTTGAGGAAAATTCTGGAGACGAGATATCAGAAATGAAACCTAAGTGAGGTTCAGGGGATTTGTTTGATTGTATTTATTTACGGGACGGTGTATCCCTATTGGGTGAGACTAGTATTTGTGTTGTATAGATTTACAATTTTATTATGGACGTCTTGAGATTGACTGGTTAGTTGGGCAGTGTCATTTCTACGTCACGCCAGCCCCACCTGACGGGTGTCCGGAGTGGGGTGTGACAAGCCTCCTCAAATCTCGAAAATCAAAATTAGTTTTAGAAAATGGCAGAGATGTTGACAATGGGTGTCATAGTTAGCGTTAGGTAAATGAGAATCATAGTTAATGTTAACTAAACTAGTGTCATGGTTAATGTAACTAAGAGCTAAAAGATAGTTTGACAGTAGCTCAAATATAAATTATTATTAAAATCTTAAACCAATACCACTTAGGATTAATTACACTTTCTACCATGCGTTTTAAATGAATTTTACTTTACACTCCTATGATATTCTTACCCGCTAACGCAATGGTTCAAACTTAACTGCAACGATTAAATAATTAAGATTCTCAACTGCTTTCTCTCATCTACTTGATATAATTTTATAAAATAATAAATTTATCTTTATACATATCCATTCCGTCCAGAAAAAATAAAAGAAAGAAAAAAAGTAAAAGAAGAATGAACATTATCCGATCTGATAAGACCTGGCGCTTGTGGTATAAATATTAATTAATACAAAATAATTTATTAACTTTGATTATTGAAGTTCAATTATTTATTTTAACAAAAAATATAAGAGAATAGATACATATAAAAATACTATAAAGATATAAAGTATAATTCGGTCAAACTATCGGGCGGCAAAATGCCATTAACCCTAAAAATTATTAGTCATGCTTTGAGGAAAGAAACGACCCGGTCCACAAGGGCCAAAGCCTTCTCGCAAGCCGGGTTAAAAAGATGAAACGCGTGTCCTTCCCCTTCCGTCTCCATTATCTCCGCCGTACCCCGCCACTCGCTCCGCCGCAGCGCCTCGTAATAAGCTCTCCCTCTATCCCTCAAAAAGTCTTTCTCCGCCAAACAGAATAATACCCGGCGGCAACCCATCGCCGGCAGTCTCGGATCCACCGCCGGGTTCAGTCTCGGGTCATCGTCGCGGCCGCTGCTCGCTGGACACAAGTACTTGTAGAGCTTATCGACTTCTTTGCCACCGAAGAAAGGATGAATCAGGAGGAGTCCGACGATTTTGGGGCCGTCAGGTTTGCCGGCGCCGGATCTGATCGCTACGTCGTGGGCTAAGTTCGCGCCGGCGCTCTCTCCTCCGAGGAAAACCCGCTGGAAATCAACGTGCTCGTTGAGCCAAGGTTCCGGACCTTCGCCGCCGGCGTGCGACGCCACCCAGTTGAACGCCGACCACGAATCGTCGAAGGCGATCGGAAGCGGATTCTCCGGCGCCAGCCGGTAATCGACTGAAACCACGACGCATTTGGCTCTCGACAAGACGGAAATCACAAAATTATCGAACGGCGGGTTGGTGGCGGACCCGAGACAAAAAGCGCCGCCGTGGATATAGACCAACAGCGGTAGCTTACCGGTCCGATGATCGGAAATTCTGGGTAGGTAGATGCGGACGGACACACCCGTTTCCGGCGAGATAACGACGTCCTTAGAACGAACATCGGAATCCGGCGAGTCGGACGGCGGGGCATAATGAGGGAAGTTAGTGACCACCATCCTCTCGAATCGGCCGTCTTTGTGTACCCGAAAGTAGGGAGAGAAATCAATGGAGATTTCTCCTTTGATGCTACCGGAATCCATGGCTAGAGAGAGAGAGAGAGAGAAGAGAGAGACAAACAACAATACTACGGGAAGGAGACGGACGCCATTATTTATGGGGGCGAGACATTGCGATCGGTAGTGGGTGAACGGTTTACTCCTACCGCCTCCGTCAGTCAAGAATTCAATATCAATAACGTGCAATGACTGGAATTTATGCTTATTTTTCTACAGCTAAATTTTTAATTAAAATATCTGTGATATAATCATCAATCTTATAAAATTAAACAAAATTTTTAACTTTTTTTGATTAATAATTAAGATTAATTTGATGACAATGAAAGATGGTGGACCAACGTGTTTCCCGATAATTTGGATGCCAAAGCGAGTTGTAGCTGTTACCTGACCCATTAATCTATATCTGCAAGAAGACTCATCGAAATGTTTCTTAGATTAGATCGTGTTTGGGGGAGAGATTTCAAAATCAATTTTTAACAAATACTTTGTTTGTGTATTAAGTAAAAAGGATTTGTAAAATCCTTTCAAGTGTCAAATAGTGGTAAAAGAGAGGATTTGAAAATCCTTTTGAAATAAGTGTAATTTCACAAATCCTTTTTTCGCAGTTCGCTCCTGACCAATTGAGTCCGTCGTCTTCTTCTTCGTGATTGTTGCCGTGCGTTGTCGTCTCTGTCGTCAATCTAGGATTCGTCACTGAGAGAGAGAAGAGCTCGATTGCATCCCAATTCGCAACTTAATCGTCAGCATGGCCCAAGTAATTCGTCAACATTTTGGCAAAATTGTGTGTTTATTGTGTGATTTTCTTTGTGATTTGTTGATGAATCTGGTATCATGTTGTAGTGATTGGTAAAACTTTAGATCTCGATTAGATTGTGTTTTTAGGATTTAATGAGGTTTGTGTTGATGTCAAATTTTGGTCGACACCAACGGTATAGTCCAGTCAGCCCTTGAGGGGTGTTGGAGAGCCCTGTGATGGAGATTGTGGGTCCGGATAGTTTCTTATCCGCGAAAAATCCTCTGGCCGGGAAAGGAAAAACCAAGACCACGAAGGGGTCAAGGCCTTCCAAGCTGAGAAAATGAGGAGCAAGAGGCTATATAATTCCTTGAGGTATGAATCAGTACCTTGAATGAACTAGAATTCTAATATTGAGCTGTCCCGGGAAGAGCAAACTCCTGGAGACTTGCACAAAGGACTTGTCGGATTTTTCCCGGCGTGCCCCCTCTAGCGTGAGAATCATCGTACGAGGGAAAAAGTTTATAATGTAATTTGCCGAGAAGAGGAAAGAGAGAGGGAGAGAGAGTAGTGAGTTTAGTGCATCTACCTTTGGGCAATTATATGCCCTTCATATTTCTAGGCAAGGTGGAGATCGGTTTTGGAGCCAACGCAGGGTTCAATGCCTCCTTAATGATGACATCATGATGGCCACTTGGTTTCCAACCAATGAAAGCATGCCAAGAGGCCTTTTTTTTTGCCACATTTTAGCTTGGGAAGAGGGTCACCATGATGAGTTCACTATTTTGGGATAATGTGGGATATTTTGGGAGAAGGTGAGATATTTTGGGGTAATGTGGGATATTTTGTAGGGTTTAAAAGGTGGAAAGCTGAAATAGCTTGGGGAAAAACAGAGGAGGGCATTACCCTACTGCGGTTAAGGTGAGGAAATAAGTTATTGCCCTTCTTGGGTGGACGGAGACAGAAAATGGGTGTTGCTTCAGCGGAGGACACTGAGATGGGGAGTAACTTCCTATCCCGACGGTGACTTGCAGATTACCCCAGGTAATGCTGAGCCCTCTGGGGGCGACTGGTACGGTGAAGGAGATTCCCCATTCTCGGTATATTTCCTATACTTAGCGTAGGGTATACTTCGAGCTTTGGATTTTATAGGAAGTTGAGCACACGTGGCGGTCTTCGATTAGGTGTGTTGGAGTGACCATTTTTGCCTTTATCAGTTTGCTTTTCACATTCATGAGCTGAAGAACCAATTAGGATATGCGTTAGCTGCTTTAGATCAGTTTGTCATTGATTGATTTTGATACGTTAAATTTAACTAACTCTATCTAAATAAAGGATTTATCAAATCCTTTACTCAAACGCAACCTTAGGAAAAAAGACCCTGTTTGGTTACTATTTCTGTTCCTCAATTACTGTTTCGGTTTCAAAAAATTTGGGGTTAATGTACAGAAATGCGTTGGTAAATATGTTCCCAAAATTTTGGAAGTAATTTAGAACTATTTTTTTATTTTTTTTTTAATTCCTTGAGAATCTGAAAAACAAAAAAAATATTGATTTTTAGTCACTCCCACAAAAAAACTATTCTGACTACTATCTCGCTGACCACCATATATTTAAAGAAAAAAAAAAGAAAGAACAAATATTACAAGCAAATGTGTTTCTTATTTTTGTTCTCATAAATTAAAAGAAATAATTTTAGAATAATAGCCATTACTAAACATGTTTCTATTTTCAAAATACTTTAGAACGGAAATAAAATTCCGTCATATCTCATTCCAGTTTATTAGAAGTAAAAACAAAAAACCAGAAACACGGACCAAACGCCACCTAAGTATTCGAACAAGAAAGATGAACCCCTGAAATTAGTGAAGTAGGAGGATTAGGCCTAATAAAAATTGGTTTGTGATTAATCCATCTTTCTTAGTGGTTAACCCTGAAGAAAGGCGACGACACACGTGGACTTTGATTAGGGCTTAACCCAACAGACCCAATCGACACAACCCACATTGTCCCAATGAGGCTCAATGATTACAACCCAAGTGGCATATCATCAATTGGTGTACCTCCAGAAGAAGGGCACGGTTTGTCGAACCGAGAAGGAGGACAACAAGAAGGATGAAGTTAGACATGGAGCAAAGTATGCCGGTTAGGGGTGGGCCGGACTTTAGCTAGGATGTTGCAAAAAAAATAGTAGGCCCTAGCTCGGCCCGACCCTACGATTGGGCTCTATTTTCATGCCCAAAACCGGTCCTATAAAAAAAAAAGTTCAAACCAAATTAATATTGTCATTCACATTCAAATGAAATCAAGTTAAACCAATATTGTCAAATCCATTAGGGTTGGGTTTGTTTGATGTTTATATATAATTTTTTTTTTGAAATTAATATTCCCCAGGCGGGGCCGAATCGCCCTTAAAAAAATTTCGCCTTGCCCAAACTCAGTCCTAATTTTGATCGTGCCTGAAAAATTTAAGTCCAAGTTCAGTTCACGAACTTAAAACTAAAACTCAAGTCTTAAAAAATAAAATCCGAGTTTGACGGGCTGGGCAGGCCTCCAGACCATGACCACCCCTAAAGAAACCAGAATGTCGGCCAGGTAACATAAATATCCCCACCAAAGATATCTCGTCCAAAATTTAATTGTCTTGGAAGCAACAAATTAATATAAAAAAAATAATACTATTTTAAGTGGAGAGTTACCAAAATAGAAAATATATATTAATATTTAAATAAAAAATATATATTAATATTTTTTTCTATAAAAATAATACTATTTTAAGTGGAAAGTGGCCAAAATATATATAGACCTATTATTTCTGCATTTTAAAAAGAGTTATATTCTAGAGTCAAATGTTTCAAGGCCTAATTTTATATATTTTAAAATATCCCTATTAAAAGTTTTGCTTAGTCAAATGTTAAAAGTAACTTTTTTATTTTTATGATTGATCATACCAATTAATATAATAAATTAATTTGTTTTGGTCATAATCTTAAATTTTAAATTAAATATACATCCAGTTTAATGAGTTATTAAATTTATCACGTTGTATATTTTTTACATATTTTTTTACAAAAGATATTTTATTATGGGCCCCAAGACCCACTACTAATTTATTATTATACCCATGTAGCTATTTAAATTTAGAAAAATAAAAAATAAATCGGTATATGGTAATTATTTTTTGTATAGTAACTGATGAGGGTATTTTTTGGCACCTCTGAGTCAACACTTGAGACCCAGCTACATGTCAACCCTCGCAATGACAGGGACGTATTCCGAAATCCACAACGCCACGCTGGAGCATACACCGACTACAGTTCCTCCCTGGAATCTCATTTACACCCAGGGAGGAGCGAGGAGCCCCGCAAGGACGTGTCGCTCTGAGCTCTACGCCGTGCCCTCAGTGATCAGTTTCAGGGACTCAGTCGCTCACCTCGACCGACTCCCATTTTCACCTTGTTTCTTTTCCAGGACTCCACGGATCTCTGCGCTTTTTCACCAGCTCATCGCCACAGGCTTGTCAAAAGCCCGTAGGCTTCGCCAAATGGGCCTAAAAGCCCAAGCCCAACGATTATCTCCTAAACGCCCTAGATTATCGGCTAAACACAGGGTTTCGACTAATTAATCGTGTTTAGACCCGACTAATCATCTCCAACGCCTATATATATCGGGGGCTATATAAGCCCGAGGTACACTTGAATGACTTACATTACACGCGAGTTCATTTGTTTGCTTACTATATTCTGTACATTTTCTCTCTAAGCACTGATTACCACGCCGGAGGGGCTTTACCGGGACAAACCCCGGTCTGAGCCTTCTGCAGGTACATTCCCTGAGGAGCAGGACTCTGGACATAGCAGGTCAGTCCTCCCAGGACCCAACACAGCTCACGCGAGGACTTTTCAACCGACGACTCCACCTCAGCAAGAGGACTCACCTGTTATCCGACTGGACCATACTCGAGGTGTGTACCAGTTTTATGCACCAACAATAACATTTACATCATTCCATTTATTATGTTACTGTCGACATTGTTATTGTAGTAACATTTGCATCATCCTATTCATTATGTTACTATTAACATTGTTGATGGACACTAACATTTGCGTCTCCCTATTTATTATATTGTTGTTGACATTGTTACTGTACAATAATATTTGCATCCCCCTTTCATTATATTGCTATTAGCATTATTACTGGGTAGTAATATTTGCATCCTCTCATTTATTATGTTGCAATTGATGTAGTGAGATAATATGTATTTTGGTTTATTTTAAATAATAAATATATAAATGGTGTTTTCTCAATATGGGCTTACAAGTGGTAATCCATTTTAATTTTAATGGCAAAAATAAGATTCTTTCTAATTTTTTCTTTTTTACAATTGGTCCAAAACTGTTATGTTCAAATGACGAGTATGCCCTCTAATTGTTTTTTACTAATAGCTAATCGCAGGATTTGAATATCAAGAGATTACGTTTAACAACTTCATAATATTATTGATTGATTTCGTTTATAAAATTGAATTATTTTTTTGTGAGAACTACAGAAGATAAAAAATGACTACATTTTATTTTTGGGTAATTTGATATAAAAAAAAAAATATTTTTGTTCAACATAAGTTTGGTGGATTTGGAACAAAAGACCCAAAAAATTAGATTTTATGGGCTAAAATTTTGAAAAAGTAGATTGTTGACCAAAACTCCATTATTATTTTTTATATACATGCGTGTGTGTTCAAAAGATATATAAATTTATATTGTCAGATCAAACTAAAATTACCATTTTATAGAATTAGAGTTTTAAATTGTAATACTGTCACTAGGCACGGGTAGACACTTGTAGGAGTGGTCATGGGCGAGGCTAGATTTTGGTTAAGGTCTTATAAAAAAAATACTAAGCCCTAGCCCGGCCCAACCCTATGATCGGCCCCTACTTTCATGTCCAAACTTGGCCTTAGCAAAAAAAATCAAGCTTAAGCCCAGTCCTAGGGTCGGGCCGGCCCTATATATAAATATATTTCTTTTTTAATTTTAAAAACAAACACTAAAATATAAACATAAATAATAAAACATAAAAGCGATCAACGAAAAGGCGAGACTCGGGGCGAAGAAAAGCGATCGAGGGCGAACAAAATCGACGACTAAAAGTGACCGACGGCGAAGGAACATGATAGATAGCAACGACGAGGAAATACAGGCAGGCAGACAATAAGGGAGGAAGAGAGGTTTCAGGAATGAAGATTGAAAAGGTAAACATGAGATGGTTAGCAGCGGATGAAATAAAATGAACAAGAGTTGAGTTTGTTTGATGTCTATATATGTATAAATATAATTTTTTTTAATTAATACTCGGGCCGAGCCAGGTCGACTTAAAAATTTTTGATCAGACCCTAACCTGGTCTTAAATTTGATCGGGCTTGAAAATTAAAGCCAAATATCTGTCTATGAACTTAAAACTAAAGTCCAAACTCTAAAAAAATAGAGGCGGACCCACATACCCATATCCACCCCTACATAGGGATGGTCATGGGCCGGGCCGGGCCGGGTTCGGGCCGGGCTTAGATTAGTGTATTACAAAAAAATGTTGGGCCCTAGCCCGGCCCGGCCCGGTGATCGGGCCTTAATTCTATGCCCAAGCCCGGCCCTATAAGAAAATTTTAAGCCCAAAGCCCAGCCCACGGGCCCCCGGCTCTATTTTTTTTTTTTTTAAATTTCAAAAATAACTACAAAAAATTCAACACCAAACCAATAAGAAATATTAAAATTACAATTTTTAAAGGTAAACCAATATTCCAAACAAACTAAACCAACAAAAAATATTAAAATTACAATTTTTAAATAAAACTAATATTTCAAATATTAGGGTTGTATTGTAACGTGTATATATATATATTTTATTTTATTTATTTTTTTTTTTAAATATCCTTCGGGCCGGGCCGGGCCGGCCCTAAAATTTTTTAATCTTGCCCAAGCCCGGCCCTAATTTTGATCGGGCCCTAATACTTAGGCCCTAGCCCGGCCCGTGGGCTTAAACTCTAAGCCCAAGCCCTAAAAAAATAGGGCCGGGCCGTTCGGGCTGGGCGGGCCCCCAAGCCCATGACCATCCCTACCCCTACATGAGTTTAAAATTAAGGAAAAAATACGATTTAGACCCTCTAACTATTGACACATTTCTAAGTGGTTCATCTAAGTTTAAACATTTCATTTTAAACCCTCTACGTATCTAACGTTTCAAATTCGTCCATCCGTCAGATATTCCGTTAAAACTAACAGAATCTCAGGGACAAAATGGTCATTTCACGTTTTTAAATTTTTTTAATTATTATTATTTTTTTTAATTTTTTCCCTTCCTCTCTCTCTCCCGCCACCTCCCTCACCCTCTCCCTCCTTCCCTCTCCCTCTCCCTCCCCTTCCCCTTTCTCCCTCCCACCCCACCCCTTTCACCCCCTGAAACAGGGGGTGAAAACACCCCCTGTTTCAGGGGATGATTCCACCCCCTGCAACGGGGGGGGGGGGGTGGGAGGGAGAGGGAGAGGGAGGTGGCGGGAGAGAGAGAGGAAGGGAAAAAAAAAAAAAAAAAAAAAAATTAAAAATGATTAAAAAAATTTAAAAATGTGAAATGACTATTTTGCCCCTGAGATTCTGTTAGTTTTAACGGAATATCTGACGGATGGACGAATTTGAAACGTTAGATACGTAGAGGGTTTAAAATGAAACGTTTAAACTTAGAGGGACCACTTAAAAATATGTCAATAGTTAGAGGGTCTAAATCGTACTTTTTCCTAAAATTAATATAGGAATATAATACTAATTAAAAAGTTACTATTATTTTATTTCAAATCCGGGTTTTAAAAATTGAATTCGGGTTCAAATTTCAACCCGCCCATTTTTTGCTTCCTTTTCGCCCCCATTTTCTGTCTTCGGATCCCACCACCAAGCACCATTACCAACCACCACCGAGGAGGAGAGAGAGAGAGAGAGGACAGAGGAGAGAGAGAGCAAGCATGGCGTAAATCTGAAGAATAATATATATATATATATAGAGAGAGAGAGAGAGCATGCAACGGTCGAAGCATCTCAATCATATCGCTGTTCTCCACGGGAAAAAGCTCACACAGACGCCCTAAGCTTTTCTTTATGCGCGCAACGGAAAAAGGGGCGGGCGCCGATGAACAACGGTAGACAGCGGAGGGCGAAAAACTAAGGGTTCATCTTCAATCTCAGCTGCCGAAATGCCTCTCCCTTTTGTCTCCTTTTGGACGAAAATGGCTGGTAATCTATGCCTCTTCACTAAGGTAGGTTTAATTTAAATTTAATTTATTTTAATGACTTCTTTTCAGCAAAAAATACGGGATTCGAATCCACATGTGAATGATTCCACCTCCACTTTATTGTTTTTCATCACGATTGATATCTTCAATGTTCAATTGCGACGGATTATTCAATTAAATCTCCTTTTAATTCGATTAGCTCGCATCTTTTTCTGATCTTGTATAAATCTGTTCGAATTTGAAACATCACATTCTCTCCCTTCCGCCATTAAAATCACAGCTCCGTCTCTTGTTGTTCTAGCATTTTGACACAGCAATTACCAATAGATTCTCAAATGCATGTTTATTCAGTTCCATGAAGAAACTCTATCGTGAATTATACTGGAAGATTCGTTTCATTTGCCTCCTACTCCATGGTAATTTTGTGTTTTTGAACATTACTTCTGTTGAAATGCTGATTTTCGCCATTTTTTTCCCTTCATCCTTAATCCTTCTTGTTTCAGGAGAACCATTGCACGAAGCCTCCTAAGAGATCTCCGCCTGCGCTGAGAACGATAGTCTTGATTATAGCACTGGTTTCAGGATTTTACATTTGTTTAATCTGTTTAAGGCAAATTAATGCTCATACCAAGCCTAGATTCATCAATGTCCGAGTGGTGAAAAGGCCATGTAATGCATCTGATATTGATCCAGTGGAAAAAAATTATGTTCACTACCCAAATCCGAAAACTTTTAACAGGTCAGAAAACTGATTACTTAGTCGATTTTGTGGTTTGCTTATACATTTGTACTGATTTTTTTTTGGTTTTTGGTGCTTAATTAGGGCTGAATGTGCATGCCACCCTGTTCGATTTTTCGCTATTTTTTCAACACAAAGGTCGGGGAGTGGATGGTTTGAGACGTTATTGAATAATCATACGAATATTAGTTCGAATGGGGAGATTTTCTCAGTGAAAGTGCGAAGGAGTAATGTTTCCATGATTGTCGAAACTTTGGATCAAATCTATAATCTCGACTGGTGGTCTAGTGCTTCCAAGAATGAATGCACGGCTGCAGTCGGCTTGAAATGGATGCTTAATCAGGTGAAATCTCTCTCTCTCCCCCCCCCCCCCCCCCCCCCTCTCTCTCTCTCTATATATATATATATATATGTATAATTATCTTTTTAAGTTATAAATTAATGATCTGATTCTGAATAAGTGCAAGTTCATGCCAATTTTAGTGAATTGTGAGTTTTCATGGGGGATTTGATATGTGTCGGGGTGTGACTATTAGGGCGTGTTTGGGTAAGGTATTTGGAGAAGTTATTTCGTTTGCAAAAGGGATTTGAGAATGTTATGGCAATTTCTTTGAACTCTAGATCGTAAAAGGGTAAGGGTGCGTTTGGGTGAGGCATTTTAATTTTTATCAGAAAAGGAGAAAATTTTACACAACCCCCTTTTTGTGAATCAAATTCCTTCTTCAACTACCTTAGACAAATGAACTCTCTTTGGTTGGGTGAGGTATTTGAAGAAGGAATTTGATTTCGATAAGGGATTTGTAAAATTTTGTGAAGAAATTTTATGACAAAAAATTCGCAACTTTTGACCACAAATCAAATACCTCCTTCAAATACCTTACCCAGACGAATCCTTAGTTTACACAACCCCTTTTTTCTGAATCAAATTCCTTCTTCAACTACCTTAAACAAATGCACTCTAAGAGTGTGTTTGGGTGAGGTATTTGAAGAAGGAATTTGTTTTCGATAAGGATTTGTAAAATTTTGTTAAAAAATTTTATGGTGAAAAATTCACAACTTTTATCCCCAACTCAAATACCTCCTTCAAATACCTTACCCAAACGAATCCTTAGGTAGTGTTTGGTACCACACAATTGAAGCCTCGGAATTGGAATTAGAAATGCATGCATGCAAAAATTTGAACATGTTCATGCGTTCATTTCTAAATCTAATTTTGAGGCTTCAATTTTGTGCTCTTGATTGCTCAAATTTATACCTACTTACCAGATTTAAGCACAAAATAGTGTAGTAAAGTGCACTTGAGGATGTTCAAGAATATTGCCGAATGAAGAATATAAAGAATTAAATTGCCGAATAATAATGAAGAATCCCCCAAGAATCCCGAAAATCCCTTTTTAAAATTGCCCTTTAATTGTAACGGTTCCCCGATTCCCCAAATTGGGGAATCGTTACATTTTCCCGTGCCATGGGTCGAGGGTTGGATCGTTGGTTTTGTTCTATTTAGCTATTTTCTTCGCTCTTTTTCGGTATTTCTTTATTTCCGAGCTTGTACCTGCAAAAACAACAAATCGTGTTATTATTAATTAAAAATTGATAAAAAGACTAACAAAATTATAAATTTAGAGTATTATTAATTAAAAATTGATAAAAAGACTAACAAAATTATAAATTTAGAGTTGAAATTTGTTACAAAATTGAGAACGATTGGCTTCCAAATGCTACCTAAGAGTTGGAGATCTAATTTATAAGGGCATCATATTCATTTTTCATATTCATACCCTCTTTAGGACTTCTAATTACCTTTATCTTATTCATTCTTGTAAGCCATTTTGCTTCATCATTTTTATACTTTTGAGTATGACCTATTGTTTAACTCATTGCAGGGTTTAATGCAACACCACGAAGAAATCGCCGACTACTTCATAAGTAGGGGGGTTTCTGTAATTTTTCTTTTCAGGAAGAATCTTCTCCGTCGGCTTATATCAATACTTGCAAATTCTTACGATCAAAACGCCAAGTTATTAAATGGAACTCACAAATCTCACGTTCATTCGCCTCATGAGGTCTCTTCCTCCTCCCCTTCTATATAATTTTTTTGGGCTTTGACACTTTATACCCTTGAGGTTTAACCAAAATCTCACTTTGGCCCCCATGGTTTCAATTTGAACATAAGCATCTCACTAAGTCCAAGTCATTATCCCCGTTACAATTTTTGATGAAAAACAGTCACCCGTCACTATATATATAATTATATATAGAAAATTTGTGATGGGGGAAGAAAGAGGTTGAAAATTCCCATAGTCTCCTTAAAAATAGTTAGGTGCATGGTAGTGGAGTGTTTATCGTCCAAAATTGTGATAGAGTTGTTGATTTGGACTAAAGTGAGATGATTACTGAAATTAGGGATGTTATGTGTTCAAAATGCAACTATGGCGACCAAAGTGAAATAATGGTCAACTTCAGGGGTGCAAAGTGTTAATATCCCTTTTTTTGGGGGTAAAATTCAACTTTTTATTGGTGTTTATGTGAATTTCAACTGTTTTTGGTGTTCTTTCTTTGGCGAATGATGAATATTAACTATTTCAGGCCGAGATATTGGCAAAATTCAAGCCTATAATCGACTCGAAGTTATTAATACCTAATCTGAAGCAAGTGGAGGAGATGGCTGCCAAATCCTTAGAATATTTCAAGAGCACTCGACATATCATCCTTTACTACGAGGACATTGTAAAAAACCGGACCGTAAGAACCCTCCCCTTTTTATTTTTCGAACCCATTATAATTAGGGCAAATTATATTTTTGGTCTTCCTATTTGTAGCATTATTTTTTATGTGGTCCTCAAACTTATTTTTTTTTCAACGTGTCCTCCTTTTTGTTGCCGAATTTCTATGTAACCTTTTTGTCTCTAATTAGCGATGAGTTGAACGGAATTTGACTACGGGAGGTGCACTTGCCATCCTTTAGGGGTACAACCGTCATTTTAATCTACTGAGGAGGAAAAATGAAGTGAGGGAAATGAAAACATGGAGGTTGTTGACTGCATTGAAGAAGACCAAAGTTAGCGGGAAATAGCCTTCTTCACTACGTTTTTCCTCCTTAGTAGATTAAAATGATGTTTTCACCCCGAAAGGATGACAAGTACATCTCACGTGGTCAAATTCCGTTCAACTTAAAAAGGAGGATCACATTGAAAAAAAATGAGTTTGATGGCTACATAAAAGACACGCTGCAGATAGGAGGACTAAAAATATAATCCACCCGTTATAATTATTGATCCGCCGACTTTATTTATTTATTATTATTTTTTTTGGGTGGTGTAGAAATTGATGGATGTGCAGGATTTTCTTAGGGTTCCTCAGATGGAACTGAAGAGTAGACAGGTTAAAATACACAAAGGACCCCTACACCAACAGGTTGAGAACTGGGATGACATATTGAAAGCACTCAAGGGAACACCTTATGAGAGGTTTCTTCATGCTGACTACAGGATTTAGTATGTGTTTTTTTTGTGTGTTTTTGTGTGTGTATATATCATTAACATTTTTTTTTAATTCTTTATATTCTTTGATTGTAGAAAAAGGGTAACAGGGGACAATTTCCCCTGTTGAAATTTTTTTGAACACAC
This sequence comes from Eucommia ulmoides, assembly GCA_016647705.1. NCBI lineage: Eukaryota > Viridiplantae > Streptophyta > Magnoliopsida > Garryales > Eucommiaceae > Eucommia > Eucommia ulmoides. The sequence goes on from CM028341.1 coordinate 2,550,523, forward strand.
CAATTTTGCACTAGTTTTTACATTTTGCACCCCTGAAATTTGTCTGTTATTTTACATTGGTCCCTGTAATTTCAACTTGAACATGTACCTTGAAGTTTAGTAATCATCCCGTTTTAGTCCAAATTAATCACTCCATTATAATTTTTGGATGACCAGTAGTCAATTGTTGCGTATTCAACTATTTTTAAAGGGACTTTATAGACATTTTTAATCTCTTCCTTTTTTTCTTAGGCCCTTATAAATATGTTATATGAATATTTTTGAGTATATGGGCGGGAAGGAGAATGAGAGGGAAGGAGGAGACTAGAATGACTCGTAAAGTCTTTTAAAATAGTTAGGTATATGGCAAGTGGTTGTTTTTTGTCTAAAATTGTAATGAGAATAATGAGTTGGATTTTAAGAAAACTTTAAGGTGGTGTTTGATTAACGTTTTAGTTTTTTTTGTTTATATTCCCAATAAAATCGGATGAGAATTCTGTTTCCGCTCTGGAGTATTTTTAGAATAGAATCACATTTGATAACGATAATTATTCTTAAAATATTTTTATAATTTTTGAGAATAAAACCAAAATGCCTGGTCACAACTAACATTGAATCATTTATATATGTGCACGCTCGCGTGTGATATATGTATATATAAATAGAAGAGATGAGAGAAAAAGATGATGTACGGTGGTAGTTGTGGATTGGTGGCGTGGTGGTGGTTGGCGAAGGTGGTGGTTCTTAACATTTAATCTTATTAAATAGATTGATAATAGTTTTGTGAGAGTAAATAAAAATTGAGTTATTTTGTTTATCAAGTTCTAGAAATTACCTCCAATTTTTTTGAGAATATTTGAGAAGATAAACCATTTCACCAAACATGTTTTTATACATTAATTTCATTGTTCTAGGAACATGAACAAAAATCAAGGAGCAAATATACTAAGGTTGCATTTGGGTAAGTGATTTGATAAATTTAAAGGATTTGTAAATGAAGGAATTTCAAAATCCTAAATTTTGAAATCCATCATTTACAAATCCCTTATTTAGATAACTATTTTAGGCAAAAAATTTGATTGTATAATTTTATAATTTTTTTGTTTGGATAACCACCATCACCACTGTGGGGGTCGGCGGCGGCGGCGGGTGGTGGTGTTCAGCGACGGTGGATGGCGGACGGAGGTGGTCGGTGGTGGCTGGCCGAATAGTGGTGGTCGACGGTCAGATCTGAAATTCTTCCTTAGAGGGATTTGTAAATGACATCTAGTTTAAAAAGATTTCTAAATTCTTTATTCATCACTATTTTTTAGGGATAAAGACCTTTTTTGTCCTTGAGAAATACCTTGAGTGTCCAATTGGCCCCTAAGAAATACAATTTGACAATTTGAGCCTTGACATTTCAAAATAGTGTCCAATTGGCCCTTCAAGCGAATTTTGTGAAGTCAATCTAACGGTCAATGTTAGTTTAAGGGTATTTTGATTTTTTCATTCATTAGGATTAAGGGATAAAGATTTTTTTTGTCCCTAAGAAATACCTTGGATGCCCAATTGGCCCCTAAGAAATACAATTCGACAATTTGACTTTTGATATTTCAAAATAGTGTCTAATTGGCCCTTTAAGCGAATTCTAAAACGAACACCACTACCAAAACGAACAACATTACTGACGAACACCGAAATCGAAAACGAAGAACACCTCCGAACCTTGGGGTTTTGATTTCGATTTCGATTGGGAAATCGAAATCGAAGAACACCGCTGAACGTCGCCACCAAAACGACGAACACCATTGAAATCGAAATAGGAAATCGATTTCGAAACTAGGTTTCGATTTCAATTTCGAAATCCAAACAGGAAATTGATTTCGATTTTGAAATCGAAACCAAAGAACATGGCACAAAGAACACTGTCGAACACCACCACTCAAACGACTAACACCGCCGAAATCGAACCTTAGGGTTTCGATTTCTATTTCGAAATCGAAACAGGAAATCGATTTTGATTTTGATTTCGAAATCGAAATCGAAGAACACCGCCGAACATTGTCACCCAAACGACGAACACCATCAAAATCAAAATAGGAAATCGATTTCGAAACTAGGTTTTGATTTGGATTTCGAAATCGAAACAGGAAATTGATTTCGATTTCAAAATTGAAACCGAAGAACATGGCACGAAGAATACCGCTGAACACCACCACCAAAACGACTAACATCGCCGAAATCGAACCTTAGGGTTTCGATTTCTATTTTGAAATCGAAATAGGAAATCGATTTCGAAATCACCTCTCCGACTGTCGTGAAGTTCCCACTCCCGTCCTTCGCCACCACCAGATCGAATTTCGTCGCGTTCACCGCCATCTGAAGCAACGCTCGGTCTTTCTTCTTAATCCACTTCGGATAACTAGTGCGGTATTCCAAGAACGTCTCTCCGGCGGGGGGATTTCGGAGAAGACGACGACAAATTCAATTTCTTCAGAATCACCAAAGAATTGCTCATAGCGGCGGTGAGGGAGAGCAGCGGCGAAGAGGAAGAAACCTAAAAAAAATTAAAGACAAAAAATATTTTTACCCTCTTAAGTTTAACAAAATATGTAAATAGGTCCAATTTTTTTAGTAAGCATGAAATGACGCATTTACCCTTGGCCAGACGTCATGTGCTTGTCACGTGACTTTTCCCATCCAAAATCTCCAAATTTTACTAACGGAACCCGACCTAAGGGTCAATTGGATATTATTTTGAAATGTCAAGGGCCAAATTGTCGAATTGCATTTCTTAGGGATCAATTAGACACTCAAAGCATTTCTCAGGGACTAAAAATGTCTTTATCCCCAAATTCTAATGAATGAAAAGACCAAAATACCCTTAAACTAACATTGACCGTTAGATTGACTTCACAGAATTCGCTTAAAGGGCCAATTGGACACTATTTTGAAATGTCAAGGGTCAAATTGTCGAATTGTATTTCTTAGGGGCCAATTGGATACCGAAAATATTTTTTAGGGACCAAAAAAATCTTTATCCCTATTTTTTAATTGAAAAAACGTATTTGTCAAAAATAAATTATGAAATTTCTTACCCAAATTAAATCCCACTCCAGCTTATCAAACCGGTATATATGCTCACATTAAAATAATGGGAACTTTTGTTGACCAAGAAAGAAAATGGAAAAGTACAAAAAACAAAAATTAAATAAAAGCACAACGGGCTGGGCTTGAGGTGCCCTACTTTGACCGGGCCGAGTCTACTACTATAAATAGACTTTCCACAGTGATGGAGTAGGCCCACTCTCATCCTACAACTACACTACTAATAGTATCTCCCTAAATAAATAAAATAAAAAATTAATTTAATTCTATATCTGCTTTTGTATAATATATATATATATATATATATATATATATATGTGTAATATTAATTATATAATATAAATTACACAATATTACGTATATTTATAGGAAAATTGGTGAAAAATCCAATTTTTTTGTATTATTAGGTTTTGATTTAATCTTTTAAGTTAGATTTCACTTGTGTTTTAGTCCCGCATTGCAGGAATTGTAGGAAAATTGTAGAAATTGTAAGAAACCCTTAGTGAGTACATTGAATTTTTATAGTGAATTTTGTTATATATAACTAATGTTAGTTACAATTTCATAATTGTTATTTTTCACACATATTTAGGTATTTTTGATTACATGTACTTTAGTTACATATTACAATTACATATATATGTGTAATATTTTGTGACGTAACTGAAAAAATATCAAATTTTTTAGTTAAATATCATAGACATGTAACTAAAAAAGTTACATATTATTGGAATATTATTAGAATATGTAACTGAAAAAATCAAACTTTTTAGTTACATATTAGGGACATGTAAATAAAAAATTACACATTATTAGCACGTATAATTAAAAAATATCAAAATTTTTAATTACAAGAGACATTAGCACGTATAATTGAAAAATATCAAAATTTTTAATTACAAGAGACATGTAACTAAAAAGTTATGTATAATTAGTTATCTTTAACTAATTATATATATATATATATTTTGTAATATCAAACAAATTTTTTACACACAAAATTGTTATATGTAAAAAAAATTTAAAAATAAATAAATAAAATTACTTGCAACTAATACAATAATATTACACACAAAATAGTTATATATAACTGGCGTTATATGTGCAAAATTTTCATATTTTTAAAATATATGGGACTAAATCAAAATTTTTTAACGTTTTTAGGAATTTTGACTAATTAAAATCTAAATGTAGGACCTCCCACCTATTATCACTATATTTATTTAATATTTATTATATTTAATAAATATTTTAGTTAAAAATATGTAACAGTGATAGTGAGGTGCGTTCCACCACCGCGTACGACGTGGGCCCATCCCCACCTAATGACATCTGAGCCATTCAAACCACGACCAATATCTTACCGTGTAAAATCGGACGGCTGACAAACAAATCATCGTTATAAACGATGTTAACGCTCACGAGGGGGAGCTCTCTCTACTAGTCTACTGGTTAGCTATCGCCTGACCAGGTTCAGCCCCCTCTCTCTCTTCACTTTCTCTCTCTAGCTTCAACAGCGCCGCCACTATTCGGAGAGAAGAGAGAGGGGGAAAGCTGAACTGAGAAGCAAGCGAATCGGAAGGGAGGAGGAATAGGAATTTTGAATCAAAAGAAAAAGATGATGCCATCGATGAACGGCGGCGACGTGAGTCAACACCATCATCAGCAACAGCAACAACTGCAGCAGCAGCAGCAGTGGATGGCGATGCAACAATATCAGCAGCAATGGATGGCAATGCAGTATCCGGCGTCAATGATGATGCAGTACCGGATGATGTACGGTCAGCAGCAGCCTTATATGCCGTACCATTACCAACAGCAGCAGCTGTATCAGCATCAGAGACCGCAACAGCAGAATCATTCTCCGATTCAGATTTCGAGCGAAGAGAACAAGACGATCTGGATTGGAGACCTCCAGCAGTGGATGGACGAAGGCTATCTTCATTCCTGTTTCTCTCACACCGGCGAGGTAATGATTATCGTTTACATCTAATACGTTTTAATCCGGAATGCTTTCCATTTTTTTCCTTCGAATTTACCGTTAATTCTTCTTCTCTCTCATTGATGGAATCGTCTAGTTGCGTAATATCATGAAACATAAATCAAATTCAGTTATCAAAGTATATATTTATTTCAATTTATGCTTCTTTTAACTGCAAATTTTGGTAAAGTCAAACAAATCTTAGATCTCATTCACACAAAATATAGAGATAAAAAACGAGTTTCAGATCTCATTCATCTTGTTTGTAAGCATTACCATTCTAATGTTTTATGATCTCATTCAACGTGAGTATGAATGACGTCGTCTTGTTCATAAAGACTAAAGAGAAAATTTCAGATTCATTTATATGGATATAATTTTGATGGCTATATTCAACATAAAGTGCCACAGAGAAGCTCTGACACAATGGTTAAATCCATTAACTATTAGGAATTCAGGATGCACATCTGAATTCTTTATCTTAAAGGAGTGACAGTTGAAATTTGTGCAACATTTTTAAGATCATGATTTTTAACTTAACTAAATGCCTCCAATTTATTGCATTTGCAGCTACAATCTTTTAATTTTTATGATTATATTGCAACATTTTTAAGAAACTCATTCACTTGATTATAGGCAGTTGCACTCCTGATCATTTGCTTGGACTGGCATAGCTAAATGAATCTTGTCTCATCTGTAATTAGGTCTATATCTTCTACTAAACCTGAAAATGTCATATCTTTCTTCAATCAAATGAATCTTCTGATCATTTTTCTCCTATTTTCCTAGTTTCAGCCCTAAATGTAGCTTTAAACAAGATATTGGTTCTTCAAAATCGATGGATATAAAAATAAAGCTAAACTATTTAACATTGAAAATAACGTGTCGAAAACTTGTAAGTGCCGAGTGTATTAAGCGCTGAATATAATAAGTATTTGCTTTTTCAATAATTTTAAATTCAAAAAATGTATCTTTGTACAAATTTTTGCTCCTAAAAAATTATTTTTACAGCTTTGTTTTCCTAAAATATCCTCTCTACAATTTGTCTCTCTATTTTTTCTAGATTTACTAGTTTTATCTATCTATAATTATTTGTATATAATTCTTTTTGCAAGATTTGATAATATTTTAGTTGAATGGTTGAATTTGGAATGGGCCCTTAGTTCTGTAAAATAGATTTTGTTTTCTGTTAACCTTTGCTTGCTAAATTTGGAATTTTGTGAATATTCAGGTTATTTCCGTAAAAGTTATTCGCAATAAGCATACTGGTCAATCGGAGAAATATGGATTCATTGAGTTCATTTCTCATGTGGCAGCAGAAAAGGTTCTACAGAGCTACAACGGCTCCATGATGCCAAATTCAGATCAAACCTTCCGCCTTAACTGGGCTGTCTTCAGCTCGGGAGAAAGACAGGCAGATACTGGTTCTGATCTCTCGATATTTGTAGGGGATTTGGCATTAGACGTGACTGATACACTATTGCACGAAACTTTCGCCAGTAAATATCCATCTGTTAAAGGTGCTAAAGTTGTTGTGGATTTGGGTTCTGGCCGTTCAAAAGGTTATGGCTTTGTCAGGTTTGGCGATGAAAATGAGAGGTCAAAGGCCATGGAAGAAATGAACGGCGTTCTTTGTTCCAGCAGGCCCATGCGAATTGGCATTGCCACCCCTAAAAAGGCCTTAGGACAGCAACAGTATTCTCCACAAGGTTTAGTATTTTGTTTCTCTGTTTCTTCACATGCTTAGTACAATTTAATCCTTACATATAACAATACTATCGGTTTTCTAATTTATAATAACTCAACCGCCTGGGAAGTGGGGTGTGAAATATTTAAATGGGAATTTGCGCCGCCCCCTCCCACCCCCCCAAAAAAAAAGTTCGTAAAACAATCTTGTTTGTATAGTTTTTGTAAAAATCAATCTCAACCACCAAGTTCTTTTATTGTGCTTCGATAGACTCTTCACAATATAGAGTATTTATTATGCTTATCTTTAAAAAACTAATTTTAATTGATTAGTTTTTTATGTCTACAAAGTCCAAACATGAAATAATGTTAATTTAATATTTGATGAGCTTGCTTGACTCTTCATAATTGAAGAGCAAAGCACATTCTTCCAACTAAATTTACTTTATTGAAGAGTTTGTTGGAGCACAAAATTATTGATTTGACTGTACAAATTAAGCACTATTTGGTAACGTTTTTTATATACTTTTTTGCTTTTAAGCAAAACTTAACTTAATTTTAAAAGTAGCATTTATTTTACACTTAATTTTATTATTTATTTATTTATTTTTATGTAAAAATATGATTTTAACTATTTTTTTGGAAAAATTAAAAATAATATATTTTCCCTTTGATTTTTATATTATAAGACATTGATTGGCTAGGACCTCTCCACCATTTTTTTTTTTCAATCGTCTATAATTTTTTTTGGAGGGATTATACTAAAAAATCATCTCTACATTATCAAACACATTTTTAATTTTTAGCTCTTGGTTTTAGGTAAATATTTTTTTGTCAAATTAACTTTTTTAACGTTGAAAAGTACTTAATAATAGCGTTATCAAACTGTGTTTTAACAATCTTTAGCTTTCGCTACTTCTACTGGAAATGCTCTTACAAAGATACAAAAGAGAGAATTGGTAAAAAATAAAAAAATAAATAAAAATCCAGCGATGATTATCCCTAAAAGGGCAGCCCAGTGCATGAATACTTCCGTCATTGCGGGGTCTGGGGAGGGTTAGATGTATGTAGCCTTTCCCCTGTAAGCGATGAAAATTGTTATTTGAAGGCTGATGATATGTATAAGCACTATGTATGCGTTTATTACTGTAAAATGACTGTTTTTCTTCTTATATTTAGCTGCAGCCGTGGCTGGTGCATATACACCAAATGGTGCTACCCCTCAAAACTTTCAGACCGATGAAGATTCATATAACAACACCACAGTGAGTCTGTTATCCTTCTTCTCTGAGTTATTAATTGAGATTTTTTTTCCTTAGTTAACACTTATAATTTATTTTAGATATTTGTGGGAGGACTATCTTCTGATGTCACCGATGAAGAACTGAGGCAAACCTTTTCTCAGTTTGGGGAGATCTTGTCTGTCAAAATACCTGCAGGGAAAGGATGTGGCTTCATTCAATTTTCTACCAGGTATATCAATTCATATACCATGTAGTTCATGGTTGTCTATAGGAAAAATTCTGTTATAGGCACCGCTTGATGGCGGTTTTTTTGAAGTGCTATTTTTGCTTTCAGTAAGAAAGTATTTAAAAGTAAAAGTAGCGTTTGTTTGGCGCTTACAAAAAATATAATTTGAGCTTTTTTCACTTTGCGCCCTTGAAGTTTCAAATAAATCCCACTTATCCCCTTTCCTTTCAATTTGAACACATTAACCCTTTAAGTATTCAAATTTTGTCAAGTCAACACTTTTGTTATTTTTTATGATGGAATTCATCTACGTGGGTGATTCCGTGATTGACACATGACTGATTTCTTTCATAAAAAATAATGGAATTACCCATTTGGATTGACTTGACACAATTAAGAAACTTTAGGATTTAATGTGTTCAAGTTGAAAGTACAGGGGCTAAAGTGGGATTTCTCCAAAACTTTGGGGGTGCAAGTGCAAAAATCTCAAATAATTTTAAAAATCAAGAAAGTGGATTTTTTTTTTTTTAATTTCAAAAAGTAGTTAGGCATGGTTTGGTAACATTTTAAGTACTTTTTAAAATTAAAAAGAAAGTTATTTCATCAAAAAAATTCTTTTAGCTGAAAGTAAAAGCGTAAAATCAAAAGTGTATTTCATAATATGTAGAGATAATATCTTATTGTTATCCCTATAAATGATCTCTTTATTTCAATTTTCGTTGTAGAAGATTGAAAAAAATAGTAGGTCGATCTCCATCTATCTCTTATACTCCTATTTTTATTTTACTTTTTGTAGAGGCAATGCTGAGACTGCCATGGAGAAATTGAATGGAACGATCATTGGGAAGCAGACAGTTCGCCTTTCTTGGGGTCGAAACCCTGGTAACAAGCAGGTAAACTTAATTTGTTTCTTTCTTATATCAGGATTCTGAAATTCGCCCTAATTTTACAAAACATGATTTAGGGTGCGCTCAGTGTGAGATTTTTGAATATGATTTAGAAAAGCGATTTATAAAAAAATGTGTCTGATCAATAAAACATGAACAGAACACAAATCTGGAAAACACACACAAGGTTGCTAAACCCTTTATTTCACTCTTATTAACACACCATTTTCTTTTCACCTTGTTTTGAGCTATTTCGCTTCACTCACACACACTGAAGGGTGCTAGACCGTTTATTTCACTCTTGTCTATGCACTTCTTTTTTGCACCTAGTTTAACACGTGCGCGAGCGCACACATGCTGAAGGGTGCTAGACCGTTCATTTTACTCTATCTATGCACTTTTTTTTTTTCACACCTAGTTTAACCCACACACATACATTGAAGGGTGCTAGACCGTTCATTTTTTAACTCTTATCTCTACATTTTTTTGAACCTAGTTTAACTCGCGTGTGTGCGCGCACACACACAATGAAGAAGGGTGCTAGACCATTCATTTTACTCGTCTCTGCATTTTTTTTTAACCTAGTTTAACACATGCACGCACACACTGAAGGGGTGCTAGACCGTTTATTTTACTCTTATCTATGCATTTTTTTTAACACCTAGCTTTAACACACACACACACACATAATTTTGGTATTTTTGCAGTCAAGAACAGATTCAAACCATCAGCGGAACGGTTCTTACAATGGGTATAGTAGGAACGGTTATGGGGGATATGCACCCCAGAATCAGACTCAGAGTCAGAATGAGGCTTCATCCAACGGCTATAATGTCCAGGAGCAGCAGCCGGCGAGCTAAACACACAAAACCACCATTTTCAAAACATGAAAAAAGAAAAAAAAAATGCATTTGTAGAACATTGAATTATGTAGCTGGATTGATTTTTTTTGGGAGATTTTCTCTCGGATTTTGTTTGAATTTGTCTTGAATTATGGGAGTTTTGAGTGCCATCACCAAAAAAAACACACTTTAATTTAGCAAAAATTTGATTGAGCAGCATATAGTTTTTGGTGGAAAATTGTCTTGTTGGCTTTAGTTATGTTCTTTCCTTTGGTAATTAGTGGTATATATGTACATAGATATTCACACATATATAGGGATGTCAATGTTTTGGTTTCATATAAAATCAAAACAGTTACACATATATCAAGCCAAAATCGTAACCAAAGCTGTTGATTTTTTTTTTAGAACGTTTTTAAAATCAAATCATTTAAATTTATACAAAATTAAAATCGCGAAATCATTTAAGATTTTTTTATTTTATAATAAATCAAAACTAAAACCACAAAATCGCGGACCGTTGTTTTTTATATATATAAACAAAGAGATAACTAAAATATGAAATATAAATTCTAAAAAACGAAATCAAACCACAAAACTATTTAATATTATTTCTAACCATAATTAAAATATTACGATAATTAAAATAAGCAATTGTAACTATAATTGTTCCAATAAATATATATATATATATATATTAAGGGTTAAACTATAAATATATAAAAAAGTGAGGGTATATGTCATAAAAACATATCTAAAACATTGGTTTCGCGGTTCGGTTTCGTGATTTGATTTCGTGGTTCGGTTTCGCGGTTCGATTTCGTAGGTTTGGTTTGATTTTTTTGGCATCTCTTCTACATATATGATGAGGGAAAATCAGACGAGACCCAAATCGTCGCCATGTGTCCACAGGTATGTGCCAGGTATGAGAAGTTACAACGAAATGTGAGCTGCCCAACATGCCTATCCCGGAATGATCCTGGGCAGTGCTTTGCCCGAACGAGTTGACTACAACATCAACCCGATCATAGGAGACTGGCTCGTCAACCTCAACTCCTAACTCTAGCCAGGGTTATGACCTCGGGATATCGTGTCGCCGCTACTCCTACCCGAGAACAGTTGTAACGTCCACTTATAAAGGAAAGAGCCTTTACACTCCCTCAGTAACGGTTCCTCAAGCCACGGCTATGTAATTATCGCCACGTTAATGGTGCTAGGCTGAGATTCGAGGAAGACTTACCAAACAAGTCTTCCCATATCTATAAGAACCAACATGGGGGTCTGACCAGGTAAACACTCTTTCTCTAGCCAATACTTTGCTAAAATTGTCTGAGAACTCTCGATTGATTCTCACGCTGGAGGTGCAACGTTGACATGACTCACAGTACATTGTTTTCTAGATGCTAGAGTGACCTGTTCGATGAATTATTTCTGAACTTCATATATATATATATATATATATATATATATGTTGATGCCAAAAAGTGGTGGCGGGTCAACAGTATGGTCTGGGAGGATATCGGGGATACAAGACGACCATCAGCACTGCAACTGGTTGAGTTCAGGGGTGGTGACGATCTCCGAACTGAGTTCCACTCTTCTACTCCGAACACCTGCAAAAAGATCTACCGGGATTATCCCCAGTAAAGTCCCTTCGGCGTAAGAGTAAGTATTTGGGAGTGAAAGACTGAAAGTATATTGAGTTCAGTAGTAGTCACGTACCTCTGGGTAGTGGGTGCTCCGGTGTATTTATAGGCGCTAGTGCTTGGTTAGCGCCGCGAAATTAGAGGGCCAGTTCAGGTTAATTAACATAATCCGCTGGACAGCCAATGAGTAGACATGTTAGCCCTCTAAATGTCTGGGCTGGCTTTTGAGCCCATAAGTAGAGGCCCATGGGCCAGAGCCTCACAACGGCCTGGTGAACTCCCGAGTGCTGAGGTGGCGAGCAGAGGGTGCCTCAGACCGTTAGTTCGGCAGGTCGGATCTCAGCTTGTCGGTCCCGATTTCTTCACTGAGACGATCCTCAGCTCGGCTGGGGGGCATCCCAGCTCGGTATTGAGGGAATTTCAGCTCTCACCCCGGCCGCTCTTTTATAATTGGGCGTATTTTGACCACGTGGTGTATCTGACGAGATTCTCCTATATCAATATATATATTGTGTGAAATAGTGGGGATGTGGACGCGGTTGTTCTAGTGACTTCAACTCGATATTCATCCAAGGCATTGAATCTTAAAGTGATAAAACCGTGCATTGTTTGTAGAGTTGATACACAAAAGTATGGCTTAACTCAATTAAATTTTCTTTCCTTATTATCTAAAATTCTTCATATTCTTTGTTCATTTTTAATTATTTTCATTTTGTTTTCTAGGTGGTTGGATACCAAGCAATTTATCATGAATTCACTCACGTGTAAAATTCTGTGTTTGACACGTGGTTAATTTTTGGACGGACGGACAGATGAACTTGACATGATTTGGATACTCTAAAGTGAAATTTCTCTTAAACTTAAGGGGTGCAAAGGGCAAAAACCTTTTTTCCCCCAACCAAATGCTTGCATGCATTAATATATGAAGTATATAATATTTATTCTCTACCAAATTCTTATTTATTTAATAGTAGTTGAAATGAGATTTATGTTCACATACACATACAATTGGAGAGAGCTTTACAATTTTGACATTAGATTTGTCATGGAGGGAGACTCTTGATTTTATTCACATGTTCAATATATATATATATATATATATATATATTATCCTATAGAAATGGTGACTCAATTTAAAATGCACGTTTTAGATACAACCGAAAAAAGATTTTAAGATAAGGAATAGACTAAACAAACCATGGTCTAAGATTATTAACTAAAATATTCTATTTTAGAGATTTTTACACTTTGCACTTTTGATGTTTCGGATAAATCCTATTTTGGCCTCTGTATTTGAAGTATCCAAATCGTGTCAAGTTAATCGATCATTTCATCCTTTTTTATGATGAAAATCAGTCACGTCTCAAACAGACAAACACCCATGTCAGTGAATTCAGTCATAAAAATGACTGGAAGACAGATTTGACATGATTTTGGATATTTCAGGATTTAATATGTTCAAGTTGAAAGGACAGTGAGAAAAGTAGAATTTGTCTAAAATTTTAAAGGTAGCAAAATGCAAAAAGCTCTTATTATTATATAGAAGCCTACTTTTGTCAACTTGTCTAATTGTTTTGTTAATTTGACTTTGCAAATTTCAATTATTCTTACTTATTTTGTTCATTGAACTATGCATATAATCCAATAACATGATGTTTTAATTTTTCTAATTAAGTCCCCCAAACTTATAAAATTGTAACAAATTAATCCCTAATGTCAAAATTTCACATGAAATTATTTAAAAAAAAAAAAAAAAAGTTAAGTGAAAACCGAATCTAGATAGATCTTCGATGTTATAATTTTTTTACCCTAGTTTTATCCTTTTTATTTTTTAGGCGTTGAATTATATCAGTTATATTGAATATACCGAGTTGATGTTAAATAGTATTGAATTTGTATTTGATATCATAACTATATTTAACTAAAAAAAAAAAAAGTCAATAAAGATTAAAAGATAATTTTGTTTTATAAATAGAATAAAAAAAAATTAAAACTAAAAAAATAAAGGAATATATAATAAGAATTCCTAAATGTCTCAATGGATTTTGGATGAAAATTAATATTAAGGACTAATTTAATACAATTTTATTATTTTTTAGACTTAATTAAGAAAATTTTAAAATCATATTGCGTGCAAGCAAAAAATGCATGCATGGGCACGCACACATGGTCTAGAAGCCTAGAATTAGTCCTCAAAATACACACACATGTTTTATATATATATATATATATATATATATATATATATATATTATTTTAGAAATAAAAGAAGTAAAATATTTTTTTTACCAATAAATAATCTAGCACAAGCAACAACGGATTCAGAAAATTAATATAGGGGGATTTTTTTTCTTCTTTTCAGATATTTACTAAATATTATATAAATTAAGGAGAATTATGTAAACTTTTAAGTGTTTTAATTATTATTTTTTAAAATATAAGTATAAAATTATTTTTTTTTTCTAAAATTAGGGGTAATTTGAGTCCCTCTCGTTTTAATTATTTATTTATGGGATTTTTTGGTCAATAATCCATCAACTTAAAATTTTAGCCCGTTCATACGTTACAATAATCTTTTTAGAAGTCCAAAATTATTTTTTCTTTGGATTTTATGGTAAGGTGTGTTCAGGTCAACTTACGTGCACCTCTTCCTGAGTGACGAGTGATCTTAAGAGCATATTCTTCGATCCGGCCTGGTGCATTCAGGATTAAATTCGAGATTTAATTCTTAGAGTGTTCCATAAAAGAGTTAAATTCAATATTTAATTGGTTAGTAACGAAATGGGTCGCTTTCCTTTGTCAATTGGACTAAAACCTCTTGGCGTACAGTAATTTTAATATTTTTAAAAAAAATACTTTATCGAGTGGATTAGATGAATAATAAATTGTAAAATTTTAGATCATACATAAAAAGTAATAAATAATTTATTTATTTATATTGTGAAAAAAAAAAGGAAAAAGGAAGAAAAAGGGAAAAAGGCAAAAAGAAAGAATAGGAATATCCATAATCCAACGATCACTTCTTCCATTTAAAATTTCAAAAAATCAAATTGGGAAGTTGTGGTAATAGTAACGGTTAAGTAAATCAAAACGGTAAAATTATTCAATACTCTAAAGAGACCCCTCTCTCTCTCTCTCCTCTTTCTCTCTCTATAATTACTTTCTCTATTGGTAGCCTTTCACAATCCCTAACCTGAGAAAAAATTACATTTTTGGTACCCAAAATATAAGACGGTTGTGACATATAGTTCTTGAATATATATATATATATATATTAATCTAGCAAAATTGAAAACGTTGTTAAATGTTGTTGGGGAGGGGGTAAAATGGTGTTTACCTTGATCCCTGGATCGAAGGTGGGCCAATCCGAGATTTGGATCTAGTCCATCTGGATGATCGTGTGTCCATTTGGGGGAAAATCGCACAGTTTGTATCCCTGTGTGGGAGGTTTCATGCATGATGCATGACATTCCTCTGACGGGCAGATGATTTTAGCATAACATATTCACTGGAAATTGTTCCCGTCTCTCCTACCATTTTTTGCCAAGGGAATGTTTATAAATATCTGGAAAGAGAGAGAATCCAAGTAAATTCAAATTTCCTAACTCAAATTGATAATTACAGTTTTATGAGCAAGTAGTTATTCTCACACCGGAGGTTCTTTATTGAGAACTACTCCCCATGTAAGAATTCCTACAAGAGATTCGGCGAGGAGCGAAGAATCAGGAGCTATCTCCATCTTGTGGTCCGTAAGATCAAACTGTCATGATTAATGATTTTGTAAAAAAAATAAGTTGTGTTGACTCTTTAACGGAGATATTTTTGTCATTTTATCAATCTAATAAATTCTAAATGTGGGATTAGTATAGTAATAAAATAACAAAAAATCCTCATTAAAAGATTACGTGTTGCGCACAACTCATTTTTCATCCAAAATCAGTAACAACGTTTTCAATTTCGTGGGATCGAAACAAATTTGAAACTTAATGGACTAAATGTATAATTTAACAAACTTAAGGGTTTATATAGACATTAACCAATACTTTATTTTTAATTGTTTTACAAGACAGCTTAATCCGTATTTTCTCACTCTAATCTCTCTCCTCTGTCTTCTCTCTCTCTCTAATCTCTCTCCTGTCTCTCTCTCCTCTGTTTCTCTCTCTATATTTGTGTGTATATATGCATATCCTTCAGCTCAACTGTTCCTTCAAACTCTCTCTCTCTCTCTCTAGAATCTAGACAGAGAAACACCATTAATGGAGATGGAAGTAATGATGCCATCGCTGGTGGCGGACTTCAATTTCGACGGCACATGTTCTTCTCCGTTCATGACTGCTCCGTCGAGTCCTCCGTTCATAAGCGCTCCTTCAAGTCCTCCGCGATTTGGGAACTTGTTCTTCAGTGCACCCGCCAGTCCAACTCGCATCTCCGCCTTCTACGGCCAATTCAGCAGTTTTAAGGGCGGCGATGCCGCCACCGGGAGCGGAGCTCTGTCGCCGATTTCGTTTGAAGAAGGCGACAAGGCCGGCGATTATGGGGATAATAAAGATTTCGCTTTCGATTTCAGCGGGCAATTGGAGGTAACTTCTCTAACCGCCGCTGACGAACTCTTCGACGGCGGCAAGATCAAGCCTCTGTTAGAGTACTCTGAAATTCGAACCGGTGGTTCTCCGAAATCGCCGCGATCACCGAAAAAGCTTTTCAAGAAAACATTATCGCCGCGAAACAAGAACAAACAGTTCGATTCGATGGCTGCCGCGATCGAACAAGCTCACCGAGAAAGCAATCAAGAACAGAGTAACGCCGATCGACGGCGCAGAGGAAGAACACACGATTCATCGAATTCGATCGTCAGACGTAAAGGACCAAGATCATTATCACCACTTAGGGTTTCCGAAATGAGAATCGAATCCGATAACAATCAACTAACCGCGACGAATTCATCGTCGTCCTCGTCGTCGATGTCTTCTTCCTCATCCTCCGGTTCCAATTCATTGATCAACTGGTACAGAAATTTCAATCTGAAGGATCTTTTGCTCTTCCGAAGCTCGTCGGAGGGAACCAACCGGTCGTTGAAGAAGTACACGTTGCTGAAGAAGAGCCATCGCCAGGAAGACGACGACGTGAAAAATGCAAGCTTCAGATCGATTGACAGCGTGGGATCGGCGTCCAGCTCCAGAAGAAGAGCGCCGGTGTCGGCTCACGAATTGCATTACACGGCGAATAGGGCGGCGGCGGAGGAAATGAGAAAGAGGACATTCTTGCCGTACCGGCGCGGACTATTGGGTTGCCTGCGGTTCGACGCGGCGGTTCACGAGATATCCAGACGTCATGGCTCCTCTATGACCACTAGATAGATTTTTTATTTTTTTTTTAAAAAAAAATTTAAAATTTTATTTTTCTCCATAAATCTAATTTTTTCATGAATCGTGTTAATTCATATTTTTTGTTAAATGTAGTTGGATGGTTTGCAAAATTTATAATTTTAATACCATTTTTTAGGAATTATTGTCATTATTTTTTGGGTATACCGACGAGTGTTCTCATACCCACACAGGATGTGAGACTAATTTCGTTCGGGATTCCATGACTATTTCTCCCAACAAGTGTTTTTCTGCATGGTCGAATCTTTGACCTTGTAGAGAATTCTCAACTATTTTAACTTAAGCATGTATTGCCGTTTTGAGCCACAGTAGTTAAAATTATTATTATAAATATATATAATGTTATTATTTTTTAATTTTTTAAATTGTCCATAATTGGAAATATTATTCATATAGTTGAATTTTGGAGGATGTTATTAGCAATTAAATGCTATTCAAAATTCAAATTATAAGTTAAATTTAATGCAATTAGACCAAATTAAATTAGAGTTATTAATCATATATTTGATACTCAATTTCAAAAGAGTGAATTTTTGCTACAGTAATTTTTTCGGAAGTCTAAAATTACTATATATATTATAAAAAAATAATTACAGTAACTTTTATGGCATGTAGTGACTCCGAATTTTTACCAAAATTATTAATGTACCGAGTCGGTTGGATGAAAAATGAGTTACAGTTTGGGACCAAAAAACCCTCTCATTTTTTAGACAATTCGTTCAACAATTCTCTTTAAACATTAAATTTATAATTTGTATTTTAATTTTTATCACTTAATTTGTAATATTTTTTTTGAGTGATATAATTAATTAGAACTAAAATTACTACATAATAAATGTTTTTTACTTCATAATACTAATCATTTTTTTTTCTTATAATAAACTAAATACTCAAAAATAAATCAATATATTTAGAGTTCACTACACCCTATTTTTTTTTGTGGAGATTTGGTGAACAATCCATATTTTTAAAATTTTATCTATACAATCCACGCGTCATAATATTTTTTTTTCCGACGTTCAAAATTATTGTACCACATGAAAGTTATTACAATTTTTTACATCACTTTATCCTATTTTTTTTTCGTGGTGAATAATTCACAAATTTAAAATTTTTATTTACACAATTTATAATTTATAAAAAATTATTAGACTTTATAAAAAAATTATTATATCTAGTGGATTAGATAGATTAACAATGAATTATAAAGCTTAGAATCCACAATAATTTCCAAAATAATAATAATAATAATAATAAAAAAAGTACAGCAATTACACAAGCAACTCTCTAAAATGGAATTCCAACCTATTTGATTAGTGTGATGTTGGCCAATTGCTCATAATAATACCATCATAAGAGACAACAAAAAAAAATATCAATATCAATATAGTGTGACTCAAGTGGTAAGATACGCTTGATTTAAAACAATCGAGGGATATTTATAAGGTCAGAAGTTTTAGCCTACGAAAAAGTATTTCTTGGGAGGGACAGTCACGAAACCCTGAACGAGATTAATCTCATACCTTGTGTGCGTGTAAGGATGATCGTGGGTATACCAAAAAAAAAAAGAAAAACTAAAAAAGAAAAAAAATGCTCGTTTTCTCGTGAATGTATTGAAAAATACTATTGAGAAAAATTATCAGTGATATTTATAACAATAATTTCAATATAACGTGGCTCAAATGACAAGACACACTTGAGTTAAAACAGTTGAGTGACCTCTACAAGATCAGGGATTTAAGCCTGCGGAAAAACGTTTGTAGGGAGAGACGATCACAGAATCCCGAATGAGATTAGTCTCACTCTGTGTGGGTGTGAGAATACTTGTGGGTATACAAAAATAAATAAATAAAATAAACAAATTATGCTCGTTTTCCCATGAATGTATTGGAAAATACTATTGGGAAAAATTATCAATGACACCTCCGTATTTGAGACAGATGCTAAAATAATTTCTTATCTTTTGTTAAATACCACAAAGACCTATATTTTTTAATCGAAGGAGTAAATCATTCAAATCATAGTTGATCGGCTGATGTAAACATTTATAATTTAATTTTACACTTAGAAAAAAAATTATTTTTAAAATTACTAAATTCCCTTTTATCTTATGCATAAAATGACAATATCATCATTTGTTAAATCTATTTTTTTTCTTTTTTTCTTTATTTTTTATTCTCTCTCTCTCACACAACCTCAGCTACCATCATCGTCATCGCCACCGCCACCTCCGGCCTCCTCCTTCTTCTCTCTCTCTCTCTCTCCCCTAAACTTTTATTATTTTCAGTTCTTACCAACTTATTTTTTAAATCCTTAGTTAACATTAACTATTATAAAAAATACACCAACACAATGTGACTTAAACGACAAGGGACGCTTGAGTTAAACCAATTGAGAAACCTCTACAAGGTTAGAGGTTCGAACATGCGAAAAAAACATTTGTTGAGAGGAGTAGCCACAGAACTCCAAACGAGATTAGTTTGACACCCAGTTGGAGCATGGGGACACTGGGTGGTATACCAAAAAAACTATTATAAAAAGTACAAATTACACATCTACTTAACATTCATTTGATAGACTTAATAATCTTAAAAAAACAAATATAAAAAAATTATAAGTACAATCTACTAATTTTCCCCATATCTTTTACACCCAATTTGATGACACACAACTTTGTGAATAATCATTCCACAATTTTTTAATCAAGAATAAAATAAAAAGAGGGGCCAAAGAAGGTTATTGTGGTAGGAAAAAGGAAGAGCTTCCAACCTTGCAAATGCATAAACATTAATTAGCTTTATTAAAGGAAATAAATATGTAAATTAAAGAGAAAAACCAACATTCAAACCCCTCTAATCATGCTTACTTTTCCTTTCCTATGGATAATTTTTCAATTGGAGGGAGGGAAAATAAAATAAAGGCTTAATGACACTTTACATCCATGTAGTACTTCCGTCATCAGTTATCCCTATGGTTCAAAATTAAGTGCAACGGTTAAATAATTAATAGAATTTAGCAAAATAAAAAAATTACCTTTATATCTCCTCTAAAAGAGGCAAGTGAATATTTTATGACCCGATCCAGATGTATAAATGTTATTAATTTTGATTTTTTTGAGATTAATCATTAATTTTACCAAAAAAATATAACCGTTGCACTTTACTCTGAACTATAAGGTCTGAACTATAAGGAAGTATGTCTTTATCAAAATATCACAGTATGTAAAGTGCAATTCAAAGTGACATTAACACTAAAAAAAATCATGTTCACAATGCCCAATGGTGGATGCAATCATATGAATATAGATGCTTTGGCAACACAATGAACAAAATGATTCCCAAATGAAGAAAAAATAGACCAACTCTAATGTGTAATGCCCGTGTAATGATGATAAGAATCAACCCCCCACCCCCACCCCCACCCACCCACCCCCAACACCAACACACACACACACAAAAAAAAAAAAAAGAAAAAAAAAGGGAAGAAAAATTGAAATTTAGGGTTCGTTTGGCACAGACTATTTGAATCTAAACGAAGTTAAAATAAACGATACAATAGGCAATAGCCAAAATAACGCTTACGAATTTTTTTTGAAACCATTAATTGTGCGCACCAAACATGGCGTAAGGGTTGAATGTTACACTTTTCTTGGCAATAAGTGAGCCATAACTTTCCATTGACAATTTTTCCTCCCACATCAAAGAAAGACAACATCAAGAACTCCATAAAAATCAAACCCATCTTTTTCATGGAGGAAGACTTACGACAATGGTGCACTTAAAGAGAAAAACAGAGAACTTTTGACACGGAAACTCAGCAATAAGAGGCTGAAAGTTACCTTTGAAAAAGCAGGTGGTTTCGATTGCGTCAATGTCTATAGAGACCGAGCAACGGTTTTTCTCTCTCCTCCACTCTCTTCCTTGCAGCCTCCCTTGCTTTGAGAGCAGCCCTTTCCTCTTCAGACACTGCTTTTGGCTTTGAATCTGGTTTTTTTCGCTTGTTTACAGCAATTGATGAAGGGGCTGAGCCTTTAGCCATTCTAATTGGGTTTAAAGATGGAGAAACAACATGCCCGGGAGATGGGTTATCGCCATTTTTGTTCCCTGTTGTAAAAGATGATTTTTTGGAGATGGGTTTTGGTTGATTTTTACATGAAGCAAGTGCCTCTTCTCGGGTCACCCATTTGCCTGTTTCAACATAATGGAACGTAAGAAAGGATAGTTGTTGAGATTGATTATTGGATGAAGCTAATGGCATTTGTTTAATGTTTTTGTTCCAAGAAAACTTGGAACAAAAATAAAAATCTAGGAAAAGTTCTGTTTTCTTCCCAAAAATTTGTTTAAAAAATCTGGGATCAGAATAGAGAGATTTTTGCTACCTTATTTCTGTTTTTGGTTTTTAATTTTCCGGGAACAGGAATGATGCGGACACACAAACAAATGGGGCATTAGTTCAGTTGTTTGGCACTTTAAGGCATGGGTGTAGTGGAATCCAAAGTTGTGTTCAATGTTTCTGTTCCAGATTTATGTTTTTGCACCAAGTTTCCGAGAAAACTTGGAACAAAAACCAAAATCTGGAGAAAATTCAGTTTCTTTCCCAAATATTTGGTCTAAAAAACTGGGGTCAAGAGAAACAGATTCTTTGTTACCACATTTCTGCTTCTGTTCCCAAGGAACTTCGAATAAACTCGGAAAAATACTGTTTTGTTCGCAAAAATTTGCTCTAAAATTCTGAGATCAGAACATAAACATATATTTTTCTTTTTTTACCAAATTTCTGTTTCTGGTCTCAGGAAACTTGGAACACCAAAAAAAGAATAATATCTCGACAAAAATCCTGTTTTGTTCCCAACTTTTTGGGAACAGAAAACAGGAATCTGGCAACAGAAACACTAAACAAAGGGGCGTTAGTTCAATTGTTTGGCACAATACCTAAGGCATCAGTGTAGTAGAATCCGGAGTTAGGATCATAGTAACAACCATTGCTTTGGTTGTAGTAATAACCCGATGTGCTGTTGTACTCCCAGTCTGTTAAAATCAGAAGCGGTATTAATTAAAATCGTATAATAAAGTGTGTATCTATATCTATATCTATCTATCTATCTATCTATCTATCTATATATATATATATATATATTTCTAGAGAAAGATCTGGCCTGGACTATATCTCTCTCTCTCTATATATATATATGTGTGTGTGATTGATTGAAATTTGATATATGAAGTTGACAAAGAAAGATAGTAACAATGTTTATTGGGAGAATATGCAATAGAGAGAATTTGCAGAGAAATTAAAACTAAAGAAATATAGAAATAAAAAATAAATTTATAAAATAATGAAAGTATAATATTAGAAATAGGTAATGTGACATATTCCCGTGGCTAAAGGCAGTATATTGATTTTCTAATTTATAAGTGTAAAAAGATAATATATAATACCTTGACCGTCCTCTTGAGGAGGTAATGCTTGACTCGTTGTTATATCCTTTTGATAGCTACGTTTCGCTTTCTGGCAAAAAATTTGTCCAAGCACAATATAATAGTTAGGGACTAGGGCTAAAATCGTAAATTGACACGTCGGCAATGTTTCAATTTAGGGTTAATTGTCTTTTACCCTCCTGTACTTTGATTTCGTTTCGTTTTGTTCCCTTTACTTTAAAAACCTAAACTTTACTCCTTTCTACTTATAATAAATAAGTGTTTTTTTTTTAAAAAAAAAAAAAAACCCCTTAACGGAAAGGTTAAAAATTGGTCAAATTAAATTTTGCATCTAAATTTCACATGAGATGGACAAAAATTCTCTTTATTTTAACTTTAGTTTTATTTTTTCTTTATTAAAAAAAGGAAAAGAAAATTTGAAATAGAGAGAGAAAGAGACATATAAAGAGAAAATGCTATTTTTTTTTTCCTTCTATTATCTTTAAATGTTAAACCAAATTTAAAAAAAAATATAATTAAGTCATTATATATTTTGAATAAAATGCGAGTTTCCTGACTTCGATTTATGTAAGAGAGAGAAGCCAGCAAGCGTGTGCGCGCGCGCACAGAGAGAGATCGATCCTGACTTCATTTAGGTAGCGTTTGCTTTCATGAAATTGGATTCTAGGAATTGGAATTAGAGATGAATGCATGTAAATTCGAATTTGATTCCAATTCCGAGGCTCTAATTACATGAAACCAAACACTACGTTCAGTAAACAGATTTTATTGATTGCAATCACAAAATGTAACGGCGCCACCTCTAAAGGCGGCAAAAAATGCTTTCTTTAGATATATTTATCGTACCTACGGCACGCATATAACATTACAAGCAAATTTCTTAGGCCAAGAAAGCAAAAACCCAACTTTTCTTTTTTTATTTTCCTTTTTTTTTTTTGTATACAAGCATTCAATTGCACGAGTGATGAGACACCGGAGTAAAAAAGCTAAGGCGGTGTTTGGTTGCACAGAATTGGAGGCCTGGAATTGGAATTAGAAAAATCCAAAAATTAACATTCGTTCATTTTGAATTCCAATTCCAGGCTTCCAAACACTACCCAAGAGCAATCAATTGAATCTCAACTTCATAAAAAAGATGTAGTGGAATTCAACTATTTGTTGAATGAGAAAATAAGTACTCACAGCTTCAATTTGTTCGAGAGCCCGCGCTGCATCCTTTGCCTCTTTGTCCTTGGCGGCTTTCTCTTCCCTCATGGTGTTAAGCCTCTTTGCCACACTTTCCTTGTGGCGTTGGCCGAGTTCATGGTTTCTAATACTCGTTGGATTGTTTGATATGAAGATTTTGCAGAAATCACACCATTTGTTACCCTGACTAACCCAATACTGCAAAGAAAGAAAAAACAATGAGAAAAAACCATGAATTGTAGCATATAGAGCTTCTCACACTAGGAGAAGAAAGGAAGAAGACTGTAGGAACCAATGAGCCTAACCCACTCTCAAAAGACGCCTTGAGAGAGGAGGATTGCCCTCGGGTTTATATATAGCTCGGGATTAGGTAATACAAGCGATGTGGGATTCAACACACCCCCTCATCCGCGGGGTTGACTTTGACAAACCACTGCGAACAGATATCGGGGGGTCCAACATCAATGTAGAATCAAACACGCCCCCTCACGAGCAGAGTGGACTTTGACAAACCACTATAAACGGATATCGGGGACCATCATTGATGTGGGATTCAACAAACCCAACATCACACAAAAGTCTAACTCTAATACCATGTAGAAATGCAGTAGGCCAAAGTCATTCTCAAAAACGCTTTGCAAGAGGAGGATTGCTTTCGGCATTAGATATAGCTCAGGATCAGGTAACACAAGCGATGTGAGATTCAACAAAGAAGAAGAAGAAATAATGTAAAAATTAAAAATAAAAAATAATTTAAAAAAACAAAAACAAAATAGCCCTGTATAATATTATGGATAGAGCACATGATTTTTTTTTTGTCCATTTTGGATGAAAATATTAAGAGAAGGATTATTTAAAACTCAATGTATATTTAGAGGGTTTAAATTGAAATAGACTAAATTTATTGGACTATATAAAAATTTGTCAATACTTAAAAGGTTGAAAATAGAATTTGCCCTTTCAAAAAACCGTCCTAATTTGTAACATAGATTGATGGATTATAACCTATCTATCCAAATTTTCTCAACACACTATTAAATTCTGTTGGATTAAGAGGTCGTTTATATGTTGATAACACTAACACATCTCTACATTAGGGAACAAACTTTTTGATTTGCAGCAAAGTACTTTTTTGGTCAATTGAATTTTCTTTTTAAATCATAAAAAATATTTAAAAAACAAAAAAAAAAAACGATGCCTTAGGTGGCTTTTGGTTAGAGTTTCTATTCTTCTGTTTCTACTTCTAATAAATTGGGATAAGATGAGATGGGAATTTTATTATCGTTTTGGAGTATTCCAGAAATAGAAACATATTTGGTAATAACCATTTTCCTAAAATTGTTTCTTTTAATTTATAAGAGCAAAAATAAGAAACACATTTGGTTGCAACATTTGCTCTTTTTTTTTAAAATGCATTGGTGGCGGGCGTGATGGTGGCGGCCAATGGGGTGGTGATGGTGGCCAGCAGGATGATAGTGGGAATAATTTTGTGGAAGTGAATAGGAATCAACATGTTTTGTTGTTTCTCATATTCTTAAAGATTTCAGAAAATAGTCCAAATTACTCCCGAAAAATTTGGGAACAAACGTGTTTCTGTACATTGATCCTAAAATTTTTGGAGCGGGAACAGAAACAATAACCGAACGGGCCAGTAAACTATGGCGTTAAACCTAATTATGACAAAAATTAGCTCTTACTTGATAAAAAAAAATCAATGAAAACAAGATACATGGAATGCTTTTAGTGAATGCTGGAACCAGTAACGAAGACTCAAACAAGGTTCAAGCAGTTCTTATTGTTGTTCATCAATTTTTACAGTGAGAAGGCAATTGGAAGCAACTTTGATCATCAATTAATCACAACAAACCAATTCGACTATCACGAGCAATCTGAATTCACTTACTATTTGCAAATAAATAGAGATATATAGAGAGAGAGAGAGGACGATACCTCAGTCATGGCTGCAATCAAGTCTTCAACGGCGAATCCACAGGTTTTGACGGCGAGAATCGAGATACAACAGTAATTGAAGTTCCGTTCAATGATCAAAGCAGATGATTAGAACCCTAATTTACTCCAATTCTCTCTCTCTCTCTCTCTCTCTCTCTTCTGTCGACGGATCCGAGAAGTCATTGTAGAACCAGCGTACGACAAATCCACGATCGTACGATTTAAGCCGTTCGATTAAATTGAATCGACGGTGGATATTCTATCAGTCATCCGTTCTTCGAAGCGACGTCGTTTAAGCTTTTCCGCTCTGATTGTTCTCTGCAACTAGTCGGCCTGAGAGAGAGAGAGAGAGAGAGAGAGAGAGAGACTTTTCATGGTGGATTAGGGTTTTTTAGAGAGAGAGTTTTCATGGTGGATTAAGGTTTTTTAGAGAGAGAATCTAGAGAGAGAGTTTTCATGGAGGATTAGGGTTTTTTAGAGAGGGAATCTAGAGAGAGAAAGTGGGTGGTCTGTCAATTGATTCATTATTTTAGAAGAAATAGTGGGTTTTTGGGGAGAGAGAGAGAGATTTTCATGGAGGACTAGGGTTTTTAGAGAGAGAATCTAGAGAGAGAAAAGGGAAGATCGATCAATCTAGAGGGAGAGGATGGATCAATCGTTCTTGCTGATGCTGTCGAACCTTCTACACCTCCAGAACAATCTAGACCCGACCACCTCCTTCCTCTCCGATTCAACCACCACCGCCGCCTCCTCCGCTTCTCCGGCCTCCCTCCTCGCTTCCACGTCAGCCGCTCCCCTCCTCTTCTTCACCATCGCCTCCGTCCTCTCTTACGTCGCCTCCGCTCACCCCAAATCTTCTGCCTCTTCCTCCGCCACTCCCGACGGAACTAAATCCGCTTCTTCAGCCGCAGCCGCCGCCAACAACAACACCTCCCAATACTCCGTCTCCGCCTTCCGAGCTTTCTCCACCGAACACATATGGGACATGGAAGCTCCCGCACGCGACGCCCAGTGGCGGGCCCTGTACGGCCTCTCGTACCCTGTCTTCACCACCGTCGTCGAGAAACTCAAACCCTACATCGCCATGTCGCAGCTCTCCCTCCCGTCCGATTACGCCGTCGCGATGGTCCTCTCCCGCCTCTGCCATGGCCTCTCCGCCAAAACCCTAGCTTCCCGATACTCCCTCGAACCCTACCTCATCTCCAAGATCACCAACATGGTCACCCGCTTACTCGCCACCAAGCTTTACCCGGAGTTCATCAAGATCCCCGTCGGCCGGCGGCGTCTCCAGGAGACCACACAGGCGTTTCAGGAATTCACCTCCCTCCCAAACATCTGCGGCGCGATTGACGGAACCGCCGTACGCCTCCACCGCCTCCGCTCCGATGTTCCCAACCCCTCGACCTATTACTCCCGCCATGGATTTCCTTCGGTCCTCCTTCAGGTGGTCGCCGATCAGAAGAAAATTTTCTGGGATGTTTGCGTGAAGGCTCCGGGAGGGATCGATGACGCTGCACATCTGAGAGACTCGTTGCTCTACAACGGATTAATCTCCGGCGATATCGTGTGGGATAAAGTCATCAACGTGAGGAATCACCCGGTGAGACCGTACATTGTCGGAGACTGGAGCTACCCTCTGTTATCCTTCCTGCTGACGCCATTTTCATGGAACAGAACCGGTTCTCCGGCACAGAACGCCTTCGATGAAGCCCTAATGAAGGGGAGGAAGATGGTGGAGGAAGCCATTGGACTTCTCAAAGGTAGGTGGAAGATACTTCAAGAACTGAATGTGGGTCTGAACCATGTTCCTCAGACGATCGTCGCATGTTGTGTGCTGCACAATCTCTGTCAAATCGCCCGAGAGCCGGAGCCAGAGCTGTGGAAGGAGCCGGAGGAAAGTGGGTCGCAGCCGAGGGTGCCGGAAACCGAGAAATCTTCATATTACTATGGAGAAAGCTTGAGACAAGCATTGGCTGATGATTTGTACCAGAGGCTTTCATCAAGATGATGACTTTTTTTTTCTTGAATTTAACCCTGTAATAATTCAAATTTTCTTATTTCAAATTCGAATTCTCTTTTGAAACATGAATTTGCATTCAAATTTTTAATAATTTGAGCACTTTTTGATTATCAAATGTAAGAATTACATTGCATTACACCATGTTTTGATTGACATTTGAAAAAAAAAAAAAACAGAATCTAGTTGTTCTTGTTCTAATTTGATTATAAATTTACAAATGGGGGAAAAATTTGGTGTTCAAGATTTAGGAACAGTTCTGTTTGGAACTCCACGGAGCAATTTGAGGAATCCTAAAAAGCTTAGCTTGCCGTCGGTATGTCTGATCCAGTCACGTAGAACAGCATGAACTGGGACGGAAGAGCTCACTCCAAGTTCCTGCAAAAAAAAAGAAACAAAACCAGAGTTTATTTTTTTGTTTTATTATTGGGTTCAACAGAAATTTGTGAAGAATTCTGTTCTGTTCTGTTCTGTTCTGTGCCTAAGAAGTGTTTTTGAGGTTTTTAAGAATAAATTTCCAGGATCAGAACAGAAACAAATCTTTTAGGTGGTATTTGATTTAGTGTTTCTTGTTTTCAGAAGATAGAAATATGGGAACAATTCAATTATTTCCAAAAAGAATGTTCTGAAAATCGAAGATCAGAATAGTAAAAGTTTTTATTTTTTTATTTTTCTGTTCCGGTATTCACACTTCTGTTCTCATCTTTCTGGAAATAAAACCAGAAATATGGAAACAGAAAACAATAACAAACAGAGCCTTAAGTTTCTTCTTTTTTCTTCCAATGTTTTTGAGAACCCTAGACAAACAGTCTTACGTTTCTGTTCCCAGAATAAAAATTTGGCAACAATCTATATTATGAATCACGACGGTATCTGAAATTATTTTTTAATTGATTGTCGAGATTTATTTTTGGTTCCAAGTTTTTTGAGAACAGAAACACCAAACAAACCAGGCCTTAAGTTTTCCCTTTTTTTTTTGTTCCAAGATTTTTGAGAACAGAAACACCAAAACAACCGGGGCCTTAACTTTCCTTTTCTTTTTGTTTTTGTTCCAAATTTTTGAGAATAGAAACACCAAAACTTACAGAAGCAAGTTCCTCAATGACAATGGCCCTGTTCCCATCTTTCTCAAAGATCTCGTATGCAGCACGGGCGTCTTGTTCCCAATGATCCAACGCTTCCAGCTGATGAACACTCAACGCAGCCCCACAGAACTCATCGAAATCCATCCTTCTGTATTGAAGTGCATTTAACTGCCATACAAATGTGTATATATATATACAAATATTATTAGATAGTAAAAGCTACATAGACCGTGTTTGGCTGCATGAAAAATTGGAGCCATGGAATTGGACACATGTAAAGCCATTGAATTCCAATTCCGAGGCTCAATTGTGTGCTCCCAAACGCTACCTAAGGGAAACTGTCATAAATACATACACATAATATATACATATATTTGTGTAGTGTATATATGTATATCTGTTCACATATACATACATATGTATATAAGTATGTATATATACGTATATGTATGTATTATTAGATAGTAAAGCTATAGAGAGGTATGAAACATGAATTAATTTAAGGCCGTGTTTGGTTGCATGAAAAATTGGAGCCACTGAATCAGAAATGAATGCCTGTAAAAAATAAAAACCGGGTTCGTTTTGAATTCCAATTCCTTGGCTTCAATTTTGTGCGGCCAAACGCTGCCTAAATGGAAATATAGAATTTTTTCACTACCGATGGGAGAAAATCAGGGATTCGAGACTCATTCATGGCTTCCGTCGCATTTTTCATCAAAACCTGCTCAGAACAACAAACAAAACCATTAAAAAAAAATTAAAAAAAATTAAAATATGGACCCGAAAAAAAAAGAAAAATACCGTTTTAATATTATCCAAATTTATGCTGCCGTTTTTGTTCGGTTCCAATAATTTAAACTGCTCCTTTAAATAGAAGCGTTCATCGGCATTCAATGTCTTGGACAACGCCTGCAATGGAGATGCAAAAATAATAAAAAAAATTCAAATTTATGATCGGCAACAAAAACAAAAATATGAGAACAAAAAATATATATATTTCACTTTTGCTCCCATTTTGAGGTACCAAAAATTAATCTGTTCCCAGAAAACTCAGTACAAAGACGACAACAACAACAAAAAAGGAAATAGGAGAACAAGAACAGTAAACAACCGCAACCTAAAACTTCACACAAGCACAATTTCTAATCAAAACCGAAAAATGGGTTCAGAGCATTTTGACAAAAAGATTTTATTTCTGTTCCAAAAAAAAAAAAAAAACATAAAACTCAGAACAAGAACAGAAAATCCAAGAACAAGTTGTACACACCCGTAAAGCAGCCTTGCGCAGAGACGACGATCTCATATACGCTTTCATCATTCTAAATATCAAAATATCAAGCGGAACTTTCACATCACAGTAATTCCTAATCCATGGATGACCTGCCAAAAATAAAAATAAGAAAATATAGAGGATATATATATATATATATACATTATACACAATATATATATATACACATACTTAGAGCCTGAGCAGCAGTCAACCGTTTTCTTGGATCTTTATTCAATAACCGTTTAACAAAATCCTTAGCTTCTTGAGACAAAGAAGGCCAAGGTGTTTCATCAAAACTAGGATCAGCTTTTAGGACAGCTCGAAAAATACCACTCTCGGTTCGTGCCCAAAAAGGACGGCTCCCGCATAGTAAAATATAGGCTATTACGCCTATACTCCAAACATCGGCCTCAGCACTGTATGATCTGTGTAAAACCTCAGGCGCCACATAGTATGCACTTCCGACAATGTCATTGAGTTTTTCATCTGCACAATTTAAAAAAAAAAAAAAAAAAAAACTCAAAAAAATTGTAATCTTGTGTTAGAATATGATAAAATTAATGTTGTAAGAAAGAGAGACTGACCGGGTCTGACAAAATCCGATAAGCCGAAGTCTATGACTTTTAATGGGGAGTTTTCATCCTTTGATGTAAACAAGAAATTCTGAAGAGAGAGCGAGCGAGAAAGAGAATTAAGGGTCTGTTTGTTTACACAATTAAGCACTCAAAATTGAATACATTTAAGGTTATATTCTTATCCCTTGTCAAAGGAACGTTATTTTCCCTCCAGTTTAAAGAAAAACGAGAGAAAGGAAAATCGTTAACCTATCTAATTTACTATTTTACCCTCATATATTATAAAAATAAATTAACGATTCTATAATCAAGAGTATAACTGTAATTTTAGCATCTCTCTTAAGAATCCTCCCTTGTTTTCCTTCCAATTTTCGACACTTAATTTAAGTTTTACCAAACAAGACCTAAGCTAAATGTTTTTCAAGCGGAAGGCGAAGAAATTAATATGCGGGAGATGGGGTTGCTACCTCTGGTTTAAGATCCCGGTGAACCACACCCTGGAGATGACAAAACGATATGACATTTAAAATTTGCAACATGATAGCCTTTGCGTCGTCTTCTGAATATTTCCCGCCCCTATATAAATTAGAATTAACAACCGAATTAAAAAAAAAAATAGTAGATTGTTGAATTTATCTAGTTAATATCAACTAGATTGAATCTATGTCGTGAATGTTAACTCGATGTTGAATTTGCATTTCATATTTACAGTTAATGTTAACTAAAATCTAGGTACCTCGCAAGTATTCTATCTAGTAGCTCCCCTCCTTGGCACAACCTGAAACAACGAACAACCGTGTTAATTTCCACGAGGAGCGAGATTTTTCTCTTTTTTTTTTTTTTTTTTTTTTTTTTCTTTTTCTTTCATGTAGCACTCTATTCTACTAGTACTAACGAGAAAAACGTTCAAATTTGTTGTGACGCTTCTGGCCTTTTTTTTTATTTTCTGGGAAGCTTACTCCATTACTATGTAGACGTTATCATGGTCTTCAAATGCGTCGTAGAAATGTACAAGGTTTTCATGTCCAACCAATGCGCGTAATATTTTCACCTCTCTTCTTACATCCTCGATCGCAATTGCTGTTGTCATCTAGAAAAAGAAAAACGAGATATTATATATATATACACACACTAGGGTATTGCCCGTGAATTTAAATAATTAAATCAAAAGAAAGAAAAATAGGATAAGCATATAATTAAGAGAAGGGTGCGCGAGCAAAGAGGGGAATAAGCGAGCATGGGTGGCGATGATGATGGCTTGTAGTTTGTGAGTGAGCGTGTGTGCGTGAGAGAGATTAGGCGGCGATTAATCATAATGTGAAAATGTTGTTTGATCACAACTATTGGATTAAAAATCTAATCCAACGGTGTAAAATGTATCTGGAGACAAAAATTAAGTTGTTTTATTATATAGAAATACACGCACATATACATATATCATCCACGGTTACATACACAACTGAAAATATAACTATGATACTAACACAACATAGAAGACTAAGGATCTGTTTGGTTGTCCTTCAATAAGCAAATTATACTATTTTTCAAATAGTCAGTTTATGAATTGTTATAATTCAGTGTTTCAGTCGTAAGTTTTTTTTTGAAAAAATTGCCAGGACAGGCCCTAAGGCACCATTTGTTTAGGCCCCGTTTGATAACCGTTTCCATCTGAGAAATTCCCATTTCATTCCTAGATTTTTGGGATTTCTGTTTGGAAATAGCGTTTGGTAATTTTTGTTCCCGTTCCCATTCTATTCCCATTTGAGAATTGTACCCATTTTTTTCTTAAGAAACAAAAAAAAGTTATTTCTCATTATTTCCATCCCATTCCCAAAACCACTGTCAATGTTCATCCGCCGGCCATCTTCGGCAACTGTCGCCGGTCACCTCCAGCATTGCCGGCCGCCCACCGTCCGGCCACTGTCACCGCCGTCAGGCCAAAACAAAAAAAAAATCTCAAAAAAAAAATAAAAATAAAATTAGGATAAAATCGTTACCAAACGCGATTCTATTCCCAAAATAAATAAAAAAAAAAAATTATCATTATCAAACGCGATTCTACTTCCAAAAAAAAAAAAAAAATTATCGTTACCAAACGTGATTCTACTCCCAAGAAGGAAACAAAATTCTCATCCCATCCTACTGCTGGGATGGGATTGGGAACAGAAACGGTTACCAAACGCCACCTTATTGTTTCCATTCCCTGATTTTTGTTCCCGCTGCCAAAATTTTAGGATTGATGTACAAAAATGCGTTTGATTATTAATGTATAAAAATGCGTTTGATAAACACATTTTTGTTTCCAAAATTTTGGGAGTAATTTGGGAATAATTATTGAATTCCTTAAGAATCTGAGAGAATTAAAAAATGTTGATTCCTATTCACTCCCACAAAATTATTCCCACCACCACCCCGCTGACCACTGTACATTTAAAAAAAAAAATGACAAATGTTACAACTAAACGTGTTTATTATTTCTGTTCTCGTAAATTAAAATAAACAATTCCAGGACAATGGTCGTTGCCAAACATGTTTATATTCCTAGAAAACATAATTCCCATCCTAATTTATTGGAAGTAGAAACACTAACCAAACACTAACCAAATGATTAATCTCATCAATCAGTAATCATAAAATAAAAAAATGAACAAAAGAACAAAAAACATAGCATGATCCTCTTCTTACATATCCCAGATTAAAGAAACAGTTTTTGAGCTAAAAGTTGATTTGAAATTTGAACGACCCAATTAGGACATTATTAAGATTAAGAAAAAGGTAATAAAATAATTCAAACAGGAAAATAGTAATAAAAAGTGAATCACAAAAAAGAAAAAGTTTTCAAAGTAAAGAATAAAAAGCAAAAAGAACAAAAAAAAAAAACCCAAAGATGATCCCCAACAATGAAAAAGAAACATGAAAAATGAAACCAAATTCAAATAATAAATAAATAAAATAAAAAAATTCTGAACCCAAATTTCTATCCAGAATTAAGATATGAATTTCAACAGATCAGCTTCAATGGCGTTCAATTTTTTTCTAGAGAGGGAGAGAGATGAACCTTGGATTTGGGAATGACTTTTACGGCGACCTGCTGACCTTTGAGCTCGCCCTTCTTAGCCATGGCGGAGCAAGTATAGCCGAAATGCCCTCTTCCGACTTCTACGCCGACCTCGTACCTACTCGTGAGCTGCTCGGAGAACCCAAAACTCTTGTCCAATTCCGCCGCGTCGCTCTCATCCCCTTCCGGAATCGTCGCATTTTTCGGCTTCAACCCCCCGTGCCGCCTCCTCAACACCGCCTTGATGTGTTTCGCAGGCGACGGCGGCGGAAACGGCCTCTTGAAGAACCTCCGCGGCGTCGAGTCGGCGGACGACTGGGGCGCCGGAGATTTCTTCGATAAAAAGTAGCGCGCGGGACTGGGACTGTAAAAGGAGAAGAACGGAGACTTCTTAACGGCGTCGGACCCGACGCTGGAGCGGTGATTCGCTCCGTCGCCGTGAGCCGGAGTCTCCGGCGGCTCTAGGATATCTCTGGTGGTGTATGGGTTGGGCCTCGACGGCTTGGAGGTGCAAGTACCCATGGTGCGGCGGTGCCCCCCTCCGATCAGAGACCAGTGGCTGACAGATTCAACGGCGTAAATTCATCGGCGATTACTTGGTATTTTAGCGGCCGAAATTCAAGTTGAAGTTGTTATTTATCAATGTCATGTGATCGGAGACGAAAGAAAGCGAAATATAGAGAGAGAAAGTGAGGTGGGGTTAGAGAGAGAGAACTTTCGCTTTCCCGGTTGATGATAAAAGCCGAAAGTACGCATCCTCTGGTTTTACCTCCTCTGTGATATAAGTTTGCTTAAATTACATTTTACACCCCCAATATTTATATTATTTGAACATTTATACTTTTAAACATTTTACTTCCACTATTTTTCATTTGGACATTTGGAACAAATTAAAGCCAAAATTAAGCATCATTAATTAAATTATTAGTAAAAAAAAAAGTTTTTTCAGTAAACAATCCACAAAATTAAAATTTTAGCCCGTGTAATTCAGAATCGACTGTAATATTTTCATAAGTTCAAAATTACTGTAAAAAAGTCCAAAAAATTATTATGTAGTACAAAAGTTTTTACAATTTTTTAAATGAAAAAATTATAGTTATTTTGGATTTTTAAAAAAATTATTGTAACGCATTGTAGCATTCGGTATTAATATAATTATTGTTGTTTTTGAAATTGTGCTCTCACTACATTGTTTGCATGTGTTGGTGCATAAAACTGATATACACCTCGAGTATGGTCCAGTCGGATGACAGGTGCGTCCTCTTGCTGAGGTGGAGTCGTCGGTTGAAAAGTACTCGCGTGAGCTGTGCTGGGTCCTGGGAGGACTGACCTGCTATGTCCAGAGTCCTGCTCCTCAGGAAGTGTACCTGTAGAAGGCTCATACCGGGGTTTGTCCCGGTAAAGCCCCTCCGGCGTGGTAATCAGTGCTCAGAGAGAAAAAGTACAAAATATAGTAAGGAAACAAATGAACTCGCATGTAATGTAAGTCATTAAAGCGTACCTCGGGCTTACATAACCCCTGATATATATAGGCGTTGGAGATGATTAGTCGGGTCTAAACACGATTAATTAGTCGAAATCTGGTGTTTAACCAATAATCCAGGGCGTTTAGGAGATAATCGTTGGGCTTGGGCTTTTGGGCTCATTTGGCGAAGCCCGCGGGCCTTTATTAGGCCTGCGGCAATGAGCAGGTGGAGGAGAGCGAAGATCCGTGGAGTCCTGGAGAAGAAATAGGGTGAAAAGGGGAGCCGGTCGAGGTGAACGGCTGAGTCCCTAAAACTGATCGCCGAGGGTACGGCGCAGAGCTCAGAGCGACACGTCCCTGCGCGGCTCCTCGCTCTTCTCTGGGTGCAAATGAGATTCCAGGGAGGAGCTGTAGTCGGTGTATGCTCCAGTGTGAAGTTGTGGATTCTGAAATTCGTCCCTGTCATTGTGAGTGTTGACACGTGGCTGAGTCACAAGTGCTGACCCAGAGGTGCCCAAAAATACCTTCATCAGCATGTATTGTTGTGGTAAACCTTGTTGTTATTAAAATTGTCAGTTTCGCTGTTATAGATCATTCGATCTCCAGACTTATTACTAACCAAAATCTTTAGTTAGAGCTACATAGTCCGTTTTCCAGCATCAAAGGCTCAGTCGGTGACAGTGTTCTCACCACACTGTTTGCATGTGTTGTTATAGTAAACTTTATTGTTATTAAAATTGTTGGTTTCGCTGGTATAGATCATCCGATCTCTAGACTTGCTCCTAACTAAAATCTTTAGTTAGTGCTGCACGGTTCGTTTTTCAGCATCAAAGACTGAGGCCAATGACTGTGCCAGAATTTTAATTCTTTTGATTGTTCACCAAAAATTTCAAAAATTAAATAGTATTTATGTTGGCTTTCTTATTTTTTTGTGATCAATTGTCAAAATTGATAATAAAGACTATTAATAAACTTTGAATTTTGTTGATGATCCCTATCAAATGGGTTAGGGTTTATCCTTTCATAAATTAATTGTCATATTACTTAAGTTGCTTAATTTGATTATTCAACAATGGTTCCCGTTATCGCACTCCATCTATATCCTTTCGTTTTCTATTTTTTTTAGTATTTAAAAATTTTAATATGAAAAAAAAAATTAAAATCATAAACTAAAATTTGAGAACAAAAAAAAAAAATTATATTAAAAAAAAAAAAAAGAATTTTGTTCCAGTCGTTTAAAAGGAAAAAAAAATCGTTCTGAAAATAAAAATAGAAATATGAAAGCAAAAAATACGCTTCCATTTTCAAACATAAACACATTTTTTATCCTCGTTCTTTCGTGTGTGTATTTCAAAAATTTTAATATATTCTTTTATTTTTGCATTTCTGATTTTGTTTTGAATTTATTCTCAAATTTTTCTTTTTATTTCGAGAATAAAAATAAACTTTTTTGTTCTTTGTTTTTTCCCTCGTATTAAAAGATTTAAATATTAATTAAGGGATAATACATTTGTAAGAGATCTTAAAATAATAAAAAATTTGGTAAACAATTCACGAAATTAAAATTTTAGATCATGCAATCCGCGTACTGTAATAATTTTCTTGAAATTCAAAGTCACAGTAATACATAAAAATTACTGTAATTTTTTTTTGTAAAAAATTGCAATAATTTTTATGATGCAAAGTGACTATTGGACTTTTGACAGTAATTCAACATTTAAAATTTTTACTGTAATACATGAATTACATGAGCTAAAATTTTAGAACAAAAAATCTGGAAATAATTCCTGGAGAATGTTTTAACTCCTAAAATCATATATATATATATATATATATATATATTATTGTGTCTTTTCTTATTCCAACTTTTCAAGTAGAAAATTGGGATGATATTTAAAGCTCACACTTCTAGGTAGCCAATAACAAGGTGCTTAAAATCTGTCCATGCCAAGGACGACCGTTTGCCCAAAAATTCAGCAACAATTAATAAATAAATAAGAAAAAAATTACAATGCAGCGGCAGTATCGATACAGCTGCTGAAATTACAAGAATTAACTGAAGAATTGCTGAAATTACAAGAATTAACTGAAGAATTTATAAATTTTTAGATGAACTTGTAACTTTTCAGAATAACTTGTAATTTCTTCAAGATGATCTTGTAATTTCAGCGGTTGTATCAGTACAGTCGTTGTACTGTAGTCAAGTCCAATAAATAAAAATAAAATTATTTTCATATAATGCCAGATAATAAGATATTGGAAAGCATGTGATGTGAGCGATAGTCTCAATAATCCAATGAAATAATAATAGTTTTTGGGATTCTAATTCTATAATTTAGAATTAAAATATATGTATGCCATGTGAAACTATTTTTTAATTGGCTTTGTTGTACCGGTTCAGCCTGCAAAACTTACAAGGTCAGTCCAAAGAAATTACAAGATTTTAGACAAACTTACAACTTTTCAAGAAAAATTTAAAACCTGTGTAAAGTTACAAGTTCTCAAACGAACTTGTAATTTTAGTAGAATAACTTGCGACTTTTTTGGGCCGACCTTGTAATTTTTTCAGACTGTATCCAATACAACCAAAAGGACAGCTAGAAAAACTACAATATAACGGTTGTACTGATACAGCCGCTAAAGTTACAAGTTCTACATGAAGAAGTTATAAGTTTTCCCATGAATTTGTAACTTGTAACTTTTCAGAAAAACTTGTAACTTTTTCAAGACGACCTTGTAACTTTAGGGCCCGTTTGGTTAGTGTTTCCATTCCATTCCAACCCAACCCAAAAATTTTAGTTTTTTTTTTAGAACACGTTTGGCAAACATAAAACTCAACTCAACGCAATCCAAAAAATAAGAATTGATTCTTAAAATCCTAAAGAAATCATAAACAAAAAAAAATTATTTTTTTTTGTGCCCAAAAAACTCAACCCAAAGTTCTCAACTTCCGTCTTCATCTACCGGCCGACCACCACCACCCGCCACCACCGGCCACCGTTCGACAACCGTCGTCGGCCACCTCCGGCGACCGGCCGGCCTCCTCCGCCACCGTTGCTGCCAAAACAAAAAAAAAAAAAATCTCAAAAAAAAAAAATAGTTTTAGGATAAAATCGTTACCAAACACGATTCTATTCTCAACACAAAAAAAATTGTCGTTACCAAACGTAATTCTGTTCTCAAAAGGAAACAAAATTCTCAACCCAACCCAACCCATCCCAGTTGGGTTGAGAAAGGTGGGAACACTAACCAAACGCCACCTTAGCGGCTGTGTCGGTATAGCCGTTGTATTGTAGCCAAGCCCTTTAATTTATTATACAAAAATGGCGATATAAGAGGTTTAGATATTTCTTAGTTGTTTGATATCTCAAGAGATTAAAAACGATCCAAATTAATACTATTAAAGATATTTTATATAAAATATTATGTTTAATATTAAAGTTGATCTTTTTATTTCATTATCTAAATACTATTTTTTTTCAAATTAAAGTTATTTTTTTTTTAGTTTGTGCCTTCAGGCACAGGTGGTTATATGTTGGTCTATTTATAAATTAGGATCGAAAAATATTTTAACGATCGAGATTTAAATATTAAAAAAATGAATTATTGAGATTGAACTTGTGCAACCTACTCGATGACATAAATAAAAAGATAAAAATCTGTTAAAATTTCACACTTCCACTTAATTATATGGGATAATTGGTTGATACTCCATGTTAGAAAGTTTAATTCATAATTTATTATAAAAAAAAATTAAAAAAAAAAAAAAAAAACACTCAATTTTTATCATTAAAATTAAAATAGGTCATTACTTGCAAGCCCATATTGAGAAAATATCATCTATATATTTATTTTTTAAGATAAACCCAAATATATATTCTCTCACTATATCAACAACAACATAATAAATGGGGGAATGTAATTGTTACTGCCCAGTAACAATGATAATAGTAACATAATAAATGAGGTGATGGAAATGTTGTTGTACAGCAATAATGTCAACAATAACATAATGAATAGGGGATATGAATGTTACTGTATAATAAACAATTGCCATATATGTCAATTAGGTTTTTCTCTAAACTTAAGAATGAATTAGTAATGGACTTGGGGCCCATTATAAAATACCCTTTATTCTATTTTAATTTTAAACTGAGTATAAATCCTTTAATTATGGGTTGCTTTGTATTTTAATCCCTTGATTAATGTTGTCTTAGATCTCCAATCAAATGCTTTTATTTAAAGTTTGCACATTAGTATCTGACACCACCCTCTGTCCCTATCCGTCACCGCCTACAGCCACTGACTGTAGGACTTAGGCCTCCGGTCATCGAAGTCTGGCCACTTGCCAACGATTTTTTTTTTCCAGCTGTGTAACTATTATTTTGGTTTATATTTTAGTTAAATTTATTTTTAGTTGCATTTTAATATATTTTTTTGTTAAATTTTCAGTGTAATT
Organism: Eucommia ulmoides; assembly: GCA_016647705.1. Lineage (NCBI taxonomy): Eukaryota > Viridiplantae > Streptophyta > Magnoliopsida > Garryales > Eucommiaceae > Eucommia > Eucommia ulmoides. The sequence continues at coordinate 2,589,993 of CM028341.1, forward strand.
TTTAGTTACATTAAATAATTTTCTGACAACCAGCAAGCGAAAAAATTAGTTGAATGTAACTAAAAAGGAAGGTATATTAAAAAGATGTTACTAAAAAAATAAGTTAAAAGTAACTAAAAAAATATATATGACGACCGGTGATGGCTGGACCGGATTCTAGTGGCCGACGGCAGTGGAGCGGCGGTTGGTGACGCAATGCAACCCTAATTGAAACATTAGTATTTTCATTAACTTTAATATATGGGACTACAACTAAGTAGTTATTTAATTTAAGAGATTTTATTAATTTTGTGTTATTATTAGGATCTTCCATCAGTTATCCCTAATTATATTTTGTACCCTCCCAAGTTTTCTGAGTGCATTTTAATAATTATTTTATTATTATTTTTTACATTTATAAGTTTAAAAATTAATATAATGACTTTAAACACAAAAAATCCTAATTAATATAAAAACTATTAAAATATTATTTTCATAAATTTAAAAAAAATATATACGAACCAATAATTATTCAAATAAAATTAAAGGCAAGTTAACAAGAAATCCTCGTGAGGACAAAACTACCAAATACATATTTTTTAAACATATATTACAAAATTGTCATTTGTCTTTTTGTGATGATTTTGCCCATCGTATTATATTCAACACGCTCTCTTGTTGAATAATATCTCAAATTATTTTTTAATTTTTCTATTCAAATTGATAATTCTTTATTTACATTTATATGCTTGATTTTTCCCAAAACAAACCAATCATCAAATCAATACTTTCAAAATTCTCACTGCAAATCGCCCAGAATTGGTGTGGAATTTGCAGTGCATTCTAAAAATTGCTCGAAATTGCCTTATGATACTCGTAAGATGGTGCGAAATACACTTTTCCATGTAATCACCAAAATCCTCCTCCAAGAAAAAAAAATAAAAAATAAAAAAAGGAAAAGCTTTACATCATCAATAAAACAGAGGTGCAGCATAAAATCCTCTGCCTATTTCCACCACCAACATCCGAATCGATTTGCCCCATCTAAGGATTTGCAAAGGCAGTGTCGACTCAAGGATTTGTTCAAGATCGAAGGATTTGTAGAGGCAACCCGACCGATAATTTGAGGAACAAGAGATCGAGAGACGAGTTGAATTGCAGTTACTTTGAGAGATTTACAGAGGCAGTGTCGATTAACTCCAATTGCATCTTCATGGTTGAGGATGTGAAGCAAGCCAATTATTGCTCCCAAATGGGCATCAAGAGGGCTATTGAGAGACTTACAGAGACAATGTCAGCTAACCCTAGCTGCGTCTTCATGATTGAGGACGTGGAGCAAGCTGATTATTGCTCCCAAATGAGCATCAAGATGGCTATTGAGAGGGGAACGATTGCAATGGAGGAACGGTTGCTGTGAAGGAAGGAGGAACGATTGCAGTGAAAGAAGGGTAAAATGGGCAAACCAAAAAATTTAGGACTATTTGGTACAAAATAACGTCTTTTTTATGATTATTATGTGAAAAAAAATAAATTGTGGGGTCATACAGTAGATTTTGTCTTTTACTTAGACTTTTTTGTATTTTTCCAAATGACAAAATAGCCAAAGACGAACACAAAACAACATAAGTTTTGGTAGAATATTTGCAAATTATATTACATTATCCTTTTTTAAAAAAAATAAACATGACAAATCTTATGACATAATATTTTCAACCTAAACCACCCAACTAAAATAATAATAATAATAATAATTAAAAATAAATAAATCAAATCATAACAGTCAATTCTAAGAATTCTTTAGAAGGGGTGTGTCTATATATATATAACTAGTTTTAGACCCGCATAACTTGCGGGTCTAGAAAAAATCATATTATTATATATTTTTTATTTGAATATTACACGTACAATAATTGATCGTTTAATTTTATATTTAATTTATCTTATAAAAGTATGAAGAAAAAAAAAATTAATACTGAAAAATAAAAATAAATTATAAGCTAAAAAACAAATAATGTCAACCTCTGAAATAATTATTGTTCGTCACTCACATTTATTTTTAGAAAATAGTATATAATATGTAAATAATCTCCTAGATGATTTTTAAAATTTTCTATTTTCTTTAAGTAATAGTTTTAAAATAACTAATTGATGGAGAGATATAATTTTATTTTAAATGGTTGGAGAGGGAGAGGAAAATGAAGTGATAAGGTTACGTATAATTAGTTATAATGAAAATAATTTTCAATTAAAATATGAATAAATTTCAGTGAAGGTTTTAGTCATTGTCATTGGAAAAAACTTATAATGATATCCCCAGTCATTTGAAAAATATCTCCGACCATCATTTCTTTTGATATTAAATATAAAATTACATATTTATCATTGATACTATATTATTAAAAAATTAATTAAAATTATCTAATAAAAAATTACTCTTATAACCCTCTTAAAAGAATTACAATTTTGATTTTTAAATTATGTTTATGTAAATATATTTATAATTTTTTTTAATAATTTTTAGATCAAATGATGGTTACTACATTTTTAAAGTTTTAAAAAGTACTTCATGTGATTTTTCAAAATTTAAAATTATTATAAAAATTAAAAATTGTTGATTTATATAATACATTTTTTATTCTAACTTTTTTTTTTTCTTTTTTCCTTTTTGGGATTAAACGATAATTTTTTGTGTTTTTTTAGTACTTAAAGAGTACTTGCTGCTGAAATTTTTAAATTTAAAATTACTCTAAAATTAAATATTTTTTTATCTATGAAATTTAATTACACTTCATATATAAGTTGTTTAATTTAGTTTTTTTTTTGAATTATTTGGTGAAGTTTTTATATAAGATTTTATTTACTAATATTTTCACTTGGTTAAATGCAATAGGTTTGTGGATTTTTTATTTGTAATTATAACTATTTCTTTAAATTAAAATAATTATAGATTTTAATATTATTATTTTTTTTTTGTGAAATTTTCAAAATGCTTGAAGGAGACTTATTAATGAAAAAAAGATAAAGGAAAAAAAAAACATAAGAATTTAGGAAGAGGTGGTAATAATTAATGAAAAAAAAAAAAACTCACCGAAAGACTTGAAGGAGTCATTCTCAAATCTCATTGAAAACTTCTCTTTTTTTTTTTTCACTTTTATATATTAGTATTAGATATTAGATTATAAGGGGTTTTGACACTTCTAACCATTGAGGTTTGACAAAAATCTCACTTCGGTCCCCATAGTTTGAATTTCAACATGTAACACCAAAGTTCCTTAATCATCTCAGTATAGTCCAGGTCATTAGACCCATTGCAATTTTAAACAAAAAAATGGTCACCTATCGTGCTTTTAACTGTTTTTAAGAAGTTTTATGAGTAATTCTAGCCTTCTTCCCTCCCTTCTTTTTGGCCCAATACTCATATACATATATATATGGTCACCTGTCGTGCTTTTGACTGTTTTTAAGAAATTTTATGGTTAATTCTAGCCTCCTTCCCTCCCTTCTTTTCGGCTCAATACTCATATATATATATATATATGCACACACGTGTGTGTGTGTGTGTTGTAGAGAATTTTGTGAGGGAAAAAAAAAATAGGTTAAAAATGTTCATAAAGTCCCCTTGAAAGTAATTTGGTACTCTACAATTAACTTTTTATCGTCCAAAATTATAATGGAGTTATTGATTCGGACTAAAATCATCTGATTACGAAACTTCAACGTATTATGTGCTCAAATGCTTTAAGGACTAAAAATGTTTTAGTATTTTTATTATCATTTTTGAAAATACAAAAATACCATACCAAAAAAAAATAATTATTTTTAATCTCATTTTTTTTTAAAAAAAATAAATTTATACTTGAATATATTTAGAAAAATCAAGATCAACGAAAAATTAAAAAAATCACATAACTCCCCTATAACTTATATCTCTAAAAAAATATTTAATCGCCGTCAATCAAATTTCTAAATCTGCCGTTAAATTCAATATCTTGAGATTTTTAACACCAAAATCTCAAGTTATGTACTCCATACGGTACCTCTAGCATTTCCTAATCAATCAACTAAAATTGTACAATCAAATTTCTAAATCTGCCGTTAAATTCAATATCTTGAGATTTTTAACACCAAAATCTCAAGTTACGTACTCCATACCTCTAGCATTTCCTAATCAATCAACTAAAATTGTATAAGCTTTATAAAAGTCCAAACAACTTGATTGTTGGACTTAGAAACACCCCCCAACCCCCCAACCCCCAACCCACCCCCTCTCTTTGGTTCCTTAAAGAGTCTTCAAAATTATTAATTATTATTTTCTTTCATCATTAGATTACTACATCTGTCTTATATCAGTGGGGGGATCCCCACCCCACCCCACCCCCAACAATATTAAGCCCTAATTTGTCAAAGACATCATCAAGTTGCTTTGATACATAGGGAACCAATTTAGACCATTATTTGCTAATAGGGGTTCACTTAATTTATACGTTATGTGTCTCTCTCTATGATCCCCACCCCCACTATGCCAGGTCGGGACTTTAATTAGGGTATTACAAAAAAATATTAAGCTCTAGCCTGACCCGGCTCTATGATCAGGCCTTATTTTCATGCCCAAGCACGGTCTCTCTCTATGATCCCCCCCAACTAAATACTAAGGGTGGTCATGGGCAGGGCCAGGCCGGACTTTAGGTAAGGTATTACAAAAAAATATTAGGTCCTAGCCTAACCCGGCTATATGATCAGACCCTACTTTCATGCTCAAGCCCGATCTCTCTCTATGATCCCCCCCACTATTTAGGGGTGGTCATGAGCCGGGCCGGACTTTAGTTAGGGTATTACAAAAAAATATTAGGCCCTAGCCTGACTCGGCTCTATGATTAGGCCCTACTTTTATGCCTAAGCCCTGCCTTAGGGCTAGCCCGACCCTATATATATATATATATATATATAATTTAAAAAATAAATACTACAATATAAAATCAAACCAAACTAATATTGTCATTCACATTTACATGAAATCAAACCAAACTAATATCGTCAAACTCACCAAACCATTATCGTCAAACCCACTAGAGTTGGATTTGCTTAATGTCCATACACACACATATATATAATTTTTATTTTTTTTTAATTAATAGTCCTCAGGCCGGGTCAGGTTGGCCTCAAAAAAAATTGGGCTTGTCCAAGCTCGACCCTAAATTTGATCGGACCTAAAAACTAAAACCCAAACCCTAAAAAAATGGGACCGGGCTTGGTAGGCTGGGCTGGCCCCGGGCCCATGACCACCCTTACTAAATACACTCATTGCCAAAACTAATAATTATCCCCAAAAAAAAACAAAAAACAAACAGTTTCTAGGTCGTGTTTGGTTGTATGAAATTGAAAATTTACATATGTTCATTTTCAATTTTATGATCTCTGAACTAGGTTGTCAAATGTTGTTACCGAACTAGGTTGTCAAATCCCGGTACTGAACTAGGGTGTCAAAAATGCCACTGAACTAGGCTATCAAGTATCGACTAGGTTGCCAATAGGGATGGCAGATGCTTTCGGGTTCAGTACGGTTTCATATAAAACCAAAACCAAACCAAAATCGTTAGAAATATATCAAATGAAAACCGCAATCAAAATCGCCCTTTTTTTTAAAACGGTTTTAAAACCATACCATTTAAATTTATACAAAACCAAAACCACAACCGTGAAACATTTTAAGATTTTTTAATTTTATAAAAACCCAAAATAAAACCAAAATCGCGAAATCACAGACTGTTTTTTTTATTATATAAAAACAAAAATATAACTAAAATACAACAACAACAACAACTACTAAGTTTTTGTTCCACTTATGTAGGGTCGGTTACATGACCCTTGATCAATCACTATGACTTAAATGGATTCATGTAACTAACCCTACATAAGTGGGACAAAGACTTAGTTGTTATTGTTGTATTTTAGTTATGTTTTTGTTTTTATATAAAAAAATAATGGTTTGTAATTTCGCGATTTTGGTTTTGTTCTTGATTTTTATAAAATTGAAAAATCTTAAACAGTTTCGTGATTTCGCGGTTTTAGTTTTGATTTTGTATAAATTTAAATAGTATTTTTTTTTTTTTTTTTTTTTTAAAAAGGCAATTTTGGTTGCAATTTTGGTTTGACATAACTAAAATATAAAACGTAAATTCTAAAAAACAAAACCAAATCCCAAATAACCATCAGCTCGATTTTTTATGGCATCCCTAGTCATCAATTTGAACTAGGTCGTCAAATTGTGGTACTAAATTAGACTGGCAAAAAGGCAAAAAGGTTACTGAACTAGGCTGTCAATTATTGGTATTAATTGAAAGGGCAACCATAATAAGAGTATAAGACCAATAAGATTAATCCTACTTCTTGTTGTCTGTTTGTGGCCATTATGTGGAAAATTTGGAAAGATGGGAACAAGGAGGTTATTGAAGAAATCTCCCAAGACTCCACCTTCATCGTTTCTAGAATTTACCGCCTTGCACGGGATATGCTAGAAGCGTTCTATCCTGTCCAAACCTGTAATGGCACCCATGTTTACTATGAGACTAATTGGACTCCTCCTCTTGTAGGTGTTTTTAAGCTTAATACTGATGGGAGTGCGTTTGGCAACCCAGGAAAAAGAGGATTTGGTGGTCTTATTAGAGACATGGAGGGCGAATGGATAATTGGCTATTTTGGACACCTCACCCCGTGCTCTAGCCTGAAAGCAAAAATCAGAGGGATCCATGCAGGCCTCTGCTTGGTGATTTCGAGGGGTTTCACTAAGGTGGTCGTTGAATCTGACTGTTAGGGAGCTATTGATCTTATCAAAGGGGATTGCCCGGAGACTCACCTCTTGAGGGGATGGGTTATGGAATGCAAACATATCATTGAGACACACGAGCTAGAGATACAAGCCATCAAGAGAATGAGTAATCGTTGTGCAGACTACCTCGTCTAGATGGGGACCAACAGCAGATCAGAGATGCATTATCTTGAGGAGCCCCCTGAAGGCCTCGAGAGATTTTTGATTGCGGACAAGCACGTGGAGTGCGTTCCGTCTAACTTCTAGTTTTTGTTTTTTCCTTTATCTACCAAAAAAAAAAGACCAATAATATAAAAGTATAGTTTCTTCTAATTAATAAAAAAGAAATTGTAGTAAATGTATATGATTTGGATAAAGCAGGGCCACAAGAGTCATTTTCAATGGATAGAAGTTTCAAGGTCACATGAGATGAGACTCTGTGGTACCAACTAGAATTAAAAGCCTTAACCAATTGTTTCTTGTTCTATTGTGCTATGACTATTATGCCCTTTATATATGTATATATGTAAGAAATCAGTAAAATGTCCTTCGTAATGAAATAAGGATAAAATAGTAAGATTAAAGGGAAAAACACTTTCCCAACAAGATGTGACTCAAGGCACACTTATGTCAACACAGTTGAGGAGTTTCTGTAAGGTCAGGAGTTCGAGCATGCAGAAAAGCACTTGTTAGGAGGAACAACCACACACCCCGAACGAGCTAGTGTTTCACCTTATATTGGTAGGGGGACACTCGTGGGTATAAAAAAAAAAAAAAAAAAAAAAAAGAAAAAAAAGAAAAGGGAAAAACACTTTCATTCAAAACTCCCTTCGCATATAGGATAAAATTGTCTTTTATCCCTAATTATCATTTTACCCCCTCCACTTCAAAAAACTATACTTTACATATTTTTATTTTTTAACAAAGTGAAAAACTATTTTTTTCCATTTAAATTAATATAATATACTTTCAAATAGATAGAATTGAATCTTTCATCTAATTTTTGGATCAAATAGACGAAATTATCCTTTTATTATAATTTTGAATAAAAAGACAACTTTGTCTATTTCATCCAAAAATTAGATGAAAAATTTAATTCCATTGATTTTTAAGCTTAATTTAAACGGAAAAAGAATAGTTTCTCACTTTATTCAAAAGTAGTAGATAGAGTATAGTTTTTTAAAGTAGAGGGCATAAAGTCATAATTAGTCAAAGTAGAGGGGAGTAAAAGGCAATTTACCCTTGTATGTGTGTGTGGGAGAACAGTAGAAGGTAACCTGTAATAAAACAAAGGGTTAATTATACTTTGTACCTCTGCGGTTAGACCGAATTGTACTTTTTACCCCTATATTATTTTCGTCAGTACTTAAGACTTAAGTGCAACGGTTAAAATTTTAACAGAACTAAGGATTTAGGGTTTAAGAGAAAATACATTGTCCTTCCAAATCTTCCCTCCTAATCTCCTGCTCCTACCCCTCCTTCCGTTTTGATGAAGCGAAAACTAATAATTTTCTCTTCTTTCCATTTCTCTCAATCCAAACAGACCCTTAAAACACATCCCCGTCTTTCCCTCGACCTAAACGGAGTGTAAAAGATCGTGTAACCTAAGTAATAATAATATGTAACATACAATTTCATGGATCATATTTAGAGCAACAAGTTAACATCATATTTAGAAGAACAAAAAAATATGTCATCGCGATGAAAATGTCAATGGCAAGAGTTACCTTTGATTTCAATCGGGGAAGATGAAGATTAAGAGATCCGTGCAATAGCGTACGCAGAATCTTGATCATCGCAATCTTGAGGACTTATATATATATATATAGACACACACATATCAAGCAAGACAAACATTTGGATCTTCTTCGTCGGAGTCAAATTCAACCTGCCAATCAAAAGGCACAAGAAATAAGGATTTTATCTGGTAATGAATGCAGTAATTTTCGTATAACGGGTCGGCTTCGAAAATAAAATATGAGATGCAACAACTAATTTTTTATTTTTTTTTAGGGGGCGAGTTTGGTATTTGGATATTTTTTTTTTTATTTTTATAAATTTAACTTTTTGCTCTATAAATTATCTCCTTTTTTTAAACATCATATCTCAATCAATAACATTATTTTTAGAGCTTTTTTCACTTTGCACCCCTGAAGTTTTAGAGAGATCCCACTTTAGTCCCATGTCCTTTCAAGTTAAACACATTAAACCCTAAAGTAATCAAATCGTGTCAAGTCAGTCCTTTCGTCATTTTTTGTGACGGAATTCACCTATGTGACTGTGTTTGACACGTGGTGAACGGACTGACTTGACACGATTAGGATATTTCAAGGTTTAATGTGTTCAAATTAAAAGGATAAGAGCGAAAATGAGATTTCTCTGAAACTTCAAGATGACAAAATGCAAAAGCCTCTTATTTTTATTTATCAATTTTTTAACCAACAACATTTCAAAATTTTCAAAAAATGTTTTCGAAAACGAAACCAAACCTGCTTGATGCTCTTGATATTTTTCATTATCGAATTAAATTATAGCCGGAGAAAAGAAAAAACTCACATTTTCGTCTCGTAACCACTTGCCAAGGAAATCACGTTTCCAACCGGCAGCTATAAACTTGAGCTCCCTTTCCCTGCGGTCTCGCACGTTCAATCGCTGCTGCAGCGCTTCCTCAGCAGATGCTTTAACTTCCATAGAAGGGCTTTCAGCAAGACAAACAGATACTCCATTTGTGGAATTCAACATACCAGATTCAGAATCATGGGTTGCATTTAGCTGGGAAGCTTGGTTTTTCACTGCAATTATCTCAGAAGCGGCTTTTCGAGCCTTCTCGATCAATGGCTTCCTCTCCAATTTATGAATGCCAACACCAGATTCAGACAAGGCTGTTCTTTTGTTCTTCTCATCCTGTAATGCTAATTCTCTTTCCTTCAATCTAGATTCTGCTGAACGATGGCGTGATCCTTTGATATGCATCTAGATAAGAAAGGGCAAAACAAATCAATTTTGAGAAAGGAAAACTTGGAACCAAACAAGCCTAGAGAACAATAATCAATCAAAAACATGCGAAGAAACGATAGATGGGATGGAATCACTCTCGTCCACATGGGAATAGTAAACTTATAAAGCATTATTTCTAGTAGCAGCTTTGGGATGATCATGTTAGAGCAACTCCAACGGGCTTGCTATCTTCCTCGCCAAAATGGTTAACGGCCGTTTTGCCTAATGAAAAGAAGAAAATACAGCTCTTACACCCTCGCCAAATTGCCGAGCTCCTCTTTCTCGAGCTACATCTACCCAAATCTTTACAGGCTCGCCAAATTTTTGGTGCTTAAATTACATGGCAGTTGAATCTTCATCTTTGCCCTTTATGGTGTGGATTTGAAGTTTGATCCTCTCTCTCTTTCTCTCGTTCTCTTTCCTTTTTCATCAAAATTCCTAATCAAAATATTATTTGGGTGGGAATAGATACCTGGTTTTTGACTAGGCAAATCCCTGTTTAAGAGCCATTTCTGGATTTTGGCTCCTTCAAATGGCGCTCACCGTTGAAGTTGCCTTGAAGAGGTTCCAACTTAAAAGCATATAGTGTTAAGTGGAGTAACTTCTTTCATATATAGACTACTATGGAAAACCTCACAAATTCGATGTGGGATTCTAACACCCACCCTCATGTGCAACCCCGTTTTGCACGTGATGCCATCAAACAAACAGAAGAAAAAAGAGAAACATTCAAACAATCGAAAACAAACAAACGAGATTTCCCAAACCTAATTCTGATACCATGTTAGGAAGTTCCAACTTAAAACCATATGATTTCAAGTGGAGTAACTCCTTTCATATATAGACTATTTTGAAAAGCCTCACAAATTCAATGTGGGATTTTAACATATCAAATCATATGCAATGAGAGAAACCCAAAATCAAAAAATCGGTGCTCTTCGTTTCTTCGATTTTTATGTTGTAAGAGTGGACGAACAATAAGATTAGCAACTCTCTACGACGAAATTCTTTTGGATTAAGAGATTGTTTATGTACATAACATAGTGTTAAGATATCATCTCTACGTTAAGAAATTTTTGCTTTTACCTTTGAATTTAAGTACTCTTTCGATCAAGTAACTTCTTTTGTTACGGAAGGTACTTAAGAATAACATTACCAAACAGGTATTCAAATATACTACTTGATTATGAATTCATGATTAACAAGAGTTTGTTCAGCAATAGATAAAAACTCAGTTCAAAGAAAGCTTTGTTTCTATTAGATTCTTGTCTCACATCGATTCCTTGAGAGTTCTCAAACTACTAAATAATTCAAAGGAGTTACTCAACTCCCGATTTGTATGGATGATTTGACTACAAGAGAATGAGCGCCCGATGTCATGTTAGGGTTTCTAGTTTCTACTGATCAAGGCACAATACCCATTGAGATCAACCAGTTCAATCAATTACACCATGCATAGAACCGTATAGAAACAAGGGCGAATTCACAATCAGATAATTTTGATATTGATTTAAGGATGCGAAATCAATTATACCTAAACGACATTGAATATCGAAATTTATCAGAAATTAAACGCACGATATAATATAACTAATTCAATGGAGTTAGGGTTCGTAAAACTTACAGAGAGCGTAAGAGGGGTGTCGAGGATGGGATTGTGAGGGCAGACGAGGCACGCGAATTTTCCGGTGGACAGTTTCCGGTATGAAGATTCACCGACGCCGTCGATTATCAGATCGTCCACCCTCCTCTTTCGGTTCTGCGCTTCTCTCGCCCAGCTATCTCCTCCGAACACACTCATCTCTCTCTCTCTCTCTCTCTCTACTGATTCCAAATTCAAAACGAAGTGAAAATGATATATATATAGAAATTCTATAATTAATTTTATTTTTTTTTAACAATTTTCAATTACAATCATCGATGAATAGTATCAACGCTTTATTGATTTCTTCTGTGTTTCTACAGATCAGAATCATACTTCACGAATCTATAATCAATTGAACTCATAAGTTCAATAATCAAATCATATAAAAAAAAAACGAAAAAGAAAACTTAAATCAGCTTCAATCTCTCATTATTTCTTCAAACAACACTCAAAAAAAAAAAAGCGATTAAGCAAAGGAAGAAAATCACAGATCCGTCGAATCAAAAGAACCAGCGGATCAACGGAACGACGAAGAACTTCATCGTCCCGTTGTTACAGTGTAACCCGCCGCGCTCGCCGCAAGCGAAGTAGTGCGTCTGCCAATTGTTCAGCACGAATTCAAATCCCTTGCCGCCGCCCTGCGTCGGCGTCGCTATCCTCTTGGCGCCTCTCAGATCGCAATTCTGGTAGCTCCATAGATTCGGCAGCTGGTAAACGCTGTGGGGAGGCGTGGTTGCGTTTGGCGCAGCAAACTTGAAAACTGCACTCAAAATGCCATGCTTATTGTTTGTATCTCTTTATAGTTTTGGGGTTAATTACACTATTTACCCCCTAAAGTTTGTTGTTATTGTCAATAAGGCCATTAATATTTAAATTAAAAACGAAATGTAAAATTTAAAAGGTACAAAATATAATTTAATTTAACCGTCTAACAAATGGTATTGTGACATTTATAATTCAATCTTATCCTCCATTTCTTTCAAATTAATCATAAACTTTAATGAAAAAAACGACATTTCAAAAAAATCATAATTTATTATATAGAATTTGTTCAAGCAGTCCACGCGTTACTACAGTTTTTTCATAAATTTAAAGTCGTTGCACTACATAAAAATCACTGCAAAATTTTCACACAAAACATTACTGTGATTTTCATGTATTGCATTGACTTTGGGTTTCAGGCAGAATCCAAAAGAATATATATATATTTTTTGTTTTGATTGTAGAGAGCAAAAATATATATATATATATATATATTTTTCTCTATATATTTGTAAAGCGAACTAAAATGTAAGTACATAAGTACACGTATGTAAGTCACATGTATTTATATCATTTTAAAAATTTTAAATTTATTTAAATTTGGTCCCGTGACTTAAACAAACTAATTTACTTTTGCATGCAAATTTAAAAAAAAAAAAAAAAAAAAAAAACCCTTTGAAATTAAAAATAATTTGAAAATATACAAAAATAATTTATTACAATAAACCCATCTCCGTTTTATTATAAATAGTCAAAATTTAAATAATTAGCAAATGTTTTCTAATTCAAACTCTCCATAGTTCATAAAAAAATAACAGCCAAAAATTACATACCGAGAGTATCATTCCAGTAGAAGGGACCATTTTTAATAGCCCAATCAGTGTAATTGAAGCCATAATGCCAGCCCTCTGATCCCCCTACGACGATCTTCTTTGAACTGCAATTAGTCGCATTTGGATGGTAAAAAGGCCAACCGGAATAGTTGAACCCGAAGTTCCAATTTTGGGGTCCCATTGTGAAGTTTTTGTTGGCCATGCCAAGGGCAAAAGTGGAAGAAAATAGGATTAGTACTAGGAGTATTTGAGCACAATTAAGAGCCATTTTTTTAAATGTCAAAATTGTATTGAAAATACTAAGAGAAATTGATGGAAATGAAAGTATGTGTTTAGGGGTATTTATAGGATCACGTAAGAAGGGTGGGGGGTGGGGGTGGACCAAATATGTAAAAAAAATTCCCAAGTTGACCAAATATGTCAAACATATTACTATGTTGGGTTGGTGTATATATTAAAAATAAAAAATAAATAAAAATAATATTTAAAATATTTTTAAATTGTCCACCTATAATGATGTTGATTTTATTAAGGAAACAAAATAGGAAGTCATAATTTTTTTTTTTTTAAAATAATAATTAAAAAAAAAAAAAGCTTAATTATACAGAAGTAAATTAAGCAGGGTTCTTACTATATACTTCTCGATTTTTGAATTTTAATTTTTTTAATCTTATTTATAAACTAATTTTTTATTTTTTTTTAAACCGATTGGTTTTCAACTTTTTTTTTTTAGACTCTGGTTAACATTAACTATGACACTCAATCAGTTAACATTAACTATCAAATCCATCCCATCACTTTTTATTAACAGATTCTAGTCACTGGTCGTTGGACCACCACCAACCACCGTATCAAATACAAAATTCATATCCAATTAAATTAAACTCGATCGATTCAATCTAATTAGAGTTAACTGAACGACTAAAAATTGTAAAAACTACCACCACCAACTATCGCATAAAAAAATGATATCTAATTAACATAAATTCGATCCATTTAGTCTAGTTAAAATTAACTGAATGACTAAATATTGTCAAAAACTATTTAGATGACTAAAAAATGAAGATAAAAATAAAACTAACCCCAAAATAAATAAATAAAAATAAAATAAAATTATGAGATGTCATTAGTGAGATAATCACTATTCTAAAAAACGTCAATGGGATGTTGCCAAATTGTTGAAAATTTGAGGTGGTTTCATGCAAAGAAGCAACAAAAATAAGTTTTTTAAGTCAATGAAAAGAAAAGAACAATTCATGATGGCAATAAGTAGGGGAATATGCATTTTGAACTAAAAAAAAAGTTAAAAATAAATGGGATGATGTGGTGATTAGCCTCTAATGACATCTTAATTAACATTTTTAAGAAAATCATAATTAGTTGTGCAAAAGGATATTTATTTGTAACCAATTCTTTTTTGTAAAGTGATTTATACTTTTATATATATATATATATATTTTACAGTAAGGTGTGTCTGAACCAGCGTATGCGCACTTCGCCAAATCACCTTCCTGAATGATCTTAAGGGCATATTCCTCCATATCTGTCTAGTGCATTCAAGATATAATTCAAAATTTAATTCTTGAAGTACTCCCTTGGATAATCGAAACCTGATCGACAGGAAAAGATGACACCTTCCTTACCAACCGGACCAACACTTCTTGGATTTTTTGTATTCATTAACATATAAAATCGTAGTTGATTTCAGGTTGTAAAAAAGAATTTTGAATAATTTTTAGCCGAAAAATACTCTAATGTGAAAGTAAGAGCATGATTAATCACATAATCCAGCATTTAAAACTTAAATTAAAATTTATTTGATAACAAAATTGTCACTTAAAAATGAATCAAATTTTTAAATGGTGTGACTTATTTTTTCAGTATTTATCAATTAAAACCATTCAATATCTATTTGTCACAACTACCATTAAACATCATTACTATGAATAAAATTGGAGAAAAAATTATATATAAATAATTATGTAAAGAGAGTATTAAATTGAAAAAAAAAATAGAAAGAAAAAATTATGGAGAGAGTTTTGAGAAAGTTGTAAAGATAGTTTTTTAGATTAAAAAAAATTGTACAAGTTAGAAATATTAAAAAATATATATATATATTTATTATATTCAATCCTTAATAAATTAAGGATTTAGAAATTCAACCTTTAATTTCCCACTAAATTTGAAGTTTTATCAAACCAACCCTAACTCAACAACATAAATTTAAAATTTATTTGTTTATTGATAGCATACA
This sequence comes from Eucommia ulmoides, assembly GCA_016647705.1. NCBI lineage: Eukaryota > Viridiplantae > Streptophyta > Magnoliopsida > Garryales > Eucommiaceae > Eucommia > Eucommia ulmoides. Next base: position 2,605,268 of record CM028341.1, read on the forward strand.
GTATAAGTTGTCGTCGTGTGACCTAAAAGTCATGGGTTTAAATCATGGAAACATCCTCTTGCAAAGCAAGAGCTGCGTACAATAAACCTAAGTGGTTCGACCTTTCTCCAGATCTCGCATACATCGCGAGTTTAGTTTTGTAATACCGGACTGCCCTTTATTGATACACAGGCGTACAACATTTTTTATTGAATGAAGAAGATATTATGTTCTTCCCATTTAGAGAGAGAGAGATAGAGAGATTAGCTTGGTGCATATAGTGTTGCTTCATGAAGATTCACCAACTGGAAAATGGCTCATGCCTATTCTTTACAATTGTCTTTGATGGAATTTGCCTGTTTTATCTGCAAAACATCCTAGAGAGAGAGAGAGACAGAAAACACAGGTTATTCAAATGATAGAGGTGAAAAAATATCAAAGTATTAAAAAAAAAAAAAAAAAAATTAATTTGACAATAAAATATTTTAACCTAAAAACAAATTCAAAAGTGTGTTAGATAGTGCAGATATAAGAGAAATTATCAGTGACATCCCGGTATTTGAGACAGATGTCACGATAATCTCTTGTTTTTTGTTAAATACCACGAAGTCTCCCTATCTTTTTTAATCGGAACAATCAACCTCCAATTATCGGCTAATGTAAATATTTAAATTATAATTTTATCCAATATAAAATTTATTTCTAAAATTACTAAATTACCCTTTATGTAAAATGACAATTTTTTTTTTTATTCTCTCTCTCTCAAACTTGCATGAGCCACAACCACCATCACCGCCACCGCCACACCTACAACTCCATGTCGCTACCACCACCACCGGCCACCGTGGCCGAAGGTGGCGGCGATGGCAGCCGCTGCTATGGTGTGAATGGCAGCCGCTGCTGCGAGGACTTGCAAATGTGGTGGTGGGTAGCTCAGCTCGGTTTCAAAGAGAGAAATAAAAGAAAAAGGAAAAAACTTAATTATACGTAAGGCTAAAATAGTAATTGGCTTTATTTTATTTTTTCTCAAAAAAAGAAGAGAAATAGGTAATTGACCATTATTTTTCTTCGGTAAGGGGTCTTCGTGTTATTTAACAAAAGACAGGAAATTACCGTGACATTTGTTTCAAATACAGAGGATGTCACTAGTAATTTTCCACAGAGATAATATTTAACTATTATCCCTAAATGCTCTCTTAATCCCCCCAAAAAATCAAAAATGATTGAAAAACTGCGTGAAAAGGTTCTACTCTATCGTTTCTTATAACATAAAAAAAAATTAAAAAAAAAAGTAACTACTTTTTAAAGCAAAAAATAGTTAAAATTATGCCATTTCCTTTTTTTTTTTTCTTTTGTTTAAAGAATTTTTCTTATGTGCAACACAAACATAATTTTAAATTTAAGCACTTTTTTTTCTTTAAAAAAAGCTAAAATAACATACCTAATGACCATATGAATATCCCATGTTATTGGAACATCCTTGCATATGCTTTCCTCTCTTGCTTCCTTCTATCATCAATCTGCAGCAATTACATTGTAAGTATTTTTTGAACAACATAATTTATTCCAAAAAAAACATAAAAAATACCATTAACCTTCTTCTTGGCAGAAGCAAACTCTCTTTTTATCCCTCCTAGAAAAATGGCATCCAAATTCCAAGTTAGCCAAACTGTTCCCCATAACAGAAGTCATAAACAAGAAATAATGTCCTTTAATTCTCAAATTACACTATTTTTAAATTTTTACAGTCAGTGTTTGGTTGTAAGACTTAGAAATATGTAAAATGTTCTAGTTCAAATGCTATATTCTCGTGTAATTGGAGTAAAATGTAGTTTAAAATTTTAAATAAATTAAAACGATTATATACTTTTTTTTGCACAAACGAATAGTATGCAAATTTGAGTATTTAGGTGAATAGAAAAATATACATATATTTTTATGAGGTTATTGCACTTTCCACTCTTAAAGTTTCGTAGAAATCAAGCCCATTTTAGTGCTGGTAACACATTAAAATTTGAAGTATCCAAATTGTGTCAAGTTAGTCCAAAATTATGATGAGAATTCTATTTCCACTCGGGAATATTCTGAGAATAGACACATGTTTGATAACGACCATTGTTCTAAAAATTATTTCTTTTAATTTATGAGAACAGAAACAAGAAACACGTTTGGTTGCAACATTTGTTTTTTTTTTTTTCTTTAAATATATGATAGCCGGCGGGTTGGTGGTGGGAATAGTTTTGTAGAAGTGAATAGGAATCAACATATTTTTGTTTCTCATATTCTTAAGGAATTCAAGAATTATTCCCAAATTACTCCTGGAATTTTTGGAATAGAAACGTGTTTACCAAACCCATTTCTATACAATAATCCTAAAAATTTGAGAGTGGAAACAAAAATCAGGAAACAAAAATAGTAACCAAACAGGGCCTAGAGTAACTAAGCACACTGCATGTTTAAGGACAATTTGGCGTTTAAAAAGGCAACACTAACCATCATTTGGCGCCAACTCCAGTGCCTTCTTAAAACTCTCGAATGCCGCATCTACATCATTAAGTGCCATGTGTGCCTGAGAAATTAACATTGCCAATCGCTTATTGAAAATTGTATAGAAATTCACAAGAATCAAATGGGAGTAGGTAGTTACTAAGGATAGTAATAAGAACAATAATAATGAGAAGAAGGATTGCCATAGACTTAGTCAAACTACTATCAATGGATATCGGGGGAGCCAACATCAATGTGGGATTCAACATACCCCCTCACGCGTGAGGTGGACTTTGACAAGCCACTACGAATGGATATCCAGGAGGGCGACATTGATATGAGATTCAACACGTCCCACATCAGACAGAAGGCCCCACTTTGATACCATGTGGAAACTCAATAGGTCTAACTCACTCTCAAAAAACGCCTTGAAAGAAGAGGATTGTCCTAAACTTTATATGTAGCTCAGATCAGGTAACACAAGCGATGTGGGATTCTAAAAACCAAATTTTTAAATTCACATGTTAAAATTAGGCACTGTTTGGTAATATTTTTTTAAAGTATTTTTTTACTTAAATTTATTTATTTCTAAAAGTAGCGTTTATTTTGTACTTAAAAAAATACTTTTAAAATTAAAAAAAAAAAATGATTTCAAGCACATTTTTCAAAAAACAAAAAATAGTTGTTGCTTTTTTGTTTTTTCGATTGAAGATCCATGAACTAGGACCTCTCCACCTATTTTCTCTCACATATATGAACATTTTTGGAATTAAATGATCATTTATAGAATAATTCTAAGATATAATCACTACACTACTAAACAAACTTTTGATTTTTTGTTTTTGCTTTTGCTTTTAAGAAAAAAGACTTTTGTCTCGAAATAACTTTTTTGCTTTTAAAAACTAACTTTTAAATAGCGTGGCCAAAGGGTGCCTTAAGTGGCGTTTGGTTAGTGTTTTTGTTTTCATGTTTCTACTTCCAACAAATTGGGATGCGAATTATGTTTCCGTTCTAGAGTATTCTGGAAATAAAAATATATTTGGTAACGATCATTATCTTAAAATTGTTTCTTTTAATTTATGAGAACAGAAATAAGAAACGCATTTGGTTGCAACATTCGTTCTTTTTTACTTTAAATGTATAGTGGCTGGCAGGTGGGGGCGGCAGGAGGGGTGGTGGTTGCCAGCAAGATGGTGGTGGGAATAGTTTTGTGGGAGTGGATAGGAATCAACTTTTTTTCGTTTCTCAAATTCTTAAGGAATTCAAGAAATAGTCTCAAATTACTCCAAAAATTTTGAGAACAAAAACGTATTTATCAAACACGTTTATGTATATTAATCCCAAAATTTTGGAAACGAAAACAGGAATCAGGGAACAGAACAGTAACCAAACGGTCCTCAGTTTTTAATCAGCCAATTCAAAATAATAAAAAGGTATTTACCTGACCTCGGCGAAACAAAGCCTTTGCATTATTCTCTCCATCACGCATGGCAAAGTCAGCGTCCAATAGTGCTCCCTTCAAATCACCTAATTTCAATTTGCAAGCCTAGAGAAGCACATGCCAATCAGTTTAACAGCTAAAAACAGGAATAGAAACAAAAAAATGAGATTGGCCAGAGATTTACAAGTTATGGCCCCAGCATTGGGATGAGAAATTTTGAGGCTATCTGAAAAAAGAGGGAACACAAATTGTCCCATTACAGACAAGTTTAAAAAACAAATCGCAAATATATATGATGTGGGATAAACCCAACAATCTCTTCCTCACACATTGGGCCTTTGATCGGCTAACCCTCGACCAGTCTCTCCCTTTGTGACTATTGGGCCAAACTTATTGTAACCAGAGCTCTGATAGCAGTGTAGGGTACTCTTGGGCCTTTCTCAATTTCAAAAACTAACTCATAAGATAAGACTTTCTCTCGCACTTATAACCCCACCAATAAACCAAACAGTGCACAAAATAAAGCAGGCAGGGAAACTTACGGAACTGTTTGTGAAGATCTGTGTCTTAACCTTTCTCAAGGACATACCCATCTCTACTTGGGGGAAAAAGCAAACAAATAAAATCAGTGATGTGATATGACAATAAAACATGGAAAATAGACATTTTCTCCAACAACTAAAAAAAAATAATAACAATCATCAAAATCAGTATGTCAAATAGGTATGAACAATGGGTAAAAAAACCCATTTTTATCCAATAAAAAGTAAATGATCAACCTTCATCAATCCCTTCTTTCTCCCAGCAAATATCCAAATATCTTAGTGCTTTCCTGTACTTTCTTTGGGCCATTTTATAATCTTGCTTCTGGATAAAGAAAAAAAAAAGATTAGGCTCATCACATAAGGAAAGAAAATAAAGAGTGAAGAGGATATATGGCAATCCTCATTTTACAAGGCGAGTCTTTTGAGAGTGAGTTAGGCCTATTTAGTTTCTACATGGTATTAGAGCCAGGCATTCATCTGATGTTGGGCGTGAAGGGGCGTGTTGAATCCCACATCACTTGTGTTACCCAATCCTCAGCTATATATAAACCCTAGAGGCAATCCTCTTCTTTCTGACGTCTTTTGAGAGTGAGTTAGACCCCTAAACTTATATATAGCTCAAGATCAAGGAACACAAGCGATAAAGATTCAACAATCTTTACTTTTTATTTCTCTACACACATTCACATAACAAACATCATTATTCTCTCCATTTTTCAACATCATATTTCAATCAATCACTTCGCTTTTACTTTTGAATCTTTTAACACGTTATTTAAAAATACTCTCTTCTTATTAACTAAAACGAAAAACTTTTCACAGAAACTGTACAAACCCAAACAGGCTCTAAAAATCTCTTAATCATGCAGAAAGAGCCGGAATATATGTAAAGCATAAGCAATGGAATACGCTGATACCTTGAAATGTTCATTTCCGATAACCTTGATGGACTCTATAGCAGTCATCCACCAAGAGAGTTCACTCGGATTATTATCAATATCAGCCGGCCAATCAGGATACATATCGCCATCTTTAAACAAATTGCAAATCCCGTCATCCTCCCCCTCCAATATTTCACCACAATCCGCGATTATAACATCAACAGCAGGGCAATCATTATCACCAGTCGCAACATGCTCTATTGAACGAACAACGCCCATGCCTTTGACAACCTTCCCAAATACAACATGCTTACCATCAAGATGAGAAGTGCGAGTTGTAGTAATGAAAAACTGGGATCCGTTAGTGTTCAGACCAGCATTCGCCATTGATAACATTCCCTTTCTTTCATGTTTCAATACAAAGTTTTCATCTTCGAATTTTAGGCCGTAGATTGATTCTCCTCCTGTACCGTTCCCTGCAGATGTATCACCACCTTGTAACATAAAGTTTTTAATAACACGATGAAACCGGACCCCCTGCATTAAACACAAAAACTACATTACATGCTGATGGAGGAAATATGTAATCAGTTAATTAGCACCAGATGAAGAAATTTCATACCAGTAAACAGGAACACGTCGAACAGGGTGAATTTGAACATATAACAGTATACTAGTTTCAAAATTTGAATTCTTATTGGTTTACTCTAATTTTTCTTAGTCATCAAAACATATAAACTTTTGTTGTGTTTATCCCACATCGGATGTGGAAGGGATTGCTGGTCAGATTATAAGTGTAAGGGAAAGCTTCACTTCTAGCTTTCGGGGTTAGAGAGGCCCAAGACCACTCTTACACTGGTATTAAAACCCAAGTTACAACAACTTTGACCCAATAGCTACAAAGGGAGAGACTAATCGAGGTTTAGCCGACCAAAGGCCTGATGTGTAAGGGAGAGAACAACTGAACAAGTAATAGGTGTTTGACCCATGATAATCAACAACATGAAGTTTTTCACAACACGATGAAACCAAACTCCCTGCATTAAGAACAAGATTATATTACATGCTGATTGAGGAAATATGTAATCAGTTTCATCAGCACCAGATAAAGAAATTTCTAATAGTAAGTAGGAGCAACTTACGTTTTAAGAAATTAAATTTGAACTCTTACTTAATCTAAATTTTCCAGGTGTTCTTGAGACTATAATTGCTTGAGTACTGGTAATAGAATTACAATCTAAGGAGGTGATTGAATAGATTCAGAGCCATCAATTAAACTCCAAAATTACACAAAAAATGTTGATATGAAGTTGAGAACAAGAAATATGCATTAGTCGTATGATTATTCCATAATCCAAAGGCACGAGAATAGCAGAACTTCAAGGAGATTTCGTTGTGGATAATTTGGTTATCGACAACAGAAAATCAAGAGCAAGCATGGATTCCTGCTAATTAGCAATGGAATTTACGGAGAAACAGCGATTCAGTGCAATCATTTCAACTCGGATTCAGAAACAGCAAACAGTAAACCATAATAAGATTTAATTCCACTTCCTAATCACAATCAAATCCAATCGAACTCATCTTTAAGGTGATCATCTAAGGAGAGAAAGAGAGAGAGGAGAGGAGCACCTTGAAATGGAGCGGGACGCCGGTGTTGGGACCAATGCCCTTCTCGCCGGTACAGAGAGCTCTGAAGTTCTCGGCGGTCTTCGGAACAACATCGTTGAACAGCTCCACCACGATCCTGCCTTCAAGCTCTCCTCCGATGCTTATGTCCAAATAGCATCGATGTCTCCTCGCCATGTTTCCCCTTCTCTCTCTCTCTCTACGTTTCACGTTCACGCTCGGAAGAGTCAGTGATCAGCCGGAGCTTAACGAAACCCTATCTAGACGATCGGTGCCGGTGAACGGCGCGAACGGTGAAACTCTGATCTATATGTACCTGAGCTTTCGAACTACTCGTCTTTGGAGCCCATTTCAAACATCTCCCTGTTCTTCCTTCCGTACGGTCTCCTAAACTGCGCCGGATGCGCATTTAGTGGGGTTCATTTGTCAACGTTGTAATTATGCTAATAAAAAAAATATCTAATTTAAAATTATAAGTTTAAAATATAATTTATTGATTATTTTAAATTATTTAATATATATTATTGTTAGTGCATAAAATTGATACACACCTCGAATATGGTCTAGTCGAATGACCGGTGGGTCCTCCTACTGAAGTAGAGTCGTCGATTGAAAATTCTTCGGGTGAGTTGTTCTGGGTCCTGGGAAGACTAATCTGCTGTGTCCAGAGTCCTGCTCTTCAAGGGATGTACCTGCAGAAGGCTCAGACTGAGGTTTGTCTCGGCGAAGCCCCTCTGGCATGGTAATCAGTACTCAGAGAGAAAAGGTACAAAATATAGTGAGTAAACAAATGAACTCGTGCGTAATGTAAGTGTATTTAAGCTTACCTCGGGCTTACATAACCCCCGATATATATAAGCGTTGGAGATAATTAGTCAGACCTAAACATGATTAATTAGTCGAAACTCTATATTTAGCCGATAATCCGGGACGTTTAGGAGATAATCGGTGGTCTTGAGCTTTTGGACCCATTTGGTGAAGCCCATGAGCCTTTGTCAGGGCTGCGGCGGTAAGCTGGTGGAGGAGAGCGGAGATTCGTGGAGTCTTAGAAAAAAAATAAGGTGAAAAGGGGAGTCGGTCAAGGTGAACGGCTGAGTCCCTGAAACTGATCTCCGAGGTCACGGCGCAGAGCTCAGAGCGGTACGTCCCTGCGGGGCTCCTCGCTCATCCCTGGGTACAAATGAGATTTCAGTGAGGAGACGTAGTCGGCGTATGCTCCAGCGTGGTGTTGCGGATTCCGGAATGCGTCTCTGTCATTGCGAGGGTTGACACGTGGTTGGTTCTCAAGTGCTGACTCAAAGGTGTCCAAAAATATCCTCATCAATTATAAATAGCATGGACTACCCAAAATAATTAAAATATATTTTTTGAATTTAATATTTAAGATATACTCCGAAGATTAGGACGAGACTATTAGAATTGACTTGATGACATTAAACCTGACTGAGAGGATAACTTTTGATCGATCAGTATGGCGTAAACGAATTCATATAGCTGACCCTACATAAGTGAGACAAATACTTAGTTGTTATTGTAGTTCAGATTTACTCTACATCTATTCAGAGACGACCTACAAGTGCTAAGTGAAATTGAAACAAGTCTCCTTAATATTTAAATATTTTTTTAAAATACTCATAATTCTTTTATAAAATATAATGTTTTTTAAAAATATTTTAATAGAGTGATTCGATTAAAACTGATATTTTCTTACTTGATATAATACTGATAAAAAAAAAAAATTAAAACAAAATATAGGAGCTAATTTGATATAATACTAAAGTCATGTTTGGTACATGGGATTTATCTTGAGATTGGAATGAAGTTAGGAACGACCATTCCATTCTTACGTTTGGTTGATGAGATTGGTTTTCATTCCCATTCCCAAATAATGACTGATCCCACAACTCATGAGATTAGTCAATCCTAAATAAAATGAGGTATTAGGTAATCTTAGGATTACCTAATCCCAAATGAAATGAGGTATTATGTAAGAAGAAGGGCTTATACTTCTATTTCCGTATTTTTCACAACAAAAAATAAAATTTTGGGAACAAAAATAAAAATATGGTAGTGTTGCTTTCATATTTCTGTTCCCAGAAAACATGGAACGGAAACAAAAATATGGGAACGAAGTTTGGGAACAAAAACAAAAATAGAAATCTGAGAACCAAAAAAAAATTTGGGAACAAAACAAAAACAGAAATATTGGAACAAAAACAGAAATCTGGGGATAAAAACAAAAACATAAATTTTGTTCCCATATTTCTGTTCTTGTTTTTGTTCCCATATTTTTGTTTTTGTTCCCAAATTTATGTTTTTGTTCCAAGAAAACCTGGAACATAGTTACATAGATATAAAACTCGGAATAAACAACTTTTCCTCCATATATTTATTTGTATTCTCAATTTTATGATAACATAAACACTAAACAAGTGAGGCATAAGTGAGATTTGGTGTTTCTATATCTTAAGTCTATTAACAAAATGATTAGAACTGAATCAGTAAAATAAGAAAAAAATTGTTTTGTTCTGTTCTGTTCTCAGATTTTTACAATAAAATCCTGGAATTAGAACAAAAGCAAATCATTTTTTTTTTTTTTTGGTTTTAGTTATAAGTTTTTTTGGGAACAAAAAAAAAAAAAAAAAAAAAAACAGAAACACGAAAGTACTTTCCAACCCTTTAGTTTGTCGGGTTAAAGGATAATCTAGGTGACATTTGTTCATTCCAATACCATATTTAATATATTTTGTAACTAAACGTAGGAATAGTAATGGTCATTCCAATACCATGTTTAATCACGTTTGTCACCAAACATAGGAATGGTAATGATAATTCCATTCTAATATCATATTCATTCTAATATTACACTCATTCCATTCCATTCTATTCCATTCCAGCGTACCAAACGTAGCGTAAGGGGTCAGCCATACATCTACTCTAATAGATCTAAGTTATTTTGCTGTCAAAAAATAATATTAATCCAGACATTTATAATATAAATTTTTAAATTTGGAATTACATTTAATTATAAATTATAATATACTTTTATTAATAACTTAAAAAAAATGTCTAAATAAAAAATAGGGAGTATTAATTTATAATTATTACTTACATATAAAGTGAAATAAAAAAGATTTGTAGAATAATAATAAGAGATTTTTGCAATTTGTACCCTTGAAGTTTTAGAAAAATCTCACTTGAGTCTCTGTCCTTTCAGTTTAAATATATTAAATTTTAAAGTATTAAAATCGTGTCAAATCAGTTCTTCTGTTATTTTTATAACGAAATTCACCCACGTGGGCGATTCTGTGTTTGACACATGATTAATTTTTATTATAAAAAAATTAAAAAAAATAAATTTAATACGATTTAGATATTTTAAGGTTAACAAATTAAAAAGAGGGGCATTAAACTAAAATTTCTCTAAAATTTTCAAGAGTTTGCAAAAGTGTTGAAACCTCTAATAATAATTGACAAGTTGTCCATGGTAAAAGGACAAGACAAAGGGCATAGATTTCCGGGATAGGTACAAGTATCAATGGTGATGTTTTTGTTTCCACCTTCTATCCACCAAAATATGCTATTTTTTTGGGTGATGGTAAAATATATCCGGATCAAGTTTAGATATACTTTACTTGATATGTTAATTGATGATATCTCGAATAGTTGATAAATAAGACATCTTTTATCATCTTGACAAATACCAAAATTATTGTCTATAATTTTTATAATACTTAAAATATTTTTTTTATCATATTTTGTTTAAAAAATTATTGTGGTAACATGTTTTTCTTTCTTTTTTTGATATTTTATTTTTGTTTTTTTTTTTATTTTATACTTTCTTGTTTTCTATTTTTTATTTTTATTTTTTTCTTTAGTTCTGTATGTTTTATTTTATTGATTTTTATTTTTTTTATATGATATTTATAGAAAAATAAAAGTAAAATTTAGAAAATAAAAGAAAAAGAATTAAAAAAATATTTTTTTTCTTTTCTTATTAATTGATGTTATTTTAAATCAGATTTTTTGCTTTCAAATTAAGTTCCGAATTAGTGGATGTTGCCGAAGGGCGTGGCGGTGCCATATACAAAAAGGAAGATGTGTTTCTTTAATTTTTGCATTTGCTTTCTATTTTTTTTTACTTTGATTTTTTTTTTTTTTTTTTTTTTCAAATACGATGATAAAAAAATAAACCAAAAATATAGAATAAGAGTAAAAACAAAAAATAGAAAATAAGAGAGAGATGTAGAGAGTATAAAATAAAAAATAGAGCTTTTTGCACTTTGCTCCTCTTAAGTTTTAGAGAAATTCAACTTTAGTCCCTATCTTTTCAACTTGGACACATTAAATCATGAAGTATCCAAATTATGTCAATTCAGTTCTTCCGTCATTTTTTATGATGAAATTTATCCACGTGGGTGATTTCATATTTGACACATGATTGTTTTTTATCATAAAAATGACGGAATTACCGATTTGGATTGACTTGACATGATTTAAATACTTTAGAGTTTAATGTGTTCAAAATGAAATTAAGGGCTAAAGTGAGATTTCTCCAAAATTTTAAGGGTACAAAGTGCAAAAACCTCTAGAAAAAATATGATTTCACAACAAAAGATATATGTCTCATGGTATTTTTGTCAATAAAATATAATGAAACATGTTTTAGGGAATTAAACTAAAAAGATAAAAAAAAAAAAAAATTAAATATTATGAAAATAATATGTGGTGTACTTCTTATTTGACTAAACGAGCAGATGTATGTCAGGTTTAAACTCATACCTCGAGGGTTATTATTATTATTATTATTATTATTGTTTAGGTATTTTTTTTTTCCTTGATTGATATGAATTAGATGAATTCAACTATTTGATATTGGGAGGGGGAGGGTGGGGGTAGGGGGAGGGGGTTAGGGGGTAAGGGATAGGGTAGGGTAGGGTAGGGGTGGGGTTAGGGATAGGGAGGTAGGGTGGGGTGGCGTAGGGGGGGAGGGAGGGGGTCAGGTGGGGGTAGGGAGGTAGGGTGGGATTGGGGGATGAGTGATAATTAAATAAATTTAACAAATAGTTAGATTAAGTGAATTATTAAAATTTATTCGAAAAATTGAAAAGAATGACAATAAAAAACTATAAATAAATTATTTTTTCCCATAATGGCACACCAAAAATATCCAATTAGACTCTATTTTCACCCTTGTATTTTATAAAAACAACAATATGAATTAAAAGAAAAATTACCGCTTAAGTCTATATTAGCATCTAATTACTGATACATTTCAAGTATTTTATAATAGACCACACACTCCCATTATTCATATTACGTGTACCGTTAAGTACCGATTTCAAAAAATGCAAAAATTAGTATTGACTAATTTACTCCTGCGTGATTCATCGGATTGAAATTCTTTATATTTAACGGTTTCACACAAAATCGTTTATTAAAATCAAAATAATTATTGTTGTACATATTTTTTTTACAATTTAATTATACATTCAGATTTGTTTGAATAACATCTTCAAAATGATATCACATTCACTATGTTTTTTATTAGTTTCAGATTCGTATTATATTTAATATGATACTTGCAGAATTTTCAGTTTTCATATTCATGTTACATTCAACACAGTCTTATACATTATCAAAACACATTTGAGTGTTACATTCAACATCCAAATCATATTTATCAGTAAGTCATATTACATTCAATATGCATATAATTTGTGTTATTATAAATATTAATTGATATTATTTTTATTATATTGAATGTTACATTTAACACTCATGGGGACACAAAGATGGTGATGATATTATATAAAATATTAACATCACAGTTAACATTCACATGCATATTAATCCAGAACTCTAAAAAAAATATTAATACCTCATTTTGAAGATCATTGTGGTATAAAAAAAATAATTGAATAACAATCACAATTGGAAAAAATCTAAGGTTTCGTGTTTAGTTTCATTAATAGTTTATATTTTGTTTCGCATTTTTTGGGATACAATGAATATAAAGAAGGTGTGGACTCATTTAAGAAAGGTAAATCAATCCGCGAAATTATGGGATAATACCACTTACACCCCCTCAATTATAGTGAAATTCCACATACCCCCCCTAACTTTCAAAATTACCACGACGACCCTCTACCAGAGTTTTTTGTATTGAATTACCCATTTTGCCCTTACTAACCCTGACATTAAAAAAAATAGAAAAAATAAAATATATCATGAGGGTTGCAATTACCAATTTGCCCTTAGGCTATTTCTCTTACTCTCAAACAAACTCAAAGATGTCGATTACTCTTATTGGAAAACCAAACTACTATTGAACTTGAGAGAGAACCATACACGAAGACGATGATGATGAGGATGAAATTTCAAAGGCTTTCGAGCCCAAGATAACATATTTTTGCTCGATTTTGCAAGATTGTTGCGTGACTGTTGTTGTATTCAAGGTATGGAACCTTCATCGTTGTCTTTGAAAACTTTTTTTTTTCTTCATTTTGCACTTCAAAATTGCGATTTTGAAGATTTTCGTTTGCATTTATGTTTAATCGTATCGAATATGTCTGGTTCATACCATTTGTTGCCCTAGTTTTTCTGTTTTGGTTCTAGGGTTTTCTAGATGCATGTTCGTTTGTTTTTTCTTTTTCTTTTTTTCTTCTCTTTGGTTGCACAACGTTGAAGGTGGTGCTGGTTGGTTGTTTATTCTGTTCAAGTGGCATTTGTGTTTCATTTTGCGTTTGTATTGTTCCTCTATCGGTCAGTTAGGGTTTTGGTTTTACTTGGAGGTTTGTCTGTGTTATTTTTTTTTCTTCTGATAATGTTGTCTTCTTTTTGTTTACATTATGCAGAGTTATGGATTTGAGATTTGAGTTGCATTGTCATTATATGACTGAAGTTGGTACAATTGGTAATGTTGATGTCGATAAGTTTGCCTTGTTTGATCTGTTAGATACCATAGATAAATTGCTTGTTGGTGTAATACCCAATGAATAAGGTGTTGCATTAACTGTTTATGCTAGAGTGTCCAAATCTAGGGAAATAATGCTAGTGATCACTGATGGAGCTATTTTACAAATGTTTGACTTGTATGGTAAACATATGATTACTGATATTGATTTATTCATCGAGTCATAATTGAATGTACCATTAAATGTAGTCCACCAGAAGGTGTTGAAGTTGAAGCAGTAATCGTGGACAGTGATGGTAATGAGAATGAAAATGATGAAGAACAAGACAATGAGAGTGATAGGGGCAGTGGGATTGCGAGTGAGGTTGAGAATGGGGATAAGAGTGATAGTAGTATCGAATTGTGAACTGCTGAAAAGATGAACGCAAACATTAGTGAAGATGAACAAATTAGTTATGAGGACGAGAATTCTCTAGACAATTTTGGAGGCCAAACTCATGCAAATTACCAGTATGGGGATAATGACCTTAGTTCAAATGATGAGGATGATCAGTGGATGCCTAAGGGAGAACTTGGGTTATCAGACTCAGAAAAATTAGAATTGGAGTCAGAAAATGCAAAAAATATTGAAAGTAGCAATCATGATCAATTGTCTAATTATGAGTCAAGTGATAACTCTGGAAAGGAAAGTGATGAGGAGGATGAAGTTTATACTGGCAGTGGTAGGAAACCCTACAAAACAAATGAGCGGTAGGATACTTCTAATTACCCAGTGTATCAAAAACCAAGGGATGGGAAACACCTATTTTTTCTGTAGGAATGTTGTCCAATAATATTCCCTCAGTGATTATGTGGTGAAGGTTGGGTTCAAATTATTTAGGAAGAATAATGAATGGAGAAAAATAGGGCTGGCAAAACAAGTATTTACACGATGACACGACACGAGACCGACACGAAATTATCAGGTCTGGGTTTTGCTTATTAGGTATCGGGTCGTTATTGTGTCAGACTCGATAATCCGATAAGAAATAGTGTGGGTTATCAGGTTGACCTGATAACCCAATAGGTTACACGATAAGACACGATAAGAATTTCGTATATTCAGGTTACACGATAACCTGAGATCTAATAGGTTACCCATTAATTTAATAAATTATTTTTACACCCCCAAATTATCAAATATTATAATTTAGTACCTAATATATATATTCACATTTTCCTAACCCTACTCATTTAGTCATTTAATATTCGTTCTACCGCCGTCTGTCTCTCGCTTCGTTATCTCTCCCTTCGTCGTTGCTCCACACGACGACGATGACGACGACCGCCACTGCTCCACTACGTTCTCTTTCCCTTCGCCGCTGCTCCACAAGATGATGACGACGACGACCGCCGCTGCTCCACTAGATAATGACGATCACTGCTGCTCCATTTCGTTATCTCTCCCTTCGCCGCTGCTCCACAAGACGACGACGATCACCGCTATTCAAATCTTAGCTGTTCGTTTGACTCTAGGTAGCTGTTATCATCGTATTTTATTTTTTCTGGTAGATCTGAAAAGTTAGGGCTACATTCGAATCAGGGTTTTTGTGAATGATGTTTATGTTGATATTTTTTTTATTTTTTTTTTTGTGTGTGTGATATTGTAAATGTAATAATGAATTTTTTATCTTGTTTGGCTTGTTTTGGTTGAACTATTTTTTTTTCTTTCTTTTGTAAATAAATTTTGTTACATTGTATCAACTTAACAGGTCATTAACATATAATGGGTTAATATGTAATGGGTAGATTAATGTGTAATAGAAACCTATCAGGTCTTATTGTGTCGTGTTTACCTGATAGGTTTCGTGTCATCGTGTGACACGAAAAATTATCGTATCGTGTCTACACGATCATTTTCGTGTCGTGCTCGTGTTTGGGTAGTTTGACACAATATGCTTATCGTATTGTATTCGTGTTTGGATCTTATCGTGTTTTGTATTATCGTGTAATGACCTGTTACACGACCTGTTACACGAATTGCCAACCCTAGAGAAGAATCATTGCTAACTGTAGTAAGAAGGGCTGCCAGTGGAGAATTTATGCTACCCATGTGCTTGGACAATTTTCATACATAATTAGAACTTTGAAACCAGATCATACATGCATTAGAAATAGGAGTTGTGTGGGTGAGACAACTTCAACTTGGATTGCAAAGAAAATGCTTAAAGAGTTTAAAAGTAATCCAAACCTTGACAATGATTGTCTATAAGGCAAACTAAAAGAACTATGGGGTGTTGAGACATCCAGGAGACAACTATATAGGGCTAGGGCAAAGGCAATAGAGATGCTTGAGGGTAAATATGGTGCATCTTATGCTTGGATGCTATGGAGATGATGAAATGGAGTTCTTGGATGCTATGGAGATGATGAAAACACCGGATGTCAAGGCCTACAATTGGCTAATGGAGCACCCAATTCAGACATGGGCAAGGCATACTTTTGATGAAATGTAAGATATGATCATATAACCAACAACCTAGTTGAATCTTTCAACAGTTGGTTAGGATCTCTTAGATGCAAGCCTATTTTGAGTCTGCTTGAGGGAATTCGGACAAAGCTGATGACCAGGCTGCATAAAAGGTATGAGAAGGCTGTCAATTGGGAGGGTCAATTCTGCAAAAACATAAGAAAAAAGTGTAAGGCAGTAGTGGATGATGGACAGAAGCACTGCAAAGTTTTATGGGTTGGTGGTAGTGAATTTGAAGTGAGTGATAAGAAGGGTATTGGACATGTTGTGGACTTGGAGAAAATGAATTGCATATGTGGGGAATGGAAAATTAGTGGTATTTCATGCAAACATGTTGCAGCAGCCATCACTTCTCAACGGACCAATGTTGAACACTACATTCATCAATTCTTTGCCAAAGAAACCTACCTGAGCATCCACCATAATATGATTCCCCCAATTCTAGATCATAAATTTTGAAAGTTTAATCCAAGTGATTCATTAAAGCCCCCACCAATTAGAAGGCAACGTGGAAGGCCAAAGAGGGACAGAAGAAAGAGAGATGATGAACAACCTACAAGTGGAAAGATGAAAAAAAAATTATTGGTGATGAGCGACAATCAAGTGGAAAGAGTGTGAGGATGAGGTAAACCATCAAATGCAAGCTCTGTTTGCAATTTGGATACAACATAAGGACTTGTTCAAAAAAGAAAAAAATGGAAGTGGAGCAGCTAATGGACCAGCAGGTGGAGCAACTAGAGCAGCAACTGATACACCAGGTGGAGGAAATTCATCTCAACCAGATGGAGAGCTAACTCAAGCCTCTGGACAATGAATGTGGTTGAACTGTTAACAAATGGTATAGATTGATGGGATAACTGTTAACTAAGCATGGGACAAATATTTTTTTGAGCTACATTGGTGTATATTTTACCTAGAATCCAATTGATTTATTTTGTATGTATTTTGATATCAATTAGAAATACTAATTGTGAACCACTTTCGATGTATTTTGATATCAATGAATGTGTTTGAGTATTATTTGAATGTGGTTCAATGTGGTTGAGTATTGTTTGAATGTGGTTGAATGTGGCTGCCATTTTCATTCCGGTATTGTTCCCTATCATTCCAGTAATGTGGCTGCATTTTTTTCATTGAAGGCTACATTTTGGAATTTCAGGCTGTATTCCATGCTCTGTTAAATGTGATTGAATGTGACAAGCTCTGTTTTGGAATTCCAGGCTGCATTGACACCAACCAGATGCAGTGGCAAGCTCTGTTTACACCAACCAGATGCAGTGGCAACCAGATGAATGTGGAATGTAGCTGCATTTGAATAGAATTACATTTCAACTTTGTCCAAATTTGAGCAAATTAACTCCATTTTATTTAAACACACTTCCAAATCATGCTCAAACTTTGCAATTATGATAAACCAAAAACTTTTCTTCAATTTCAGTTCATCACAAGTACACTTCAATTTTAATTCATCACAATTACACTTTCGAAAGTACAATTTTCATCACATAACCAAAATCACTTGAAAACACTAATTTAATTACAAACAACAAACTTTAATTGCAAGAAATAAGAATACAACAAAACAAATCGAAATTCATTTCTTCATATTCTCCATCATCAATTCCAATTTCTTCAATCTCAAATTGTTTCTACACTTCAATGCAGCAACCTCCCCCATTAGTTCTAGATACAAATCATTTTTTTTTCTTAGAAATTCCATCATCTTCAACAACATCATCTTCTGCTTCAATTGTCTTAATTGAATCTAGAACAAGCCAATCCCAAATTCTACATGTTCTAGTAGCATAACAATAATAGAGAAGACCCTTGATAGGTTTCTCACTTTAAACAACCCTAATGTCTACTCTTTTTCCACAAGCGCAGAATATAAGAGGAAATTGCATATCCATGTTTGAACCCCCCAAATTGTTGCTTAATCTATCGGATAACATACTACTATAAGACATTGAGGGTTTGAAGTAGATTGGTTTAAGTTGTTCGTTGTTCGTTCATTGTTGTAGGTTAGGGACAACGACGAAATTGGGGGTTTCAAACAGAGGTGAAGATGAAGGAGGATGATGGGAGAGGGAAAAATAAAGAAAAAACGAGAAATGGAGGAAGAAAAACCTTGGCCTTGTGACTACTTAGGGACGACGACGAAGGAGATGATGTTTGACCATGGACATTAATGGAGGTGAAGGAAGGAAGGGAGGGTAACGATTGATTAAAATAAAAAGATGAAGAAGGAAAAGGGTAATTAGGTCATTTCATATGTTTTCAATTGGAAGGAAGAAATAAGAGCAATTTTGTAACGACCCAATTTTTCAGAGCCGTCACACGATTTCTCCCCTTAGAGAATTAACACTAATAGCGCACAACCAATAATTCATTCTATAAAATTCGATAAATTTATCAACGCTACGACGACAATTATAATTATCAATTTAAATTTTACAATACGGCCCAAGCCTATAAGCCTATAGAGAATCACCAATACCTCATTTCGTGACAAATTTTACTGTAATGGTATGATGATTAAGCCTATATTTTGAACTCACGACAAATTGTTGTTGTAGCCATAATTTTGAATTATATATTACGCATAATAGCTTCAATATATATGAAAAGTTATGGTGCGACATAACTATATTACAACAATTATATATATATATATATATATCAATGTAATAGTAATTTTTGAACAATCAATTATTGGTTACACTGGAGTGAAATAATATTCAAAATACGCATAACCCAAGTTTATCGGATTCACAACGGCAACAATTTTATTTATCGACGATGATAATTTTACTAAATAATCAATATTTTAATTAATAAAAATTTGATAAATTTTACACACGACGACGATAATTGGAATTATCAAATTTATAATTTATCAATTTATCCAAACGATTCTACAACAATGAATAATAAATGCAATTAATACAAATTTAAATAGGAATTCCACTAATGGCACTACCTGATTAACTATTATATCATGATTCACTAATATATTATCAATAATATAATATAATATAATACGTTATATCCGGAATCCCATAATATAATTCACTAATATTCACTAATTACATAATCATATATTTGTGAAATTCCATAATATCCTAAAATCCATAATCAGAGGACAAATCTGATTCATATTCATATATTTATATAATTACAAATATTTACGACAATCATATATCTTAAATAATTACAATTATTACAAACTAAATAGAAATTCAATTAAAATTAATGTCGTCGTTTTGTTCTCACCGGCCCTACAATAAAAATTGTAGGGTTGTGAGTTAACACTCAGCAGAACTTCAACCTCTCTGATACGTGTATTTAATTAATACATCAAATAAAACACATTGACATGATTTTCACATAATCATAATTATTTCATAAAATTTAACAGGTAAAATTCGACAACAATAATAGCATAAATTTCACAATCGAAAAATTAAATACATATATTAGAAGAGTTAGAAATTCTACCTGAAATGCGAAACCAAAATTCAATCGGAATATTTTTCTTGTTCATACTCGTATATACATATGCATATATATATATATATATATCATCATGCCAATGCCTTATTTGAGTAAAGTTTTTCTTTTTTTTTTTACCTATATCAAGACAAGAGTCCACTCACTTCATACATATAGTTAGAATTAGTAGGATTAATATTACTTATTTGTAAACACCCATGCACACGCCACCTGTGATGAGTATGTGGTCACTATGTTTTGTTTTTTTTTTTTTTTTTTTTAAATCTTTAATTCACGGCCACAATTCATTACTTAGCAATTAAGGATTAAAAATTGTATTTAACCTCCATAAAATAAAATAAAAAATATTAATTATATATCAAAATTCTTAAAAATATATTTTAAATAACGTAGTAGTCCCAAAATTTTAAAAGTCAAATTAAACTAACATTTAATCCTCAAAAAATTATCAAATATTATTTATATTATAAATTTATAAAACCGTCCCCCAAAATATTAAACTTATATAAAATAATATTTTTTTCAAAAATATAAATTTTCAGAGTATTACAAATTTAGTCATTGGATAAAGGATAAATAAGGACAATTTGGTTTTGAAAAATGGTCAGGATGTTCAACAATTAAAAATTTAACTTTCAAAGGGTATTTTCAGAAAGGATAACCAGCGCCCCAAAAAATGCAAATAGCATTTTCCATCTCAAAACAAACGCATGTGCATTATACATAGATTTCATTTTAACATTGAGAATCAAGTAAACCCAATATCTTGTTTCACTATGCTAAATTAAATATTGAAATTAAATCTAAAATTAAGAGCAACAAGTGAGTGTAACATTAAAATTAAGGGAATTTTAGTCATCAATTCACAAAATTTTTAAAAAAAATCTACAATAACTTTAGAATTTTGACAGAAATATCAGACTTCTAAAAAAATTATTGTACTGAATGGATTGGATAAATAGTAAATTTCAAAATCGGGAATTATAAAGAAAAAAATAAATAAATTTAATTATAAAATTTTTATATATAAAAATTATAGCAACCCAAGAAAGGTCCAATCTCTAGTGAGTTATATGGGTATCCTTTGCAAAAAAAATAAAAAATAAAAAATGTTGTAATAATAATAATAATGGAGATTATTACAACTAAGTGGATAATGTCATCTTCCCTCCAAAGGGTATTATGATCATGGGTTTTGAAAGGGATGGGTTAACCACTATTTAGTTTAATTACACTAATTAATTACCATTATGATATTGGATTAAATAAAAAGAATGAATATCTAACATCCAATTAAAAAATAAAATAAATAAATAAATAATTGTGGTTTTGTGGGCTGGGCTGGGCTTCATTAGATCAAGCCCAACCTTACCCAAATTTGGTCTTTTCCTTTTGGGGTGGAGAGAGGGGATAGATTTTTTATTTTTTTATTTATTTTTCACCAGTTTATCTTCACCTGAACTAATTATCTCTCTGGTCGATCTTAAGGACGCACTTCACACATCGGTTTGGTACATTCAGAATTAAATTCAAAATTTAATTATTAGATTGCTCTTCAAGAGAATTAAACCCCGGTTACAAGTAAATATAAATCTCCTCTTGTCAACCGGACTAACACCTCTTTAATATAAGAAATAATTTTTATTACTTACCTTCTATGTCGTGTTACTTAAAATTATAAATAGACACAAATTATGTCAATCCCTTTAACCGATTTTTTTTTGTAAATAGACACAAATGCTCTTACTCTTATTTTATATATATATATATATATATATATAAAATCTCTAACACACAAAAAAAAAAAAAAATACTCCCAAAACTTTTCAAAATAATTTTTACCCCCACCTACCTCTAGTCCCCCGCAACTCAACCACCCTCTTTTTCTTCCTCCTCGTTTTCCTTTTCTCCTTCTCCTTCTTTCTGTCTCCCTAATCCAACGGTGCCGAATCTATTTACAGATCTGGCGCCAAATCTATGCGTGAATCACAAATACTGGATTTGTAAACCATCGGATTTATATCCAACAATACACACAAAGCAAAAGAGAGAACAATAAAAAAGAGGATGAAGAGTTGCTAGTGGGTGGGGGTGGGTTGGTTGGTTTTAATTATTTAATTATATTTTAATTATTAAAGATAAAATTATCATTACAATTAATTGTGTTTAATGTATACAAGCCCTTAATTGTTTCACTCTCAAGAGACATGTAAATAACTTTGGCTTGATTTTAGAACATTGAAATGCCACAAATTGGATTTTGCATTCTTGACAAAAAAAAGTGTTTCCATCATTTAAAATTATTGTTTTTGTTCTTGTTATTTTCAATATTTTTTTCCCTAGAAGACATCAATCAAATAAAAAGTTAATTACTCTTTTCCCCCCATATATTTTGATCTTATTTTATTTTAACCTCTCTACTTTAAAAACTTACACGTCGTCTTCTTTTACTCTCGTTTTCAAAAAAATTGGCTCCCTCTAGTTTTCTTTCTCTCTCTACTTCATTTTTTTCCTTTTGATTTAATATAAAAAAAATATTAAAATTAAGGGTATTTTCCCAATTTTTTTATAAAATCTACATTGAAAATATAATTTCACCCATTTTTTAGTATATTTTCTTGAGTTAAAAAGAAATTAAATTTATTTTTCAAAAAGAGAATGGAGTAAAATGTAAGTTTTAAAAGTATATGAAAAAAATAAAACAAGATCAAAATATAGGGAGGTAAAAAGCAATTAACCCATCAAATAATGTATAATGGGTCACTCTCAAACATACATCAAACATAGTAGTCTTAGTAGATAATGGGTGTTTTGTGATTATTTTAAACATAGTTGATTCAAATTAGTCTTGAAAGTACCACGTTGTTAGGGGTTTTGACACTTTGTACCCATAAGTTTGACCGAAATCTCATTTTGGTCTTCGTAGTTTCAATTTGAACTTACAACACTTCCTGATACAGTCCTAGTCATTATACCCATTACAATTTTGGACGAAAAATAGTCACTTGGCATGTATGTGACTGGTTTTGAAGGGTTTTATGGGTATTTTCAGTTTCTTTTCCCCGACATATTCTCCTTCATGTAAATCATGTCTAAATACTCAAAAGTAAAAAAAATATAGATATATTGTATCATATATAGATATTTTTATAGAAAATTGTGAAGGGCAAAGAAAGTGAAAGAAAATGCCCTTTAAAATCCTCTTAAAAATAGTTAGTTGCGTTGGGTGACAGTTTGCCATCCAAAATCTTAATGAAGCCATTGATTTGGACTGAAGTGGGATCATTTGTGATGAGGGTATTTTTTGGCTTCTTCGAGTCAGTACCTAGGCCCCGGCCTAGCAAAGGCCCAGCAAAGGCCCACAGGCTTCGCCAAATGGGCCCAAAAGCCCAAGTTCAACCATTATCTCTTAAACGGTCCGGATTATCAGGTAAACACAAGGTTTCGGCTAATTAACTGTGTTTAGACTCGACTAATCATCTTCAACTTCTATATATATCGGGGGTTGTGCAAACTCGAGATACGCTTGAATACGTTTTACATTACGCGCGAGTTCATTTGTTTACTTGCTTCATTACTGTACCTTTTCTCTCTGAGCACTAATTACCACACTGGAAGGGTTTCACCGGGACAAATCCCGGTTTGAGTCTTCTACATGTACACTCCCTGAGGAGCAGGACTCTGGATACAGCAAGCGAGTCCCCCCAGGACCCAACACGTCTCACCCGAAGAATTTTCAACCGACGACTCCACCTCAGCAAGAGAATCCACCTGTCATCTGACTGAATCATACTCGAGGTATGTACCAGTTTTATACACCAACAATTTGATAACAGAAATGTCGGCCACATTAGATGGAATAACAAATTCATTGAATCTTCTATGCCCAACTCAGCACATATAAAATGAAGTTTATTAGATTGATCATATATATTGTATTTCATCAATCACGCTCTATTCGTACATATCTTATATAAATAGTAGAATGAAATCAACACTTGATGTATAGAAAATGTTAGAGAGATGAATACAAAATTTGACCTCGTGTTCTTTAAATTCCTTTTGCTTTCTTTCTCTCTTCCATCTCAAAATTGTTATAAAATTTCAAGGTGTCGTGTGTTCAAATTAAAACTATAGGGACCAAAGTGAAATAATGATCAAACTTTACGGGTCTTAAGTGTCAAAATCCCACGTTATTATTAAGGAAAAAGACAAGAGACTTTAGGTGAAAGACGTTGCTATGGATCAACAAAAATCATATACATATTATATTTATATAAATCCAAATAAAAGTATATATATAGAGTTAGCTCTCCCATTTTCCATCCCATTCCATAATAAAACCCATTAATCCCTTCATTAGGAATCACTAAACTTGTTTTCCTTAGGAAAAATAAAATGGGTGATGCCGATTTGTTTTTTATCTGTTTCTAAGGTATCCACGTACCACGGTCGGCGGAGACTAATCCCTCGAGGTACTGTCAGGCGTCATAAGCGGAACACCTCCCCTAATAGAGCACTTTCCATACACAATCCCGCAAGGTTCAATCCCTAGAGGTGCTGTTTAAGGAGCCCAAGCCCCTTCTGCTTGAACCAACTCATGGGTGATGCTGATCTGTTGTTAGCGCTGGCGGCAGGGTCTGTAGGTCTGATCATGGGCGTACTGTTCGGACCTATCATACTTTATGTACTAGGAAGTTTTATACCGATGCTTCAAGGCTGGGGAGGGGGAGAAGGAGATGATCAGGGGATTATATTGTTGCTTTTGCCTGTCTTCTTGTTGGTGATCATACATTGTCTATCTGTATTTTATCCGACGATGACTTTGAATGTTGTTTCTAGTTATCGGCAGAGTGGTGGCGGTGGTTATGATGGTGAAGGGTTCGGGCTGGGAGCTTTGCTTCTGTTTTTGCTTTTTCTTTTTCTCTATAATCTTATGTGACTCATTTCAAGGGCATAGCCAGATCTAGTCTCAAATAGCGGGTGTAATACGTTATTAGTCCAATTTAAAATATAAATTTTGATTTAGTCCCTTAAATTGATTTTTGCTTGCACATTAATCCTACATAGGGATGGTCATGGGCCTTGGGGCCCGCTTGGCCCGCCCAATCAAACCTTATTTTTTTAGGTCTTGGGTTTTAGTTTTAAGCTCGTGAGCATGGCTTGAATTTTGATTTTTAGACCCGATCAAATTTAGGGCTAGACTAGGGCCTGATTAAATTTGTTTAGGACCAGTCTAGCTCGGCCTGAGGATTAATTAAAAATATATATATAGACATCAAACAAAATCAGCCCTAGTTCATTTCATTTCATTCACCGGTTACCGCCTCGTGCCTACCGCTTCAATCTTCATTCCCAATACCTCCTTCCCTCCCTCCCTACTTGCTTGTATTTCCTCGCTGCTGTCGTCTGTCACGTTCCTTCGCCGCCGATTGCTTCTATTCGCTGATTTCGTTTGTCGTTCATCTCCTTTATGTTTTAGTATTTATATTTTACTATTTATGTTTAAAATTAAAAAAAAAAAAATTATAGGGTCGGGCTTTGATTTGATTTTTTTTTTTCGTAGGGCCGGGCTTGAGCATGAAAGTAGGGCCCGATCATAGGGCGGGCAAGGGCCTAGTATTTTTTGTAATACCCTAGCTAAAGTCCGGCCTGACCCATGACCACCCTTAGTCCTGCATGTCCTCCCACCTGTGTAATATTAATCATAGATTACAAATTATATAGTTACATATACTTGTATAATATTTGTTACATCTGACAAATATTTTACGCAAGTTAAATACATTTAACTGCGAAAGTGTAACACATGTATTGGGCTTACCGCATTTTTTAATGCTCGTGACTAAAACATAAGTTACAATTGTATATGAGATTTTTTAAAAATTAATGGTAAAAATAAGGGACTTGCCACATAAACATCCTATATTTTTTTTGAAAAAAAAAAATATTTATTTAACTTTAAAAATAACATTTGTCTTGCATTTTAAAATAAATAAATAAAAATTGATTTTTTTTTTTTTTTTACAAATAAATAAATAAATTATTTCTTTCATCCTACCAAAGCACTAATTTCATTTGTTGAAAAAGCCTAACTTGTCAAGGCCCAAATTACGGCCCAATCACATTAGGCCCATGTGGGTGACTCACGGACAGTAAGTGAAACAATGAAACAAACACAACGGCGGAGCGCCACCTCTCACCGCCGCGAACGGTGGATAAAACAGCGCATTCTTTTCCGGCTCATAAACCGGAGGGAGATTTTTAAAGTGGTTTATGGGTGGCGGTGGGATTTTGGGGGGAGGTGCTAAAGTGACAGACAGACAGACAAAAGCTGTACTCTGTACCACACACACATGATTTGATCTAATCAGACCGAATCTTTTTATGCTCTAATTGCCCTTCCAAAATCACGTGACAGGTCTGTCCTGCTATCAGCACTCGAGGGGTATTTTTGTCAAAACAGATCCCACTTTTTTTTTTTTTTTTTTTTAAATTTCACTTTTTGACCATTATTTTTATTATAGCGTTAATAATCATTTTAAATAGAAAAAAAAAAAATGATTGTTTTGTAAATGTGAAGAGCACTATGGCTGATAGCTCATTTTTTTATATATTTTATTATTTTAATTTTTTTTTAAAAAAATGGTTATACTGACATTCTAATATAAATATTTTTATCATTTATTACTTTACTAAATTTAAGACGACCGCCGATAAAGAGTGACCAAAATTTGATAGTTGAGTTTATTAGGCCGATGATAATGGGCAGCAATTGACAACAAAATTTTGAATCGGAATATAATTTTTTATAAAATTTAATAGGTAGGATTAAAAGTAAAATATTTATTTGATTTCTGAGTTTTTATTAATTTGATGTATTTTTCATTAATTATTTTTTAATTTTTTTTAATTAATAAATTATTATAAAGAATAAAGTGAAGAAATTCTATCGTAACAAATAATAAATCTCATTGACACAAATAAAAATTATAAAAAATAAAATAAAATACAATAAAAATAAATAATTACCCCAAAAAATCACAATTTGAAAACGGGTTAACCCATTTTCATGACCCGGCCGCCTCATGTGGGTCGTGTTGATCGGATACCTCTTCCGGCTTCCTTTCCCGATTAGCTTCGGCAGGAGCCGCCACTGGCACGGCATCGCCGGCGTCTTCCCTGCTGCTACTACTGCTGTTACTGTTGTTCTCCACCACAATCGGCAGCGGCGGCGGCGGCGGCGGGTAATCGACGCGGCCGTCTATGCAAGACGAGCATTTGGCCTCAACCCACCCTTCGAAGTCGTACTGGCCGTAACCCATGATTCTCCGGCCGGAACACAGCCGTCCGATCATGACGGCGATTGCGCCCAATATGGCGATCACCGCTAGAACCGCAATGGTGGGTCCGACCGACCCGTGTCCCGAATGCGCCGTGTAGGTCTGCTGGTTAACCGAAACCGGCGGTGGCTGATCTTGCTGTTGCGGGTCCGGTAACACTGGTGTAGTAGACATTTATGAGTGAGAAAAATGAAGATATTAATGGCTGAATCTTTCTGGGTATTGACTTCGAGAAAAAAGTTGGGTTTTTCTAGAGAGAGAGTGAGGGAGAGCGGGAGCAGTAGAATGAGAAGAGGAAAAAAAGCAGGGAATTTTGTAGAATTATTGATGAAATTAGAGAAGCTAAAACATGGGATTCTGTGGTAAGATATATTTATATATATATATATATATATATATATATAGAGAGAGAGAGAGAGAGAGAGAGAGAGAGTAGAAGCTCAAAGTAGAGTGAGAAGCCAAAACAGGGGAGAGAGAGAGAGAGAGAGAGAGAGAGAGAAGCCAAAACCCGGAGATTTTGTAGAGATAGAGAGAGAGAAACAGGGGATTTTGGAGAGAGAGAGAGAGAGAGGGGTCAGAGTAGAGTGAGAAGCCAAAAACAGAGGATTTTGTGGTAATATAGAGAGAAAAAGAGTAGAAGTTCAGAGTAGAGGGTTCCAAAAACAGGAGATTTTCTAGAGAGAGATAGAGAGAAACAGGAGATTTTGTGGAGAGAGAGAGAGAGAGGGCAGAGTAGAGTGAGAAGCCCAAAACAGGGGATTTTGTGGTAATAGAGAGAGAGAGAAAGAGTAGAAGTTCAGAGTAGAGAGAGAGAGAAGTAGAGGAGAAGCCGAAAACAGGAGATTTTGTAGAGAGAGAGAGAGAAAGGAGAGAAACAGAGAGTAGAGTGAGAAGCCCAAAACAGAGGATTCTGTGGTAATATAGAGAGAGTAGAAGTTCAGAGTAGAGAGAGAAACCCAAAACAGAGGCTTTTATGAAATTATGCATAAAATTACAGAAACAAAAACAGGGGATTCCGATTTCTTTGAATTAACGATCCCCAATAATCACAATTTTGAAAAACAAAACAACAGAAAATTATTTGGAATTAAGAGAATCAAAAACCGGGAATTTGCATCCAAATAAGCGTTGGTGAGTTGGGTAAGTAAAGTGTTCGAAAAGGAAGCTTTCGGATTTTCATAAAGTGCGTGTGAATGGATCGAAGATTGAAGAAAAAATGCAAAGGAATCTTTCTTAAACCATTTACGTAGACTGATCTAGTAAAGCATATATATACAAATGTAGTGTGTGTATATCTGTCTACTTTGTGTTGGAAAAGATAAGAGAGAGAGTAGGAAAAAGCACCCGAAATGTCATAGTCAAGAGGAGGTGTCCAATTCTATTTATTTTTATTAATCAGGACTTGATTTTTTTGGCAGGCACTTCCAAAATTTAATCATAATTGCACAAGACCGATTTGTAGGGATGTCACAAAAAATTGAATCGGTGGATAACCGAGAGAAATCGAACTGCATGATCCGATTTTGAAACTGACTAAATGATTTGATTGCGTTTTTTGTTTTGAAATTAGCAACCGAAACGATTTTAGTTTTGATTTTGGTTTTGAGATAAAAACTGCGAAACCGAACCGCGAAACTGAACCACGAACCAAACCATAAAACCAATATTTTAAAAATATTTTTATTACATATATCCCCTTATTTTTTTATATATATTTACATTTTAACCTTAATATATATATATATAGAGAGAGAGAGAGAGAGAGAGAGAGAGATATGTATGTGTATATATTTATTTAGTTACACTTTTAGCCTCTCTTGTATATATGTGAGTAAAGGGTGTTAGGGTTTCATCATTTTTTATTTCACAAATCGTGCAGCCGTTCCCGACTTCCTGTTTGGCTCTGTTCTCCTTTCCTCCTTCAATCCCTCTCTTTACAAATCGTGGTTTGGTTATATTTTTAGTTATGTTTTTGTTTATATATAAAAAACAAAGATATGCGGTTTTGGTTTTATTTTTTGTTTTTAAAAATTCAAAATTTTAAATGGTTTTGTAGTTCGCGGTTTTGGTTTTGATTTTGTGTAAATTTAAATAATTTGGTTTTAAAACCGAACCGATGGTTTTGGTTGCGGTTTTGGTTTGATATATTTTTAGTGGTTTTGATTGCGGTTTTATATGAAATCGAACCAGTGGCATCCCTATCGATGTGGGGGAGTGCGCCCTTAAGGTCGCCTAGTGAGGTGATTAGCCAAGGTGCGTGTAAGTTGACACGAACACACCTTACCATTAAAAACAAAAAGTACGAAAAAGTAATTGGGTTTTCATGCTGCGGACATCTCGACAAATATCAAAGACATCTTCTGTCATTTTTATAATATCTGAAATACTTTTTATTTTTTTCAATTCGATTGTGTAGGACATCATCATATTTTATGGACAAAATAGGAATATTTTTGTCTAAAATAAGTTTGGTGAACTTGATATAAAAATAAAAAAAATTGGACGTTATGGGCTAAAATTTTGAAACAGTGTAACGTTGACTGAAAATCCCTTTATTTTTTTTCCCCTATTTTTGGTGAAATTTCAATTAGATAATAAAAATTTAGATATTTACCGCTTACATTTCCTATTATTTTACACTTAACGGTAAATATTGTTTAGTTCAAAAATTAATGAAATTAAAATTATAATGATAATTTTACGCTTCACAACTAAAAAATAATTTTATTAATTCATTAAAAATTAAAATATACAAATTTCCCTTTTATTTTTCTTTTCGATATTTTTCGTCTCTCCTATCCTTTTTTTTTGGCGACTTCTTCTCTGGCGAGTAGTCACCTCCAATAGCGTGTCCTGATAGGGACATTATATTTTTTTCTCTCTCTTCTTTTTCTTCTCACATCGGCACCCCATCTAGCCGGCATCTCACTTCTGTGGATTTATTCAAATTGATCCGTGGAAGTAGGGTGCCGGTCTAAAAAAGAAGAAGGAGAAGAAAGAAAGAAGAAAGTCGGTGGAAATCATGGGGTGGGGGTTTAATAAGGGAAAATGACAAATGAAAGGAAAAATAAGTGACAAATCAGTTTGATTTTGTGTTGCTCTCTTTGAAAATCTTGGATTTTTGTAAATTTTTGGGACCCCACAATTTTATTTTATTTTATTTTTTAATTTGGGAATTAATATTTATTTATTTAAGTAATTATTTTTAAAATTTATAATTTAGCTTGATTAAGTTACTATTTTAATCTTAGAATTTTTAATATATATATTCCTTATTTTTTTAACATTTATTTCCTCTCATTTTTTCTCGTTACATCATCTTCTCCGGCGAGAATCCGGTGTGACTGTCAGCACCGAATTTCGTCCCCTCTCTCTCTCTCTCATCTTCTAACTAACCCCCCAATCCCTTGGCCGATAACACCACCGATAACATACCCCCCCCCATCTGTTGCCACCCTTTTTTCTTCTTCTCTCTCCCTCTCTCTTCTATCTATCCATCTCTCTCTCTCTCTCTCTCTCTCTCTCTCTCTCTCTCTATATATATATATATATATATATACACATCTCTTATCTGGAATTTTATTTGGTTTATATTTTAATACTCTCTATTAAAAAATGCATATGTTTCAAGTGAAAACTCTATTATTGTATATATGCATTATATTTTTGGGTTAATTACATTTTATCTCATGTAGTTTGACTAATTTGTACTTTATTCCCATATAGTTTGAAAATCGTCACTTACCCCTCTGTGGTCAGATTTTCAAACCACTTATCCCTGATGTAGGGGGGTAAGTGCACCAAATATTTGATCACAGGAGGTAAGTGGCGATTTTCGAACCATAGGGGGTAAGTGCAAATTGACCAAATTACAGGGGGTAAAGTATAATTAATCCTATATTTTTTATTTATTCGCAACATTAACCAAATATCGGAATGAGAATAATCATTCCAATACCACATCTAATCATTTTTGTCACCATTGTCACCAAATATAAAAATAGTAATGACAATTTCATTCTATTACAAGTATAATTTCAATTATATTATCATTCTATTTCATTCCAGTATACCAAATACAGTATTAGAATTTGTCTCATTTAACATAGATTTTCTTAATTAAAAATTTCATATTTTTATTAATTAATTATCCAAATTAGAGCTCGTGCTAACCTTTTTAGTTTTCTAATTCATTGAAAACAACTACAATATTTTTTTTATTTTTTTTTATTTTGAAATTTATAATTAATAAATCAACATTTAACAATTTTTTTTTTTAAATTGTATTTTCCAAGAAAAGTTGTTTGCATAGAAATTGAGGATGTACTTATTTGTAGAAATTAAAGCATGGAATTTGGCGTTGACCCATCTATTGTATTCTATTGTTTGGAACTCTATGTTCTTAAAATAAATAAATAAAAATTATTATCATTTCTTATTTATTAAAAAATATTATGAGTAATTAAATTAGGCAAATTTTTGGTGAAAACACGAGTTGATTTATGTTAATTTTGAGAAAAATTACGAATTTAAGAAAAATAATTAATTTTGTTTGACTTTTACTAATTTTGGTCAAATCATAATATTAAATTTTCGCCTTAATATTATCTTAATTTTCATTTTTTTTAAAATTGAATTCTATTAATTTATAAGTTATTATACAGTTCTCTATTTTTAATTTTAATTTTTTTTTATCTTATTTATAGAGAGTTTTATTAACTCATATTAATTTATTTTAATTTTTTTCAATACTTTCGTCAAACTTAATTATGATATCAACTACAAAGTGAATATATAAATAAAAAATATATATATATATACACACACATAATATAAAAATATTATTTGTGACTTATGTTTTTTTGGTTATTTTATTTTTTATTTTTAAAATTATTTTAAAATCTAATAATTTTGAATTTTCCCTCAAGTAATTTTGACCAAACACTTTCCAACCTCAACCCCAAAAATTCCTTTCCAAAAAATAAGAAGTCAAAATATATTATTTTATGCTTTTGCCAAGTTATAGCATTTTTTTGTTAGAATTATTTATAATTTCAATTTTTTAGAGTTGTATTGAGTACTATCACACACTCGTTAAAATAAAATTTAGATTTTATAATATATAAAAAAATCCTAAAAACGTGAGGAAAAAAAAACAGAAACCAAATCTATTAAATATCGTGAATATTTTCAAATACCGTTCTAATTATAAAATCTATTTAATACCGAAAACGTAACTTTTGTAGTTAAAAAACTACAAATAAAGAAATAATAATTTTTCTTTTGAAAAAAAATTAAGTAGAATTTTAAACTTGTGTAACAAATTTAAAAATATATTAAATTGATAATCTCGACATGTAAAGATAAGTTAATGATCAATTTATTCAATTGGATATATATGGTCCACCACATAAAAAATGACCCACTACTATTATGAATTATTATTATTATTAGTGAAAAAAAAAACATAATAATATATTGGGATGATTATCCTCTTTTTCTTTCTTTTTTTTTTTTTTACATTTTTTGGAATTATTTTTCCTTGTTAGAGATAAGATTTGCTTTATTTAAAAAAAGAAAAAAGTCAAAAAAGTTTGTACATTGTTTTTTCAATCTTTTTTTAGTGCTAATCCATTTATCTTTTTTCCCATCTATTTATTAATCATCAATTTAAAAATTAAAATTTTATAATAATGAAGTATATCCACCGTTTATTTTTAGTTATTTTACTAATCTTTGTTAAACACAATTTAATTTTAAATTATTTATTTAATGAATGTTCATAATAGTAACATTGTTGTATCATTTTCAGAAATTCGTTACTAATGACAAAATTTATCACGATTTACCCTTCGCATTGAAGTTTATCATAGATAGTTAATAAATATTTTCTTATTCCGTGATGAATTCATCTCCAATGTGTATAGAAACATCAAAATGTGAAATGTATGTGGTAAATGTTTGCTAATATCAGTTGTGGTTTACCCTTTCATAGTTAATGTAACGATCCAGTTTCCCAGAATAGTTACGCGGTTTCTCTTCTTGAAGAATTAAAATTACACCCGAATGACCAATATTTCATTTGATAAAATCCGCGAGATTTTACAATGTGGCGACGATAATCATATTCAATTATTCATAAATCTAATATTATTATTATCCATAAATTTGTTCTTAAATTTTGAACATATAACTAAATTCAATTTTGTTTGTTAAGTAATATGGTTGCACTTCAAATCCAAATCCAGGTTCTAATTCCAAATTCAATTTTGTATATATAAGCTCATGTATATATATAAGTAAAAATAATTAAAAAATAAAAAATAAAAATTCTAAATTCATTTATAATTATCGATTTATCGAGTTCTATTTTTACAACAGTGAATAATAAATACAACTAGTACAAATTAACTAAAAATTCACATATAACTCCCGGCGCCGTTTTATTCTCACCGACCCTGCAATCAAAACTGTGGAGTTGTGAGTCAACGCTCAATAAAATTTTAATCCTTCTAATACGTGTATACAATCAATCCCAAATAAACACATAAACATGTATCTCACATAATATATACTCATAAATATTTCATGAGAAACAACAATTATAACAGTAATAGTATAAACTTCACAATACAATACAATGAAAGATTAAATACATATATTAAAAGAGTTAGAAATTCTACCCGAAATCCGTAGTCGAAATTTGAATCAGTTTCTGGCTAAAAACATTCGAAATCCATATACTGAAACTTTTATTCCCACGTATATCTTGAATTCATAAGATCATGCCCTTAACTTTTTCTTTTTTGTAGCATATATATAGGATTTTTGTTATTATCATCATCATTATTATTATTTTAATGTTAATCTCATAATATTCACAAAGTGAATATTCACTTTGTTGATTTTTCTACACAAATTAATATTAACTATTTGATATTAAACATGTGTTATTTGCATAAATATTTTATCGAAGAGGCCATCCATCACATTTATTAAAAACAATATCCTTGCAAAAATAATATTTTATATTTTTTAATATTTTATTTTCTACCCTCCCTTTCTCTCTCTCTCTTTTTTTTTTTTTTTTTTTTTACTTTTATTCTTTATTTTATTTGTTTTTTTACGGTATTCCTAGAAAATTAAAAAGATCGAAAATAATAATTTAGAAAACAAAACGTAAATAATTAAAAAATAGGATTTGAAAATTAAAAAAAAATTAACAATAAAAACGAAACAATTTTTTTTTCTTTTATTTATGTTCTTTAATTTTTAATTTTTAATTTTTTACTTTTACTTTTTTATTTTCTATAAACACTACATATAAAATAAATAAATAAAAAATACTGAACAAAAAAAAATATAAAAAAAAAAAATAGAGATTTTTTTTGGTTTCTCAAGGTGAATTCGTATCACGGTCGGCGGAGACTAATTTTTAGAAGTATTGTCAAGCGTCGGAAGTGAAAATCTCTCATAACAGAACACTTTCTATATACAGTCCCTCAAGAATCGAATTCAAAATGATTATTTAAGGAGTTCAAGTCCCTTTCATTTGAACAAATTGATGTTTATAAAAATAAATAGAGATCCATAAAGAAAGATTGACAGTAAAAAAATAAAAAATATATATTTTAAGGATATATTTGTCAACCAAAATATGATAAAGAGGTTAAGACATCAGTCAAGATGTCAGAGTGTCTATAAAAGCTTCGAGGAGTGTCAGAATGATGATGTAAAAAGTCAAAAAAGTCCCTAACAGGTGGAAAGCATTAACAGCAGGGGGGCAGAGAATCTCAGTATGTAAGAAGAGAATATGTCCTTACATTAACAAAGTCCAATGTACTTTTATTATTATTATTATTTTAATTGGTCCAATGTACCACCACCATCAATCAATCCAAGTTCCTTAATTTTAGGATTTTTAAATATGAACCAGGCTACGATACAGCAGCTGTACCGATAAAATCGCACAAGTTACAACAAGTTCATATTTGAAGAAGTTAAAAATTCGTCTAAAAAGTTACAAATTACACGTTACAAGTTTATCCTAAAAGGTTACAGATTCATCTAAAACCTTGCGACTTCTTCAATACACACTTGTAAGCTGTATCGGTACAACCGATGTATTGAAGTAAAATTCTTTAAATAATACTAATTTTAGACTTGCATATTATGCGAACGGGTTTAAAAAAAAAAATACTAATAAATATATTTAATTTAAAAATTTTGATGTTATAATTTTAATTCTTGATCTATATAACAAAAAATATAGAACAGTTTTTAAAATGATACATTTTTTAAAAAATTTATATAAATTAGAGGACGAGTATATGAAATTTTAAAAATTGTAATTGATTTTTTCTAAAAATAAAAGGGTGAAATGTATATTTTCAAAAATTTAGAAGTGATTAGTTCATAGAATATCTAAGGCCAGAATATTAATAGTGTAAAAAAAGATTTCGGCTATTGATTTGATAAGAATAAAGAGATTAGAGAGATATCATGTTTTGAGGTGTAATTCATTTTTACTTTTGATTTTGATTTTTAATTTGAAATCAATTTCAAACATATTTAAAAATATTTTTTTAATTAAATAATTAAATCATTTTTTTGAAATTATGATTTTTTATTTTTTAATTTAAGGGTATGTTTGGTTGGATGTGAAAAGAAAAAGGGAAATGAAAATAGGAGGTGAAATGACCCATTTTTTTCCAAAGGGAAATCAAAATAGGGAGTGAAATTATCCATTTTTTTCCTCCCCAATTTGGGGGGAAAATGAAGAGAGGGTTATCCGAACCTCACTAAGGATTAGTGAGACCGGCTTTATTGTTTTCGATTCAGCCGAAAGCTCTTGAATTAACCCATTAAGTGCTTCTTTGATCTTCTTGGATCTTACCCTAATAATGGGTCCAACCGGAATATGTAATGTGTCCTTTGATATTACTTGTTGGTTCTCATTAGAGAGTGGAAAAAAATCAAAATTATCGTTTTGCCCTTTTATTTTACATAACAAATACCCATTTAATTTAATTTATAGTAAGGGTAAAATAGTAAATTAAATAAAAAATATATTATTATTTTTATTTTTGTAATACATACAAAATATTATTTTCCCTTTTTCTATGTCCTTCCAATCAAACAGAAAAATAATTTTTCCCCTACAAAGGATAATTATTTTTTTTCTTTTTTCTTTTTTTACCCTTCCAACTAAATATATTCTAAATGGAGCAGGAAAAGATAATAAATGTTTTTGAATTTTGGGAGAAAGAGATGTTGAATTCATCAACTTTTTGTAGACCTTAGGACAACAATAGTACAAAGTTTTGTCCTGTATATTAAAGTTACAAATAATCTAAAACCGTACGATTCTTCAATACACACTTGTAAACTGTATCGGTACAGCCGCTATATTGAAGTAAAATTCTTTAAATATTATTAATTTTAGACCTGCATATTATGCGAACGGGTCTGAAAAAAATATACTAATAAGTGTATTTAATTTAAAAAAATTTATGTTATGATTTTAATTCTGGATCTATATAACAAAAAATATAGAATATTTTTTAAAAGATATATTTTTTTATGGATTCATTTAAAATTTATATAAATTAGAGGACGAGTATATGAAATTTCAAAGATTTTAAAAATTGTAATTGATTTTTTCTAAAATTAAAAGGGTGAAATGTATATTTTAAAAAATTTAGGAGTGATTAGTTCATAGAATATCTAAGGTCAGAATATTAACAGTGTAAAAGAAGATTTTGGCTATTGATTTGATAAGAATAAAGAGATTAGAGAGATATCGTGTTTTGAGGTGTGGTTCATTCTTAGTTTTGACTTTCGTTTTTAATATAAAACATATGATTTATATTTTTTTGAAATCAATTTCAAACATATTTAAAAATATTTTTTTAATTAAATAATTAAATTATTTTTTTGAAATTATGATTTTTTTTTTAGGGTATGTTTGGTTGGAGGTGAAAAGAAAAAGAGAAATGAAAATAGGAAGTGAAATGACCAATTTTTCTCCTCCGAAGGAAATCAAAATAGGGGATAAAATGATCTATTTTTTTTCCTCCTAAATTTGGGGGGAAAATGAAAAGAGAGTGGGAAAAAAAATTAAAATTACCATTTTGTCCCTTTATTTTATATAACAAATACCCATTTAATTTATAGTAAGAGTAAAATAGTAAATTAAATAAAAAATATATTATTTATTTTTTTATTTTTTTAATATACACAAAATATTATCTCTCTTATTTTCACGTCCCTTCAACCAAATATATTAAGGGAAATACTTTTTTTTGATAATTTTTTTTTTCAAACCTTCCAATCAAACATACCCTAAATGGGGCCGGAAAAGATAATAAATGTTTTTGAATTTTGGGAGAAAGAGACGTTGAATTCATCAACTCTTTGTAAACATTAGGACAACAATGGTACAAAGTTTTGTCAGTCTTCTTTATGCAAATATCAAATAATATAATATTATATTTTACTTTCCTTTTATTTCTAAAAAATTCTCTCATGTCATTTGAAAAATATCTAGAAAATTTTATACAGTAAACAAATCACGAATCTGTGTCGTAGAGATCCGTCGTCGTATGGTACTTCATTTAAAAAGACAAAGAAGCGTCGTCGGTCGATGGTGACACTCGTAGAGGAAGAGGATATAAATATATGCTCGTGTTATATGTTGTTAATTAACTTTATTCCATTGTATTCTATACCCTATATATTTTACAATATTTTTAAATTATTTTTTTTTACCTATTTTACCCTTCAATTTATTTTTATTTACCTATCTTACCCCTAAAAATATTAAAAAAATAAGAATAAAATAATAATTTTATTTAACTATTTTACCCTTAAATTTGGTCAATTATTTTGTATCTAATCTAACAGAAAATATATTAACAAAAGAACAATTTTAAAATATTACCAAAGATACAAGATTTAAAGTGCGGTGGGCTACACGAAGATACAAACACCAAACACTACCTTCAGTCTATACAAAAAACATTTTATTACATTATTTTTAATTTCATTCATCAAATTCTACATAATCGCTCATTTTCAGTTCACAGATCCACATTTTTTCCTAATTTGCCCTTGTCCCCCGGTCAAAACTCCGAGATTACCAAGCTTCACCATTGATTCACCGAAATCCTTGAAAAAAAGATAGGGATACAAGCTATAGGAATTAACCATGGCTGCCGTGTTTGGATTCGCCATTAGGGCTTGATCCGATTCTAGAAGCCCGTTGTTGTTTACTAGGTTTTTGTAATAAGAATTATCGAATCCGTAGGTTGTTTGAGAATCCAAGGGGTTGAGTTTGTTGTTTGAACTGTCGATGTTAGGACAAGAGGCCTGTAAATTGGTAAGGAGCGATGAATCGAGGGTTGGGTCGGGCTTTCCTGACCCCTTGAAATCGAATAGTCTCCTCTTGAATGTGAAACATTGGGCGAATCCGATTGTGTGTGCCCCTGCATTTGAAATGGAAACAAAAATTAGAGAATAAGTGTTTTTGACACTTTGTACCCCTAAAGTTTGACTAAAATCTCACTTTGGTCTCCAGTCACAATTGAAGTCATCCCGTTACAATCTCACTTTTTAATCATCCCGTTACAGTCTAAAACATTATCTCCATTACAATTTTAGATGGAATACGTTTTTTGTTTTTGGATATAAAATATTTTTGTTTTTGTTCCCGACAGGAATGAGTTTATAAATTACCTGAAAGGACGACAACATCTTTGAGATCGAGGCCCTTTGATGTGAATTTAGCAGTGATGTTTTCGAGCGGTTCAATAGGCGAAGGCAACTGTTCATTTGCCGCTTTCTGGCTAGCCGTTATTCCGTCCCTTCGACCTAATAATAATGGCCAATAAGGCCCTCCTGACTGAAACCGAAAAAAAAAAAAATTAAAGGAAAAAAATTAAAATTGTCTTTGGTATTGTAGAAATAATATATCCGTATTATCCCTATAAATGATCTTTTCATCCAAAAAGAAATTGGTAGATGCTTGAAAAAAGTTGCTCGAGAGGCCGAAGTCAATAAAATTAAACCAAAAAAAAAACTTAAAATCACATTCTTATTATTTTTTTTAAGTGCAAAACAAATACTACTTTCAAAATTCAACACTAAGAAAAAGGTTACCAAAGAATGTTTTAAGTTAAAAAAAAAAAAAAAAAAAAAGAAAAATTACAAGAGCAACGGCTTCTCTAGCAGCAAGAGTCAAAATATCGGCACAAGACACGGTGGACGGGCAATATTTCTCGGCATCTTCTTTAATAGCATCGATCACTTCGAATCCTCTGATAGAATTTTGATTCGGGAACGCGCTTTTCTCTCCCTTGAAATCTTTCGTATCGTCTAGAAGTACGGAAGCATCGCATCCCTAAAATATGGGAACCAAAAAAAATGTTATATTCCTAAAAATGTTAGAACAAAAAAGTAGAAATGAGAATAGAGAACGCTAAACAAACACCACCTTAATGTTAATGTTTCTATTTTTTTTTTCTGGTTCCAACGATGACGTTTGTTTAGTGTTTTTGTTCCAGAAGTTTTCGCTTTCGTTTTTTTTTTTTCCTCCAAACATGCTTACGGAAGAAACAAAAACAGGGAGACCAAAAAAAAAAATGTTTTTGTTCTGCGCCCAAAATATTCCAACAATTTTTTAGGAACAAGAACAAAAACACATTAAAATTAGCAATTTACAATCCTATTTCAATAGTTCTTCTCGTCAAATAAATAAATAAAATGTAGATACGTAATTCTAATATAATTAATGAAAATAGAAATTTCTTTCCCAAGAAATTTATAAAAAAAAATATCGAACCCGCCCAACATTTTCTTTGATATTGGAATGAAAATTAAAGATAAAAACATTTTTTTTTTTTTTGTAAATTTGACGGTTCGGGATTAAAAAAAAAAAAAAAAAAATTATGAAGAAAAAAAACCCTAGAAATTTGCAATTACATTGACAAAACAATCATGAAAATGTAACCGAAGGATGGATGCAGCTATCCTGGAATCATTCTTGAAAGCTGTCCAAACACCCCATCTAACCATCGAAAATAGGTTCGGACATGTTCTATCATAGAACTGATAATCCAATTGAGAATAAGAAATTGTAGGAGCCAAACAGAACGCTAAGCAAATAAGGTAGGAGAAGATTACTCTATGATGAGCCATGACAAACTCTTCTTTTGATTGTTCAAAGAACAAGCAATAGTGCAGACAAATTTATATGCCAAAAAGACAAGAGTGGGAAGGCCACTATGTTTGTGATAACCTAGTGGCCATGTTTGAAAAATTAATTTAATCTATTTCAACATGAAGAAGATAAAGACATCACCATTTAGGGCTCATTTGACCTTTTTGTTGGGTTTATCCCCGTGTTGATGTTGATGATCAAGTGATAAGTGTGAAGGAATGACTCACCTCGTGAATTAACTTTTGGATTTGAGAGAGGTCCAAGGCCACCCTAGGTGTCAGAGACCAGATTACAAAAAATCTGGCTTGATTGCCAAAAAGAGAGAGTTTGGTCGAGGGTTAGCCGATCCAAAGACCCGATATGTGAAAGGAAGATTGTTGGGTTTATCCCGCATCGAATGTGGAAGAGACTAGTAGTTAGGTTATAAGTGTGAGGAAAAGACTCACTTCATGAGCTAACTTTTAGGGTTAAGAGACACTCAAGACCGTCCATTGATCGTGAGAGTGTCCAAACCACTATTTAAGTCAAATGAGTTACTTCACTTGATACCATATGATTTTAAATTAGAATCCTAATATGGTATCAGAGACAAGGTTATGAAAATTCGTCTCTCATTTCTTCGTACTCAAATCATTGGTACAATCCAGGAGTTTTACGTTTATCTCATAGTCAAATAATTCGTGCAAAACTGGAGTTACACTTAAGGGCGAGTGTTTAAGATTCTTGTCACGCATCAATTCCATGAGAGTGTTCAAATCACCGTATAAGTCAAATAAGTTGTTACTCCACTTGATACTATATGTTTTTAAGTTGGAACCTCCTAACACAAATTATATTATTTTTCAGTCGATCAATTTATAAATTGTCATCATTTAGTGTTTGGTTGCAAAAATTAAAAACACTTAAATTAGCTACTTAACTATTTTAGTTATAGTTCATATGCTATTCTATAGCATAATTGGAGTAAATATAGGTGAACCTATAGCTACGAACAATATGTATATCTGATTAAGTCATACGTAAATAAAGAAATATACAGATCAATCCATATAAAATAAGATAATTTAAAAAAGTAGGACAATTTTGACAACAAAACGAGCCCTTATTCAATAACATGACTCATAATTCATAAGTAACCCAAGACTTGTAATCTAACAGTTATTTAGTGTCTCTCTAGTGGGAGGTCTAATATTCAAAAACCCTTCCCCAAACGTTTGTAAAAATAAAAATAAAAAAATCATAATTCTTAAAGTTTATAGCCTTTTACTCCCTTGTACTTTGATCTTGTTTCATTTTATCCCCTCTATTTTAAAAATTCTTTCCATCTAGGTCTAATTGCATTTTACTCCCTTGTATTTTAGTCTCGT
The DNA here is from genome assembly GCA_016647705.1 of Eucommia ulmoides. Classification (NCBI taxonomy): domain Eukaryota; kingdom Viridiplantae; phylum Streptophyta; class Magnoliopsida; order Garryales; family Eucommiaceae; genus Eucommia; species Eucommia ulmoides. The sequence goes on from CM028341.1 coordinate 2,647,097, forward strand.
TTTACTTTAACCCCTCTACTTTAAAAATTTACGCATCACCCCCTTCGACTATGGGCTAAAGGGAGAAACTCATAATTTACTCAAAAAATAAATAAATTAAAACGACTTAATTTATTTTTATTTTTAAAATTTGAATTCAACATTTAATGGTAATAAAAGGGAAAATTAAAATTAAGGGTAGTTTTATCTATTTCATGTACAGATTTTTGCACTTTGCACCCCTGAAGTTCTAGAAAAATTCCATTTTAGTTCCTATCCTTTCATTTAGAACACTTAAACCTGAAGTATCCAAATCGTTTTAAGTCAATCCAAATCCGATAACTCCGCCATTAAAAATGACGGAAGGACTAATTTAACACAATTTAAATACTTTAGAGTTAAAGTGAATAAAAGTTTAAGGGGTTAAAGTTCAAAAAGCTCTTTCATATAAAATAAAGTTGGGACATTTAATTTTAACATATTTGATTAAGTTAAATAAATAAATAAATAATTTTTTTAATTTATTATAAGTAAAGAGGATAAAATATAGATTTTTAAAGCAACGGGAACCAAGATAAAATAAAATCAAATTATAAAGAAATTAAACACAATTAATCCTTCTTTCTTTCTGTTCCAAGTTTTTTAGGATCACAAGCACAAAAAAAAAAAAAAAAAAAAAAAAAAATTAAAAAATCAAGAAGATAATCAGAAACAGAAACCAAAATAATTCAATAAAGTGGTGGAAAAGAATAAAAAAAACTAAAATTAAAAAAAAAAACATGGAAATACTCTAGAGGGTATGAATTTGGTAGTGATTACCAAATTATTGAGAAATATGCAATGAAGTAGGATTTCTTCATCAAAATTGCGGGATTTCTCCGTTTTCGGCTAGATGTGCTGTACTTGTATATATATATATCATAATATCTATTAGAATATGTTTATGAAGGGTTAAATGAGTTGAACAAATACAATTATTAAATTTTTAAGGAATTTCTGATGATTTTTAAAAATTAATGATCGTTACGACCGATTTTCGTTACGGACAGAGAGATTCCCGATACCGTTGTACTGCGACTATTTTACATAACCTGATATCACAATTCAAAATCTTGAGATAAAGTGTAGATTTTTAAAGTAGAGGGAACCAAAGTAAAGTAAAATCAAAGTACAAAGGGATAAAACACAATTACTCCTTTTTTCCAAGTTTTCTAGGATCAGAAACACACAAAAATAAAAATAAAAAATCAAGAACAGAAGCAGAAACAGAAACCAAAATCTCGTAAAAACAGAAACAAAAAATAATCCAATCACGTGGTGGAAAAGAATAAAAAATAATTTAAAAAAACCATGGAAATATGCAATGAATCTAAAGAAAGTCATGTGAGAAAAAGGGGTTTTAACATAGTATTTATTATTTGGAGGGAAGTGGAAAAACAGGTGTTTTTGAATGGTAAGCTAATTTGTGTTATCTCTAACACCACTTAGAGACATCAAAAACACTTTTCAAGCGTCACTAATCACTACCAATTTCATACTATAATCACATCAAGGGTGGCGCCGTCACTATTTGATTGTTAAATCTAATGCAGTCGACATACTAAACAATTTTTTCATAAATCCAAAATTACTGTTAAAAGTTCATGTTATTCTACGCAATCAAAGTTGCTATAATTTTTTATTCTTGTATTATAGTAACTTTGTGTTTCTGGAAAAATTATTGACTTACTGTAACGCATGTAATACAGGGATTAAAATTTTAATTTTATGGACTGTTCACAAAAACCCCTAAGAGTATGTTTGGTTGGAGGTGAAAAGGAAAAGGAAAATGAAATTCCCCCCCCCCCCCAAACCCCCCGCGCGAGTGTGTTTGGTTGGAAGTGAAAAAGAAAAGGAAAATCAAAATAGGGGGTGAAATGATCCATTTTTTCCCCAAAAAATCAAAATTACCGTTTTGCCCTTTTATTTTATATAACAAATACCAATTTTATTTATATTAAGGATAAAATAGTAAATTAAATAAAAAATATATTATAATTTTTTTTCCAGTCAAAATAGAATTGGGAGACAGACAAAGTGTGTGAAAGGGAGAAGAGAAAGTTACAAAAAAAAAAAAAAAAAAAACGTCGAGAGAGAGGAGAGTCAGATTAGGGCATGCAACAGTCAGATGAGAGAGTGATGTTATAGAGAGGTGGACTCTACATGAAAAAAAAAAAAAAAGACAAAAATTACAGTGTAATGAATTTCGTCCAATTTTTGTCTAACAAAATTTTTGAATGGACTAAATTGAAATAAAATTAAAATATAAGAATGAAATGTGCCATTTCTAAAATTTTATGGTCCAATTAAACACCCCGTAGTTAGGGATCAAAAATATAATTTCGACAAAAAATGAGAGGAAAAAAAAATGGCCCATGCAGGTCTCGAACCTGCTGCCTTCGCGTTATTAGCACGACGCTCTAACCAACTGAGCTAATAGGCCAATTTGCTTGATTGAATTTTTAATGAATTACTAATTTGTGGGAATTTTTATAAAAAAATATGGTCATTTTCATCGTCTGCAAGTCTCAAAAAAAAAAAATTATAAAAACTTTATTTAATTTCAAAAACGAAATCAATCGATAATATGTAGTTGTTAAACGTAATCCCGCGATCGGTCACTATTAAAAACCAATAAGAGGGCATATGCGTCATTCGGACAGAATAGCTTGAACCTATTAACAAAAAAAAAAAAAAAAGGGAGCACAGGTCAAACCCGGTAACACGTTGGACTGGGTGCATATTAAGCTCTAAAATTTGAAACCCATGGCAAAAAGCCTTGATATAATCGTTTGTCGGCCTAATTTTTAGATTTGGTTGTGATTTTTTAGTTTACTTTCGACTAGGTTTGTTTTACGAGATTGGAGGCCCGTCTAGTCTGTACAGTCTATTGCGCATTTTTTAGGGTTTGGATTGAGAGTTTAGGCCGAAGTGTCAAGTTAAAGCCTTGAATTTTAGGCCCGCTAATTTTTAAGGTTTAAATAGGACTTCTAGTCATTTAGTATTAATTAAAATAAATAATATATATAATAATAGTATAACTAACTTAGTAATAGATGTTGTATAATTTTAATAAAATAATAATAAACCACTCTTTTATAGAATGTGTAATATGTAACTAATTATTGACACTCCCAAAAAAACAAAAACAAAAACAAAAAAAAACACTAAAAATATTATGAAAACAAAATCTCTAATAAATAACTAATTAATCTAGACACTCAAAAAACCAACCGCCATCTCATCGGCAAACCCTAGGGGCAGGCGGTCTGCGGCGGAGCACCGATAGGTCTCCCCCTCCCCATAGTGAAACCCCTGGTCCCGTCAGGCATTCTTGGTCCCCTGCTACTTTGCTTTGTCATTGTTGCTTCAATTTGTGCGATTTTACTCGGTGCTTCAAGTAGTCCGCGCCCGTTATGGATTGGTGTTCGGGGTCGAGGCTTCACTCTGCCTCGAATCCAGAGTTTCTTCGATCCGTCTGGCCCTTCTTCAGCCTGTTAAAATATTAAAAAAAAAAATATATATTTTAAAATTTGAAAAAAATATGGGTTAGTTACACTTTACTCCCCTGTGATTTGGCCAATTTTCACTTACCCCCTAGATCAGGGGTAAGTAGTTTGAAAATCGAACTACAGGGGGGTAAGTGGCTGTTTCCAAACTACATGGGGATAAAGTGAAAATTGGGCAAACCATAGGGGGGTAAAGTGTAATTAACCCAAAAAATATTATTATTATTTTTCAAGATTTATTCACACTTACATGAGTCTCCATAATCAATTCTGAGTTATAATTGGCTCTAAAAAACTCTTCAAGTGAGGAATGTATTGGAGAACCCTCATCATCTTCTAAGTAACCATCAAAATCTGATTTCCTGCATTTTAAAACTGATTTTGGCTGCAATTTTTAATTAAAAAATAAATAAAATTAATTTTATCTACAAAAAAAAAATAGAATATTTAAAAATATAAAAATAATGGATTTTTTAGTGAACAGTTCACGAAATTAAAATTTTAGTCCATTCAGTTCACCCGCCACAGTAATTTGTCCAGAAGTTTAAAATTACTGTCGAAAGTCCAAAAATCACTGTACACCATAAAAGTAACTACAAGTTTTTACATGAAAAAATTATAGTAATTTTTATGTATTAAGTAACTTTAGATTTGGGAAAAAAATACTGTAGCGCGTGGACTGTATATGGGTTAAAATTTTAATTTCATGAACTGTTGACCAAAACCCACGAAATAAAACCCACCGAGCATCTAAGCAACAATCTGACTCTAAGCCCTTTTCTCCAGTTTCTTTCATCGTTCAATTTGTCAACCTGTTACAAATTATATATATATAGTTGCAATATTTGAAAAATGTGGGGGTGGAAAGTATAAAAACATATAAGAAATGAAAAAAGATAAAGAAGATGAACATACAGCTTTCTCAGCTATTTCAGTAGTCTCATACTCAACCAGTGCATGGAGCTTCAAAACAATAGCAAAAAATAAAAAAATAAAAAAAATGAAGATTTATCATAATCATACCAAAACGGGAGGTTTTTTGAGTGTCATCCTTTCAAAATTTTACGAATTTGAAAGTTTTAAAAAAAAATTAATGAAATTGAGATTTTTCGATGTATTATAACTTTTAAAATTTTTACGATTTTGAGTCTCAGATGAATTTTTTTTGTTACCTCTTCAAATGATAATTTATCATAATGGTACCAAAATAAAGGGATTTGGTGTGTGTTATCCTTTCAAAATTTCACGATCTTCGTAGTTCGTAGTTTCATTTCCTTATACTTTAGTTCAGATTTCCGCTTCGGATTTTAACTTTTAATTTACACATCATGCACCTTAACTATAACCTAATTTTGTGTTTTTTTTTAGTAAGAAATGGGTCTAATTAAGAATAATTTCATTTTTTGGGGGGTGATAGTGTTCATACCTTGTTACTGATAACAAAATCACCTCTGGATCGTGATGAATTTGGTTCTTGAGGATGACATATTCTGATACTTTTCACACTGGCACCAAAAATATTGTAATCTTTCAATTAGGTACATCAAAATATATATATATATATATATATATATATATATATAAGTAATTAGGGTAAGTATACAAACCTTCCAACCACATTAAACATTTTCTCAAGGTTTTGATGAGAATGATCCTCGGGCAAATTTTCGGCGACAACGGTACGAGACTGGAATAAAGCATATAATTATGAAATTAATTATCTATTAATTTGTAGTTATTTTGTTTTTTAGATAATTTAAAAAATAAATTGCTAGGTTGAGAAATAATTTAATTGAAGTTGATGGGTTCATTTGAAATAAATGATGAATTTGGAGGGCTTTAATATAATTTTTAAACCTGCAAATCTTCTTTCTCCTTCTCAGTGAAAGGGTGCTTCCGTTTAACCTTCTTCCCATCATTGCTCACAATCTTCATAAAATGAAAGTTTTGAAGTGAAAATAAATCAAATTAATAATTTTGGGGTTAAAAGTGTAATAATTAGCGTGCGCAACTAGAGGTGATCATGAGCCAGGTTGGTCCGGGTTTTACCTAGGGTATTACCAAAAAAATACTAGGCCCTAACCCTGTCCGACCCATGATCGGGCCCTACTTTCCTGCCCAAGCCCGGTCCTACAAAAAAAAAATTAAGCCCAAACTCTGTCCTAAGGCCGGGCCGGCCTATAAATTTATTTTTATTTTGAAATATAAACACTAAAATAACAAATAAAAATTCTAAAATACATTCATCCACGTTCTATATTAAAATAAAATACATTCATCCATACTCACATGAATTAGGGTTTGTTTTTTATGACTACCTTATATACTAGGGTTTGTTTTTATCTTATATATATAATTTTTTTAATTTTAATCAATGACCGGGCTGGGCCGGCCCTAAATGAATTTGACCTTCTACCCTAAATTTGATCGGGCTTTGAAATCTAAGCCCTAGCTCTGCCCATGGGTTTCAAATTGAAGTCCAAGCCCTAAAAAAGGGGTACCGGATTGAGTAGGCCTCGGGCCATAACCACCGCAACATTAGCATGAATAATTTATGATAATTTGGGGGGTCAAAAGTGTAAAAAATAGGGAAGAACAAACCAGCATGGAGGAGGAGCGGAGAGCCTGGGCAACCAAAAGGTTATTGCTGGTGAGGGACTTGATTTTCTTGGTGGATGTAACAACTGATATTGGAACTGTTTTTATTGCCAAAATTGAAAGAAAAATTAATTGAGGGGTCAAAAGAGTAATTATAATTGATTTAATTGAGGGGTTGATTTATAATTTACCGTAACCTTCGGGGTCTTTGTTGATTTGTTTGGCCAAGGACTCGTTCGCAAGCAAACTTATGTCACTGAAATGGTATTCCGCCTGTTGCATGCATGCATACGTTCTTAAGTAATGTATATAGAGAGAGAGAGTTCTTCTGTTCAGAATCGCAGAAGTGGAAGGATTGGTGGTCAGGTTATAACTGTGAGAAAAAATCTCACCTCATGAACTATTTTTTGGGATTCAAAAAAGCCCAAAACCACCTTATTATGATATCAGAGATCAGATTACAACTTCTCTGACCCAATAGCCACAAAAGGAGAGACTGATCGAGAGTTAGCCGATCAAAAAACTCAACGTGTGAGAGGAAGATTATTGAATTTTTCGGTCACGTTATAAATATGAGCGAAAATCTCATCATGTGAGCTAGTTTTGGGGGTTGAGGGAGGCCTAAGATCACTCTTATACTGATATCAAAACCCATGGAGCTAGGTCACGAGTTGAGCCTTTCCTTCACGCTTATAAGTTTCCATATCCGATGTGGGATAAACTTAACAATCTCTCTCCCACACATCGGGCTTTTGATCGGCTAATTCTCGACCAATCTTTTTCATTATGGCTATTGGGTCAAAGTTGTTGTAATTTGATTACCAATCCCTTCCATATATACGTGGAATAAACCCGAGAGAGAGAGATTTTTTTGTTCAGAATTGTTCTAGATTAGGAACAAGAATATATATGTATAGATTGAGAGAGAGAGTTTTTTCTGTTCAGAATTGTTTAGGACGACGAACAAGAATAAATATATATGTATATATATGTGTGTGTGTGTGTGTGTGTGTGTATTTATAGAGAGAGAGGATTTTATAAGAAACATATTTACAACAAGATTAATTTGGCAAAAATAGAATGAAAATAAAAGTAGAACGCGAAAAACCCACAAAAAAATAAGAAAAATCAGACCTGTTTGATGATCTTTTGTTGAAGATCATGGGTAAGACCATCCTTAGAACAATTCGGAATCCCGACATTAGAATTAGAAACAAAATTGACCGGTTCTTGCAGATCGCCGGAGTACACCCAATCAGACCCGCCGGGAGCAGGATAAAAAGGGTAAAAATAGCCGGAAACCGGCACCTGGGTCCTCACCATCGGCACAAATTCCTGCGCCTGAGCATTAAATTTGAACGAACCACTTCCACCACTCTCCTTAATCATATCATCTTTCTTCTTCATCATCATCTCCGCTTCCATTGTTGTTTCTTCTCTCTCTAGCTGTGCCTGTGCCATTTTTTTTCACAGTTTCACTCTCTCTCTAACTCTAACTCTCTCTATATACACACACACACACATATACATACATAAATATTTTCTGTGATGAATTTTCTCGCTCTAAATGGGTGGTGGATTTAGAGAGAGAGAGAGAGGAAGCGTGGGCATGGGGGGGTATCCAGAAGTTTAGTAACTGTATGATGATGTTTAGAGGATATGAATCCTTAAACTGCGCCCCCTTCTTACATGACCGTTGCTTTTGGGTTTGACCATCTTATTTAAGCTTTACCCTACACATTGAAAAACACGTGCCAATAAAAATAAGGGAATTTTATTTTTTAGTCCTCTGTTAGAGCACACTTCACAATTTAGACCCTAGTACAATTAGAATTAAGTTTTCAGACCACCTCATTTCTTTAGGAAAAAGTCCTTCCATTTTGCCCTTCCTTTTACAGTTTATTTACGCAACATGTCATTCTGAGGATACAAACACTACAACATGAACAGGGCACTAAAAAAAACCACCCAATACGTAATCCGCTTCTATAAATCTGATTTTTGAATCAAATCATATAAAAATGTGATCAAATTAAAGAGCTCGACGATAGCTTTGCAACGGTATTTTTTTTTTTTTTTTCTGTTAACAGTAGCGGATTGCGTTAACGTTAACATACGGTTAGCTGTCGGCGTGTTACTGCGTCCGTTCTGATTCCGATATGTCCTGTTACAAGTTCCACTAGCTGCACGATCGCATACAAAAAAACCGCCAAAACGCTCTCTATTCTCTCCCACGCTATCTATCCTCTCCTCGCTTAAAAACTCTGAAACCCCAAAACCCTAAAACTAATAATCCAAAATCGCCCCATCGTCTTTAGATAATGGAGAATTTTGAACGCGCCCCCTCGTCTTCCACACAGAAACGAGCAACCCTCAGTCCCGACGGTATGTGAAACCCTAAAATCGATACAATGTTGTTAGGGGACGGCGTTTTAGAAATGAAAATCACGAAGCGAGACGATGATGTTCGTCTATTTTACCCGACTCCGACATGCTCTGTTCCCCTGTTTACGTTTTTTTTGAAATCGTACGTCGTGTTTTGTTTCGTTGTTTTGCGATGTTGACCCACATGTTGTTTTGCCTCCGAAAAGAAAGAATTTATAAAAAAAAATGCTTGCGTTAACGTTAACATAAATGTGAGTCGTATGTTTAGATTTAGGTTTGTTTGTTTGTCTGGTACACCACTATGTACTTCGATTGCGTTACCGTTAACGCGTTGATGTGATTGCGTTAATGTTAACGCAAACAGACATTTGCCTATAAAAAGGGGGGAGGGCCCTTTTGCGTTACTCGTCGGTTTTTTTCTCAAATCTGGGACGACGTTCTGGTTTGTTGAGGAAAATGCGTTAACGTTAACGCATTTATTGTGGTGCGTTAACGCTGAATCAGAGTAGTTGCCTGTTTTTGTTACGTACCGAGTGATATGGATGACTGCTTTAACGTTAACATTAATTTGAGGCTGTGTGTTTAGATTTAGGTTTGTTTGTTTTTTGTCTGACTGGTGCAGCACTATTTGCTGCGTCTTGCGTTAACGTTAACGCGTGGATGTAATTGCATTAATGTTAACGCACATAGACGTTTTGCCTGGGAAAAGGGTGGGGACCGTTTTGGTGCGATATTTTGTGTTTTTGAAAGAAACGCATTAACGTTAACGCATTTCTTGTTGTGCGTTAACGTTAACGCAGAGTAGTTGCCTGTTTTTGTTACGTACCGAGTGATATGGATGACTTCTTTAAGGTTAACATTAATTTGAGCCTGTGTGTTTAGATTTAGGTTTGTTTGTTTGTCTGACTGGTGCAGCACTATTTGCTGCGTCTTGCGTTAACGTTAATGCGTTGATGTAATTGCATTAATGTTAACGCACATAGACGTTTTGCCTGGGAAAAGGGTGGGGACCGTTTTGGTGCGAAATTTTGTTTTTTTGAAAGAAATACGTTAACGTTAACGCATTTCTTGTTGTGCGTTAACGCAGAGTAGTAGCATGTTTTTGTTACGTACCGAGTGATATGGATGACTGCTTTAAGGTTAACATTAATTTGAGCCTGTGTGTTTATATTTAAGTTTGTTTGTTTGTCTGACTGGTGCAACACTATTTGCTGCGTCTTGCGTTAACGTTAACGCGTGGATGTAATTGCATTAATGTTAACGCACATAGACGTTTTGCCTGGGAAAAGGGTGGGGGCCGTTTTGGTGCGATATTTTATTTTTTTGAAAGAAATGCGTTAACGTTAACACATTTCTTGTTGTGCGTTAATGTTAACGCAAAATAGTACCCAGTTTTATGTTACGTAATGAGGGGATATGGATAACTGCTTTAACGTTAACGTGTGGCTTGTAATGTGCATTAATTGTGTTTCCCCCCGTCGTTCTTGCAGTAAAACTCCTAAAGAAGCCGAAAAAGGAAAGTTCGAGCCAGCGGACGTTCCTTTATCGCTCCAACCTTAAGCAGACCTATGAATTGCTGAGAGACTGCAAACTCAACGATCAGCATAAGGCACTGCTGGCCCGGACCCCCTTTGCAAAAATATTCGAGACATTATATGAGCAGCGGGTAACGCTCGAAAACATCCACAAAAATGATGATCTCATTGAAATGATCATCCGATGCTACAACCCTGCACGGGGGGGGTTTAGGATAGGGGGCAGGCTCATCCGGATAACCCCGCTTGACATCCAGCTGATATTCGGGATATCAACGGGCGAAGAACCCATTGTTCTGAGTCGTTACACAAAATCCGACTCCCCATTCATGTCCAGACTAACATTCGCAGACCGTGGGTTTAGTGTTGCTTATTTGAGATCACAAGTGCAAGCGAATGTCGCCGCCACGGACAATGAAACAGTGCAGGATGTTGTCCGCATGGTTATTCTACACCTGATGACCACGTGCTTCTTTGCGACAACTGGGCAGCAGGTCTAGAAATCGTTGGTTCGCTATGTTGAAACAATTGAAGACATGACAAATTACAACTGGACAGCTGTGATGTTTACAGATCTCGAAAGCAACCTCAAGAAATCGTACATGGAACCCCGGGCGGTCACGGGGTGCGTGCTTGCTCTCCAGGTATACACATACCCATTGTGAAAAGAGTTCTTAACCAAATAATTGTTTATTAAAAAAATAATTTCTGAAAACGGTATACTTCAAACTTATTTACGGGAGTGGTGTAAAACGCATTACCGAAATGCGTTTTTCAAAAAACGCATTTTCAAAATGCGTGTTTAAATAGTGGATATGAAAGTTAAAAACGCAATACCGATTTGCGTTTTTAAAAAACGCAAATCGGTTTTGCGTTTCTTAAAGCCCAAAAAAAAAAAAAAAAAAAAAAGTAAAAACGCAGAAGCTTTCTGCGTTTTTCAAAAAAAAAAAAAAAAATTTGTTTGAAAAACGCAGAAGCTTTCTGCGTTTTTCAAAAAAAAAAAAAAAAAAAAATTGTTTGAAAAACGCAGAAGCTTTCTGCGTTTTTCCAAAAAAAAAAAAAAAAAAAAAAAACCGTTCGAAAAACGCATAAAGCTTCTGCGTTTTTCAAAAAAAAAAAAAAAAAAAAGATAAAAGAGAGTAACGGAACGATCAGTGCGTTCTTCGGCAGTGTGCAAATCCTGTTTTGAAAGCTTTTCTTCTTTTTTCTTCTTTTTTTTTTTTTTTTTTTTTTTTTTTTCAAGAACGTTTTTTTTTTTTTTTTTCGTCATTTTCCCACCATTTTCCTCATTCATATTTGGCTTAGAAGAACCATTTTTTGATTAGTATGAAATGATTCCAAAAAAAACAAAAATAATATATGCGTTTTTTTTAAAAAAAATTACACTAATTGAAATTAAAATAAAATTACATGTGAATATATAATATATTTTTACAAATTTATAATACATGTCGTCATTGACTTTCTATGTACCACACCCCCTACGTCTGATGTTTCTCCGTTGCCGCCGTAAAGGAAGTGGAAGTTGGGACTTTCTATGTACCACACCCCCATCGTGGAGGAACCAACATATCCATCTACTATGGACTTGGGACACATTACTCAAGTTGATCATCTCCAGACGGAGGACACCGAAGAACTTCCACTTCCTTTACGGCGGCAACGGAGAAACATCAGACGTAGGGGGTGTGGTACATAGAAAGTCAATGACGACATGCATTATAAATTTGTAAAAATATATTATATATTCACATGTAATTTTATTTTAATTTCAATTAGTGTAATTTTTTTTTAAAAAAACGCATATATTATTTTTGTTTTTTTTGGAATCATTTCATACTAATCAAAAAATGGTTCTTTTAAGCCAAATATGAATGAGGAAAATGGTGGGAAAATGGCGAAAAAAAAAAAAAAAACGTTCTTGAAAAAAAAAAAAAAAAAAAAAAAAAAAAAAAAAAAAAGAAGAAGAAGAAGAAAAGCTTTCAAAACAGGATTTGCACACTGCCGAAGAACGCACTGATCGTTCCGTTACTCTCTTTTATCTTTTTTTTTTTTTTTTTTTTTGAAAAACGCAGAAGCTTTATGCGTTTTTCGAACGTTTTTTTTTTTTTTTTTTTTTTTTTTGGAAAAACGCAGAAAGCTTCTGCGTTTTTCAAACAATTTTTTTTTTTTTTTTTTTTTTTTTTTGAAAAACGCAGAAAGCTTCTGCGTTTTTCAAACAAATTTTTTTTTTTTTTTTTGAAAAACGCAGAAAGCTTCTGCGTTTTTACTTTTTTTTTTTTTTTTTTTTTTTGGGCTTTAAGAAACGCAAAACCGATTTGCGTTTTTTAAAAACGCAAATCAGTATTGCGTTTTTAACTTTCATATCCACTATTTAAACACGCATTTTGAAAATGCGTTTTTTGAAAAACGCATTTCGGTAATGCGTTTTACACCACTCCCGTAAATAAGTTTGAAATATACCGTTTTCAGAAATTATTTTTTTAATAAACAATTATTTGGTTAAGAACTCATTGTGAAAATGTTTTTCAAATATTTACAAGCGTTGTTTGTGGACCCTGCTTGACATATTACAAATTTTACTTACAGTATTGGTTGTGCGAGCACACAACGTTGGTTGACCACACCGAGGGTAGGCAGCATAGTGTGCCGCGTTTGGAGCGGTGGTGCCTCACCACATTTTCTTCCAACTTGGGAGGCATTCCCCTCGGTCTACTGCCAGCTGATAAGGTAAGCAAAAAAAACATGTTGTGATTTTAACGTTGATGCAGGTACGTGAAAAATGGTAAGTGGTATTTTGCATTATGGTTAACGCAATTAGTTGTTGCGTTAACGTTAAAGCAAACTAAGTTATGTATTGTTGGATTGTTATTGCGTTAGCGTTAACGTTAACGCACTTAATAATTGCGTAAACGTTAACGCAATTATGTATGTGTTAATGTTAAGCATATAAATATTTGCGTTAACGTTAATGCACAAATAAATAGTGCGTTAACGTTAACGCAATAGCAAAAAAAGCAGATGTTGTGGCTGTAATTGTTATTTGCGTTAGCATTAGCGAACTTATTTGTTGGTTTTTGTGCTTATGTTTAACGTTAACGCAAGCAATTTAATTTTAATGTAAACGCAATCGGTTAGTTATTTTGGGTGTGTGTGTGTGTGTCTGTGTGGCTGGTTAACGTTAATGCTTGCACATGCTTGCCAGGTGAAAGATCAGCCCGCTGATGAGACTTTGGCAGAGCTTCAAATGGGGATTGCTTTGAAAGAGGATAGTAATGATTCATTTAACGATAGCCCGGGCAATGAGGGCGGAGATCCAGACGCTGCTGCTGCTGCTGATGACTATGATGCAATGGTTGACGACATCATAGGGCGGTATCTCACACCCCTCATATATCATCCTTCTCCCGTCCCAACTCAAGCCGCAACTGATTTGGGTGATGATGCTGCCCCCACTGAGAGTGCATTTTGCACACCTTCAGCGGGTGACTTGCGGCCACCGTCTGTCTCCGCAGGTGCAGTTGATGACATCCGCAGACAGATCGACCAAATGCAGGGTGAGTTCACTGCGAATAAGATGGAAAAAGATCAGACCATTGCAGCGCTGCATAGGGTGATCGCAATCATAACCGCTGCCAACGTCGAGCAGAAAAAGGAAATTGATAATCTGAAAGCGTCGTCTTTGCAAGAAAAAGAAAGTTATGAGCGTTCTGTCTCTAATCTCTCTGCAAGATTAGCGAAATCAATTGGGGAGAAGAGAGACATCCTAACGGAAATGAGCGTGCATGACGTGACTCAGAAGTATAAAGAGGCCGCCGTCGATACAGAACAGGAGGACCTTAGGCGGAGATGTGACGAACTCGCCCAGGAGGTGGAAACACTTAAAAAAACAATCGAAACGTTGAATCAGCAACATGCTGATGCTGCTGGCGAAATGAAGAAGAAATATAATGATCTTGCTCTTGACTTGAAGGCAGAACAAGAAATAAACAAACTGCTGAGGCAAGAGAAGAAGGAGATAGCAAAATCAGACGTTAAAATGCGTGTGGCGCTCAATAAACAAATACAGGACCTACAGACGAAATTGAACGCCCACATGCAAATGGGGGGTAGGGGTACCCCTACCACTCTCGCAGTCCGCGAACCTCAAGAACCTCCTCAAGAACCTCAACCGCTGTCTATGGTCATGCCGACTGACACCCCCGATGCGCCGTCGCCAGTCCCTATGCCTACGTCGTATGGGGAGGCAACACAAAAGGTTAGCTCCATGGTTGGTCGAGTAAAGAAGAAGGAGAGGCAACCAAAGAAACAAGGCAGCGATTTTATCTTCCCAAAAGCAAAAGGGAAAGGGAAGCAGAAAGAGAGATCTGACATAGTTAATGTCGATGAGCTTCCCCCGGCAACGATGTATGAAGACAATGCAGTACTCCCACCTCGTAATTCGACGACCGTTGGTGCGATGCTTGATGACAACGATTGGGAGAAGTTGACTGTGATTTCCAAAGAGGGGACAGGGTAAGAAATAAAAATTACTCAAAGTGCCTGTTTACTTTTGAAATTCCTTTTTCCATAAAAATGTTTGCTGATCATGTGATATGTTGTTTTTGACAATGTCCCAGTACATTTGTGTTTGGAGGTGGGAAACCCATGGCCACGGTCTCATGTGGCGACATCATTTGCATGATTATGGAGCGACGTGTGTCGGATAACGTATGAACCCGTCAGCATAGTGTTTGTTATTGACCTGATTAACTGATTACATCAACTTGTTTCGTAAAAATGTGCTTGTGTTGACAAAATTTGCTTTTACGTTAATGTTTACGTAATGTAACGTTAACGTTCATGTTACGTTAACGTTACATTAACGTTAACTTGTTTTGTCTTTCTTCCTCCCTTTACTCACAGGTGATTGATTCGTATGGAGAGTGTTTGGAAGATGAAGTTAGATCAATCAATCGCGTGCGGATGACCATGCCAATCGTGCTGCTGCACGAAACGCGGTTCGCAATATCATGCATTTGGGTAAGACACTTTAGCACATGTTAGCTTTTTTTCCTTTTTCATCCAAACTTGCTAACATGTAAAAAAAAATCATAGAATCTTATACGGGAGGACAACAATGTGCTGGTGAAGGAACTGTACTACACAATCTCCGCCGCGTTCAGCAAAGAAACCCGTTATTTGGTGTTCCCGATGAACACTACCGGTCGCCATGCGTCACCCAATCATTGGACTGTGATGGTGCTGGATATACCCGATAAAAAATGGACGTTCTACAATTCCATCCGACCAAGGAAGAACATGACCGATCATTATTATAATGATGCACTTACGGTGGTATGTGATTTAATGTGTGACTACTTTGATTGTCTCTAACTACACTCTATTTTGTTTGACTAACCTAAATTCTGAACAGAAAAAGTTTGTGGAACGACATATCAACATGAAAATACGTCCAGATTGGGGTGACGCACGTATAGAACAATGTCTCGATTCGCCACAACAACGCGGGGCGTAAGTTCACCCGTCCGAAACATGTGTACTAAAAATCGTATGTATTTGCAAATTTATCATTCTCATCTGTTTACCTTTCCCCCCCCCCCCCACCCCCGGGTTTGCAGGACTGATTGCGGCATTTTTGTTATGTACATCATGAAACAATATGCTACAAATATGCCCGTCGCGAAAAAAACTGTCGGTGGCGGATGTACGGGGTGTCCGGAGAGACGTAATACACGCTCTGCTCAACCATCCGCACTACAGTTGGGTCCCCGTGGTGGGCGTCGATGTTGAAATAACCCAACCAGATCAGGGCACACCATGACCTGTGGGGGGAGTTTATCGATGATGCGAGACAAAAATCTGAGAAAATGTATATATCCCCCTGATTTATTCATTTTTTGCGATTGTGGGTGCGTGTGTTTTATTAGTGCTTTAACGTGCAAATGCGTTATTGTTGACTCGAACAAAAAATGTAATTAACTCTTATTTCATCCGTTGGTTTATTGCGTTGAATGTTTTGCCTTTTGAATTTGATGTGGTTTTTGTAAATGTGTTAATTGTTAACGCAATTTGTAATTTTACATGCGCTGCCTGTGACCCCACGCGTTAACGTTAATGGGCTTAGTTAATATTTAGATTTGGTTTAGTTTGTTGGTCTTGTTGAACAATTTTGACTGTTGCAGGTTAACGTTAATGGAATTTTTTTTTTGATTTGTTCTGGTCTGTAAAAATATTGCGTTAACGTTAACGCAAAGTACCTTAAATGCTTAAAAAAATTGCGTTAACGTTAACGTAGTTGTCACTTAATTGCGTTAACGTTAACGCTAATATGTTAAATGGATGGTTCGTTAATCCGTTAACTTTAATGCAATTTGTACTTTCGTTCACGTTAACGTTAACGCAAAAACAAAATGCAGTTGTTTTGTTTCTGAACTTTAAAGAACTGCGTTAACGTTTGACTTTGTTACTGGGTTGTATTTGTCGTGACGTTAACGCGTTATAAGTTACATGTAATGGTTTCCTTACTGCGTTAATGTTAACGCAATTAGTTGCTGTAATATTCGTTCATGTTAACGTTAACGTAGTTCTATCGCTCTTATGCTGGTTTGTAATAAAAAACCGTTAATGTTTACGCGATTCGTTATTTGAGTTTTTTGGTTGTAAAATGCGTTCGCCTTAACGTTAACGCAAACTGTGATTGCTCTTAACTGGTTGGTTGTCCAAAAAAAGGGATTTAACGACGGGCGATTAGTTATTGAGGTGGGTCTTGTAAATGCGTTAACGTTAACGCGATTAAATATATACAAAAAAATTATGAAAGCGTTGAACATTAAAAGTTTGTGTGTGTTCGTTACATGTTTACGCAAAACAAAAACATCATGTGAAAAAAACGAGGTTCCACTCCCCACTGACATTAAACACATAAAGTGTTGCTATGTCAAAACTACATAAAAGGAAATATTTGATTACTCTGTGCTTTAAATTGAAGCAGTGCATGTCTTCCTGTTGTGGTGCCCATTCTTTTTGCATCTACCACATCTTATTTCTGGGATCTCACCCCTAGATGGGATGCGTTTCTTCCGTGGTCGACCTGGTTGTTTTTTTGTGATCGGCGGGATAATTACAGCTTCCGATGCATTCCATTTCAGTTTCTCGAAGGTGGGTACACCATATATACCTTCCGAGTAGGTTATTCGGTAATATTCCACCAAGAAAAACGACTCAACGGATGAATGTATATTCTGGCCGCTTTTTTGTATCGCCGCACAAGCATGAACACACGGGAACCCGTTTCCCTACCACCCGAAGCAGGAGCACTTTTTTTTATCCACATCAACCAGAACGGATGGGATCGAGTGCACTTCGTATACGCTGTTGCCGCACTCAACAACATTCCACGTCCGCCCGTCACTTATCATCCGCGACAGCATTTTGTCGCGTACTGGGCATAGGAAACCCGTCATCAGGAGTGATTCGGCGCGTCTCACTGACAACTGGTTCATTACCTTGCACCTAATCTTGTCGACCATTAATATGATCGGCAGGTGCCGGTAATCACGGATCCATGCGTTGAATGACTCCGCTAGGTTGGACGACATCTCCCCATATATTTTGCCTTTGAAAAACATGTTGCAGAAGTTGTCTGGCGGCACATCCTCTAGGAAATTCTCTACTCGTCCCATACCTTCTGTTCTTAATTCTTCCCTCAGCTGGTAGTATTTGTCAAGCGTCGTCGCATATGCCATCATCGAATATTTGTGCACGAGCTTCTCCTTCCACGCTTGTTTCAAACCCGCCAATTTGTCCCTCAGATTGTTCTTCAGGTGGTTCAAGCAATAAGAATGAAAACAATGCGGGAACATCTTCCGGACCCCTTCAAGAATGCCACTATGTCGATCAGAAATGAAGGTTAGCACACGTTCTTTCGCCATAATTTTATCTAAATTGGTCATGAACCAATACCAGTTGTCATCGTTCTCCGCATCAACAACAGCGAATGCAACTGGAAAAAGACCTGTCCATTTACGAAAAACACAAAACAGATCAGCACGCTATGAAAAAAACATTGTATACACAGCCGTTTTTAATGCGTTAACGTTAACGCATTTAACGTTAACGTTGCAAAAAAATTCCATGTCTCATCCCCAAACATGATCAGCTTGTCTCATCAGAAACACACACACCCCCCACACACCACACCCCCCCTCGCAAAGACTGTTAAAAAAATGTAAAAAAAAAAAGGAAAGCGTTAATTGCATCTAATGTGTTAACGATAAGTGTTATTGCGTTTATGTAATAAGTAATCAACCAACTTACCATTGTTTCCATCCTTTGCGCTGGCCGCCAACAAACACCCCTTGTACCTACCCCCCAGAAATGTCCCGTCTAGAAACAGCATCGGCCTGCAGTATTTGAACCCGTGCACAGTCGCATAGAACGATACAAACAGTCTCTTGAAATGCCCAGTTTCTTTATCATAATCCAATGCCAGGTGGCTGCCTGGATTTGTCTGCCTGCATGCATCCAAGTACCATCGCAATTTATCATAAGACGATTCGTGGTCGCCGTACAAATCATCCCGAGCTTTTTCCACGCCATTCCATGCAATGTGATATGGGATCTCAATTCCATAGTCGTTCTTGAACGTGTGAACAACGTCAATTGGGCGAGTTGACGGGGTATTCCGAACTAAGTCTAAAAGACATGACTTCACAACGCTACAGTTCATCTTCTCATTCCTCGTTGTCCTATAAGCAGCGCCACAACTATGATTTTTCTGGAACTCCCAAATGTAAAAAAACTCATTCCTTTCGTCTAGCCTGCCATGCACTCTCCATTTGCAATCCCTCTCCTCCTTGAGCGAACATTCAGCTGTCACCCTCTTCTTGTCGTTCTTTATGTACTGAAATGTGAAACCCATTTGTACAGCATATTTCCTCAGTGATTCTCTAAATTCCGGTATTCCACCCTTAAAAATCTGCCCGGCTTCTTTAAGACCTTCAGCCCAATGATCGGACAATAATGCCTTTTTAGGCAATGGGCAGAAAACGGACAACATGTCGTCCTCCCGCCCCCCCTGTCCCGTTGGATATTCAAATAACATCCTGTCCCGACTGCCGCTTGGTCCGCTACCGCTGCCGCGCACCTTTATCTCCACCCCGACATATTCAAGCTTCATTGCTCGTGCAAGGCTAACCATTACCTCTACGTCGTCCTGACACGATATTAGGCACCTGTCATGCCCTAGTATGGAATAAAACATCTCGAACGAAACATCCCTCAACACGTCCCACCGTGACAACACATTTTGAATAAGCACCGCTTGCGTGAAATCATCATCCACCTTGACGCCCAA
The DNA here is from genome assembly GCA_016647705.1 of Eucommia ulmoides. Classification (NCBI taxonomy): domain Eukaryota; kingdom Viridiplantae; phylum Streptophyta; class Magnoliopsida; order Garryales; family Eucommiaceae; genus Eucommia; species Eucommia ulmoides. The sequence continues at coordinate 2,666,500 of CM028341.1, forward strand.
CGAGTAACCATCAAACTTGCACATCAAAAATATGCGCGTAGCCATTTACCCCCCAGTAAATCTGCAAGATCAGAAGGATGCAAACCCAAAGTGCAAGAAAAAAACAGTAGATGAACATTAATCTGTAAACCGCGCTTACTAGTAAATGCGTAAACGTTAACGCAATCAAATTGACTTGTAAAAACAAGGGTTACATTAACGTTAACGCTGCGTTACTCTGGTCCAGCGGTTAGATTAATTGCGTAACCGTTAACACATAAACTTAAAATGCGTAATTGTGCAAAAAAAAAACAGTCTAGATAACTTAATGCGTCACCGTTAAATGCATTACCTAATGCGTTAACGTTAACGCAATCCAGCACTATACTGATTGCGTAAATGTTAATGCATTACTTCATGCATTAACGTTAACGCAATCCAGCACTACACTGATTCGTGAACGTTAATGCATTTTTAGGTAATGCATTTAACGTTAACGTTAACGAGAAAATAGCAGCTTGTTAAAAACACGTTAACGTTACCCCGTTTTATTGTTTATTGAATACAAAACGAGTACGTCTGTAGTTTGTAGCATCTCAATTTTCGGAAAAAAAAACTGAAAAAAGTGTGAGTTAAATAACTTTACAGTGTACAATCATTACGTTAACGTTAACGCAAAAAAATAGTTACAGTCAAAACATGTTTACGTTGAAAGCGTTTCGTTGAATACACCCCGATACCCGCTGTATCTTAGAGCATCTTACTTTTCAGAAAAAAGCTGAAAAACTGTGAGTTAGTTAACTTTACCATGTACACCCATTTCCTAACTGTGTTTGATTGTATCCACATTGTTCTTACGTCATCGTACACACAGAAACCGGAAGTACGTTAACGTTAACGCATTGCTCACGTTATCTCGTATCGTATATTCCTCACGAATGGCATTCATTCCTCGCCACCCATCGAACATCCAACTTCCAAAAACGTTGTAACAACGCCGAAAAACCCGAAAAAGGGTATTAAACACCCTGACTGTGTTTGCTTATATTGACATTGTTATTACGTCGCGATGTACAAAATAAATCCCCAGTGCATTAACGTTAACGTGTTGCTCACGTTTCCTCAGGAGCATACATCCTTCACCGATGGGCATTCGTTCATCGCCAAAACTCGAACATCCAACTTCGAAAACGTTGTAACAACTCCGGAAAACCCAAAAAACGATATTAAACGCGACTATATAACTTTTCAATGAATACAATCGAATAACTGACCTGTTTCGCCTTTAGACACAGTGATATAATCGCCGTCGCGTGATATAGTTGCCGTCGCCGCCGTTTCAAAATGTTCACCTCGTTCCGGTTCTGCAACGTCTACAATTTTGAATCGAATGTTTTTGAAAATCCGCGCCTGTATAAGGAATGTCGTACATGTATTTGAATCAGCGTATGAAAATCTCTGTTTTGTCGCTTACCATAACCGAAACGATTCGTCCATCTGGCCCGTCGGTGTGAATAGGGGTATTATCGTCCATCGCCGTTCGCCTTGTCTTCGTTGGAGGACTGAAATCTAAACCCATTGTACGGGGTGGTCTGAGCCCTAAACGGTCTTGTGAAAAGGCTTTTACTCTAACTGATCTCTCTATAAGGGACTATTTAATAAAAAACTCTAAAAATAAACAAATTAAAAAAATTATATTCCGAAAGTATTTTTGTCAACAAAATACAATCAATGGTGTTTCAAGTAAGTAGACTGAAAAGATAGAATATCTCTTAGGCCCCGTTTAGTTATTCTTTCTGTTCCTTGATTTTTGTTCTTGCTCCCAATTTTGAGATTAATATATAGAAATGTATTTGGTAAATATTTTTTTTGTTTCCAAAATGTTGGCAGTAGCCTACGTCTATTTTATGAATTCTTTAAGAATCTGAAAAACAAAAAAATGTTGATTCATATTTATTCTTGCAAAATTATTCCCACTACCATTCTGTCAGCCACCAACTCCTCGCCGACAATCATACATTTAAAAAAAATGAATAAAAATGTGGCAATCAAATGTGTTTCTTATTTATATTCTTATAAATTAAAAGAAAAGATTTTAGGACAATGGTTGTTGCCAAACATGTTTCTATTTCTGGAATACGCCAGAACGGAAAAAGAATTCTCATCTCAATTTATTAGAAGTAGAAACAAAAAACAAAAACACTAACCAAACGCCACCTTAGGTATTATGGAAATGACAGGGACTGCTTTTAGTATTTATCAAAATGACATGAGATATCATTTTAGGTTTAAACTCTTATTTTAAAGGGTTAATGTCATTTTGTTCCTCTGTCATATTTTTATAAACAATTACCCATATGATTCAGAATAAATTACAATAATCGTATTTTTTTGTTAAAGTTGACTGTGAAACCTCAAAAAGTCTTAAGTTAATAAATTATTTAATATTAATTATTTTTTATAACCCAGAGTCATGGCATTCTAATAGATATATATTCGTCATTTCATAGGACGATTTTTTTTAACAACGTTTTTCACCAAATTTGAGTTATAATTTTAAAATCAATATGATTTTTTTTAGTAAAATGGGTCCCAAAAGAAAATCAAATGGATACCTTTTTTTTTTTTGGGCCAAGAATAGCAATGGACTTCCTTTGGGCCAAGGTTTCATATGAACTATTGTTTAACATTGAATTTACATAAATAACCACTCCTTATCTTTTTTAATTATCTAAGACTTTTTTTTTTTTTTGGGATAATAGGTTCGGTTCTACATTTAAGCTCTAATTGGTCAGAAGTTCTAGAGGCGATAAAAATATTTAATTTAGTCTTATCCATTTTAAAAAAATAGAAGTCTCGCACATATGATAGTTACGTGCCAATTACATGTAACTACTTTATGTGTAATATTATTGTATTAGTTACAAGTTATTTTTTTATTTTTTTTACATGTAACAATTTTGTGTCTAAAAAATTTGTTAGATGTCACAAAATCACACAAAATACATATAATTACTTACAGATAACTAATTATATATAATTTTTTAGTTACATGTCTCTAATATGTAACTAAAAAAATTGATTTTTTCAGTTACATGTTTTAATAATATATAACTTTTTAGTTACATATCTTTGATATGTAATTAAAAAGTTTGATATTTTTTTAATTACGTCATAAAATATTACACATATATATGTAATTGTAACATGTAACTAAAGTACATGTAATAAAAATACCTAAATATGTGTGAAAAATAATAATTATGAAATTGTAACTAAGATTAGTTACATGTAACAGAATTCACTATAAAAACCTAATGTACTCATTAAGAACTCCCTACAATTCTTATAATATTCTTACAATTCCCACAATCTCCCTACAATTTCAATAATATTCCTATAATTCCTGCAATGCAGGATTAAAACACAAGTAAAATAATACAATTGATTGTTATTTGTTTTATTTTCTGTACTCTTCTCTCTCTCTTGTTTTCTATTTTTTTTCTACTTTATTCTATATTTTTTTATTTCTTTTGTTTTATTTTTAAAATTTTTTGATATGTTATTTGGAGAAAAAAAAAATCAAAAGTAAAAATTTAGAAAATAAATTTAAAAAATAATTAAAAAATTGAGAAATAGGATCAGAAGAATAAAAATGAATTAAAAAAATAAAAAATATAACAAAAACAAAAAATAAATAACAAAAAATTGAAAACAAGAAGCAAAGGTAGAGTGAAAAATAAAAAATAAAAATAAAAACTAGAAAATAAAGAATAGGAAAAAAATGTTATAATAATATTTTTGTCAACAAAATATTATAAGGAGCGTCTCGGGTATTATAAAAATTATAAGGGGCGATCTTGATATTTATCGAGATGACAATGAGTGCGTTAGGTATATTTTTTTTCCTCCCTCTCTTTAATATAACTTTATGTATTAAAATTTTGAATGAGAGAGAAGGATAAAAAATTGAATTTTCAAAAAAAATATAAGACAATTTTTTTTTGAAATTTGAAGGGGGCTAAATAGCAAGTTCTTTATTTTTTTTAATAATGAAAAATAAAAAAAGCTACCTAACTAATCTCACCTTTAACTTATTTCTAAAAATAGAAAAAAAGACTGGGGTCGGACAGATTTTTTTGAAACTAACCCAGACCCAACCATTTTCATTTTTCTTTTAAATTCGCACCAGAAATCGACCCAATTTTGGCCAATTTCTAGTGCGTTTTTTTTTTTTTTTTTTTTAAAGATCCTAACCCTAACAGGTTTCTCTTATTTTCGAAAATAAGTCAAAGGCGGCATTAGTCAAGTAATTTTTTTCATTTTTCTTTATTAAAAAGGTAAAGAACTCCTCATGTGAACATTTTAAAAAAAATATATATATATATATTAAAAAAAGTCAAAATATAAATAACAAAACGTAAATTATTTTAATTTTTTTTTAACAATTTAAAAGTTCACAAAACTATTAAAATAAAATAATATAATTGTAGAATATGAATGTTTACATTGGAGAAAAACTAAAGTAAAATAATGCAATTGATTGTGATTTGATTTGATTTTAAAGTGACACAAAAAAACAAAATTTATAGATGGAGGACAAAAAACACCAAAATAAAAATAAAAATAAAATCAAGGATATAAGATTATGTTGGGTGTCCTTTTCACCATAGGACCATTTCTTTTGTTCCTTTTGGAAAGTTTCATTTTTTCCCCTTTGAGATTCTAAATTCTATTTGTTTTCCAACTTAGAAAATAATTATTCTTCAATTAATAAATATTTTTTTTCAAATAAAATAATTTATTTTTTTATAAATTAGAAGATATTTTATATTTGAGATATTTTTTACGATTATAAAAAATATTTAAAGCCGAAGATTAAAAGATTTCATAATACATTTTCAACCCCTAGAATATTAGATTTAACGGTTGTTGTAATTTTATATCATATAATATCTCTAACAAACTAATAATATATTTCAAAATATATCACACAAATCTATAAAATAAATAGGATGTAAGAAATTTTAGAATGAGGCGCTCAAAAATTAAAAGGGTCATTCGGTGGGAGGTCCCTTATTTCACTCTTAATTTTAAAAAGGTCCTAGAGGTGGAAAAAATTTGTGTTTTAGTCCCGTCTATTTTAAAAAAGCGGAAGTTCACTGCACGCGCCTGCAGACGCAGGGTTACATGTAACAATTTTGTATATAAATTTTTGTTAATTGTAACAAATATTAGTATTTTGTAACATGTAACTAATTTGTGTACAAAATTTTATTAGATGTAACAAAAATCATACAAAATACATGTAACTAGTAACATGTAACTAAATGTACATAAATACATGTAACTAATATTAAACTAATTTTTATGTCTAATATTTGTCAGATGTCACAAATATTATACCGATATATGTAATTGTAACATGTTACTAATATTACATAAGTACATTAACAAAAAATACACAGATATATGTAAAAACATAACAATTATCAAATTGTAACTAATATTTGTTACATGTAACTAATATTCATTATATACCGAATTTACTTACCAAATTCTCCTAACAATTCCTGCAATGTCCCTACAATTCCTGTAATGTAAGATTAAAACTCAAACGAAATACAACTTAAGGGATTAAATCAAAAATTATATCTTAGGAGGGATTTTTTTTTTTAAATTAGATCTATTTTTTGAAACTTCCGGCCAATTAACCCAAATTAAAATTCAACAATCATACTTATAAGATTGTTAAATTAAATTATTTTTTTATCTTTTAAAATTTTATATTTATAATTGATTGGTCGTTTTTCATATATATCAATTAAGGGTTTATACCAATGATCTCCCATATTCTTTTGCATTATTTCAGATATCTCCCATGTCCTACCACAATCTACACCATGTGATAGTTCTACCACACCGATTGATTCTTCTCCATCACTTGGTAACTCTCCATCACCACCCCCTCAAAGCGAAATGGATAATGATATGATATCTATTGATATGTCAAAAAAAAAGAAAAAAGATGACTTGTGATGTTTGGGAACACTTCGATAAAAAAAATCATTAAGGGTGTGGAAAAAGCCATTTGTAAACATTGCTAGAAGACACTTTGTGGTTCATCTAAAAATGGCACATCAACTCTACGGAAGCATATTAAGAGTAGGTGTCCTCAACATAAAAAGATCAATTTGTTACAAAAAATACTGACAAATAATTTCAATAAAGATGTGCAAGCAATGCTTACTACTTATTCTTTTGATCAGGAAACTGTCAGGAGAGAACTTACTAAAATGATAATGCATGAATATCATATTAGTATTGTGGAACATATTGACTTTAAAAGATTTTGTGGTGCATTTCAACCTATGTTTAAAATGGTTGGTTGAATTACAATAAGAAAAGACATATTAAAGACATATGACTATGAAAGAGTACAAACAATAAGGTTGGTGGAAAGAAATCAAGATAAGATTGCAATTACAACTAATATATAGACGGCTAGCAATCAAAAGAGGGGATATATGGCTATTACAGGGCATTTCATCGATGATAATTGGCACTTGCAGATTCGTATCTTGAGGTATATATGTGCATACATTTGTCTTTATATATTTGTTTAATTATGTAATTTTTTTTATGGTTATATAATTATATTTTATGTTCTATGTTAATGTTAGGTTTATTTATGTGTCATGTCTACATACAAAAGAGAGTTTGTTTGATGCTTTGTTTGATGTAATACTTGAGTGAAATATTGATAGAAAATTATATACGCTTACTGTTGATAATTGTTCGACTAATGATGCCATGATTGATATCCTCTTGGATAAGATTGACTGCAATACACTTTTATTAAGATGGAAAATTATTTCATATGCGTTGTTGTGCACACATCTTGAATTCAATTGTGAATGATGGATTAGATGTCATGAAAGAGAGTGTAGAAAAAATTCGAGATAGTGTAGTTTATTAGACGGCAACACCAAAAAGGCAAGAAAAAATTGAAGAAACTGTTCAGCAATTGTGTATTTCATGTACTAAAAAGTTACGACTTGATTGTGCAATTAGGTGGAATTCCGCATATTTGATGCTTGAAACTGTTTTGTTGTATAAAGATGTTTTCCATTGTCTTAAACAATGTGAGAGTTAGTATAAATCGATGCCTACTAAAGAAGAATGGAAGTTAGCTAGGGATATTTGTTAGAGATTGAAGTTGTTTTATGATTTTACCGAATTATTTTTTGGGACAAAATATCCTACTGCAAATTTATATTTTTCTTTAGTTTGCAAGATTAAGATGACATTATCAGATTGAGTCAATTGTTATAATGATGTGGTAAAAATGATGTCAACACGTATACTAGTAAAATATGACAAGTATTGGCTAGAAATACATGAGATAATGGGGGTTGCGTCAGTGTTGGATCTAAGATTTAAAATGACTTTGTTAAAGTACTATTTTTCGAAACTTTATGGAAGTGAAGTTTTTTTTGAAATTGGGAAGATTCGAAATTATTTTTATGATTTGCTTCAAGAATATCAACAAAAGTCTAGGTAGAACGAAAATAAGAGTGATGATGGTGGTTGTTCATATGGCGCATCTTATGGTCATCAAGATCGAGTTGTACTTGGAGATGATCTTCAAGATTATGAGAAGTTTATAAATGAAAAACAAAATGGTGCTATAAATGTCAAATCTGAGTTAGATCAACACTTAGAACATGGTGTTTTACCAAGAGTAACTGATTTTGACATATTAGCTTAGTGGAAAATAAATGGAATCAACTATCCGACTCTTCAAATGATTGCTAGAGATATATTAGCAATTCATGTTTCTACTGTTGCTTCGGAATCTGCTTTTAGTACTAGTGGTCGGTTAGTCAGTCCACATCGAAATCGGAAGCATTGATGTGTGCACAATGTTGGCTATGGATTAAGGAAATGAAAGGTGATTTATGAATAAATAATTCTCTTATTTTTTTTCATATTGTTTTTGTAAGGTATTATTTATTATTTCATATTTTTTTTATTAATAGGTGTTGTATCTTCGGGTTACTCTACGATACTTGATGATGAAGCAAATATGGAAGATTCGTGTGTTGAGGTAAAACATTTTGCATTATAAATTACATATTTTTTTAGAATATGTTAGTTCCAGTTCTGGTGGACACTTTGTTGAGTATGTTACTCAGTTATTGAACCGCATTTCTCACATTTTCACTTGTTTTTTACAGGATTAAAATCATCCCTACTTTTAGTTTGGAGAATTTGATTTGGATTGTTGTGGCATACTATAGTATTTTAATTATGATTATTATTTAGAAATTTTAATTATAGTTATTGGTTGAAAACTTTAATTAAGATTATTTTGTGGTTTTTTTTTTTTTTAAAAAGTTATGTTTGATATTTTAGCTTCTTTTTTTTTTTGTTTATATATAAAACATAATGATATGCTGTTTTGACTTTATTTTTTGTTTTTATAAAATTGAAAAATCTTAAATAGTTTCGCGGTTTGCGGTTTTGATATATTTTTGTTTGATATATTTTTAATGGTTTTAGTTTTGATTTTGGTTTTATATGAAATCGAACCAAAATCGAATCAGTGGCATCCTTAGCTTAAAGAGCTCTACATGAAGAAGATGAAGATGAATTGTTGTTTTTAGAGAGAGAAAGCAAGAGAGAGAGAGACCCACATCCTAAAACACCATAAAAGAAGACGAATATTTCATTTTCGCTCCTCTCTCTTCCTCCGCCCAAACCCCATCTGAAACACGCAATCAACATCCTCGCCCTAGTCGATACGATGAGACATTGCCGCCTCAACCCGTTCGGTGAAGTAGATGATGCAGGTGGCTGTCAAAGAAAATAGAAGAGAAATAAAAGGTATATTTGTCAAATAAATTAAATTAAGAAAAGACATTTATGTCCTTTTATTAAAGTCAAATTATTTTGAGGGTATTTTAGTTATTAATAATATTGTGTCAGTAACTATTCACTGACAGGTGAGATAAGTAGTTTAAATTATAAAACTATAAGAGAATGATTGATATTTGAAAAAATACAGATAAGATATTTAAAATAATACAAAAGAACAGAAGAGGTCATTAGTATAAACCCAATTAGTCCTAAATATATATTTGGACATGTGTTTATTTTAATAAAAAATTATAAATATTATAAAAGGGGGAAAAAAGGTGTTTTGTACCATGAAGTGCTTTTCAAAAGTGGGACAATATTATTTAATTTAGATTTAAAATATCCCACGTCAAGAGTCAATATTATTAGCTGTAACCCATGTCTATAATCTATCATGCACCTTCTAATGCAAGAAACAAAATTAAATAAATAAATTTGGAACAATAAAACAACTTACCCAACAAAGTAAATGATTCAATAAATCTAAATTAATTATTAAAATAAAAATAAATGAATTTGAGCTCCTAGATCTGGGTTTTGACAATCCCAAGATTTGTAACTTAGTAAATATATAACTGATCTTTTTTGTGGAAGGTCTAGAGTTCAACTCCTCTCTTAATAAATATACAAAAAAAAAAAAATCTGGGTTTCAACAACATTTTTGTCGGAACCCAAATCTAGGTTTTGGCAACTAGAGAAGACGGCGGCGGAACAAGGAAAAAGAAAAAGAAAAAAAAATCATGTTTTTACCCCTAAAATATGGCTCGTGCATCTCACGTGGTCGAATTTTATCTAAATTAATGTCAATTAGAGACAAAAGCACTACATAGAAAATTGACAACAAAAATGAGGACCGTATTGAAAAAAAAATGAATTGAATGGCTACATTGAAAAACATGCTGCAAATATATGGACTAAAAATATAATTTATCCTTAAAAATATAATAATATATATTTAAATAAGAAAATTACTAAAAATCCTACATGAACTATTATTATAATTAGGTGAATTATATTTACACGATGATTGAATAAAAAAAAATTAATCCCTATAAATATATTTGCTTATATTGATATAAGAAAAATAGTTTAAATATGTGAAAATCACCTTTATTTATTATTTAATTTTTTTTAAAAAACTGGTACATTTGAACTTTTTATTAAAAGTATAAAGTCTTATAAAATAAAAGATTGTTTTGTAATTTTATTTAAAAAATGTGAAAATAATAATAATAAAAAAATATTGAGATTCCAAATATTATGTATATTTGAGATTTTGCACTTTGTACCTCTGAAATTTTGAAGAAATCACACTCTAGCCCATGTACTTTCAATTTAAGCACATTAAATGAAGAAATATCAAAATCGTATCAAGTCAGTTTAAATCAGTAATTATATTATTTTTTAATAACAAAATTTGCCACGTTTTAGACACGGGTGGGTGAATGACTGAATTACTTTATAAAAAAATTACAAAATATTAATTTGACACGATTTTGATACTTCAAAATTTAATATCTTTAGGTGTAAAGTGGTAAAATTTGTCTCAAACTTCAAGAGTGCAAATTGCAAAAAGTTTTTTTTTTTTTTTTTCTATATCTTGTGTAAGATTCTCTCTCAATTATTTAGCTTGTGATTCAAAGGGATATTTTTGTCAGTAATAATATTTTATTTTATTTTATGTTTCTTAAGTGGGATTATGAATGGGGTTAGGTTTTTAATTAAAGCTTATAATTTTTTTAAAACATAAAAAGTGACCTTTTAATGGGCTATCCTGTCTACTTAATCTGCCTAATCTTTTTTGAATCAGATATTAAGAATCTTTGCTTTCCTTAATTAATCTTTTTAAATTATTTATTTTATTATTATTACTATTTATATGGATTCTGCTAACTTATTACAGGATTACATTTTTTGAACAATTCAATATTTTATTTTATTTTTTTCTTTCCTTTTCTATTTTTTAATTATTTTCAGATATTATTTACTTTTTCTCAACCAACTTACACGCAACTCGTCTAATAAGTTCCTGAACAATTTTAAGGGTACACTCTCTACATCAGCATGATGCATTCAATATCAAATTTAAATCGTAGAGCATTATCCAGGAGTCTGTTGACAAGGAAAGAAACACCTCTCCTTGTCAACCGTACTAACACGTCTCAGCTACTTTACTTTTGCCTTTTCTAAAGAATCTAAACTCTAAACCATTTTTTTTTTTAATTATTATTATTATAATTAAAAAATAATAATAATCTTAGTCCTTCAATTAAACTTAACTAATAAAATTTATAAAATAAATATTAATTAAAATAAAATTATATTTAATATCACCGATAATTTTAGCTAATTTTTTTATAAAAATTGAACAACAATAATAAAATAAATTCATAAAAAAAGTTTAATAATTATTACACAAAAAAATATTAAGCAAACATAATTTTGAAAAATGATTATATGGGTTCCTTTACTCTTTATTCCACCAACAAATGGAAATTTCCTTAAATAAAAAACACAATAAATACCAAAAAATAAAAATAAAAATAAAAATCCCGCAAAAAATAAATAAATTCACATCCTCTCTCAATATTCTTATAACCCTAAATAATTTATTATTATTAATTAATTAATTCTCTATAACTCACCAAACTCCTTCCATGTATAATTTAATCTGCAAAATCCATGGTGGAGAGACATAACAATCCTCATACCTATACATTATTGATTTCTCCATGTATAATTCTCAGATTTCTCGTCTTCTTCTTCTTCTCTTTCATCATCATCGTCTTCTTCCATGCTGTCTCCGCCGGTCGTGGAAGTTCCCACGGTGGTTCCGGCCAACTGGAGCGGTCCCTCCGGCGAACTGGACTGTGAATTGCTCTGTTTTTTATCTTGGAGGTTCATCCATGGAGATCCCAATAAAAGATCGGATCGGGTTTCGTGGGTTGAAGTCGATTCGGGTTGTTTTCGTGTGTGAAGACGGTATTTCTGAGATCAAATTTATTTTTATTCTCAGAATTCTTGGAACAGAAACAAAAAAATAGATAAATAGAATCTGAGAACAGAAAAACAGGAGTTATTGACCTGTAAATGTGATTTAACTTCGTCGTTTGTGAGGCCATCAACATGCATGAGGTCTCTAATTTGTTTAGGAGTTGCAGCTGCAAATGAATCACAAGATCAATTTTCTCTTTTTGTTCTCAAATTTATGTTTCTGTTCCTAGATTCAAGAGAGATTTTGATTTGGAGCAAATGGGTTGATTTTCTAACCTTGTGAACCACCAAGTTGATGCAGGGCATTGACAAACCGGCGATGCAGCTCCGGCGACCAGCATCTCCTCTGTTTCCGGGCAGTCTGCTGCTGCTGCGGCGGCTGCTGTGGCACCACCTGTAAATTACACTGTGTAGTGGGGGAAGAAGAGGAATAACGTCCTCTGGTTCCGCCGGACTTTGAACTCAAACAAACAGAACTCGATTCTTCTCTGAAGTTCTTATCAAGAACCGGAGTAAGAAGAGAAAGCTCGGCCGTCGGTAACTTCACTTTCTCTTCCCTCCTCGTTGCCGCCCCCGCCGGAAAACCAGAACCACCCTTAAACGGCGGCATCAATGGCTTCTCCACCGTCGTGTTTTTACAGGATTTAATTTGATACAGACAATTGATTGAATTCTGATTTTCTTCCTCAGTTACCTATAAATCAAATAAAAAATTCAACATCAGAATCAGGTTAAAAAAATCCTAAAAAAAAACGATGAACTATTTAAAACATACCTTTTTTATTTCAACAGGCGAATTCGTGCTTGAATAATCATCGCTTTTCCATAGCTGTACAGAGCTCAACCAATCCTTCTTATCTCTACTGTCCTTATTATCCTTCCTCATCTCCTCCGCCTTCTCTTCCTCGCAACTCTTCTTCAGCGGCATGAATTCTTCAAAAACCGGCTCAATTTTCGATTTCTTACACCGCATTAATTCCTCCTTCACAACTCCAAGTGCTGAAAATCAAAAAATAAAAACCCTAATTCACAATCGAGATGAGATTCAACAATATATTCTCTAAATCGAACTCACCGTCGTTGAGGATGACGATTGAAATAGGAAACTCGCGTTTAAACACATCGATCTTCCTCATTTCCTCCTCCAATCTGTTCCCAAAATCGTCGAGCATCGATAACCTCTCCTCCAAACCACCGATCGTCGAAATCTCCCGGAGAAATTCTCCGATCGGTCGGGGAATGAAAGTCGATTCAACGTCCAAACTCAGTTCGCGCCGAATCAAACCCATTCCCAGATCTTCCGATCCCAGATCCTTCCTTCTCCGATTCACGAAATCAAACGGGAAAAAAACCATAGATCCGATTGATTGAAATCCAATAGAAAACGATCTAAAACAGATCAATTCGATGTGTATACAAAAATCAAAAAAAAAAAAAAAAGCAAAAAAATATTGTATATAGATATAGAGAGAGAAATAGTGGTTGGAGGGTGGAGAGAGAGTGGGGAAAGATTCTGTTAAACAACGCCGAGTTTTGACAGAACGAAAATGTGTAGGGATATATATAGAAAAAAATATAGAGAGGGCAAGAAGAAGTAGTCATTATCGTGTCCTCGCATATTTTATCTTTATGTATAGGTTGTCTAAAATTACCAATTTATCCCTATTGATTTTAGGGCAACTTACTGGATTTCAATACCCGGGGTTACTACCAATATAAGTTGATCCAAGCGGCACTTAGGCGAATTAAGCAACCATTTCGAGTTTGATCCTTGGAGGGCTGTATATGGAAAATGTTTTATTGGGAGATATTCCCGCTTTTGGTGCCTGACAGTACCTCGAGAGATTAGTCTCCGCCGACCGCGGTGCGGGATTACCATGAGAAACCCAAAAAAAAAACAAAAAAAAACTCGGGGTTACCAATCCTGAGTTATGATCGTTTCATAAAACAAATGGAGTAACTCATTTTTCAAAAAATAAATTATAAAATGTTAATTTTCACGTAAACAACTCAATTATTGTCTCATAATAATTTAAAAATAATTAATTAAAAATTTAATTTAAGAATTTTTAAATTTTAAATAAAATACCAAATTTGATTTAATAAGAGTTTTTTAAAATGTTTTCAAAGATACCAAACATGATACATGTACAATTAAAATTCAAATTAGATGATGTAGTTAACTTTTAAAATTTTTCTTTTTAAATATCTGTCGACCAAATCTTACAGAATCAAAGTAACAAAATTCCGTAGAAACGAAAAATCAATTGCCGCCCTGGTAACCCACCATCGTGGTTCGCCCAATCGTCTTGTGCTACCGTCCACAAAGGCACCCCTCTTTTGGGAGTGCAACCCACATGGGCAGAGCGAGCTACCACGACGCTCCAGCGTCGGGATAGCATGGTCATGATGGCATTTTAGTCAAGAGGTCTTGTTGAATAATTCACAAACTTAAACGTGTTGTCTATGCAGTCTACGTACTATATTATTCTTTTTTAGAAATACAAAAATCATTGCACGTCATAAAAGTTACTGTAATTTTTTTATAAAAAAAAAATTAAAGTAATTTTTATGGTGTACAATGACTTTGAACTTTTGATAGAATTATTGAACTTTTAAAAAAATTATTGTACTGGGTGGATTAAATGAATAGTGAATTAAATCACTATTTTTTTTTTCGTGGATTGTTAAAAAAAAATCATTAAATAAAAAAAAAAAACCAATTTTTATATTGTTTTTTAATTTCCACCTTTTTATGTAAAACCTTTTGAGTTATTTTATCCTTAATTTTAGTTTATTTTTCTTAAAAAAGGTTTTTTTTTTTTTTGAGATTCTATAAGGGCAAAAGTACAAGCAATTAAGGAAAAAAAGATTATGGCTTAATTATTCATATCTCCTAGATATTCCTTGTGCTTTTACTTTAACCTTATTTCATTTTAACCCCTTCATTTTAAAATCTAAGCATCAGCTACTCCCTACAATGGTAGACTGCCCGAAGAAACTCACGTTTTATTAAAAAAATATATAAAAAACTTAATTTTTATTTTTTTAATTTATATTCAATATTTAATGATAATAAAACGAAAAAACTAACACGCTCTCTATTTTTATTTTTTATTAAATATAAAATTAAATTAAAATTAAAAAATTAGTTTCATTCATTTGATGTAGAATTTATATGGGATATTTAATTTCACTAATTTTTCTTAACATATTCTGCTAGTTTAAATAAAAAATAATAATTTTTAAATTTGTTATAAGTAGGAGGGGATAAAGTGTAATTTTTTTTACTAGGAAGACAAAATGAAACAAAATTAATTCTTTATTAAAATAATCTTA
The DNA here is from genome assembly GCA_016647705.1 of Eucommia ulmoides. Classification (NCBI taxonomy): domain Eukaryota; kingdom Viridiplantae; phylum Streptophyta; class Magnoliopsida; order Garryales; family Eucommiaceae; genus Eucommia; species Eucommia ulmoides. The sequence goes on from CM028341.1 coordinate 2,681,734, forward strand.
TGGTGCTTTATTTATGTAGTCCTAAAAAGAAAAAAGAGGCTAAAATATAGGAAAATATTATATTATTTATTATAATGTTTTCAATTTTATTTTTAAAATATATTTTAGAAAAATATTAAATAATATATATTATTTAATATTTAAATATGATAGAAAATTAATTATTAAAGTCCATTATTCAACATTAAAATATAACGCAGTTGTTAGGAGGGACAATCACGCACCTCGAAAGAGATTAGTCTTGGGTGTGTGGACACTCGTGGGAATAAAAAAATTATAAAAATAAGACTTAAATTTAATTTTTTAAAAGAATAATGAACCGAAAAAAGGAGTTAAATATGTATTATTTAATTAGGGAATCTAAAACGTGTGTGGGATCAATAATTCCACATAAATCTTAATAAAATATGGTATTAGTTATTCCAAACAAGAAGATGCTCATTTTTTCAAAGGGAAAATGACAAGCTTTTACAACCACTAGATTCAATTACTTTTGAAAGAATCTCTCTCTCTAAATAATTTATTCATTTATTCTTTTTTTTTTTTTTTTGGATATGAGAATCTATTTTATGTTCATTAATTTAATTTTCCAAAATACCCTTTGATTTTTTTATTTTTTGTAGTACGATCTATGATCTACTTCCACCTCATATTAATCTCCCGTGAAAACAAACCTGAAGTCCCTCTCCTGTCTCTTGTTAATCTCAGATGAACAATCAACCCTTCAGTCTTTTGTTAATCTCCGACGAACAATCAATCTCAATGTCAATTTTCTGTCTCTCTCTCTTTCTTCCTGTTTATTCTCTCCAGAAAGCGAGTAGATGATAGAGAGAGAGAGAGGGGGAGGGAGATGGTGGACTGGTGGTGGCAGGATGTGGTGGTGGTGGTGGTCGTCGTAGGTGTGGTGATGATAGTTGTTCAGTTTATCGTCACCGGAAATGAAGAAGGGAGAGAAGTGCTTGCTAGGTGTAAAAGAGACGAAGAACAAAAAGAAGGGAGTTTGAAAAGAAAAACCATTTGACTCTTATTTTTTTTTTTAAAAAAAAAAATTCAAACAGATCCTATTGAATTAATTGGAAAAGAATGACAGAATTATCATTTTTTAAGTAAAATAACAAAAATACCCCAAATTCTATTGAATTTTTAACTGTTATAGTTAAGTTTTAAGCATAGGGAGTGTAAATAGTGATGAAAATACTGCAAGAGTACAAAGTGCGATTTGATCTAATTACAGAGGTGTAAATAGTGACGAAAATACAAATTTATCCTTTGTAAATGGAAAATCATTTTCCTTAATATGTTTGGTTGGAGTGATATAAAATGAGGAAAAATAATATCGTATGTATTTTAAAAAAAAAAAAAAAAAGTAATATATTTTTTTACTTAATTTACTATTTTACCCTTACAGCAAATGAAATGAGTATTTATTATATAAAATAAAAGGGTAAAATGGTCATTTTAACTTTTTTTCCAACCTCTTTTCATTTTTATCCCAAATTTTGGGAGGGGAGAATGGATTATTTCACCTCCATTTTCGTTTTCTTTTTTCTTTTCATCTCCAACCAAACATACCCTTAATCACCCATGTTTGATTATCTATTCACTAATACCCAAACGGCATGTTTGGTTGGACGGAATGGAATGAGGGTGGAATGGAATGGAAGAAGTAATGGGATGAAAGAAGGAATAGAATGAAATTATGAATGGAATCAGTATTCCATTCTCTTGTTTGGTTGGTATGTAATGAAAGAAAGAATGGAATAGTGAAATATAGTAAAATTTATATTTTGCCCTTATAAAATTATTATTCCATTCTCTTCTTGGTTAGTTATGATAAAATTTTATTATATTTCACTATTCTATTCCTTTCCTCATTTTATTATATTTCACTATTCAACTCAATTTTAAGTTTTTGTTATCTGATTTCTATATTTGTTCTCAATTTTTAATTTCTATTCTTTAATTTCTGTTTTTGTTCTCAATTTTTAGTTTCATTTTTCAATTTTTCGTTCTCTAATTTTCTATTTTTTTGTTCTCAATTTTCAGTTTATGTTCTCAATTTTTTATTTTTGTTCTCAATTTTCTATTTTTATTCTCAATTTTCAGTTTCCGTTCTCAATTTTCTATTATCTAATTTTATGTTTTTGTTCTCAATTTTCTGTTTTTGTTCTTAATTTTCTGTTTCTATTATTTAATTTTATGTTTTTGTTGTCAATTTTCAGTTTTCGTTCTCAATTTTCCGTTCTCTAATTTTATATTTTTGTTCTCAATTTTCAGTTTATATTCTCAATTTTCAGTTTATGTTCTCAATTTTCTGTTCTCTAATTTTATATTTTTGTTCTCAATTTTTAATTTATGTTCTCAATTTCCTGTTATCTAATTTTCTTTTTTTGTTCTCAATTTTCGGTTTATGTTCTCAATTTTCTATTTTTGTTCTCAATTTTCTAGTTCTGTTCTCAATTTTCTATTTTTATTCTCAACTTTTTGTTCTCTAATTTCAATTTATGTTCTCTAATTTCTGTTTTGTTCTTAATTTTCAAGAACTTAATTACAACGGCTATCATGTAATTTAAGATATTGATTCCATTAGATTGGAATCCCATTCCATCCCATTTCAAATGGAATTCCATTCCATCTAATTTTATTCCAATGGAATCACAAAAGTGATTTCATTGGAGAATCAAACAACAGAATAGGAATCGAGAGAGGAATGCGATTCCATTCCGTCCTTGATTCCATCCAACCAAACATGCCGAAAGAGTTAGTACAGTTAGTAAAAAGAGACACTTCATTATTCGATCAACTAGGGTTTGATTTTTCTATGAAACACTCAAATCTTGAAGTTTAGGAAGATGATTAACCGAAATACGCGTAAGTTGGTCGGACACACGTTATTGTATAAAATAAAAATAAAAATCTACAATAATAATAAATTGTATTAGGGGCAATTTGGTCAAAGTATAAATGTATAACTTTCTTGTTTTTGTATGGATGTGGTTTGTTTATTTATTTATTCTTTTTGTTGGGCAGTCAAATGAGCATTAGATTCCTCTTAATCCACAATCCGGCTGCCTAAAACGTCGATGGTGGGTTAGGGAATTTTAGACACGTGTCAACACATGCTTCAATTTGATCAATTCGAGACAGAAAGTATTACTCTCTTTTGACCAAATAAAAAAGAAAAAAAAATACGTGTAAGTAAACTAAAATCACAGCTAAAACGTTATGCGCGTCTAAGCAGACTAAATTCACGAAAGACCTAAGTCGTTAGTGCGTATCTCTTTTCTTGCTTTATTTGAGGATTTTTTTCGTACAATTCGCTATCTGATTTTCTTTTAATTTGATCAATTAAAGATAATATTACCCTCTTTTGACGACGACGACAAAAAAAACAAAAAAAAAATAATAAATTATGCTGGAAATCCATAAACTTTAATTTTTTATCCCTAATTATTTTATTTATTTATTTTTAATAATTTTGTTATATTTTTAGTCATTCAATTTCACTAGTAATGTTAACTAAAAATTAAAAAATTAGTTTATAAAAAGTAAAGAAATAATTACTCTATAATTAGGATAAATTATAAAAAATTTAAAAATAAAAAATTATACATTAAGATTTTTTTTATTTTATTTTTTAAATGTGAAACCAACGTAAACGAACTTTGCAATTAACTTAACAACTTATCATTTTTTTTAGGGTTTCGGTTGACAAGCCCCTACCGGACCGCCATCGACCAATATCGTTTTAAATAAAAAAATTATATATAGTTAACATTAATTCTAAATAAATTCAATCTAGTTAATATTAACCGAAAGACTAAATTCTATAAAAATAAATTTGAACTTAAAAGAATAAAAATTAGGGATATTTTCCGCAAATCGTCCTATTTCTAAAAACAATTTTAGCCACAATCCCTTTTATATTATTGGACCCAAATGTCCCTTATTTCCTAATGTAGGCGTCCTTAAATATAGGATCTAAATATAACAAAAATTTTATCTGCGTCATATTAAGGTAATGCGTTAATACATTAAATATCATCAAATAATTCAATTTATGAACACTTTAACTATGAAAGTATTAGTTTTGAACTGCAAATTCATGATGCGCATTAAAGGCCGATCAAAAGGATATATAATTTTATATTTTTACGTTTTAATAATTTACAGGTGTATTAATTTCAACATAATGGTATATGATACGAAATGAAGATAAGTAAGATGAGACCTTATCTCTTAAATAATTTGTTGCTTTGTGTTGAAGTTCACTTTGTCGTTTCCAACCTCAAATGTGAGAAGATAGAAACAATTTTTTACTTACCCCTTTTATTTACCAAAAACTCTTTTGCGATTGGAGAAAAATGAGAAAATATCAATTACGTTGTAGAAAAATAATCAATCTCCACACTTAATCTATAACCCTTAAATTTCCAGAAATTGTCGGTGATAATACGGTATGTCTTGAACCCCAAAAAAATTAGAAAAATGCAAAATTATGATTGTATAAATGAACTCTAAATTTTTTAATTTTAAAATCCATACTTTCCCAACGGTAATCCTGATTAATTATCAAATATACATGTCAACAATTTCGGAAACTATATATATAATATTAAGAATTAGTTGTATCTTTGACTTCATAAAAAACTTGTGACATGTTTGGTTGGACGGAATGAAATGAGGGTGGAATGGAATGGAAGAAGTAATGAAATGAGAGAAGGAATGAAATAGATTTGTGAATGGAATCACTATTCTATTATCTTGTTTGGTTGGTATGGAATGAAAGAAAGAATGGAATAGTAAAATATAGTAAAATTTCTATTTTGCCCTTATAAAATTATTATTCTATTATTTTCTTGGTTGGTTATAATAATATTATACTTCACTATTCTATTCCTTTCCTCATTTTATTATATTTCACTATTCAACTCAATTTTAAGTTTTTGTTCTCTAATTTCTATTTTTGTTCTCAATTTTCAATTTCTATTATTTAATTTCTGTTTTTGTTCTCAATTTTCAGTTTATGTTTTCATTTTTTTTTTGTTCTCAATTTTCTGTTTTTATTCTCAATTTTTTGTTTCCGTTCTCAATTTTTTATTATCTAATTTTATGTTTTTGTTCTCAATTTTCTGTTTCTATTATCTAATTTTATGTTTTTGTTCTCAATTTTTCGTTCTCTAATTTTATATTTTTGTTCTCATTTTTCAGTTTATGTTCTCAATTTTTAGTTTATGCTCTCAATTTTCTATTCTCTAATTTTATGTTTTTGTTCTCAATTTTTAATTATTGTTCTCAATTTTCTGTTCTCTAATTTTCTATTTTTATTCTCAATTTTCGGTTTATGTTTTCAATTTTCTGTTTCTATTCTCAAATTTTTGTTTCTGTTCTCAATTTTCTAGTTCTGTTCTCAATTTTTTGTTCTTAATTTTCTATTTCTATTCCCAACTTTATGTTCTCTAATTTCAATTTATGTTTTCTAATTTCTATTTTTGTTCTCAATTTTCAAGGGTTTAATTACAAGGGCTATCATGTAATTTAAAGATATTGATTCCATTAGGTTAGAATCCCATTCTACCCCATTTCAAATGGAATCCCATTCTATCCAATTTCATTCCAATGGAATCATAAAAGTGATTCTATTGGAGAACCAAACAACGGAATAAGAATCGAAGGTGGAATGCGATTTCATTCCGCCCCCGATTCCATCCAACCAAACATGCCGTTAGTATTTTCAGGAGGGGTATAATTGACTTCCAGAAAGTTGTATCTTAAAAAATTGGATTAGTATATTTACAAAATTAGATTCTCAGGTTTAAAAAGGGGATAATTTTTTTAGTGGGATAATTTATGAATTTTGGGTGTTTAGTTAGGATAATTAATAGATTTTTCCTTAACTAGTTTCAAGAACAATTTACTAATTTTTCAAATTTTTTATTACCAAATTTACACCCAAATAAATTATTAAGGGTGCGTTTGTTTGAGTGGAAAAAATGATGGATAAGAAAATTAAAAGAAAAATAGGATGAAAAATAAGAAAAAAAATTATTTAGTATGGATGGAAAATGAGAAAAAAATAAAAAAAATTATCCTTTATGGAAAAAAAATCATTTTATGTTCGGTTCGATGGATATAAAAGGAGGAAAATATAATATTTTATATTTAGCAAGAAAATAATAAGTAAAAGAAAAAAAAATTATACACTTATTTAATTTACTATTTTACCCTTACATTTTACAAACACAAAATAAAAAATCTACCATCAATATTTCAAATTATGTAAAAATGAGCAATTCACAAATTAATAAGAAAATAATTAACTAAAATAAGATTATAATCATAATAATCATCATTCAAGTTAAAATACAATACATGTGAATTACTAACAAATAAAATCAAAATAAATAAAATAAAATTATTAACAAATAAAATGAAAAAATTATCCGAAGACCATATAAATGAATTGGTAAATATGATATAAAAGGATAAGAGCATAATGGTAATTTTGATATTTTTTCTCAAGTTTTAACTATTTTCTCTCCATTTTCATCCCAAATTTGAGAGGAAAAAAATATGAGGGAGAAAGTTTTTTTCTCCATCCCATTTGCCTCCCAAGCAAGATTATTATTATTTTTATTATTATTTTTTTCATTTTCCACCCATTTTTCTTTTCATTTTCCCATCTACCTTTTTTTCTACCCAACCAAACATACCAAAAAGGATTTTCAAGATGAGCAAAATTACAGTTATACACTTGATAATAAAATTTTAATTTATTTTTACAGTAAGTAAGGGTAAAATAGTAAATTACATTAAAGTTAATTATTATTTTTTTCTTTTTATTTTTCTTTCCTAACCGAACAAAACTAGAAAAAATAATTTTCTTTTCATAATAAATAAATATATTATCATCTCGTTTCCTTTTTTTTTTTTTCCTAACCAAACATACCGTAAAAAAATGGAAAAACCAAGTTGGGGGAATCTACCCACCCCTTTTCCTTTTTATTTTTGAATCTACCATTTTTTCTACCCAACCAAAGTTTTACGCTAACTGTCAGTTACCTAACGCAACCCTCATCTTTACTTGAACTTGGGACCGGCTGTGTAAAGAATATAGCGTAAAACACTCACATACATTCCTCTTTTCATAATAAATAAATAAATAAATTATTCTCATATTTCTCTCTCTCTCTTTTGTAATCAAACATATAACAACAACAACAATAACTAAGCCTTTATCTCATTTTATGTAGGGTCGGTTACATGAATCCATTTACGTCATAGTGATCGATCAAGGATTATCCCCTCCATCAGATTTAATGTCATCAAATCATTTCTAATAGTCTCGTCTATCGTCTTCTTAGACCTACCTCTCACTTTAGTAGCTTCCTGCACTTAAATTAAATCACATTTTTTCACTGGTGCTTCAATGGGTCTTCTATACACATGTCCAAACTATCGTAAACAATTTATTCCTAGATTCCCACTAATTTTCTTTTCTAATCAAACATCCCCTAAAAAAATGGAAAAACCAAGTTGGGGGAATCCAAACAAGAAATAGGATACCTAGAATTTATAGTGGCATTTTTGGTAGTAGGAAAAAGAAGACACAATCCTTATCAAAGGAACAAGGCAAAAAAAAAAAAAAGCATCCTTCACGTGATGACAATCTCCTCCTCCTCCTCCATGTCCATCCATCCATGCTTTCATTCTTCATTTGGCATCTCTATCTCTCCAACCAATCCAAACAACATTTTTTTTTACCCTCAACTTCTTGACTTTGATGAGTGGGGGAATCTTTTGTACCATTCAAGTTTGTAGACATGTAGTAATTACTAGTGTTTATGGTCCTTTTCAAGGTCATTTTTGTCATTTTATTTGGATATTAATTATGCCTTTTATCAACATTTTCGACCCGAACCTTTTTTTTTGCCCCAACTTTTGTTTGGTACATATGTTGGAGGAGATGTTTGAACTATAAATATTTCACAAGAGAGGTAAGTTAGATATCCACTAGATTACAAGTCTGGAGATAATTGAGCTTTTTGCACTTTGCACACTTAAAAGTTTAGAGAAATCTCACTTTAACCCTAGTCGTCTCTAACACATTAATATTAAAAAAAAAATTATGATGGAATTCACCTACGTGGACGATTTTTACATAAAAAAATAACAAAGTTACTGATTTAGACTGATTTGATACGATTTTGATACTTCAACGTTTAGTGTATTTAAATTGAAAATATGGACGTTTAAGTGAAATTTCTTTGAAACTTTCGAGTACAAAGTGCAAAAACATCTTAATAATTTATTAGGATTCTACATGATTGAAGGAGATATATTGATTTCTTTAAAAGTTAATGGCACTTCATTGGCCCGTGGTATAAACCGAATTGCAACCATTATATTTACCGTTAAAATTAACAGTCAAATCTAAAATAATAAAATATTTAATATTATTTAACATTTATACTTTAGTTCGAATAATATATATTTATTCTATTTATTCAGACAAAACATGAGTATCGATTTTTAATTTTTAAGTGTAAAAAGGTAGCAAACATCAATTAAATAAAAGACGGTTAATTAAACACAAATATAAAACTTAAAAGGTAAAAAAAAAAAATTTAACTCAATTCTCTTCAAAACGAGGGTGTGAAATATTTGAGTGAAAATTTTTCTTCCCGAAGTTATTCATTTATTTTTATCAAATTCTCAACTAACAATTAAAAGATATTTTTAAATACCGTCTTCATTTGTACTATAGATTTTATTCGAAAATGAATAATAAAAATATTAAAAATAATAATTACCGTTTAATCACATTTATTTCCTTTTCTTTTCATATCTTTTTTTTTGTCGGGCACCAAATTTTATACTTCACCGTTAATCCAATCCACTCGGTACAATAATTGTTTTAGAAATCCAATAATTTTGTCGAAAGTCTAAAATCATTACACGCTGTTAAAATTACTGTATTTTTTTTTTTAAAATAAAAAGATTATAACGACTTTCATATAGTACAGTAATTTTTGATTTTTTTAAAAAATAAAATATTGTAGCGCGTGGACTGAATGGACAAAAATATTTAAGTTCGTGCATTGTTTGCCGATAACTTTTTTTTTGAGTGGGGGTGGAGTTGTTGAGTGATGAGTGGTTGGTGTGGTTTGAGGGCATTTCTACATAGGATTTCCACCTCAGTTGGTCCCTCTCCTCTCCCTAAAAGACATTATCATCATTATTTCCTTTTGTTTTTCAATCTCCAATTTTCAACTCTTCTTGTGGAAGCTTTTTCACTTTCTTCTTGTGGATGAACACATGTGATAGCTTATCATTAAAAATAAATAAATTATTATTTACTTACTATATATATATCTTTAAATCAAACAACAACTGAATAGACATTCACTAACGAATAAAATTAATTTGACTATCGTTGTCACACGCGATTGAAAAGATTAATTTGACTATCGTTGTCACACACACGATTGAAAAGAGAGATTATTGGCGTCTAAAATTAGTTAACATTTGGAGTTGATCCAGTTATAAGTTTATCAGGTAAATTTTGCTGATGTGAAGTCCCAGTGACTTGTTCAGTGAGCTCACCATGTTGGTATATTCAGAGTCCGAGCTCTGAATTGCACAAAAACACCGTTAGGGTGTGAGAGAGTAAAAGCTTATAAAAGAAAAAAAAGGCAAAAAAGTACTAGTACTAGACAAAAACTCATTAATTATAGCATTTATTGTTATGTTATTTATTAGTCTCCAAAAATTAAAAGTTTAATCATGGATCAAGAACTCAATTCGACTCGTTGTCTGGTTAAGCCAATGCGTTGTCTGATGACACCAACTGGCACAACATACGTGCCCCCAAAGAGGATGAGAAGTCATGGTCCAATCCACTTCTTGGGTAGCTCCTTGGGGACATAAAAAATCTGTCAAAATACTGTAGGTCGGTATTTGGTTTAAGGCGGTGTTGTGCCAGTAAGGAAGTCGGGTTCAAGTCCTTGACCCGGTCACCCCGAAGGTCAATCCAAAAAAATCAAAAGGTAACAACCCTGAATAGTCGACAAAGTTAAGTCAGTCTATCATGCAGGGAAGCCAAATGACAACTTTGGATACACCGAAAAATGTACTTGACTGAATTAAAATAAATAAAGTAACCAACATTATTATTATTATTAATTTTATGAATATTTTATTTTATTATTATTGTTATTATTAATTTCATGAATATTTATTTATTTATTTTGGCGTTAGGGATCTTTATTGGGTCGGGTTGAGTTGACCACCCAATTGGCCCATTGATGCAACTCACCCGATTTGGCCCATTGGGCCGCCCTTTGTGAAATGTAAGGCCCACGTGGATTCTAGTCTTGCATTTTCTGAAAACTATTTATATTTTTAAAAGGGAATTTTACCACTAACACCCATGTCTTTAGACAAATACGATAATAACCCCTATATTTTATCAAATACCACGGAGATCGATTATCTTTTTTAATCGGAGCAAAATGTCTCCCCAATCGGAATTGACCAGTTGATGTTATCAATTAAATTTCAATTTTACCCTTTCTATTTAAAATTATCGAGCACACCTATATTAAGAACCAAATTATCGATTAATATCAATTATTTTAGATTAAATTAACTAATCTCATTGACTTGACTTTTTGAACTGTGAGCGAAAATTGCATGATCCTGAGGTTTCTCAGAGGGGAGTGATTTCTGATCCTTTAAGCGTTTCAAATGTCCCCTTTGGGGTTTCTTCAAGCACACCGAATCTTTCCACTGAGACTACCTCGGTGGCTAAGGTAAGTACTGAAATCCCTAAGTCTTTCAAGGATGTGCTGAATGGGGTAAAAATCTCTGCGATTAATAAAATTGAGGATGTTTATTTTGATAATAATGAAGAGCATGTGATGATGCCCCTTAATGGCGACGAGGAGTCATCAAATGGAGAGGAAAAAAAAAACACTGCTCCTAGATTTAAAACTCCACCTATATGGCTTGAAAAAATCAAAGAAAAATGGCAAAATTCGTTAATTATTAGACTGCTTGGTAGAAATATAGGGTATAAAACTCTTTTTTCTAAAGTTTCGGCCATGTAGAAAACCCAGGGAGATTTTGAACTTATTGATTTAAGCCGTGGTTTCTACCTTGTTAAGTTTTCTACTATTTCAGATTCATACTGTGTTCTTACTGAAGGGCTTTGGGTAATCTTTGACCATTACTTAACTGTTAGGAAATGGGAACCTAATTTTCATCCCGAAGATGCTAGAGATTCTAGAACTTCGGTATGGGTTAGATTTCCAAAACTTCCTGTTGATTTCTATGAATACCCTTTGTTGTACTTTATTGCTAGATCTATTGGTAAATCCATTAAATTGGATAGTAATACTGTTGCTTCTGTCCGTGGTAATTTTGCGAGGGTTTGTATTGAAATCGATTTAGATCAACCGCTAACCACTAAAGTTGAGTTGGATGGAAATTGGTATTATTTGGACTATGAAAGTATTCATGTTATCTGTCATGGTTGTGGTAGAGTGTCACATCGAATAGAATTTTGCCCTTTCGAAAATACCAGTGTAGTAGCAACACCGGTATCTAAAAGTCCGATGAACATCCAAGACACTTCTATTGTTAAGTCTAATGATATGCAGAATATGGAAAACAATAACCAACCTTTGTAGGCCCCTATTGCCAATACTTATGATAGCAACGTGGAGAAGGAATCTGGTAGTGGTTCTAGTGCTTCTACCAAGGACTAACATGTAATGGAAGCAAATGATAATCAAAAGAGTAAAGATGAAGCTAAATTTGGTCTTTGGCTTCTTGTGAAACGTACGAGAAAATTTACTTCGGATAAATCTAAATCTGATGGTTCTAAAAAAACTTATAATAAGTTTATTCAGAAGTATGGAGATGTTGAAATTGGGCCTAATAAAGGTAAGAAAAACTAGAGGAGTGAAATAAATGACAATAATATAGGTACAACTCAATCCGGTAATATAATGAATAGTCAGGCTACTAACAATAAAAAATTTAGCCCAATTCAAAAACAAAAAAATATAGCTTCTAATGTCTCTAAACAGGTATATAATGTTGTTAAGAAAGGTTACAAAGTTGTTGGCCTAAAAGCAAACTTCGAACAAATGGTTTCTAATAATGTCGTAGGCCCTACTCCCTTAACCTTGGATGTTGAACTTGCAGCCCCCATGCCGTCCAAAGAACAAGATAATGTTCCTAAGCTGTCTAGTAACTCGGGTCTTGTACCCATGCCTTCATTTACTTTTGGTTCCACTTCCCTCAATAATGATGTCTCAGTGTCTTTTAATAAATCCGTGGGTGAACCGGAAATCATGCCTATTGATATGGAAAAAAATGATAATAAAACTCATTCAAAGTTTTTCCATGTCTCCCCTCTTTCTTTCTCCTTCCCCACTTCTTCCAATCCATTCCACATTCTTACTACCCCTGATTCTACCTCATCAATTGTCCAAAATCCTATATCAGAGGATGGAGGCCTATTTTTGGGTGGTGAAGCAAATCAGGATGAAAGTCAATCTGTCAGAAATACAGTTGAACATACCTCTTCTTTGGGAGATGTTTGCGGAAATAACAAAGTCAGAGAAATTGAGTATTCAGAGATGCAAATTGCTCCTGAGAGCTCAGGATATGGACCTTTAGAAATTGAATCTACAGAGATGCAAATTGCTCCTGAGAGCTCAGGATATGGACCTTCTTCCCAAACTGTCAAGTCTTAGATCAATGAAGATTGTATCTTGGAATTGTAGAGAGACGGGAAACCCTATTTTTAAAGCCACATTTAAAGATATTTTCATGACGTACAAGCCTGATATTTTCATTCTTCTTGAAACAAAGGTTGAGATGAGTTCGATGGGACATTTTTTTAAGAATTTGGGTCTAACCGATTCGTGCTACATTAACCCATGTGGTAGAGCGGTTGGTTTATGAATAGTATGGATTCCTGATAGAGTTAGGGTGAATATCATTTTTTCTAAACATCAGGCAATCCACGTTGTTGTCAACTGTACGAATCATGAAGAGTGGCTTTTGTCGACTGTTTATGCAAAACCTAATCATAGAATGAGACAAGAACTTTGGAAGGATATGAATGAGCTTTCTCTTCTTAACTCTTCTCCTTGGTTGCTGATTGGCGATCTAAATGACATTGCCTCCCAAAGTGAGAAGACGAACCCCTGTTCGCCTTCTGATATTGCCCATATTCACTGTTTTAATCGTAACGTGAATGACTGTGGTTATGGATTTGGGTTCTAACGGACCTAAAATGACCTGGACGGGTACGGTTAGAAGCAAATTAGAATTGGTAAACACCTGGATCGAGCGCTTGCTAATGACAAATGGAATGAGATCTTTCTGAATATGGGTGTGGAAACCTTTCCTCATATGTATTCTGATAATTCTCCTTTACTTATTAATTGTTATGGTTTCAACCCCCCTCCTCGGATTAGACCTTTCCGTTTTGAAGCAATGTGGTTAATGCATAATAGTTTCAATAATTTAATGTTGGATAATTGGATTGATGATGATTCTAAGTTGGATTCAAAATTGAAGAATTTTACTTCTATTCTTAAAGAGTGGAATGCCTAAACTTTTGGGAATATTTTAAAAATTAAACGAAATATTTTAGCTAGACTAAAAGGTGTTCAAAAAATGTAGGATATGTTCTTTACTCATAATTTAAGTTGTCCTGAACAATCTCTTAAGAAAGAATATAGAGATATTCTCATTAAGGAAGAAATTCATTGGCACCAAAAATCTAGAATTTAGTGGCTCCAATTTGGTAATAAAAATAACAAATTCTTTCATTATATGACTTTGAATAGAAGACGTAGAAATAAAATTTTTATGCTAAAAAAAGACAATGTTTGGATTAGTAACAAAGATGAGCTAAAATTACATATTAGAGAGTTTTTTCCAACGCTTATTATGTGATAACATGTTTTTGGTTACTAATAAATTGCCTCAGCTTCAGTGCCCTAAAATTGAAAACTGCCATTATGCAAATCTTTGTTGTATTCCTACAAACTCTGAAATTTGGAACACTATTAAAGACATGAAAGGTTTAAAAGCTTCGGGTCCGGATAGTTACCAAACTATTTTCTTCAAAAGGAACTAGAGTATTGTGGGTCATGATATATGTAGTTTTGTTAGAAACTGTTTTTTAAATACTGAGATGCCTCATACTTCTAATAAAACTTTCATCGCTCTCATACCTAAAATTGATATTCCGGATAATATTAATCAATTTCGCCCTATAAGTCTTTGTTATACTACTTATAAATTGGTTACTAAATTGTTTGTTAATAAATTTAGACCTATGTTGGATAATCTTGTGGGCCCTTTTCAAAGTAGCTTTGTTCCAAGAATAATGAGTACGGACAATGTTATTATTACTCAGGAGATTATTCATTCTCTCAAAAAGTCAAAGAGCAAAGAGGTGGTATTATTTTAAAAATTGATCTCGAAAAAGCCTATGATAGAATTAGTTAGAATTTTCTTAAAGATACCCTCATTAGTTTTAACCTCCCCAATCTTTGGGTAAATTTGATTATGTCTTGTGTGACGAATGTCTCCCTCTCTATTCTTTGGAATAGAGAACCCCTTGAGGATTTTAAACCCTCTAGGGGTCTTAGGCAAATGGATCCTCTATCCCCTTATCTTTTCACCCTTTGTATGGAGACACTCTCTCATTTGATTGTTGATAGTACCAATAGAGGTATTTGGAAAGGCTTGAGAGCTAGGAGAAGTGACTCACTTTTACTAATGTCTTGGGACAAAAAATTAATTTTGCTAAATCCAAAATTTATGTTTCCCCTTGCTTTCTCCGCTGGAAAGTGAGAGACATTAGTAATCATATGAATATTGGTCTTACAGAGGATTTAGCAGTGTACCTTGGTTTCTCGTTAGTTCATGGGAGACTTAATAATCTTCATGTCCACCATGTCATCCAAAAGATTCACAATAGACTGTCTAAGTGGAAATCTAACATGCTTTCTGTGGTTAGTAGAACTACTCTTATTAAATCTGTCACTACTACCATTCTGAATTATTCTATGTAAATCATTCTTATTCCTTTGAAATTTTGTGACACTATTGATAAAATTAATCGTAATTTATTATGGGGGGATAGAGACAATGTGAAAAATATCATTTTGTTAAATAGGATAAAATTTGCCGCAATAAAGATGGTGGGGGTCTAGGCATTAGAAAAGCCAAAATTAATAATAAAGCTTTCTTGGTTGGAAAATTGAGAATAATGACCAAAATTTGTGGGCTAGGGTTATTCGTAATAAATATTCTATTGATAATAATCCTTCATCTTGGAAAAAAAATCAATGGCAGTTCTCATATTTGGAGAGGAATTTCCTCTGCTAAAAATTTTCTTGATAAATGTATTAAATGGAAAGTGAAAAATGGTACTTCTATTAATCTTTGGACTGACTGGTGATGCGGGGATAAACCTTTAGGTTGTTAGGAGCTCCAAGATACTTTTGATCTTAAAGTTGCTGATATTGTGGATGATACAAAAAACTGGTATCTTAATCCTACTATTCATCTTATTGATACTGATACTGAATGCAAATCAGGTCTATTCAGCTTCCTTCATTTGTATCTTATTGATAAACCTATGTGGATGCTCGAGAATTCCTAGTTATTCTCTGTTAGATCGGCTTATTATCTGGGTTTCTCGAATAATGAGGATAGAGTTTCTGATAATAGTTGGAGTTGGATTTGGAAACTTAAGATCCCACAAAATCTTAATTTTTTTTATTGGACTATGTTTCAAAAAAGACTTGTTACTAACCTTTTCCGAGCGTCTCATGGTGGATCAGTTTCCAGTATATGTCAAAGATGTAACAATGCGGTTGAGAGTATTGAACATGTTTTTAAAATTTGCCCTAAAGCTAACATTATTTGGGATCAAGTCAATTGTTCAAATTTCAGGTACAATTAACCTTATATGGATTTTTGGGATTGGATGAAACATAATCTTAAATGGAGTTTCCTTAACCCCTTCTACTTTATCTTTATTGCCACTACTTGGAAAATTTGGAAGAATAGAAATAAAAAGGTTATTGAAGGAGTTTTTAGTTCTCCGAATACTACAATTGTGAGAATTATAAATTATGCTAATGACCTCTCTAAATCTATCTTTAATCAAAATTTCTCAAATGATTTCAAAAGGCTTACTATTTTCTGGTTTCCTCCTAAAACAGGTTTCCTCAAGCTCAACACAGATGGTAACTCTAAAGGTAATCCTGGTAAAAGGGGTTTGGGAGGTCTCCTTAGAGATCATCGAGGAGCTTGGAAGCTGGGATATGTTGCTAGTATTGATAATTGCACCGCTTTGGAAGCTAAGCTTAGAAGTATAGTCATGGGTATTACCATTACTGGAAATAGAGGTTATTCTAGAGTTCAAGTTGATACGGATTCGGCTGAAGCAATGACCTTAATTCAAAACACTTGCCTAGAAAACCATAGATATAAAGATCTCATTGAAGAATGTAAAAGGTTACTTTAGTGTTATGATTACATTCTTCAATTTTCTCCTCGAGAAACCAACCATTGTGCTAACATTTTGGCTAAGAGAGGTGCTAAGGAGAATCTTCAACTCAAGATATTTGACACCCCGACTACAGATATAGAAGATATTATCTTCCAAGAGATGGATAAGAGGGTTTTTGATATACTCAAAGCCTAGTTTCTTCTTGTTTTGTTTCTTTTTTGTTGTTGTGTTTGTCTTGTTTTTTGTTGTTTTCCTTTCATTTCTATAAAAAAAAAAACAAAAAAACAAATGTAATATTCAACATTCAAACAAAAGACAAGAGTTATGATTGTGAGCTTCGTAGAAGACATATACCCCGACCTATTTTTACAAGCAGTTCATATTATATGTAACACCAATACACAAATATACGCGGAACATGTGAACCGTCATATTCAATTAATGTTATATTAACATGCAAACAAAAGACGAAATCTATAATTGTATGTTTTGCGAAAGACATATATCCTATTTTTACAAGAAATTCATGTTATATGTAATATTAATACCCAAATGTAACAATGTATTTTTTCGTCTTTATAACGCATACCATGTTGAATGTAACATTAATTTCTATCTGGCGCTAAAAAAAGTGATTGACATCTTATTTTAAAGACAGTGAAATGGAGATCATTTATGTATAAATGAATGATGGATTAACGAACGCGGTGGGAAAAAATATGTATTTTTTTAGAGATGTGTTTCTGCACAAATTGTTGCGTAACTGTTTCGCAAATTTAGGGAGTTTATATGCAAAAATACTGACTAATCTGGAATGAAAGTTAATGACACATTAATGGGATCTCTTGGTTCATTGAACTACAATTGGGTTTATTCTGTAATTTAGATAACAAATTAAGATTTGGTGGTAAGCGCCCCTTTGTTAGTTCTATTTTTTTGTCTCCTTTTCTCTCCAACCCAATTGAAAACCATCCACCACTATCCGATCAGGCACTCTGCCCTCACCATCCGTCGCCCAAATGCAGTCCAACCATCTTTTCCAATCATCGCTCAAATCCTTTTTCTTTCCCTCTCTCCCTCTCTCTAATCCACTTAAAACTGCCCCCCCCCCCCTCCCCCCAAGAAAAAAAAAAACACCAATAGCATCCAAATGGACCACTAGTGTCCTAGCTCCACCACCAACAATCCCTTGCCTATGTCTCTAAATAATATGCGCGCGCGCACACACACACACACATATGAGCTCAAATATGCAGATATGAACATACACACATGCTCACGCACCCACACACCTATATATATATATAGAGAGAGAGAGAGAGAGAGAGAGAATGGAGACGACACATATATATATATGGAGAGAGCAAAATAGAGAAAAAGTGAGAGAGACATGAGATCAGCGATAGTGGTCGCGGCGACAACAGTGGCGTTCACGACAATGGTGGCAACGATAGCACAAGGATCGAAGAAGACGATGATGGTGGCAACGGTCACAGATGGTGCCAATGATAGGTGGGAGAAATGAGAAAAACGGTGGTCGTGGTGATAGTTGGGAGAAATGAGGAAGATGGTGGTGGTGGTGGTCACAAATGTTCCAAGATTTTTTAAACCATAATTAAGATATACAATTAAGGATAAACAATAAATGACAAAATAAAACAATTTGTAAATCAACTAATTTTAAGATTATACAATTTAATCATGAAAACTATTTCAAAAAAATATATATTGAGAAGAATACATCACTCTTCTCTCTTTCACACACACATACACACACTTGAGGTGTTTATTATTTAATTGTAATTTTGATCATTACACATGGAACACACATAAGAAATGGTGAATATTATTATTATTAATTTATTATTTTTATATTAATTTTGACACAAATATTTGCTTGCTTCTGATTGTTTCTGCCTGCTGCCTGCACTATTATATATATATATATATACACACATATACATATATACATAGACATATGTATATGTATGTATATATATATCCTTTTGCTCTGATAGTTTCACTAAATTATAATGTATTTTTCTGTGATATTTTCGTCATCATTTTTCTCCTATCATTCAGACTTAACTCTTAGATGCAAGTGTTAAATATTTAACAAAAATTGCATAAAATAACAAATTTGTCCTTTTATGCCCGACTTGACTGAGGAGGAATAAAGGAAAGGAAAAATATAGGGGTAACCAAATATTAACAACTATCATATCACCAATTTTCTGGATCTGTTATTGAATCATATCACCACTTTAAATATTGATTAACAGCTATTAAACCATATAAATATTCTTATTAATTAAATTAAAATATTTTCATAATAAACAAACCATACTGAAAAATCTATTTTTATGGCCCCGTTTGGTTATTGTTTCTTTTCTCTTATTTTTGTTCCCGCTCCTAAAACTTTGGGGTTAATGTACAGAAATACGTTTGGTAAACACGTTTTTGTTCCCAAAATTTTATGAGTAATTTGGAAGTAATTCATGAATTTTTTAAGAATCTAAGAAACGAAAAAAAAAATTATTCATATTCACGATGACAAAATTTTTCCTATTATCACCTCGTCAACCACCACCATAGCTCGCCAACCACCACTATATTTTTTTATTTTCCATCCATATCAAATAAGGTGTTTTTTTTTTTATTTCACTTTTCATCCTATTTTATTTTTTATTTTTTTATCCTTCATTTTCCATCCAACTTATTAATGTCAACCAAAGACGCCCCTATTAATTAAAATTTTAAAATAAATAAAATAAAGGACTTCACTATTGTACAACAGTTGTACCGATACAGCTCGCGAAACTTATAAGATTGGTTCAAAAAAATTACAAAATTTTAGACGAACTTGTTATTTTTCAGGAAAAATTTGTAACCGAAGAACTTGTAATTTCAGTGAAATAATTTGCGACTTTTTTGTGCTGACCTTATAATTTTTCAGATTGTATCCAATACCGTCAAAATGAAATTGATTGAATTGTTTGACCTGCCTTGTGATTCGTGAACCTTATCCTCCCCCCCCCCCCATAAATGGCAATTTTTTGTTATTCAATCAAACCTCAAGGCCCTTTTTCGTCATTTCATTAATATAAAATATTATTTATTACATCTGCTACACTGATTCAGATATAACAGACAATCAATAAAATAATAAATATTCCACTACTATTTCTGTCCACCGAAATATTAAATAAATAATAAGATATTTTATAACATATTAATTCATTTTTATACTTACGTGACTGTTTATATTTAAAAATAAATATAATTAATATATAATAATTATTTATTATATAATAATATTTACATCTCTTATTTATTATGTTATTATAAAATAATATTTATATTTTTTAATTTATTATGTTATTGTTGATGTAACGAAAGAATATATATTTGAAAAAATATATATTTGAGTTTATTTAAAATAATAAATATATAAGTAGTATTTTTTTAAAATATATAAACAGCCATTTATTTTAATTTTATTTTAATTTTAATGATTTTAATGATCGAAGTGGAATTGTCCCCTATCTGTATTCTCTCTCCATGTCAAAGCATTTGGATAGGTGAATGAAGAGAGAGAGAGAGTAATATAGAGAGAGAAAGCGATGCGTAAAGCAGCTTAACAGCTAAATTCACGAGCTTTCTCTCTCTACTTTCTCTCTCTCTCTCTCTCTCTCTGTGATTTTGTAAATTATATGCATGTGTATCGTCCGATCGATGATCTAAATGATCAAAGTTGTCCCACTTCAGAAACCCTAGAAAAGCGCGCAGGAATCTAATCGTTTTGTGGAGGATAAGAAAAGGCTTCACGGGTTGGAGGAGCTCAAAATCTCTCTCTTCCTTGCTGCCGTCTCTATCTCCTCAACCAACACCAGCGCACTTCGTCGATTGTGTGATCGGAATAGCGCCACGTCTGGCCGACTTTTTTTTTTTGTGGCTACTTGGTTCGGATGAGGATTGTTGAGTTGTTTTTAGCACGGTGATACGAATTCGAGCTTGTTTGGAGAGTTGGGAAAAGTGATGGATCGATCGGCGGTGACGGTTGGTTCCGGCATGGACTTGCCAATCATGCACGATAGCGATCGGTACGAGCTTGTACGGGACATCGGCTCCGGAAATTTTGGGGTGGCCAGGTTGATGAGGGATCGGCAGACCAACGAGCTTGTTGCGGTGAAGTATATCGAGAGAGGGGAGAAGGTTAGTTTTCAATTTTTTTGAACTACTTGTAGTTTCAATTTGAAGTTCAAATCGAGAAATATTCGTTTTCTGTTACTGGTTTTGATAAGGATTCTCCGGTTTCTCTCTCTAAATCCTAAGCTAATTAATGTGTTTGCTTGCTGCAAAATTTTTGGAAATTTTTGGAAATTACTGAATTGAATTTGAGGAATCATGTTCTAGATTCCTAATTGAGTTTGTTCTTGAAAATTCATTGGATTTTGTTTGGGTTAGTTGAGATTTCCCTAGAACCCTAGAAAGAGGAAGAAGGTTTTATTTAGAGAGAAAGAGACAGGGCATGTTGGAACAGGTGAGACAGTATATATATATATAGAGAGAGAGAGGGATGAATTCAAGCTTCTACTTATGCTCAGGTTGAATTTGATTAAAAAATGTGAATTGGAATGCACATTATTGTCAACATATCTCCAAAAAGGGTAATATTTGATCTTGATCTTACATTTTGTTTTTTTTTCGGTCATATTGATTATTATATCATATATTGAACCATGTGATCAGAGTATAAATGTTCTGGTCTGGTCTTTATTTTTGGGTCATAATAGACTGCTACTACGAATTTATATATTGTTCTTCTGGCATTTGTAGTTTCTAAATTTCAGTTTAGTGTTTGGTTTTTTGGAATTGAAGCCTCGGAATTGGAATTTGAAATGAACGTATGACTTTTTTTCCAAGTTTTTTCATGCGTTCATTTCTAAATTCCATGAAACCAAACGCTGCCTTAACGTTTTCTTTCTTGTCTTAATTTGATATTGTTGTGTCTACAGATTGATGAAAATGTTCAGAGGGAGATTATTAATCACAGATCATTGAGGCATCCCAACATTGTTCGGTTCAGAGAGGTTAGTTCATTCTAAAATCTTGACATTTTTTTTTTCAAAATTTCGAACATTAATTAGTATAATTTGTGACATAAATTTTCAATTTAGGTCATTTTGACGCCCACCCATTTGGCCATTGTGATGGAATACGCATCCGGAGGTGAACTATTTGAACGAATATGCAATGCAGGCCGATTTAGTGAGGATGAGGTTTTCTTCTAACAACTGAACTCTTGATTATAAAAATTTGTAAATTGACTGGTTGAAAAATAGAATAATTTGTGAATTGAAGGACAACCAAACAGGCCCTCCTTAGTTTTTCTGTTCCCAAAAAACATGGAACTAAACAAAAAAACCCACCTTACTTTCGGTTTTAACTATTTTTTTTCAAACATTTGTTTGTGGTTTTTATCTGTTGTGTGCTACTACAGGCACGTTTCTTTTTCCAACAACTCATATCGGGAGTTAGCTTCTGTCATGCGATGGTACTTTTACATGAATCTCCATCTTTGTTTGTCATTCTTTAGGCAGCATTTGGTTATATGGAATTGGAAATGGGAATGAACACATAAGAAACACTTGAAATTTTCCATGCGTTCATTTCTAATTCCAATTTCAAGGCTTCAATTCTTCGTAACCAAACACTGCCTTAATTCATTGTGAAGGTAAGGACTTAATCATTTTACTTGATTTTTTTCCCTTCATGAAGCAAGTATGCCACCGTGATTTGAAATTAGAGAACACGTTACTGGATGGAAGCCCGGCTCCTAGGTTAAAGATTTGCGATTTTGGTTATTCCAAGGTACCAACTTTTTTTTTCTTTGTTTTGAGTTTATTATGAACTTGGGTAGCATTTGGTTTCATGAAAATTCGAAAATTTTACCAATTGCAAATTTTCAAATTTCCGTTCTGCCAAACGCTGCATTATATATGTGCTTCATCTCTTGTTTCTGAGGCTTGTGATTTTTAAGTCTATACATTGGGTTTTCTTGTACTTAGTCCTCTGTGCTGCATTCACAACCGAAATCAACTGTTGGAACGCCTGCATATATTGCTCCGGAAGTGTTGCTTAAAAAAGAATATGATGGCAAGGTAACTAATTTCATTCACTACTCATTTATTTTTATTTTTTTAATGTTACGGTAGCGTGGCGTTTGTTTAGGGTGTGTTTGGTTGGAAGGATAGAAAGGTAAGGAAAAATGAATAAAAAATTATCCTTTGTGAAAGAAAAATTACTTTTCTATGTTTTGACTGTTGTCTGGTTGGAGAGATGTAGAACAGGAAGAAAAATTATTCTGTTATCTAATTTATTATTTTACCCTTTTTTCCATCGAAACAAACGTGTCCTTAGTGTTTCTGTTCCCAGAAAAACATATATCTGAGAACACTAGTAGAATTGTTTCTTTTCTTTTCTTTTTTATGGGGGTTGCTTCTTTAGATTGCAGACGTGTGGTCTTGTGGTGTAACTCTGTATGTCATGCTGGTCGGTGCATACCCTTTCGAGGATCCTGAGGAACCTAAGAATTTCCGGAAGACCATACATGTAAATTTTTAACTTCAAATTTCTTATGATGTGTGTGTGTGACATTTTATTTGGAATTCTTGAATAAAGTAAGGGCTTGTTTGCCTTGTGCAGCGAATTTTAAACGTGCAATACTCAATTCCAGACTACGTTCATATCTCACCAGAATGTCGCCATCTGATCTCCAGGATTTTTGTAGCAGACCCTGCAAAGGTTAGTTTTACTGTTTCTTCATTTGTTTAGGGTTTATGTTCATCGATTTTCTGTTTCTGTTCCCTGAAAAATTGGAATGAGAAATAGAAAGGGGAACAATTTTGTTTTCTGTTCTCGGAAGTGAAGTTTGTTTTGAAAATCAGCGAAGGAACAATTTTACTTTTTTCGTCCCGTAGTAATGATTATGTTTCTAGTTTTCAAAATATTTTTATTAATTTCATGTCAAATAATAATAATAATTAAAAAAAATAAAAATATCTTGGTTTACTCAATATATCAACCTTTTTTTTTATTTAAATATAATATTTAAAGGTAATAAATGAAAAAAAAAAGAAACATATTTTCTCTCATTTAAACAAACATATTTTCATTTAAAAAAACAAACATATTTAGCAAAGGCAAAAATAAAATAGGATGATTGCGTTATTTTCATTTAAAATTTAAAAAAAAAAATTAATTTCACTCATTTTTTAGTATGCCCGGCTAAGTTTAAAAAAAAATAGTTTTTCAATTTATTATAATTAGAGGGGGGACAAAATGATCGAAGTATAAGGTGAGGTATAAGACAATTAACTCTAACGGTATGTTTGGTTGGACGGAATCGAAGGCGGAATGGAATCGCATTCAGCCCTCGATTCCTATTCCGTTGTTTGGTTCTCCAATAGAATCACAAAAGTGATTCCATTGCAATGAAATATGGTGGAATGAAATTACATTTGAGATGGGGTGAAATGAGATTACAACTCAATAGAATCAACATCCTAAATTACATAATTACTCTTGTATTTAAACATTTGAAAATTGAGAACAAAAATTAAAAATTGAGAATAAAAACCAAAATTAAAGAACATAAATAGAAATTAGAGAACAGAAAATTGAGAACAGAAACAGAAAATTGATAACATAAATTAAAAATTGAGAACAAAAACATAAAATTAGAGAACATAAAATTGAGAACGAAAAATGAAAATTAAGAACAAAAATAGAAAATTGATAAAAGAAAATTGAGAACATAAACTAAAAATTGAGAACAAAAACAGAAATTTAGAGAACAGAAAATTGAGAACGGACTGAAAATTGAGAAAAAAAACTGAAAATTAAGAACAAACAGAAAATTGAGAACAGAAACAAAAAAATGAGAATATAAACTAAAAATTAGAGAACAAAAAATTGAGAACGGAAACTGAAAATTGCGAACAGAAACAGAAATTGAAAATTGAGAACAGAAACAGAAATTAGAAAACAAAAACTTAAAATTGAATGGAATAGTGAAATATAATAAAATTTTGTAATAAGGGCATAATGAGAATTTTATTATATTTCATTTTATTCCTTTACTCATTTCATACCAATCAAACAAGATAATGGAATAATAATTTCATACGGGCATAATGAAAATTTTATTATATTTGACTATTTCATTCCTTCTCTCATTCCATATAATGGAATAATAATTTCATACGGGCATAATGAAAATTTTATTATATTTGACTATTTCATTCATTCTCTCATTCCATACCAACTAAATAAGATAATGGAATAGTGATTCCATTGACCATTCCATTCCATTCCACCCTCATTCCATTATGTCCAACCAAACGAGCCGTAAAGGAATTCTCCCAAAATTTCTATTCTCTCTTCTAATTTCACTGGAAACAGAAATCTCAGAACAACAGGGCCTTTAGTGTACATTAAGCCCAAAATTTTGGGAGCCAGAATAGGAATCAAGGAGCGGAAATACTAACAAACGGGGTTGTTCCCAAAATTGATTTTCTAATAAATATCTAATTTATTTTTTTTGCTTGTGTTTTGAAACAGAGGATAACGATTCCGGAGATAAGAACACATGAGTGGTTCCTAAAGAACCTACCGGCAGACCTAATGAATGACAACACAATGAACAATCACCAGTTTGAAGAGCCTGATCAACCGATGCAGAGCATAGACGAGATCATGCAGATAATAGCGGAGGCCACCATTCCGGCAGCCGGAACCCAGAACCTCAACCAGTATCTCACCGGAAGTCTGGACATAGACGATGATATGGAGGAGGATCTAGAGAGTGATCCCGATCTCGATATTGATAGCAGTGGTGAGATCGTCTACGCAATGTGAAAAAAAAATTACAGAAAAAAAAAAAAAAAAGTTTCGGTTTTAGAGACAAAAGGAAAAGGTTACGATATGCTTGTTTGTGTTTGTTTTTCCTTTTGTTGTTCCTCAAATTTAAGGTGGTTGTGTTCTGTTCTGCTCTGTTTTTTTTTAATCTTGAAAGTGTTTACATGGAAATGTGTATGAAAAACAGAAGTTCAACCTGATGTATTTTTAACTTTTTTATTTCCCTAATGCTTTCGCTTAGTTCGATTTCATGTGGTTAAAAGTAGTGAATGTTGGCATTTGGTTAGTGTTTTTGCTTTTTCTGTTTCTACTTCTAATAAATTGGGATGAGAATTTTTTTTCCGTTTTGAAGTAGTCCGAGAATAGAAACATGTTTAATAGCGACAATTGTCTTGAAATTGTTTTCTTATATGAGACCAAAAACAAGAAACACGTTTGGTCGCAACATCTGTTCTTTTTTTCCTTTAAATGTATGATAGTCGGCGTGATGGTGGTAGTTGTCGACGGGTGGTGATGGTCAATTGAGTGGTAGCAAGAATACTTTTGTGGAAATAAATAAGAATCAACATTTTTTTTTTTTGTTTTTCACATTCTTAAGAAATTCAGGAAATACTTTAAAATTACTTCTAAAATTTCGAGAACAGAAACGTGTTTATGAAATGCGTTTCTGTACATTAATCCTAAAATTTTAAGAGCAGGAACAAAAATCAGAGAACGGAAACAACAATCAAGATTTTCTTGCGCACAGGGAATGTTCATGACTAATGCTAATAGTTACAGACATGTTTTTATCTTTTGCATCGAGTGTTATCAAACTAATCTCGGAATGTAAATAGAAACATGTCATCCTAATTTCTAAATGAACCAAATGCGATCAGCGTCTTCACAATACATATACAATATATATACTATTTGTGATTTACCGTTTCACTTTTGATGCTCGTATTTCTAAACAATCGGTATTAAATAACATTTGATAATTTAGTGAACCGTCTTTGACTTTGTGGACCAAAAAATTCAACACGTTACGTATTAGGGCATAAATAAGAGTTGAAAACTAGTGGAGGTGAGATATTTGAAGAATGAATTTCGTTTAAAAAATAAAAACTAAAAATTTCTTAACAAAACTTTATATTTATTTTTTAAAAAAATCAAATTCTTTCTTCAAATACCTCATCCAAAACCCCTTAAATTCATTTTGACTTTTGGAAAGGAGACGCACGCCTTTTACTTTTTCAATAGAAAAAAAAAATAGTTTAAGAGGTCCTCATACTGACACTAAAATTAATAAAAATTCCCAAGTCAAATAAACACTTTAGTTTTAGTCCTATTAGAGCACATGAAGACATTAAGTTCTAATTAAGGTTGCATCCCCAACCGCGCTCATCTGCCGCCACCCACCAGATTTCGACCACCGATAACTGTCGATTACCGAAACTCTAATCATCGATCACCAATTTTTTTTAATTACATTCAACTAATTTTTTTGTATCATCTTTTAATATACTTTTTATTTACATTTTTCAGTTACATTCGACTAATTTTCAAATGTCAATCTTCGAAATTACATTAATATAACTAAAAAATACAATAAAAATATAATTTAAAATTCATTTAAAAAAATAATTGAAAAATACATTAAAAAATAAATAGTTACATATAATTAAAAAGTACAGTAAAATAGTTACACGTAACTAAATATACACCAAAAAATAATTATATGTAACTAAAAAAAATTCCAACAACCGGAGATATGAGGTTCGAAGGCGGGCGGCGATGGGTGGCCACAGAAGGTAGCGTCAACATTAGACAATGCATATATTGACTATGGGACTAAAAACACATGGTAAAACATCAGTAAGGGATTTATACTCAATTTAAAATTAAAATAGAATAAATTATGAATTTAACTCTTCAATTTGGACTATTCACCGATTATCCCCAAAAAAACACCAATGTAGTCCTTAGTTTTTCAAAATTTATGGATTCAACATTGATGGAAAATAGAACAATCATTAATAACAAGGACAATAGTAAATTGGAGTATGACCTGAATTTAGAGACTTGTTTGGTGAGTATCAATATTATTGTCCTTCTTCTTGTTGTACCAAAGAAAAGCAAACCATAGATTTGTGAACAACCCTCCGTTTGCAAAGTGCGGTATCATTATCCGTCCCCAGTACGGATAATACGGCCCCGGTAGTTTAAGAACCGCAAAAAATACCGCCATCGCCACCAAATGCCACGGAACTTCTGCATCCTTTTTTTTGAAAGAAAAAAAAAAAAGTTTAAAATATGATGAACTTGATAAGGTAAAAAGTATTGAAAGTCAAAATACTTAATATCTAATTATCCCTTACAAATTCTTCGCCTGTATATATATGCGCGCACGCACATATATATATAGAGAGAGAGAAACAAGTGGCGGATCCATGTTGGGCTCAGGTGAGGCTAGACCTTCCCCTCTTTACCAACTAATTTTAAATTATAGAGCAATTTATTTTTTAGTCCTTGACAACTTATTTTCAATTTATTTTTGTAGTCTTTACCAATAATTTAGTTAACATTAACTATATGATAAAAATGCAAATTTCACATCTAGAAAACATTAACTCAACAAATTCAATAATTTAGTTAATGTCAACCGAAGGACTAAACACTCGTTCCAACAACTAAGAAATAAAGAATATTTTAAGAACAATCCAATAATTTCCCCTAAAATTTTAGCCCACCCAATCAATTTTCTGAATCCGCCATTGGACAACAAATCCAAACACAATCATACAAAACATGAAATATATATATATAGAGAGAGTGAGAGATAGATATATTACCTTAAGAGATGGGGATGATTCCAAGGCTGCCTCTGTCAAGACTCTCGCAACAACAACGCCAAGAAGAATTGGAAAACCGATAAGGCGTAGCTTTCTTTCATGTGCACAATAAGACATCTCACTCACCGAGGTAACCACCAATACGGGCACCGATAAATATTTAATAACCGCCAAAACAAGATCAAGTATGAGCTGAATGAAATTTTCCAAAGTTCTATCCCAAGGGAAATCCTTGACCGGTTGAGGAGAATTATCCCACAGAGTTTTGGCATTCTTCAATATTTTGTCAAACCAAAGAATTTTTGCATTCTTCAATATATTGTCGAAATTGGTTCTTCCCGGTTCATTTGATTGGTCGGCCGTCAAATCCATTGAGCATAAGATCTTGGTCTTAATCGGACTGGATATTAAGACGGTGTTGTGAATCTTGGTGTACAATGAAAAACCTTGCTGAAACAAAGGGATTATGTTATTTGAATAAAAAAATAGGGTAAATAGGAGAAGAAGATAAACATTAGGAACTCAGAAAACCCTAGTTTAGAGTGGGTTCGGGTAAGGAATTTAAAATTCATGGAATTTTAGAAATGATGGGATTCTGAAATTTTTCAATACTAAAATCTCATCGTTTGCAAATTCGCAATTTTGTTATTTGGATATATTTTAAATTGAACTTTTATTGATGCAATGATGCCATTTCACCCCCACCTTAAATCCCATTGTGAAATTCAAAAGAATATTTACAAAAGTAGCCAAACGAGAAATTTTAACTAATGAATTTCATAAATCCCTCATCAAAAAATCACACTCTCCCCAAAATTCTTCATTCAAACACACCCTTAATCCTATTACAGCTGAATAAAAATGAATGATTTGTTTACCAGTATAAAAATCCCCGAAGGTAGCGTTTGGTTTCATGAAATTAGAGCCTAGCAAAAGAAATTACATATCAACAAATGTAATATATATATATATATAGTGACAAACTGTTCATTAGATGGTGAATCGGTAATAATTCCGACAAGAATAAAAGTAAGCACACAGAAGGAAACACACAATATTTACGTAGTTCGAAAATTTGCCTACGTCTACTGGAGAAACCAGACCTTTTATTGATAAAGAACAAAGAGTCACTATACAAGCTAGACACTCGAATTTATCCCAAACAATCCGAGCCCTTAAACCTTTGTACACCCTCTCTCAAAATACCTCATAAAGATTACAAGAAAGTTTTTTAAACTTCTTTCTCTCTAAAAAAGCTCTCTATCAAGATGGACTAGAAAATAGGGTGCCTTCATTTGGCAAAGACGACTCCTATTTATAGGAGAAAGATCTATCTAATCTCATTACTCTCAACCTACAACTCTCAACTCCCACTTAATATCATCAATACAACGAGTTAATACTATTACAACTCCCACCGAAAACATTTATGGTAAGGAGTCATAATCAATGTTAAGTGGTTCAGACTACCAACTTACTCACAAATCTCCACCTTGGCTGAAAGCCACTTGGGTCCTTCAAGATCTTCAAGGTCTCGTGTCCTAGTAGGACACCCATCCTCTCGCCACGGATGCTTTATCAATCTTTAGTACTTTATCAATCTTTAGTTCTTTAGATTGATCAAGTCCAAGCAATGCTTGAACTTCGTGACTGCAAGTGGAGCTGGCTCTTGCGTCTCAATATTTTCAACGATATTCAGTGCATAGGCAACATAGTCATCGTATCTCTGAGGTGGCTTGATGTGCCTCCTCGCTCTGTCCCAAGCAACACATAATTCTCTAGATGTTGAGTTTCGCTAAAGGCCTGAGCTTCTTCATCATCTTGCTCGTCCTGGACATCTTCTTGCAATCTATCTTACAAGTTCCGTGAAGCTTCCATTTCAAGCTCCACTTGTTTACCGCACCATGGTTTGTTCTAGCATCTTGACTTTCCTCCTCCTTTTTCAACATAGCAGACTCATCAAAGGTCACATCCCTGCTGATAATACACTTGGGTGGTTTCAAAGCAAGGCACCACAACTTTTACATTTTCACGCCATCTGCATCCCCTAAAAATATGCCCTTCTTTGCCCTCGGCTCAAGTTTACCATCATTTACATGAGCATAAGTAGGACAACTAAATACTCTCAAGTCAGAGTATTTACAGGAGATCCGGACCATACCTTTACAGGAGTCTTACAATCAATTGTTATTGATGGAAACCGATTAATCAAGTAACAAGCTGTGTAAATAGCTTCAGCCCAGAACTTCTTGGATAAAGCCTAAATGCGAAAGCATGCACCAAGCTTTCTCCAAGAGAGTCTTATTCATGGGTTCTGTAACCCCATTTTGTTGTGGTGTGCTTAGAACTATGCGGTGTCTCGCAATTCCTTCTTCCTTGCAAAACTCATTGAAAGCACATTCACAGAATTCTAAGCCATTGTCAGTTCTCAAGCGCTTGATTTGTTTTCTAGTCTGCTCCTCGATCATAGCCTTCCATTATTTGAACTGATCAAAAACTTCATTCTTGTGCTTCAATATGTAAACCCAGACCTTTCGAGAGTAATAGTTAATAAAGGTCAACATGTACTGTCTACCACCAATTGACGGAACTTGCGAGGGACCCCAAAGATCTAAACGTACCAAAGTACATTTCATCTGATGAACAACTTTGCCGAATTTATTCCTCCTGCATTGTGTGCCAAATACACAGTGCTCAAAAAAATCCAATTTCCCTTTCTTTTGTCCATCCAACAAGCCTTGCTTGCTCAGCACCTCTAGTGCTCGTTCCAGCATATGACCTAATCGCACATGTCATAACTTGGTAGTATCTTTCTCCGAATCTAATGAAGATGCAATGGCAGCAACACCCATCACAGTACTTTCTTAGAGCAAATAGAGATTGTTTTTTTGTACTCCTTTCATCATGACAAGAGCACCTTTGGAAATCCTTACAACTCTACCACCAGCTTTGTACGCACAGCCAAGGGAGTCGAGCATACCCAAGGGAATCAAATTCTTCCTCAGTTCTAGAACGTGCCTGACATCTGAGAGTGTTCTCACAATGTCATCAAATATTTTAATCCAAATTGTTCTTATTCCAACAACCTTGCAAGCTGCATTGTTTCCCATCAAGACTTTACCACCGTCGATATGTTTGTAGGTAGTAAACTAGTCCTTGTTGGGACACATATGATACGAACAACAGGAGTCTAGAATCCACTCGTCTCTAAAGCTTCTGACTGTGATCTCCGTCAGAGAAAGTTTCTTTCACCATACCAACATCTCCAAATCTTAAGTCGTCCAATTTTTCCTTTCCCTTCCGCTTTGGACAATCTATCCTGATATGCCCTTCTTTGTGACAGCTGTAGCACTTGATTTTTCTAAGCTTCGATTTTGACCTAGATTTTCCTTTGTTTCTCGAAGCATTCGCCGATGTTCTTCCTCTTGCAAACAAGTCTTTGCTAGAGCTTCCTTCTCTATTCTCAACAACCTTTTTCTTCAACTCCTTGGAGTTCAAGACTGCTTTAATGTCCTCCATGGAGATAAAATCATTATCGAACATCATTGTGTCGATAAAGTGCTTGTATGAGGGTGGCAACGAACACAACAAAATAATTGTTTGATCTTCGTCATCCACCTTGACGTCAATATTTTTCAAATCGATAATGATTTTATTGAATTCATCAAGTTGGTCAGGGAACGGTGTACCTTCGTTCATCTACAGAGTGTACAATCGCTTCTTGAGATACAAGCGATTTGTCAAAGAGACTTCATCATGTACAAACTTTCTTACTTTAGCTATAGTCCTGCAACTGAAGTTTCATTTGTAACCTCCAGCAACACTCCGTCAGTCAGGCATAATAAAATTGCACAACATGCCTTCTCTATCAGAGCATCCTTGTCGGTGTCTTACATCGTGTCGAGTAAGGACGTCTCGTCTTTCAGTGCTTCATGAAGCCCCTACTGCACCAGCAATGCGTGCATCTTAATATGCCATATGCTAAAATCATTCTTGCTATCGAACTTTTCTACCTCAAATTTTGCCACCGTTGCAAACTTTCAAATCTTAGTCAACAGTTTCCAAGGAGTCCCGTACAACGGCACTAACAAATAATACCGTATATGAACAATACCGACCTAACTCTTGATACTAGCTTGTTGTGACTACTTACACCATGTATCCCACTTGTCATAAGTATGGAGAATGTGATGCTATCCTTTTTTTATTCTACACTCCTTATAGCTTCGTGGTAGGTCGCTAGTGGCCTCAACCACTTAACATTAATTATGATTCTTTGCTATAAACATTTTTTGTGGGAGTTGTAATAACATTAACTCCTTGTATTAATGATATTAGGCGAGAGTTGAGAGTTGTAGGTTGAGAGTAATGAGATTAAATAGATCTGCTCCTAGAAATAGGAGCCTTTGCCAAAAGAAGACATCTCATTTTCTATTTCATCTTGATAGAGAGTATTCTTAGAGAGAAAGAAGCTTAGAGAAATTTCTTGTAATCTTTATGAGGTACTTTGAGAGAGTGTATACAAGAGTTTAAGGGCTTAGTTGTTTGAGATAAACTCGAGTGTCTAGCTTATATGACAACTCTCTGTTCTCTATCAATAAAAGGTCGGGTTTTGCCCGTGGACGTAGGCAAATTGTCGAATCACATAAATATAGTAACTATTTGTTCTCTATCAATCAACAGTTTGTCACTACAAATTGGTATCAGAGCCACGCCCTTGACTAAAGTCGTGTGGATGATTTCCTCGGAATGCCCAAAAAATGGTGGTGGGCCCCAGTTAGCTCGCGATGGGAACCATGGATGATCTCTATTGGACAGGCGGTGAACTCCGGATGCTTGATGGACGTGTTCTGACCCCAACACGGTGAAAAGGAGTTGACCTGGATAGAGCGAACTTTCAAGGTAGGCAATACTCCGATGCTTCACGTAAGGTGTGTGCTCCAACGCAGTGAAGATGAGTAGTTGGACCTCGATAGAGAGTGGACATATGGCTGATCATTTGAGGGGAGGCTCGATGGTCCTTTGTTCAAGGGGAGGATTGTTAGGTGTACAACCAAAGTCCCACATCGGCTAAAAGAGAGGACGACCATTGGTATATAAGTGTGGACAATATCTCCATTCGTATTAAGCCTTCTGGGTAGAGTCCAAAAGCAAAACCATGAGAGCTTAGGCCCAAAGTAGACAATATCATACCAATGTGAAGATATAGGTAGGTCCATACTTATAACAAGTGGGTTACATGTACGTAGTCACAACAATATATGTTCTTGTTTCTAATTTTAATTTGCGTTTGGAAGCAAAAAATCGAAGCTGAATTATGCTTGACGCCCTAATCATGTTGTATTAGAAATCTATCTAACACAACAAATCATCATCATGCTGTAAAACCCGTTGCATTTCGCCATTTCAGGAGAATCAAACCAATATGAGTTTCTACAATCAAAACCCTAACCCCAAATTTTCACCATCAAAGAACCATACACAATCAAAAAAAATTGACGAAAAAACTGACAATCGATGAACTATCAATTACTGCAAATACAATTCGAGAAACGGATTCAATACCTTGAATCCATGGGTAGCCTGATGAGGATGAAGATTAATAGCCGCCGGAGAACAATGACGGTGACGCGCGGAAGGGGCGAACGGGAGGTGACTATATGAACAAGCGGGTGCCATTTTTAACGAGCTCCGACACCCCATTTTCAAGAAAACGCCATGGATTCAGCAGAGAGAGAAATAGGGTTTTCAGAATTTTTGGGGTTTAATTCAAAAGGATAAGGTTTTCATTGCAGAGAACAATGAAGATTTACAAATTTGCAGGGTTTTGGGGGTGTGGAGTTTTGATTCAGTACTGCCTTGTGCAGGTTAAAGCTCGTGCACGATCACATATCCTCAAATCTTAACCCTCAGTTAGTGTCAAGGGTCAACCCAATCTTATAATCCATGAAAAAAAATAATTAGGAGGGTTTAATTTGGCCGAACTATACTTTATATTTTTATAGTATTTTTGTAACTATTTATTTTATTATAATTTAGATTAAAGTGCAACAAATTTTTTTTCGTTAAAATCAATGATTAAACTTAAAAATTAATGACACTTTTTTTCCTGTAATTTGACCAAATTACACTTTATATTTTTGTAGTGTTTTCGTAACTATTTATTCCATTATAATTCATGTTAAATTGCAATAGTTATATTTTTCATTAAAATTAATAGTTAAACTTAAGAAATCGAAATTGATAGATTGACATTCATACTCCCCAATCAGGTCTAAAATATTCTAAAATCTTTCTTGTAGATATCTAGTAGAAATAATTTAAATAAGGGTCATGCACCATTAACCCCCAAAATGCGGAAGAAATTACCAATTAAATCTATTACCTTTTTTTTGCACCATTAATTTTTTTTGTCTTTTTTTTACTAAAATACCCTTCATGTAGATGTTGAATGTAATATCAATTGTATTTTTATTTTTATTTTTTTTATGATGTTACATCCAACATCTATGGATGTTGAATGTAACATCAATTGTTCTCTTATTTTTGTATGCAGAGTAAAATTCATATGATGTTACATTCAACACATGTGGATATCGAATGTAATATCAACTATTCTCAAATTTTTATGAATCGTATTATGCGTGGATGTTACATTCAACACCTGTAGATAATGAATGTAACATTAATTGTTCTCTTGTTTTATGTATTCACAATTAAAAACCATATAATGTTATATTCAATACCTGTGGATGTTGAATGTAACATCAATTACGTTTTTCTTATTACAAATTTAACCAAGATGCAAAGCTAAAACAATTGAAGGGTGAAAAGTGTAAATATGTCACGCACAATTGTTGAATAAAATATCTCCAGCTGTCATGCACTGTCTTCTTCCTCTACATTATCTTTCATCAAGTGTCTCTCTCTCCTGACCCAAAAAAAAAAAAGTCTCTCTCTCTCTCTCTCTCTAAACTACAAATCGATCAACCACCATTGAAGATGAGGTAAGCTCCCTCTCTCTCTCTTCCCCGCTTGCACTCCTCATCTTCCTACTACCCACCTGCACCAAATGGCTTCCTCGGCACAATGCGCCGGAAAATCGAGAGCCCGACGACATTATTCTTCGAGATTGACGAAGCGCGAATCACGAGAAGGCATTTCAGTAATCTTATTACCGGCTGTTTTTGAAAATAGAACTAATCGGTGTAAAAATTACCAACGATAGGAGTAAATGGTCCAAAAAAAAACAAATGGGAGTAGTCGGTGCACAGAAAGTAATTTTGGGAGTAAACAATAATTTTCTCTTTAAATAATTAATTGTAACCATTAAATCAAACGATCCAGACCATCCATTGTCTTCCTTGGGCCTATGTAAAGGGGAGGAGACTCATTTACTTCTGTCGAAATTCAAAAAACAATACAAGCCTCCCATTCTCCCAAACTCCCTTACTCTTCCTCTCTTATAAATTTTCTAGTTTTTCCATAGCATTCCTTACTTCTTTTATACTTTGCTTGGTTGATATTAAAGAGTAAAAAATAGATAAATAATGTAATTTCTCATTCCATTCCATTGAATATGCCTTTGTGTTGTACAAATGAAGTATGTACAAAATAATAAACAAAAAACACATGTACAAGTTCATATATATATATAGATTGAATTACTCTACATTTACAACAACAACAACAAAGAAAAAAAAATGGCTAGCAGAAAACTAACCACCACGACATTTTGTTTGGTTAGAGGTAATTGAATCGAATTTTGATTTTCTTCTATCGAAATTCAATTTTATTAGCTCAAGTTAAACATTGCCGTTAGCGTTTTGGTTCATCTTTCGAAGGTAGAAAGAAATGGAGATTCAGACACTCTATTTGGAGATGGTTGTGGTATTAGCTCCGACAATCGTATTCTTTCGTTAGATATTCTGTTCTGTAAGAAAAAAATAAAAAATCAAAGTCAGTTTTTAGTTCAAAAAAAAAAAAGGCAAAAAAACATTGAGATTGATGTTGTTTCTTCATACCCCATCCAAAAAAAAAAAAAAAAAAAAGGGAAATTCATTACAAATAGGCTAAATCATACTTTGCACTCCTAAAGTTTGAGTGCATTTTCAATTTGATCCTGATGTTTCAATAGTCGCAATTTGTCCCTTGATTTTCGTACCAAGTTAGTCCAATTAACTGATTCTCGTCAATTTTATTCCTGGAGTTAGTCATCTAACTTGTAAACGAAAGAAAATTAATGCAATAAAAAGGTTATGTTGTACTTTTTACAGCCTTGAATTCTGCTTATTTTACCTCATACACTCTACCGCCCGATTAAATAAAATCAGTCAATTGGACCACATTATTACCCCCGCAAAAAAAAACTTCAAGGGACAAATTGCAATAATTAAAACATTAGCTGTGCAAAGTGGGATTTAGCCTTACAATTACCTTAAAGTTCAGATCTTGCAATTCTCTTTCTAATGAAGTGAGACGGCGTTTGAGCTGCTCCAGTACTTGTTCGGCCACGGCTACGTTTATATCAGCATTCGGTCTTGTTATTCCTGCAGCCTGTAGTAGTGTGTATTTATAGTTCAAGCAGGTCATGAGGAGGAAGAATTACACTTTGCTTTATTACAACTTATTTCAATCAAAAAAACTTAAAGGCACGTTCGGCCACGGCTACATTTATATCAGCATTCGGACATGTTATTCCTGCAGCCTGTAGTGGTGTGTATTTATAGTTCAAGCAGGTCATGAGGAGGAAGAATTACACTTTGCTTTATTACAACTTATTTCAATCAAAAAAACTTAAGGCACGTTTGGCCGGAAGTAATTTTATCGAGATTTTTAATGATTCGAATGGAGTAATGTATTATATGACTAATACTGTTTCAATCAAACAACGATTCCCATGTTTGCACATCGAAAGGAAAGGGATCAAGATTCTAGGAAATTGATTCCAACCGAATTCTTCCGAAATTTTCTATTTCAATCAACTTATTTGGCTCTTATCAGACTTTAACGTCTATTCAAAATTTGATCAGTAATTATATACTATTATTGCCCTTCCAAACATGCCCCAAGCGTGTATAAGGTTGGCTAAAGGGAGCCACAATCGAACTTCTAAACGGTTTTTACCACTTACCTCACCCGTCATTTTGTCTAAAATCACAAACATTTTCTACCATTTACTAAAAACCAATTTAACCTCTTAACACCCCTATTCTTAAAAAAATGTTTTTTTACTCCTAAACCTTTTCAAAAGTATTTTTATTCCCCCACCCCCTGCCACCCACCCTTTTTCCTTCTTCTCTCTCTCTCTCCCCCCCTCAGATCCAGTGCAAGGCGTTGTATCTGTAGGGAGAGAGAGAGAAGAAGGGCTGGGTGACCTAAAAATTGTTATTACAATTGAAATTTCAGTAATTTTTTACTGAGATGGGAACTAATGGCGTTTCACAAAAATAACAAAGGGTTGACCGGCATTTTGCAAGTAATAGGGAAGGTTTGTGATTTTCGACAAAATGACAAGGGAGGTAAATGGTAAAATCTCATCTTGTAAAACTTCATCTTGTAAACTAACCTTTAGAATGCTGGTGCACAGGCCTAATAGCTTCTGTGCTAAATGCATCCTCTCCTCTTCGGTTTCCTGTTGCAGATTGACAAAAAAAAAAGGTTATTTCATCTTCTAGAAACCAAGGGGCCTAACTCACTCTCAAAATGCCTTGTAACTTGTAAAAGGAAGATTGCTCCAGGCTTCATATATTGCTCGCGACCAGGTAACACAAACGATTTGGGATTCAACGCATCTCTCTCAGTCACACACGCACACAAACATGTGCTAACCTTAAGTTTGTCATTCAGCCGTTGCTCTTCATCAAAATTAATGTTGGCGTTTCTTCCATAGGCTGCACGAAAATGAGCAAGTTCTTCCTTGACTCTTAACAGAATACCCTCTGTACGACGCAGCTTACTGCTCAGTTCTTCATTCTGAATTTTCAGCAAATTATTCTCTTCCTGTCATTTTTAGCATAAAGCAAACATAAGACGCTTGAGAATTCAGAAAGAAGAAAATATTGATAGTGAAGCCTTAAGGCTGCGTTTGGGTGAGGCATTTGAGAGGCATTTGAGGGAGCAATTTGATCTTGGGCCTCTCTCTAGCTCAAGAGGCGAGACTTTCCCTCTCACTTATAACCTAATCACCAGCCCTTTCCACATCGGATGTGGGATAAACCCAATATTCTCCCCCTCACACATCAGGTCGGGTCTTTGGTCAGTTAACCCTCGACAAGTCTCTCCCATTGTGGCTATTGGGTTAGAGTTGTTATAATCTTGGGGCCTCTCTCAACTCCAAAAGTTAACTCATGAGAAAAAAAATTCCCTCACATTTATAACCTAACCACCAACTCCTTTCATATCCGATGTGGGATAAACTTAACAGTTTCAAGCAAAATTTTGAATGCATGATAACTTGCCTTGATTTTTGCATGGTGATGAATGCGTTGATGGAGGTTTTGTTGGCCGGATAATTTCTTGACTTCAGCTTCGAGTTCCCTCACCTTTTTCTTGTGATTAACACTCTCCGCCTAAGAAAATTAAGGAAAAGTAAGCCAAGAAAACACACACATACACACACAAATTGCTGTGTTAAGACCCAAAAAAAAATATCAACCTTAAACATTTCATTTTCAGTAGTGAGTAACTGATCTCGCTGACGGAGATTCTCTAATGCAACCTGAGCTGCCACCATTTCAGCTTGTTTTCGGTCTATTTCCTCTAACCATCTATAGAGATTTGAAAATAGAAGCTTAGATTTTAGAGAAACACACAAGTATCTTATGAAAATTCCTCGAAATTAAATCAAACACGATAGAAGCTTACCGTTTTCTCTCCTCAACAAACTCATTCAGCTGCTGCTTTAGCATAATCACCTCCGGCTCCTGCTAGTAAGATGCATTTTGAGTAACTATAAGCGTATAATGAATATCCACTTAATTTGAGTGATGACAAAGTGAAAAATGCACCTTAGATTGTGCATCAACATTACTAAGTCGAGCTTTCTCTGTTATCTTTTGTACTTGCTCATTGTCCAACAAAGACTAGCATTAGAAAAAGAAGACGGAATAAGCATAAGTCAATTGAAAATACCGATATCTTGGAAAGGAGCTTAAGGTAGCGTTTGTTTTCATGGAATTGGAACTTGAAATGAATGCATGTACAAATCTAAAAATTTAAATGTGTTTGTTTCCAATTCCAATTTCAAGCCTTCAATTTTTTGCTACCAAATGCTACCTAATGGAATAGACCTCTAGTTCCACAAGAACTCTACAAGATAGAATATGTGGCTAAATTATATTACCGCACAATTGTTAATATCCAATTTTAATCCCAATAAATCGCGAATCACATCGTGAGTCATGCTCTCTGCTGCAGCTAATCGCGTATTCAGCATGAATACCTGCAAGAGAACATGAATGAGATGAACCATAATACATATAATAAAATCAATCTTGAAGGCAATTTTAGCAGTACAGAAATGCACTAATATACCTCCTTTTGCCGGTTTGCAGCTAAGGCTTCAAGCTCTTCAATTCGATGTCTACCAGCATTGAGCTCCTCATCCCTCTCAGTCTTAATTTGTTGTGCCAATCCCAACCCAATGCATTTGAAAGGGGAACCTGAACCCCTTGACTTTGAGCCGTTTTTTTCTAGTTTGTTTATTGATGAACTTGAGGCATGAGAAGAGGGGCCCTCGGCTTTGACTTGTTCAGCCATGGCTTCCAATTCCTTGAACTGTATTAGAATTCATGGTTAATTCGGTTGAAGAAGAGCTTCAGGAAATTCTTGAAAGTTTTTCCACAATTCAATCATGCTTAATAAACTCATAAACAAGTTTTATCTAATGTGATGGCCTACCTTTTGTTTATACTCGCATGCTTGTGCCTCGGAATGTAAATTTAACTCACATATATGAGCTTTGCATTGGGCAATCTGTTTAAGAACAACAAAATCATGATTTTCAAAGACTAGATTCACTTGAAAGAGTCATTATTTTTAAATCAGAGTAACAATCTAGGATTTGAAATAACAGGGGAAAGAAAGAACTTCTTCACCTCTGCATTTTTGGCGGCTATGTCCCTCTCAAGAATTTGAATCCGCCAAAGTGCATCTTGAAGATTTTTCTCTTTCTCATCTAGAAGACTGTTTACAGAAAAACACAAGCATCAATCAATGAATCAGTTAGTTTCAGTAATCCATTTGGTTTAAAATGAATTATTATTTTCAGACCTTCTGATGTCAGCATCACCATTTCTTTTGTACATCTGCTCTTTCACAGCATGAAGCTCCAATTCTAGCTCCTCTCTTTGCAATCGTTGCCTCTCAGCTTCTCCTTTGACAACGTCAACCTGGAAAATTGCAAAATGTGTAAGAAATAATTCATAAAATACAGCCAGATAAGGGGTCAAGGAACAAAAACTACGCAAGCAATTTCACCTTGCTTTCTAGTGCATCAACAGTACGTTCTAGTTCTTCGACAGACTTCTCCAATAATTTCACCTCCTCTTCCTTGT
Organism: Eucommia ulmoides; assembly: GCA_016647705.1. Classification (NCBI taxonomy): domain Eukaryota; kingdom Viridiplantae; phylum Streptophyta; class Magnoliopsida; order Garryales; family Eucommiaceae; genus Eucommia; species Eucommia ulmoides. Next base: position 2,722,602 of record CM028341.1, read on the forward strand.
CTTCAGCATAATTTTTTCTGGTTTCAGCAACCTAACAGTGGCAGAGCAGAACAATATTTGAGAAAACATTACACATGTTGCAACTGAAAATATGGTTTTTGTCCCAAACTAGAACTCACCTCTCGAGCTTCCATAGCAAGAGCTTCATTTTCTTCAGCAAGAGCTTGTGCCATTTCAATATCCCTCCTCAAAAATGGGATTTCTGCTTGCAGTTCATCTCTCTCACAAGTAACTTCGTTTAAATTGCTCCTCAAAGTTTCAAGGGAATTGTTGAGTTGGCTGAGAGCAGTCCCCATTTCAGCTAATTCAGTTTCCAATAACTCATTTGCTTTCATTTTCGCTACCAACTCCTCTTCAAGAAGACATTTTGCTTCTAAGGCACGTTGAATATCAGTTGTCAGCTCAGAGTTCTTTCTGGATAGAGATATTACAGACTCGCGTTTTTCAGAGACCTCAAACTCAAGAGAGGAGATTATGCCCATTGTTTCCTGTAACTTGGCTTCAAGAATTAAACCTTTCGCTATAGATTCATCAAGCTCATGTGATTTTGCTTCAAGTTCAGTTTCTAAAGCATCCATGGAAGCCACCAATTCTTCAATTTCATCCTTGTGATCCTTAGCATTAGAAGCAGATTCCTGCAACAAGCTAAGATCAAATAAGAGTCCTTCTACAATGCCATCCTTCCTTGACAACTCTGCCTGAAGAGTTGAAGTTTCGGATAACAACTCCCTAGATAGATTTTCCAAGCACTCAAACTCTTTTATGAACACAGATGTCCTTTCAACATTTTTAAACAGCTCTTGCAACTGTTTTTCCGAGGTGATGCTTTCTTTGTCAAGTATATTAAGTACTCTGCTACTTCGTGTATCTGCAGCATCCACTGAATCAATACATTTCATCATGTTTGAATTCAGATTTGTCAGGAAGTCATGCTTACTCTTCTCATGATATCTAAGCTCATCTCGGAAGATATCGTTCTCTTTCTTCAAACTATCCACCCTATTGGCCTGATGTTGCAAATCATTCACTTCCCTATTTACGGTATCCAAATCAGCCTGTAAACTGGAAATGCAACTCTCCAATGAGAGAACTTTATCTTGCAACGCCTTATTTTCCGCATCAACAGCATTTATGTTTCTGAATGATGATTCAAGATCAGATTTTTTCATCTCTAAATCTTGGAAAACAACGTCATAATCTGCCTTTAACTTCAATATCTCAGTTCTCAGTAACCCATTATCCTCCTCAAGTGAATGCATTTTCCCAAGCTCAGTGTCTTTCAGTTCCAATTCACCTCGAAGTATGCAAAGTGACTCTTCAAGCAAGCTAATTTTGCTTTTCAGTTTCTGATGTTGTTGATCAAGAATAGATACATGACTAGAAGAACTTTCAAGAGCTGCTTCTTTCACCTTGACATCTTCTAGTAATTTGGCATATTCAGATTCAAGTCTTCTCTTGGCTTCCGTCATTTCATGCAATTCACCCTTCAGAGCATCATTCAAATAGGCAACTTCTTTCAGCAAAGAAATATCTTGCTGAAGAGCCTTGTTTACATTCTCCATCTCGGACAGTAAATTATGTTGTTCCCTTTGTTCTTCTCCAACCTTTTTCTGCAGAACATGGACCACTTCTTCTTTGTCTTGCAAGATACAGTTTGTCAACTCTGCGTCCACATTAAGCAAAGTAATATAATTTCTGCATTTTTCAATGACTGCACTGAAACTTTTTTGCTCTTCATCAGCAGTAGCCTTTTTCACAGCCATCTGTTCTAACTCTGAAGCCAAAATGCAGGACTCAAACTCTTTTGCTATTAAATCCATCACAAAAGTCTCCTCCTGTGATTTCATGATCTCCTCTTTATCATTCATCATTTTTTCTTGATCCAATAGGGATAATAACACATAATTATTGCTAGAGTCTAACTCCTTCATTAGCATAGCAAGATCAGATCCCATGTTATTAGATCTTTGTAGCATTAATTCCTCTTTAAGCTGTAGATTTAATATTTTCTCCTCAAAAGTGCTAAGCTTTTTTGTTATCTCCTCAGTTTCATCTTCTTTTCTTGAGATACGGTCAAAACTACTCTTGAAGTCTACCAGTAGTTTCCCCTTGAGGGCTCGGCACATTTCAAGCTCCCTCCTAGATTTGAAGTTGTGCTCCCTTAGGTCAGATATAACCGAGTCTGATTCACACAGTCCATGATGAAGCAGACCATTTTCTGCATTCAGACCAGTCACAGTTTCGAGGAGTATTCCCATGTGACAATGATGAAGCACAGATACAGCACAGTCTTTTATGATAATCTCAGACCAGATGTCCTCCAGCCATGACTGCATCAACTTAACCGACATATGAAGTTCAGACTTCATACAAGAGAAATCAGATGCCATAGACATAAAATCTTCCTTGCAAGCATCCTGGACCTGACAAACAATATATTCCAGTTCCTGCACAAGTTTATTTGTCCCAATCAAATCTGATTCGAACTGTTTCTCAAGATCTTTGTACTGCAAATCCTTCTGAATGTTGGCTGATTGCAGGCTTTGAGCTTTGGTGCTGATAATGTCCCTCTCATTCAGTAAGGAAATCTCTTTTTCCTTCAGCTTCTCAATCTCGAATTTCACGGTTTCATTTGCAATCATGAGTGCATTTATCATAATATCAGCCTCTTTCATGGTATATTGTGCCTCTTCAAACTTAGCTAGGATGCAAGAAGCTTCTGCGGTTTTCTGTGCCGCAACTATCTTTGCATCACCAAATTCAAGCTCAAGTAACTGAAGCAACCAAACACAAAACAAACACATTTGTTAGGTTATTTAGAGAGTTATTTATTACTTCTATAGTACGCACTTATATTTTTATGCATATAAATTTAGATGGGGGCATTGATAACATATGACATCAAAATTTTATTTTTTCAGTTAAACTCCATACGTTTCAACTCTCATGTGACCCTGTTTTTCAAATAGACAATTAGACTTGTTCGACACATGCTAAAAGTTGAAATGCTTATGCTATTTCAAGTGTTGGATGTGTGGAGCTTGATCTGTAGTCTGTACTATTTTGAAGCCAGCGAATATATACTTCGGTATTTGCACATAAGTTCATCGCCCTAATTTCATTTTATAAATTAAAATGCTAGGGTTGGTTGTCTAAGTACCTCAGCTTCAGCAATAAACAAGAGTATGTTTAACCATAAACGGAAATGAGAGTGGTTCAACATTCCAATCCAATTTAATGAGTTGCAGATATATACTTCCGTAATTCTGCATTCTCATTTGGATTTGACAATAATATGTTTTTTCAGAAAATTATACGAGCAGCAGACCAGACAATGACACTTATTTGACCAAAGAAAAACATGGCATGCATTGTGTTGAAATATTATATTTATGCGTTAATTTATATTTTTGGTATCTTTATTATAGGGGATTTATTAAGCCCATTTATTTCAATAATATTCTTCCTAATTTAGTCTGCTCCTGCGGCTATATAATTAGGGGAATAAGACTCATTCTGAATGTACAAAATTATCAATATAATTTTCTTCTTTCCCTATATCCTTTATGGTATCTAGAGCCAATATTTTTTGGACCAAACCCTAAAAGCCATTGACTTCACTGTTTACCACCGTCGTCGCCGCCGCCGCCGCCAATCACGAAACCCTAGCTTGCAAAACCAGCCACCACCGCAACCCTAACCCTTCGAACCGATCACAACCAACTTCGCCCGAAGCCAAATCAGTTCACCACCAACCTCGCCACCATAACCCCAGCTGCGATTTCGCGAACCACCAGCTGCGATTTCGCGAACCACCGATCTATGCGACCCCCAGCTGCGATTTCGCGAACCACCCATCTCTGTACCCCATCTCGAGCAAACAAGTCAATTGCTCCTTATACTCTGCTTGCGGCCAGACCCTGCAGCCATTAGTCTGACATCATTGCCGGCAGCCATCTCGCTTCTGCCCCTGCTGCCAATTGCGGATTGTTCTCCAGTTGTTGGTATTCCGGCTGTTCTAAATACATGGCCGCCTCTTTGATTTCCTGAATGATTGGGTAACTCTGTCTCAAGTTCGCTTCTCAAATTGTGCCTTCTTTCTCCGGAGCCAGATCAGTCTTCCGTAGCATTTTGTCTGTGTATTTCATTGCTACGGACTCATCACATCTGTATTCATGGTATCCGGAAGAGAAGGTGACGTCCCATCTCGGACCGTTCATGCTCCACAGTTATCCGCTCGCTTGGATTCTACTCGTGCCCCTGAGGCCACGGTCTAACGTGTTACCACCGTCTTACTCAATGGAGCGAATTTTCTTGCCTGGTCCCGCTCTATCCGTCTCTACCTTGGTGGAAAACGTAAGACCGAATGGCTCAACGGCACTGAGCCAAAGCCAGACATCAACGATCCCAAATTTGCTCAATGGGACACTGATAATTGTACCATCCTCGGGTGGATCTTCAATTCTATGGAGGAACGGATCTATAACATCTTCATGTTTCACAAGACGGTCAGTGGATTATGGTCTGCTCTTACGAAGATGTATGCTCATTCTCGCAATGAATCACGGATTTTTGAACTCTACCGTGAGATTTCCCATGCCTCCCAGGCATCCTTGGGACTTTCAGTTGCAGATTACTTTGGTTACCTTCAATCTCGGTGGGAAGAACTTGCGCAGTATGAACCTCTGAGTGAATTCTCTGAAGATGTTGCTAAGATCGAAGCCAAGCGCCAAGATCGTCGACACACATACCATTTCTTGATGGGTTTAAATCCAGAGTATGAGAATCTTCGCACTCAGATTTTGAACACATCACCGATGCCGGATCTATACAATGCATTCTCTACTGTTGACAATGATTCCAAACGTCGGTTCCTTCTCCCACCTGAAGTCCCTCCCTCAGTCCCTGAGCAGATGGCTTTTCCAGCTCCTTCTGGTCCGCAGGTGGCCTTTCCAGCCCCCTCTGGTCCTCGCCCTTCAGGCACGAGGCCATACTGTCAGCACTGCCGAAAGCCTGGTCACACCATTGATCGTTATTACAATCTTCATCCTGAATTGAAACCCCAAAACCTAGGAGGGCGGAAAGGAAGAGGAGGACCACGTACTGATGTTATTGCCGATATTATCCCTGGTTTAGAAAATTCTCCATCAGCTTCGCTAGATATTTCCCACATCCGGGCCCAACTTGCCCAACTTCAGGCTCAGTTAACCACTTTGGCATCGTCTTCCGGCCCCATGGCTGCTCTTGCCTCCGGTACTCCTACTGCGCTTCATGGTAAGTCTGGTCGCCCTACTTGGATTCTGGATTCCGGGGCTAACAATCACATGACTGGTGAGATTTCTATCATCACCTCCTCTGTGTCACCTATTAACAAGTCTGTATGCATTGCCGATGCTACCTCTATCCCTATTCGTTGTCAGGGAAATGCCTGCTTGTCCCCTGATATCACTCTTCACTCTATTTATTATGTTCCTAAATGTGCCTATAATCTTCTATCCGTTAGTTGTCTTGCAAAAAATCTTAACTGTGCCGTTGTGTTCTTACCTGATCGTTGCCTCTTGCAGGACCTGACTACAAGGAAGATTTTTGGCAGGGGATATGAACGCGATGGCCTCTACTACTTTGGCAGCCCTCCACCTCCACCTGTTCCACCTTTTAGTATGGAAGCTTCTGTACTACCTGTTTTTTATTCCTCTATGTGTTCTTTCAAAAATTTAAACTTGTGGCATGCCCGTTTAGGACATGCAAACTTTCAGTATTTGTATTGGTTGTTTCCGTCTCTTAATAAAGCTTGCAAAGACTTTAAATTTCAATGTGTAGTTTGTGAATTGTCTAAACACACACGTACCTCTTATATTCCTCGCATGCACCGTGCCCCCCAAGCATTTGATCTTATCCATTCTGATATTTGGGGACCCTCTCCTGTTACAGCCATTTTCAAACACCGCTACTATGTCACCTTCATAGATGATTATAGTCAGTGTACTTGGGTTTATTTGATGAAGCACAAATCCGAGGTTTACACTCACTTTACCCACTTCCTTCAAATGATAAAAACCCAATATAAAACCATTGTGTGCAATATCAGGTCTGATAATGGCCGAGAATACTTATCCGATGAATTTCGAACTGAACTTAATAAGCAAGGTATCCTTCAACAACTTACCTGCCCCTACACCCCTGAGCAGAATGGTGTGGCGGAACGTAAGAATCGTCATATCATGTCTGTCGTCCGTTGTCTTTTGCGTGGAATGAATGTTCCCAAATCTTTTTGGCACACGACTGTTCTTACTGCTGCCTATCTCATTAATCGCACCCCAAGCCGTGTCCTTACTAGTAAAACCCCATTTCATATATTGCAACCCACTAGCACCCTTTTTCCTATCTTACCTCGTGTCTTTGGTTGTACGTGTTTTGTCCAGAATCGAAGCCCTACTCGCACTAAGTTAGATGATAAATCTATCCGGTGTGTTTTCCTCGGCTATTCTTCCATGTCAAAAGGATATAGGTGCTACGATCCAGTTACCTACCGTACTTACCACTCTCTCGATATTATGTTCCTCGAGATTGTACCCTATTTTTCTGGTATTGTATCTTTTCCACCTATTCAGGCACTCACTACTGGGGATCATACTCCACTTCCGCGTCCTATTCCTGTCTTAGATATATCTTCCCTACCCACATCACATCCACCACCGGATACCTCACCCACCCCCTTACGAGTCTACTCTCGTCGTCCACGTGTCTTACATCCCCTACCGACATCTTCTCCGGACTCAGGTATATCTTCCTCTCCCATTATCTTTGACCCTGTTCCCCGCCGTTACCCGACTTGAGAACGTCACCCACCATCCCGCTACCTTCTTTCATGTTCTACTAATCATCCGATTTCCAAGTATTTGTCTTTTCAGAGTTTCTCAGATCAATATAAATCATTCCTTGGACAAATTGATTTGGTTGTCATTCCTCGCTATGTTCATGAGGCCCTCTAGAATCCACAGTGGGTTGTTGCTATGCAAGCAGAGATGGATGCCCTACAGCGGAATCAAACATGGGACTTGGTTGATTTGCCGGCTGGTGAACGGCCGGTTGGTTGTAAGTGGGTCTTCAGTGTGAAATATCTAGCTGATGGTTCGATTGATCGGTACAAAGCCCGGCTTGTTGCTAAGGGCTACACACAAATCCCGGGTAAAGACTTCGGTGCCACCTTTGCCCTGGTTGCTAAATTGACTACTGTCCGATTTCTTATTTCGTTGGCTACATCTCATTCTTGACCTCTGCACCAGTTAGATGTCAAGAATGCATTCCTTAATGGTGACCTGACTGAGACTATCTATATGGAGCCTCCACCGGGATTTCGGCCTCAGGGGGAGTATTCAGGCAAAGTTTGTCGACTCCGAAAATCCCTCTATGGACTTAAGCAGTCTCCTCGTGCATGGTTCCGTCGATTCAGCGAAGCCATCCTCACTATGGGGTTTATCCAGTGTCACTCAGATCATACTTGCTTCATCCGTCGCCAACACCAGGGACGGTGCATCATTATCTCAGTCTATGTGGATGATATTATTATCACAGGAGACAACGCACCTGGCATTCAGCAGGTAAAGAAAGATCTCGGACAGATTTTTGACATCAAAGATTTGGGTCATCTCCGCTACTTTCTCGGTATTGAGGTTGCTCGGTCTCGGAAAGGTATCTCTCTCTCCCAGCGAAAATACGCTCTTGATCTTCTTCAAGACACTGGGATGCTTGGATGTAGACCAACCTCCGCTCCCATGGATCCGAACCTTAAGTTAACAATAGACTCGGGAGAATTATTATCAGATCCATCAGTATATCAGCGACTTGTGGGACGCCTCATCTATTTGACTAATACAAGGCCAAATCTTACGTATGCTGTCAGTGTTGTGAGCCAATTTATGCACTCACCACGTACATCACACCTGGATGCTGTCTACCATATCCTTCGGTACCTCAAAACATGCCCCGATCTAGGTCTCTTCTATATGACAGGGATACAAGAGGGACTCTCCTGCTTTACAGATGCTGACTATGCAGGATCGAAGAACGATAGATGTTCGACCTCTGGTCTGTGCACCTTTAACGGAAGACACCTAGTCTCGTGGAAGAGTAAGAAGCAATCCGTTGTTTCCTGATCTTCTGCCGAAGCTGAGTATCGCGCTATGGCTCAAGGAACATGTGAACTCCTTTGGTTTCGTTCCCTTTTGACCGAGTTAGGAATTCCCGTTGGAAACTCATCTAAGTTGTTCTGTAACAACAAGTCTACCATAATATTATCCTCAGATTCTGTTCTTCGTGAGAGAACGAAACACATTGAGGTAGATATCCACTTCATTCGTGAAAAAGTCCAATCGAGAATCATCACACCAACCTTCGTCCCATCTTCAGAACAAGCTGCTGATATGTTCACCAAGTCTACAGGACCATCTCTCCTTCAGTCAGCTATTAGCAAGGTAGGGCTCATCAACATTTTTGCCCCAGCTTGAGGGGGAGTGTTGAAATATTATATTTATGCGTTAATTTATATTTTTGGTATTTTTATTGTAGGGCTTTATTAAACCCATTTATTTCAATAATATTCTTCTTAATTTAGTCTGCTCCTGCGGCTATATAATTAAGGGAATAAGACTCATTCTGAATGTACAAAATTATCAATATAATTTTCTTCTTTCCCTATATCCTTTACATCGAAAGAGAGTATACCAAGAGTAAACAGACTAACAGTTTGACTTGCAAAAGATTTTTTTATCAAGAGCATATTCATATTGTCTAATATGCCTCATGCAAACATCATTATTATAGAGATAATCTAGTTAAATGAGTAAGAAAAGGGTAATCAGCTTATAATCACGTCATGAGAAGAAATTCAACTTTGAAGCCCATTGCCTCCAATTATATTCTTATAAATAAAATTGGGTTTGCATTAGCATACCTCTATATTATGAGCCCAGGAAGTTTGAGCTTCAAGAACAGTTTTTTCAACGCTCTGTAGCTTATGGTCCAAACTGAAAATTTTGAATGCTAATTGTTCTTCAAACTTGTCCATGGCAGTTTGCAATTCAAGAACCTGTGACGTAAGACATTCAATGTTCTTCTTGCTAAGTTTTTGCGATGTCCTTACCTCTTCTTTCTCAGCATGTAGTCTGGCCATCTCAGCTTGCACTCCTTGTAAACTTTCAAGGGCAGATTCGATTTCTTTCTTTAGAAGAAGAACTGTAGCATCTTTAACACTTACATCCTCAGTCCCTCTACCCACCGAATCTAATGTTTTGATGCATTGATTTGTTTCGGTACCTGTCTGGAGCAACATCCATATAAAATGTATTAGAAACTTAGAATTTTCAAAAAAACCCAACCTACATTATGAAAAATGAATAGACTAGAGGTATAGACTGTTCTGTAACAAAAGGAAGAACATTTAGCTTACCATAGCTTCATTTTTGGTATCAGGTGAAATATAGGTCACCCTTTCAGTTGTATTTTCTTCGTCAGGAGTTCCAATCCGCTCCGCATAATCACTCATACACGATCTTAGTGTTGAAACACCAGTTTTTAGCTCATCAAGTCTGTTCCTTGTTTCCATTACATTGTTTTCTTCAATTTTTTCAAGCTTCAACTCCATCATGCGTGCAGAAACTCGTAGAGACTGAATCTGTTTCTCTGCTTCACAAATTGCAGCAACCTGATTCTGAAGACGAGCATCCTTCTGCCCATTCATTTCAAAGGACTCGCAGAGCTGAATATCTTTGTTCTTTATCGCATCAAGATGATTATTGTTTATCTCATGCAATCTGTTCACCATCACAAATGCTACAGTAGCACAAACTGATGATTTCTTCAGTTGCTCCTGTCCATGTTTCCTTATGTTCTCCAGCTCCACAATAACACGCATTTTCTCACTCAACTGTGACTTTAAAAGGAGTATTTCATTATCCTTTTCACTGCATTCTTGCTGGTGTGCTTCAGTCATTACCAAAGCTGCCCCTCTCAAGGACATCAACATGCAGTCCACATCATTTCTTCTATTGTTTGCCTCTTCTAAACAATGTCTGAGATCTTTGATTAAACACTCCTTTTCGGAAACGTTTCTTGTCATCCTGCCCAACTGTTCAGAAATCCAAGTCCTTTTCCGAGGAAAAGAACTAGAAATAACACTAAGATGGTCCGAGGCATCACTGAGCGCCTCATGGCCACCATCAAGAGCAACTTCAATCTCATTAGTCAAGAGCTCAAATTCTTCATATGCTGTTATTAGCTCCTTCTCTTTTTCTTCTAACAGTTCACCTAATCTTTTGTTCTCTAGGGTCAATAGATGTAAATTATCCTGAAGCTCCTTCACTTCAGTTTGTGTTGATGCCAACATTTCTTTAGCCTCTACCTCTTTAGAGTTACTATCTTGGACTTGCAGCTGTAGAAATGCTAGTTCTTCTTGCAAGCAGACAATGACTTCAGCAGTTTCACCCTCAACCTGCCTACGTACTTCATCCATCTCTTCCTCATTAGAAGCAAGAAATGCACGGTCTGTTTGATACAGCATATTCATTTTCTTTGCCTTTTCAAGAGATTCTTGCATCTTATTCAACTTCGATTGCAAAGTTGTCTCCTCTGATCTCCTGTCTGATGGGAGATCTCTCAACTCTTGATTACTGATTTCCTCCTTTAGAGATGCAATTTCAAGCTTTTGTTTGCATAAGAGTTCGGCATTGTGGCAGTTACTGATTCTAAGCTCCTCCATTTCATTGATTAATAGAAATTGTTGGGATTCTAGAGCTTCAATGATAGATTTTGCTTCGTTGAGTTCTTCCTTCACATTTTCATGTTGTTTGGTCATTACCAATGCATTTCCTTTAGCCAACTCTAGATCCGTGGTTAAGCGTTTCGCAGCCTCCTCCACTTCACCACGAGAGGATTTCTCTTCTTGAAGAATGATTTTTAAAATGTCTAACTCAAGTTGTAAATTCATGAGTTCTTCTGTGTATCTCATGCCGGTTTCATGCTCTTTCTCCCCCGTCACTTTGTGAAAAGCTTCTGGTGGTGGATCACTGAGAGTCGAAGCTTCCAATATGGATTCCTGAAAAACCATTTTTTAAGTAGTTGAACACGGTTTTGGAAAAACCAAAAGATAAAATTCGAAGCATGTTACAGCTATGGTTAAAGAAATGGTTCACTGGTCATCACAAGCCTTACAAGGGCTGGACAAATTTGTTGGAGTTGTCTTATAGAACAATAAGTCAGGTTTAACCAGGGTTCCACTCATTGGCATTAGTCTAAAAGATGTTATTGAACAAAAATACCTTTATGACTTCAACCCCATCATCATGATCATGGGTTACACATTTCAGATCAACTAGTGAATTACGTAGAGCATCAATTTCTCTGCAAAAGGCGAAAAGACGAAGCATATTGACAAAAAGTGAAAGGAGCAAGTGTTCATAAACCACTTGTAACAAAAATGATACCAAAATGAATGACCAAATAAATATTAGGATTGGATTGAGTACCTGTAGAGTTTTGAATTGTTCTCCAAGCAAGATGTTAGTTCACTCCTGCATTGCTCTAGCTCTTTTAAAGTGTGTTTCAACTGGCATGCAAGAGCACTAGATGTAAGATAAGAAGTTTAAGCCAATACATATAATTATGTGTAATTTATTGGAAAGTATAGAAAAGAACCTCATGGCGGAGTGAATCATTTTCTTGACTAATATGGACAGCATCCTGTACCAATCAAGAAATATTTTCAAGAACTGGAACATGGTATAACATCAAAATAAAAACTTCTGCAATAGGTGGAAAAGTATAGAGCATTTTAGGAAATTCACCTGGGATGGCATATTCATGTCTGAATGGTTATGTTGCTTCAAGTTCCCATCAACAAAGATAACTAGCTGCAAACCAGGAAGTTTTATATGTGAGACTCTGTAAGGCTAAAGAAATGAAACAGAAGAAAGTTTTCACTTCTTGACAGACCTGATCCCGTAGTTCAGATACTTCATTCAATAACATTTCTCTCTCCCCTTCTTCATAGAAGTCCTGAAATCTAAATTTTCAAAAATAACACCATTAAACATTAAAAATTAGCAAGACATTGTTGGGTTATTTTTGTTTGAAAGCAGCTACCTCCTAAGTTGTTCTAAAAGCCTGATATTTTCCAGGGCAAATCGAGTAACTTCAGGATTTTTATCAACTTTAGCTTGAAGTAACTGAATCTCTTCAGACAGTGCATTATTCTCTTCCAGTAAATAAGCATCCACAGGCATTAATCCCTCAACAAGAGATTCCATTCGCTGAATTTTGTCTTCTCTAAATTTCAACATCATCTTGCTGCACCTAGAGTCCTCCTCTCTTTGGCGAACCTGAGAGGTAATGTCATATGGAATGCAATGTACCTCATAAATCTCATCAAAGTCTTATATTCATTAGCTGACATGGGGGTGGGGAGAGAAATCAGGAATCAGAGAAAAAGAGGTTACCAAACGGTTCAACTGCTCCATTTCAGCTTCAAGCTGCTTGATGGATGTTTCTGCCATCTTTTCCCTCCTCAATGCTCCAGCAAGAGTAGTTTCCAGTGATTTCAACTAAACGGCAAAGAAAGAGATAGAACAAAGTTAAACAGCAACCATCAACCTAAGCAAGCTTTTAGGAATTATGCAGATGGAGTAAGGTGTTTAAATTCATGAATCACATATGTATTCTAATAAAAATGATGGAGGGTGTTGAATCCCACATTGCCTGTGTTACCTCATCCTGAGCTATATATAAACCTAGGGCACTTCTCCTCTCTTGATGCACCTTTTCAGAGTGAATTAGGCCTATTGGGTTTCTACATGGTATTAAAACGAGGCCTCTTGACTGATGTTACCTCCCCTTCCCCCGATATCCCTTCGCAATGGTTTGGTAAAGTCCACCCTATGCATGAGGGAGCATGTTGAATCCCACCCAGATATATGTTTCAGTGGTTTGGCAAAGTCCACCCTGCACGTGAGGAGTCCTGTTGAATCTCACATCGTTTGTGTTCCCTCATTCCGAGCTATATATAACACTAGAAAATTTGTCCTCTCTCAAGGTGTCTTTTGAGAGTAAATTAGGCCTATTGGGTTTCTATGAATGGAAAAAAGCCGCAAGCAAGTAATATCTCCTGAATGTAAAATCTACCCCATGGCATGGAAGAAAACTAGCTAGCACAACTCTATATCCTAAAAGTAAGAATGAATGAAGTAATGTTCATAACTTCATATAGGCAATGGAGAGCTAACCCGAGTTATAAGCTACAAAAAAATCCACCAAAATAACTACATATCCTTTTCCATACAATGCTAAACTACATGCTGAACTCCAAGTCTCAGTCTAGAGTCTAGACAAGGAAAGATGTTTAATTACAAGCAATTATGTTTGATAGTCAACTGATGAATCTTCCTCCGTAGAACAAAAGTCTAGCATGATTGTGATACCAAAGGACTTCAAATACCTGTTTAGAAGATACTCTCAAGTTTCCTTTAGATTCACATCCGATTATACTATCAGCTTTCTGTTGATCCAATTCAAGTGCCTTTTCATTGCAAATGCTGACATTTTCTCGCCATGTGTCTCCATTGATCACTGGACCAAACGTTAGAGACCTTGACACGTGCTGACGTTTGAGGGAAAAAAGCTCCTCCTACAGAAAATCCAGTTATGAGTGTCAGTAAAAGATGAAATGGTTAATCGCATTTCACCCTTGTACTAAGGTCTTGTATCACTTAATGCCCTTCCATTGAAAATGTTAATACTTAATTAGCCTCTCATTTTCTTTTTAAATATTAAGGTTAAGAAGAAAAGGCAAATGCTTAAATCTTGTAGATGTTCCAAAGCAATTAATGCAATAATATATTGTACCTAGAGTTTATATGTATTTCTTTGAAAATTTAGGGAAAATGTATCCATAACTTTTAATGGTGAGAAGCATTTGATCCAAGCCACAGCAAATCAAACACTTCTCCAGTCTTCGAATTTTCACAAACACAGGATACTCTCTTCTATTCTTTATTTTTCTTCACAAATTAAATTTGTAATATAAAGCACAAATATAGCTTTAAAATAAAGGTAACCTTGTCGATTACTGTTTCATTAATCAAAATCACACATTTTCTGATGCATATGAGGCTATGAGCGAAAGTTGTTGGTTAAAAATAGAATGTTATCTTTCGATTTTAGTTTTGAGGGAGTAATTTGGGTAATTTCAAAGTAGGAAAGATTTATATCAGAAATGGTCTTAGTGCAAAGGAGTAAAATGCAATTAACCTAAATCAATCAATATTTGTCTACTTGAATATTGAAACTGAAAACCACCTTTAGAAGTTGTATTTGGAGCTGTAGTGCAACGACATCTTGCGAACAATCTTCATTGACCACAGCCTGAAACATGAGAGAAAAAGAAAAGATTATGTTGTTGAAGACTGAAAGCCAATGAAACTGGACTTGCTCAATTAAGCAATTAAAGAAGCTTACATTGTTCTGGATAAGTTTTGCTCGTTGAGCAAACTTCAAAGTGTTGAGAGTTTCAGCTGCACAGCTGTAAAAGCACGTTCCAAACAGAACTTTAGAATCTTGAAAACGCTGCATTCAAGAGGACGACATGAATACAGGTAGAAACAAAAACAAACCTGATAGAAGGGCTGATGTTGGCAATTATCATAGTTTTTGAGTTCCCTCCGAGTGAGTCCTGCATTCCATCTTGTGTTAAACTCGTCAATATTGACAATATGAAGCATAAGACAGAAAATATGAGGGAAAAAAATAAATGGTTATATTTCACCTGTAGAAGAAAAGTCAGTCTTGAATCTCTATAAGGAACGTGCCTTGGCTTGCCATTAGCCACATCCACAAGAACCATAATCACATGACTGCGGTGAAAATGATTACACAAAATCAATAAACAGGATAATGCATGGAAAAATAATGGCCAGTTGTCAAAGAAATTTGATAGTTATGTTTTGGTACCCTAGTGTAGATAATGATTTGTTGATGTTTGCAGCTTCCTTTAAACGTTCACCTTCAGCACCTGAAGTCTTCTGCCTAAAATGTAATTTCACTGAAGCTTTAATATGATCTTCATAAGAGGGGAAACCACAAAGCTTGTTGAGAGAACAGTACCTTTCAGAACCAGCAAGATCAACAAGGTTTAGCCTTGCATGTCGTAAATTAGATATGGAATCCTTTTCCCACCTGCTCTCAATGACACATGTAAAAACACTATGGGAACGGCTACTTTCCCTATTCATGTTTGTTGAGGCAACTTTTCTGTTTGAAGATCCCTATATCACAAAAACTCAATGTTTAGTGCTCATAATTTTATTAGCCACGTGCAAATGAATGGGCATGCAGAAAGCAAAAGCAGAAATTAGTTAATGAAATGTACAGAGAGAAAAAAAACATTAGTCACCTGACTTAGAAGCTTAAGAATATCACCAACAGTATGGACTTCAAATTCTGAAAGATTTTCCACATAGACACCATTCTTACTGTCCTCTCGCAGCTACAGAATATGGAAAGAGGGATTTAGAAGTCACCCCCAGAAGTCACAAGAGTAACAAGCCTACATGAGAAAGAAACTTACTAGCAAATTTGTGGATGCAGGATCAAGAAGATCAGTTATTTGTTCATTATAAATTTCTAAGAAAGAGCATTTGCAGTTGTATTTTAGTCTCTCATCCCTTCGAATTTCTTCTTCCTGCAAAAACAAGTCTATGAAGGGCCAAGCAGCAACCAAATTTCTTATGCAATGAGGAAAAGATGAGCATGGAAGAACTAGGATGATGTCAAACTTACAGCTCTGATTCTCCCAAACAAGAACTCAAATATACGGGGAGTCATTCCACGGTTTTGACTGGGCTCAACTTCTAACCCTTCGATCTCACCAAGCATGGTGTAAGTCTTACCACTGCCCGTCTACATATTTGAATTCAACAATAAATTCATCCCAAGTTCCAACTATGTGGGAGGAAATTAGAATATGATGACAAAAGAAAGCAAGCAGGGATGATAACAAAGAAAGAACATTATAAAAAGTAGATGGTGTGTTTTAGTCTACTGTAATTTCAAATCTAAGAATGTGACATTAAAACATAAGAAGAATATGGAGAGAATAATATATGATATGACATCAAATTTGAAAACCAAAAACTATTTTATGTCATGATATCTATCTCATAACAAAATCCTTCAAAAAAATTCTACAGCAACTTAGCCAATGGTTTGCCAATTTGAAGGAGTCTTAGTTCCCACCGATTTGTTACAAATTTTAATTCGTCATGTTATTTGGAAGGTGAGTAATGAGATTTAACAAAAATCAAATAGATGTATGTGGGTCAGACCCCAAAGCATTGCTGCATTGGTCGCTGTGGTATGCGCACAACACTCCAATAAAAAGAGCTTATACAATTGAAGACTACTCAGCTTCAGAATTTTTTTATATTGTCAGACGTCAGTATGTTTTTACTTGGAGAAACTACATTTGAGGATGTAATTATGAATTGATCATGATATACATGTTTGTGGATATGATTGAATTCACTATACCTTTCACTTGTGCTTAATCTGTAATTCTAGTTTCCCTTCCCTTTTTTTGGGCTAGGTCAGTAATTCTAGGTTAATAAAATTATTAAGCAATTGAAGAAATCCTAAATTTGACATGTAAGTCATGTTCATGAAATACCTGCCCATAGGCAAACATACAGCTGTTGTATCCGGACAAACAGTTCTCCACCATTGGCAAACCAACAACCCTGAAAAGGGTTTCCTGCAAAAATTCGTATATTAATATATAAGAATCCAAAAGGCTTCATTTCTAAATCAAAATCCTTTGTGGAGTCTTAAGAGACCTGATTTATGGCTTCACATGCTACATGATCAAATGTGAAGCGAGTTTCTGGTTGTCCTAGCCAAGTTATGCAGTGAGCATTCTCCTGCTTCAAGCACCGGTTGTAACCATGGGCAGTTTTCTCCGCATTATTGAGAGGTCGAACACGTATTAGAACCTACAGAAATTCAACATGGCTTGGCTTAAACTCCATAGAATTAATACAATTAACCATTCTGAAGTTCTAGTGTTCTACCCAAAAAAAAAGGCTGAAGCAGACTCTTACCTGTACATTGTGATCCATCCAGAATGATGGATCTTCATTAAGATCAAAAGCGGGCACTTCAACAGTATTAACAACGGTCGATGAGCTACAAGTAATTGGAATCCCTCTAGACAATGTAGCAAAGTTAGCCACTCGAGCACCCCCACCAGTTGGAGGTCTAGAACCACTAGCTAGACCTGGATTTGGAGGTTTAGTTACACTCTTGTTTGGTGTGCTTTGGGTCGAATTACACTCCGAATAACTCAAAGTAGCTCTTCCAACATTCCTCGTGGGTCGAGGAGTATTCATGCTTGCAAATCCTCCATTTCCAACACCAACACTTCTACTGGATTGGGTCACATCTTTCGTATCTACCCTACATTCATCATGTGAATCTACAGAATTCGAGCTTGAATCCCTCTTCTGAGCCCAGCCAAATCGGTTCTTCGAAGAAATTCCTTGCTTATCAGGAGTACGAAGAGATACTCCAGATTCCGGATTTCTACCCTTGGCCTTAGTAGGTGTCCTGTCAACCCTAGTACTTTTGAAACCCACTTCCTGCTCGGTACCGCCTCGAGAACTCACCGGTGGTTCTTGAATTGTGTTCAGCGGAGGCCGGGAAGTCTCCGCAGTGGTCTGGGAGCTCAAAGAATCTCTAGGGTTCGAGGGCACATTCTCAATTTCGTCGACATTGGAGTTCTTACTCGAATTGCGCCGCAAGAACTTGAAATCCCTCAACATTCTTAAGATTCAAAAGGAGAATTCAAACAATAAGGAATCAGCAACTTCAATAACACTTGGGAAAAACAAAATTAGAGTAATTACGGGAAATGCGGGACGAAGAAATGAGGAATTAGGATATTCACCTGAATGAGGAAGTGAAAAACAGGATCCGTAATTGGCGAACCCCTGAAATCTCGACTTTGAAGAGGAGATTTGAGCTGATTTTTTACTGAATTAGAAGAACGGAACCTTGATTCAATATCATGTTCAACAAATTTTGCCCTCTCTCTCTAGAAATCTCTAGCTGTGTGAGCTCAGTGTGTGTAGTAATTTGCTGATTTTGAGCTTCGAAGTTGCTGATAATGGAATTTGAAATGGACGGCTGGGATTTCATCCAGATTTGAATTGGACGGCGTATAGATCACCGCGCTTGTTGATTTTGAATTTTGTAGAGTGTTTTTTTTTGTTTTAAAAAAGTAAAAGGCTAATAAAGCTACTAACGGCTACATCCGCCAACATGGAAAAATTATAGAGAATATTGGTGAATACAAATTCAAATTTTAGATCATACAAATATTATAATTTTTTCAATAATTTTTATGACGTGCAGTAATTTTTAGATTTTTTATAGTAATTTTAAATTTTTGAAAAAATTACTGTTACGCGTGAATTGTATAGACTAAAATTTTAATTTCGTAAACTGTTTACCAAAAAAATTTAAAAACTATATTTTGGTCCTCAATGGGATGGGTGTTTATATAGAACCTGAGATTTATTGAATTATTATACATTTTATTTCTCGAGTTTGTTTTAATCACGAAAAATTAAACACATTGTTAATGATCTTGAACTAAAAATTGATTATACTCAGCACGTGACTTTTATATTTTTGGCGTTTCATTGCTTCACTAAATCTAAAATGTTTTTCTGTTACCTTTTTTTTTAACAATGATACGCCAACAAAAATAAGAGAGAGAAAAGTCTGAATTAATATTAGAGGAAGGTTAGGGAAAAACGTCATAAATTTAGTGTAATAATGAATAACAAAAATATCCCTATTAGAAAGTCACGTGTTGAGCAAAACTAATTTTCTATTCAAATCTTAAAAAAACGTAAGAAAAAATTATTAGATTGTTCTTAAAATAAGTCAATAATAATTTTTTTTTATTTTTGATTTAATATTAATTAGCTATTTAATTATTCAATTAATAGTAATTAGTCCGTAAATCTGTATATTCGATACTAAATAATAAAACATTTATCAATGCAGATGAAAGAATTTATCATCCCTCTATAGAGAAAGGGAGAGAACAAGTAGAATAAATTTGATTTGGGTTCCAGCCTAAACACCCGCACTATACATTGGTTACACAGTTTGGATAAGATTCTAGTGCTAGTTACGCAGTTTGGGCAAATTGCCCAGGTCCACTGCACGCCCCATCATGGAGGCATTGGAGGGAGGCGGTGGATAGGGGAGTTTGGGGGCCGACAGGTGTTGGGTTGGTTTGGGGGAACCGACGAGCGGGGTAGTTAGAAGACGAGAGAAAGATAAAGAAAATAGAGAAAAACAGACCCCGGCAACAATTTCTCACAAAAAGAAGAAAGAATGGGGAGGGATATATATATATATATATATATATGTGGAGATATGTGTTAGAAATTTAAAAAGTAAAATAATAATTAATTAAATGGTTTTTTTTTAGAGGTGTAGGGCCGAGTTCTTTACCATTTAATTATTTTTCAAATAAAAAAATTCTGCGTTTTATGATGGTTTCGTATATAAGTTTATACATACCCGTTTTCAGTTTTTTTTTTTTATTTAAAAAACAATTAAATGGTAAAGAACTCTTATTTTTTGTTTTTGTTTTATTTTTTAATTTTTACTCTCTATTTCTCTTTTGTTTTTCATTTTTTTATACTCTTATTTCGTAATTTTTATTCTATTTGTTTTATTTCTCGTATATTTTTTTATAAAAAAAAAATTAAAAGTAAAAAAATTAGAAAACAAAAGGAAAACTTTAAAATTAAAAACGAAAAAGAAAAAAATGTTTTTCTTTTTCTTTAATTCATTTTTTTAATTTTTGAATCCTATTTTTCTTTTTTTTCTTTTTTTTCCGGCATTTTGTTTTTAAAATTTTTTATTTGTTATTTTTATTAATACGAATAAAAAAATACAGAATAAAATAAAAAAAATTTAAACAATAATCTTCTGGATCATTCCTTTCGGTTTGAATTACATGAAGGGCTTCAGGCTATGGTTCATTTGATATATGTCGTTGGGGCTTAATGGGCTCGGGCTGGAAGACTGTGGCATTGTTTGGCTGGTCATGGGCCCGGGGCCCGTTCAGCTCGCCCAGCTCCCTATCTTTTTTTAGGGTTTGGGTATAAATTTTGAGCCCATGGACAGTGTCAGGACCTAAAAATCCAAGCCTGGTCAATTTTAGAGTTGACCTTGAGCACGCCCATTTTATTTTAGGTCCGGCTCAGTCCGACCTGATCATAATATATATATATATATATATATATAAGTTCTAACCCTAATATCGAATTATGGATGTATTCATTTTATTTGGGTGTGGATGAATGTGTTTTTTTAGTGTGAAATCAACAATGTATTTTATAATTTTAATTTGTATTTCAGTGTTTATTTTTTAAATTATAGGGTCGAACCGGCCCTAGGGTCAAGCTTCGGCAAAATATTAGGGCCCGACCATAGGGTAAGGCAAGATTAGGGCCTAACATTTTTTTGTAGTACCCTATGTAAAATCCGGCCCAATCCATAACCGCCCCGTCCCATGACCACCCCATGGTTGTGAGATAATTGGGAATTCTTATTCAATCTTAACTTTTAAAATCTCAGTACCAATTGATGGATTTTTTATTTTTCCTTCAAATTTAAAAAAAAAAAAGTATTTTTGTAAATTTATTTTTCTATCTCACATTTTTCGTAAATTTTTAAAAGTTTTAACAAATTAGTTTATAAGTTTTAATATAAGTAGGGATTCCCCCTGCTGCAAGGCATTATATAAGAGTAAAAAAAAAATTAAAAAAAACTAATTAAATATATAATTTGACTCAAAAGCTCTAGAAGTGGGCGTTTTAAATTTTAAACCGGATTTTTTTAAAATAAATCATATTCAATCTTATCCATTCATTTCTCTTTAGGGATGACAATGGATCGATTTTGGTTTTGGTTCAAGTTTAATGAAATTAAAATCAAAACCGTTAAAAAAAAACTTCAAATCCAAAACCAAACTATAAACCGTCTACTTTTTATATTATATTTTCAAAATGAGCTGCTTAGTTTTGTTACATTCACATGCGGAATGTAACATTATTGAATTTGTGTTGAACATACAAATATTTTTCGTGTTGAATGCAACATTATTACATTCACCGTGTTGAGTGTACACACGTTGAACGTAAAATTGTTAAACCAATATGTTATTCAAAATGTGAAATGTAACAACTTCATACTTGCCATGCAGAATGTAATATTATAGAATTTGTGTTAAATGTAAAATACTTTCCGTGTTGAATGTAACATTATTACATTTACCATGTTGAATGTAACACTTTTCTTCATAAAAAAAAATATATATTTTTATTTCCAAAAAGGGTCCAAGAATGATATTCAAATGACAAAACTTGAATCCAAATATCTCAGCAGTATAACCCCTACGTTATATCATTGGTGTTTTGCACGACTTCTTGTTGTGTCTGCCCATTTTCTTGCATTTCCTTTCTTTAGTATCACCTCTTGATGGTATTCTTACCTTCTTCGGCCCACCAAGTTGCCTCTTTGACAAGGGTGGCAATATGACTGCTTCACTCTCGATCCACATAGGTCGTTCCATTGTCAGAATGACATATATACGTCTTGAATATGTCTCACGATAAAAAAGAACATGAAGGTATTCCTCTATGTAGTCATATGCCAGCAGTCCGCTCTTGTTTATAGTTGCACACCCGTGGACACAAGGGAATCCTTTTATCTGTCATTGTTTGTGTAAAATCTAATTTTTGTATATGCATATTCTTAGTTACATTTTAGAACATTTAAAAAAAATAATGAGATTTCTTGTATTATTTAAATTTTACTTTAAAATTTGTAGAGATTTTATATGGTATATAAAAGTTTAATTTTAAATTTTTTGGGAAATAAGTGTTAATTTTAGGTTGGTAGAATAGGTATGAACAGCGAAGGGTTCTGTTTTGTAGTTTTGTTATAGGATATTTGACACGTGTATCTTTGAATTTTGAGTTGATGATTATTATTTTTTTGAAATTCTATATCAATGCATAATTCATAAATACTTATGCTTGGTCGGGTAATATCAAGTCGAGATCACGCTTGGTCTCGGGCGTTGGGGCCCGGGATGGGGTGCGACAATCTGCACAAGCATATCCATCCCACCGTGTCAACTAGTACTTACGGGTACGAATGAACCTCATAATTCCTATTGTTGAATGCGTTAATGCTCCATATCCTTCCTTCGTTGATCATTTCACACAACTTATTTTCCTAAAAGGGGGTGATCTCACCATCCATGTTTTTTTATTCCTCTCAGACACCAAATCCATCCACTGAATCCTGATTTTGTCAATCAATAATATTGAAGGTTGATGTCAATATTCGCTTACCCACGAGTTGAAGCATTCCGCCAAGTTTGATGGCATATCGCCCTATTCCCCGGAAAAATGCATTACTAAATTTTATTAATGATAAATCTTGCATGAATCTTTGGCCTTTTTCTCCACCTTCGTACATTAATTGATCGTAAAGCATTTTATATACTTTCAATACGTGCGTTTAAGCCAACCCATTCAGTTTTTGAATCATCGACTCTTGAATGCCGTGTTTCTCCCAGCCATTGCAATCCTTAGATTCGTCTTTAAGTGTAGAAGGTGATATGCCTGGTGTCAAGGTGGGAAGACGTTTTGTACTTCTTCCAA
Organism: Eucommia ulmoides; assembly: GCA_016647705.1. Lineage (NCBI taxonomy): Eukaryota > Viridiplantae > Streptophyta > Magnoliopsida > Garryales > Eucommiaceae > Eucommia > Eucommia ulmoides. Next base: position 2,745,401 of record CM028341.1, read on the forward strand.
TATTTCGTTGTGCCGATCCGATATAAACGTGATCACAAGCTCTGGTTCGACAACCTTCCTGAACTCAAATAAAAACCAGTTCCAACTCTCATTGTTCTCTACATCAACGATTGCAAATGCAACCGGGAACATTCCTGCAAAAATACCAGATACAAATTATCATATGTGATTGTATGTTGAATGTAACAATGTTAAATTCAACATTTTGTCTTATTTATTGTATGAAAAACACAAATACCTTGGTTGTCGTCCTTCGCCGTTGCAACAAGTAAATTTCCTTTGTATCGACCAATACGAAATGCTCCGTCAAGGAACACCATCGATCAACAAAATCAAAACACGTACATGTATGCCTGATATGCAACAAAGATCCTTCTAAATGTTTTGTTTCATCATCGTAATCCAACACAACGTGGCTCCCGAGGTTTGTCTGTCTACACTTATCAACATATCATTGTAACTGGTCGTAATGTGGCTCTGAGACTTTTCAATTGCAAACCAAGCGTTGCAATACGATATCTCGAGGCCATATTATCTCCTAAAATTATCGACAACATCCATAGGGTGCATCTTCGGGTTCGCGCGCACGTCATTGGCCAAACAACTGGATATAATCTTAGAACTCATTCGTTTGTTTTTATTCATTTGGAAAGAAGCCCGACACGTATTTTCATTTACCAAACTCCAAATGTAAAATATACCATTTTCACGCATCACTCATTCATGCACAAACCATGGGCATTTTCTTTCATTCCTTAGTGCACACGCAACTGTTACACGCACTTTGTCATTTTTCAAATAAACAAAGTTGAATCCCAAGTCAATTGCAATTTTTTTCAGCACGTTTTAAAACTCATTTGTTTAGCCCCTGAATTTTTGTCCCTCTTCTTGAATATCGTTAGCCCATTGAGATAACAACAATAATTTATCGTTGCTTCGCTGTATTATATTGCAGTAACTACCTATGTAATCCAGTTCATTCACGCTGTCACCGTTGTTGTTAATCAAAATAACGGCATTTGTCGAAGCAGCATTCGAGCCACTTGAATCGTTCTGTCTTTTTTGAATGCATATCTCCAAGAACTCAATCTTCATATGCCCTATTAGCAACAAAAATTTTTCAAAATCATTTTGATTGTCAAGCATGCAATTGGGGTAACCGTGCAACGCGTATGACAAATCAAACTTGCATTTGGATAGCTCTGGGTATTTGTTGATAATTTTCTTAGATAACTCATTAATATTATTGCCGTTTCCCGTCCTCAGCACAACCGTCACCCTCTTATATTTGCACAAAAATGCAATGGATAAATGCATCATGACGAACGTATGAAAAACAACAAATCGAGTGAACATTAAAATATATTCACGTGACATCAATCAACAAATGAATATTAAATGTAACAATGAATAATGATTTATTCGTTATGGAATGTTCCGTCAATCAATAATGAATAATGATTTACTGATGTAACATGAATGAATGTTGAATGTAACATCAACATAATGTACGTCAAATATGCTCACGTACAATCAACCAGCAATGAATGTTGAATGTAACGTAAACGTATATATATATATATACACACACGTTGAATATAACATGACCTACTGATTTACTAATGCACCATGTATGAATGTTGAATATAACATGGATAATGTATGTATGTATGTTGAATGTAACATGGTCTACTGATAACGACCATAACGTACACGTTGTGTGTCCATAATGTGTTGAATATAACATTATACATCTTCGCAATCAAATACTGTATCGTCCAAACACTATATCGTTCATACATAGATGTGCTCAATATATATGCATATTGATTGTGTTTTGTATGTGCATCTACAATGCGATAAAATTTCGAATCATCACAAAAATACAATATTTATGCACGTTAAAAGACTGCTGAGATCGAAACCCTAATTAGATCAAAACTTGTGTGGAACAAATATGAGTAAGACATATCATTTTGTAGTTTGTTACCTATTGTTGTTCGACTCTAAAGGATTCATCAATTATGCAATCGTCGCCATCTTCGTCTGATGCTCGCAAATGGAAACTCAATCACTTCGGATACACCAGCTATTTTTGAATTTGAAATTTTGAAATTGAACATATAAAGGAAACTTTGCATCATTAGCTATTTATAGACTGTAATCGCAACTAATTAACGATCTAATATAAAATCTTCATTGTCACATATATCGCGAGACTAAATCTATCAACAAAAAATGTACAGATCCGAAATTGAGGAATTCCCCGTATATGTAATTAATGTTTTGGGATTGCTCGGTTTATTAACTAATTAGCATGTTTAACCAGTATTAAAATGTGTATTATAGGTATCCTTGGTAATTTTTCTTAATTTTTTTAACAAAACATAGTGTTAGGGAGAACCACTTTAATTGGACAAGATTTTTATCACTCATTTTAGATACCAATAAAGTGTATAATTCACTCTCTCTCACACACACACATTTTATAGTCTACTTCACTTCTCCCTCCCTCTCTCTATATATATAATAAACAACACGTGCTATATATAGTATGAGACATTGAGACTACCCTTTTTGTCTTCTCTTTTAAAAAAGCCAAAAAGTAAAAGCCCATTTCTTAAACGTGCGGAAATTATGCCAATTTAATCACGTGCTAATTTACAGGTGGCAAAAAACGTGTTAACTTAAAAGAAACTGCTAGTAGTAGTAGTAGGTAATTTGGTTATTTATTTATTCAGACATCATAGTACTCGGTCCCCCTACCGTCACCATCTCTCAGGTGAAATCACCCGGCCCCACCACATAAAATAATTTTTTAATTAATCACGTGTATTATTTATCATTTAATTAATTAATTCATCTTTAATTATATTAATATAATATCCAAAAACTAAAATTATTTGATATAAAAAAATGTTAAATTTTTAGAATTGTGAAAATTACACACCAAGAAAGTTTTTTTTTTTTTTTAAGTTATTTATGGCGGATTTGGTTTCTTAAAATTTGATATATAGAATTGAAATTCAAATTAAATTCATGTAAAAAAACAATTACACGCAACTAAATTAAAAATGAACGTATATAAAAAAATTTACAAAAAAATTTATTGTATTTATTTTCAACTTGAATTTCATATTATCAAACACGTTGAAATAAATAAAATTAACATATTGTTCTACTTTTTTTGTTTACCTTATTTTTTTTCAAAAACTAAGTAATTTCTAATTAGCTATTCAAAATCATAGCTAAATAGACCTGCGTTTTTTTGGTGAACAGTACATGAAATTAAAATTTTAGCCTAAACAAAAATGCATTACAGTAATTTTTTTCAGAAGTCTAAACTTATTGTTAAAAGTCCAAAACTCACTGTACAGTGTAAAACTTACTGTAGTTTGGAATTTCTGAAAAAAAATACTGTAGCGCATGCACTGAATGGATTAAATTTCTAATTTCGTGAATTCTTCACCAAAAATGGCAAGATTTTTCCTCCATTAAAAAAATGGGTTCTAAACACTTTGATCTCCATTGAAATCCATCACCATCTTCATTATTTCCTCAATTTCATGATCTCCAATCTCTTCTTCTCTGCTACTGCTTCCATTTTCCATTAATGGCGGTTGCTGCGTGGCTCCCATGTAATCGGAAAACGCGAAATTCAGCTTCGCTCTGGGTCCCCTGAACTCAATCGCCGCTCTGTCATAAGCACGCGCCGCCGCTTCCGCCGTATCGAAAGTCCCCAGCCACACCCTCGCCGCCTTCCTGGGATCCCTTATCTCCGCCGCCCATTTCCCCCACGGCCGCTGCCTCACCCCTCTGTAATTCTTCTTCTTCCTCTTACTCCCTGATTTTCCCCTGTTCTTGTCGCCGCCTTCTTCGTCGGCCGGCGCCGTAAAGAAATCGCAGCCCAGACACCCTGTTATTCTGCAAAATCGGCACGTTTCGGGGCCGTCAGAGATCGGAATTATCGTTTCCGATTGGTGGGGGATTGGAGAGGAATTAGTGGCGGTTTCGAAGAGACGGAAGTCGCCGGTTATGACGTTCTTGAGGGCGGCGACCATGACGGAAGCTTCTTGTTCGCGGGTGAGCTTCGGCGGAGTAATCGGCGGCGAAGTGGAGGTTGCCGGAGCGCCGTCGTACTTGATTCTCTTACTAGGCATCTGCATGTCGGAGTGAGCTCTGCTCTGGTTTTTGAATTTTGAAGAGAGAGAGAGTGAAGGTCAAAGGGTTTTTATAGGTGTTGGGGAAAGGGCATAGTGGTCTACGTGGATGCCAGCTTAACACTTCTTTCACACGGAGTTTCAATTTTAATTTGGGAAAATATATTTTTTGTCCCCGTGGTTTGTCAAATTACATATGTTATCCCTCGAGTTCTACATTTATTTTAGTCTTGCAAAATTAGAAACGTTATTGACGATTTTGGACGAAAAATGAGTCGTTCTCAACACGTGATTTTCTAATGGGGATATTTTTGTCATTTATCACTCCATTAATCCTAAGGTTGCCTTTGGTACTAGGGACGCCCGCGGTCCGGGTTTGGCTCGGTTTTATACAAAACTAAAACCGTGAAACATGTATAAAACCAAAACTGTCAGTTTCTTTTAAACAGTTTTAAAATCAGACCATTTAATTTTATCCAAAACCAAAACCGCAAAACCGTTTAAGATTTTTAAATTTTATAAAAAAACAAAATCAAAACCGAACCTGCAAAACCGCAGCCCATTGTTTCTTATATATGAAAAAAAAAAAAAAAAAAAAAAAAACATAATTAAAATATAACAACAATCATCATCATACAATTAATTTTTAATCCTGCAAAATCAACTAATTGATTTTGAAGAGGAAATATGAGAAGTAAAATTTGAAAACTTTATCTATAACCATATATTTATACTAGGGTTAGTGGTAAAAAATGTTAACTTATAAATAAAAAAAAATAAGGATTAAACTGTAAATTTCTTTTTTTTTTGTGTGTGTGTGTTTGTATCATTTACATGGTTCGGCTTACAGTTCGGTCACGTGGTTCGGTTACACGGTTCGATTACGGAATTATTATTTTAAAACCAAAATTAAAATCAAAATCGCTTCGGTTACTAAATTTAAAACTAGAATTAAGACCAAAATCATTTAGTCGGTTTCAATCCGGACCATTCGGTTCGGTTTCTCTCAATTACCCGTCGGTTCGATTTTTGTGGGCATCTCTATTTGGTACACAAGATTTGAGATGGGATTGGAATGATCATTCCATTCATGTGTTTGGTACATGAGATTAAATCACATTCTCGTTACTAAGAATTCTCTAATCCCACAAAACGTAGGAATACTAAGATAAACTTGGTACTAGTCAATCCCCAATTACATGTGATTAGATTTTAATCATTCATCGGTCAAAAATTGAGACCAAAATAATAATTAAATATTTGAATTAGAATGAAATTTAATTAATTAGTATTTGAAAAATTAATTAAATTACTATTTTACCCTTTAATGTCATTCCAATACCATATATAATCCCTTTTATCACCAAATATAAGAATGATAATCAACATTCCATTCCATTACCAAACTAATTCTAATTCTATTGTCATTCTATTCCATTTCAGTATATCAAACGTAGCGTAAGACGTTTTTCTCTAACACCAATTTTGAGTTTTCTTTTTATTATTTAGAAAAATCGTTGTTAGAAAAACATCCAAGAATTCAGTTTTAATTGAGTGATAAATTACAAAAATATCGCTCTTTGAAAATCATATGTTGAGAACAACTCATTATTCGTCCAAAATGATTGATAACATTTTTAATTTTGGGATATTGAAATAAATGTGAAACCTAGGGACTTAAATATGCATTTTAACAAATCTCTGCGTCCACATTAACACACACCCTTTACTTTATGGACCAAAAAATGTAATTTTCCCTTTTAATTTCCCCAAATTTTGTGGATACTAAGTTTCAAAATTTAAGGTCCATGGAATTTTTTGGGAATTTAGTATATGCACATGTGCTATAATAATTCTTTCACAATTCCGAAATTGCTATAATATATTAAAGTTACAATAATTTTTTCTTATAAAAAATTACAGTAACTTTTATGACATACAATGAATTTTAGACTTTTGACAGTAATTTTTTAGATTTTTGGAAAAATTATTGTAGTGCGTAGATTGCATGTACTAACATTTTAATTCCGTAGACTGTTCACCAAATTTTTTCAAAAGGACCAAATAAACTTTTGGGGGCAATTGGTGGGAGGTCCCATATTTCACCATTAATTGGTCAAAAATCTCAGAGACGGAAAAAAGTTTAGTTTTAATCTCGTCTATTTTAAAAAGGTTGAAACCTTGCACACGCGCGGTTACTTGTAACAATTTTGTGTGTAAAATTAATATATTTTGTAACATGTAACATTTTTTTTATTTTATTTTTTAACATGTAACAATTTTGTGTGTAAAATTTTGTTAGATGTAACAAAAATTATACAAAATACATGTAATTAGTTACAGGTAACTAAATGTACACAAATACATATAACTAATATTAAATTAATTTTTGTGTGCAATATTTGTTAAATTTCACAAAATATTACACAAATATATGTAATTAAAACATATAACTAATATTATATAAGTACATATAACAAAAAATACACAGATATATGTAAAAAAAAAAAATAACAATTATAAAATTGTAATTAATATTCGTTAGATATAACTAATATTCACTATAAAATCCTGCAATATCCTTACAATTCCTGCAATTCAGGACTAAAATTCAAGTGAAATCCAATTTAAGGGACTAAATCAAAACCTAATACTAAGAAATGACTAATCGCAGATTACACCATAAAAATAGGACTAATCGCCGATTTTCTCTAAACTTTATCGGCTGAGCTAAAGGATAAAATCGTTTGAATCAAAAGTTAAAGGACTAAACGAGACACTTTTTATAACTTTAGGGTCTAAAAATGTAATTCATCCATTTCCCTTGAAGTGGATTTTTTTTAGGGCACGCGGGTATTTGATTTGTTTCTTTATGGGGACCAACGGGTATGACGTGGCAACAGCTAAATCCAAATGTTGATGAGTTGGCATATGATGTCATCTCAGAACGCGTTCACACGGTGATGACGTAGAATGGACGGTTATGGAATGGTGACGTCATCCATGGCAAAAGGCAATGGGTTGCCTTTTCTACATAACAAGACAAAATGCACATCACATCGTGTCGCCTTATTTGGGAAGCCGGATGTTCCTTTCTTGGCCTCGTGGGGTATATAAAACTAAGGTGGTGTTCGGTAGCTGTTTCTATTTTCATTCCAGCAGTGAGATTGGAATGGAATGGAATGGGATGGAATGAAAATTTTATTTTTTTTTGGGAGTAGAATCACGTTTGGTAACGATAATTTTTTTTTTGTTTTGAAAAAAGAATTATGTTTGGTAACGATTTTATCTTAAAATCTTTTTTTTTTTTTCTTTCTGTTTTGGCCTGACGGCGGTGGCGCCGTCGCTAGCCGCCCGGCGGTGCTCCGGCGACGCCCGGCCGGCGCTCGGACAACGGCCGCCGACGGTTTCCGGTGATGACCGGACGGCGGTGGCGCCGGCGACGCCGGCCGGAAGACAATGGTGCCGTCGCCGGCGACAGTCGCCGGAGATGACCGGCGGCGGCGGCGGACAGTGGTCGGCCGATAGGTGAATAGTGACCATGAGTTTTGGGAATGGAATGGGAATAATGAGAAATAACTTTTTTTTGTTTCTCATTTCTTAAGAAAAAAGTGGGCACAATTCTCAAATGGAAATGAAATGGAAACGGAAACAAAAATTACCAAACGTTATTCTCAAACAGAATTCCCAAAAATCTGGGAATGGAATGGGATGGAAATGGTTACCAAATGGGGCCTAATTTTTCTCGGCCCCTCCTACGATACATCGGCCGTATTGGATACAGCGCGCAAGTTACAAGGTTGACTCAAATAAATTGTAAGTTATTCCACTAAAATCACAAGTTCCTGAACGATATAAATAAGGTAGAGTTTGAAGATAAATTTTGTACTCAGTTAATTTCTCAGTCCCTCAAAATTTATAACTTTACAGGTTACAAGTTTTTTTCGAAAAGTTATAAGTTCGTTTAAAACCTTAGAATTTCTTCAGCCAAACCTTATAATTTTCGGCGGATTGTACCGTACAGCTGTTGGAGGTTAGAATTCTCCAATTTTTTAAATAAGTGTTTAGATGCCAAGTCATATCGTTTGTCTTTATTTTTAAAAAAGTTTCATGAGTAATTGCAACTTGTGTTTTAATCTGGCGTATTAAAAAATATGGAAGGCCCAATATATGCATTTACATTCAAGTAGTTACATGTAACTAGTTTGTGTATAAAATATTTATCAGATGTAACAAAAATTACTGTAATTTGTAATATGTAAGTTGTAACTAATTTGTGTATAAAAATTTGTTAAATGTCGCAAATATTACACAAATACATGTAATTCGTAACGTGTAACTAATATTACACATACACATGTAATTAATATTACACAGATATATATAATATAGTTAATTATTAAGTTGTAATTAATTTTAGTTACATGAACCTAATATTCACTGTAATACGATATTACTTACCAAGTTCTCTTTACATCTCCACGCAATACGTGAGTACATGCGGGACTAATACACAAGTTAAACCTAAAAGACGAGACTAAATCAAAACTTATGTTTAAAATGAACTAATGATAGTTTACATTTGCTATTTGGGACTAATCACCAATTATTCCAATAAAAAATAATATATAAAAAATAAAATAATGATAAAGTTAAAAAATATATGCTAATTTTAGATATTGAACGCACCCCAATTTTCCAGAGAAAACCAAAAACAAATATATATATAGATATATGTTTATGTATGCTTGGCGCTGGTAAAACGATCGTTTAGAGTAATAAAATGATGACTCATGACGATACTCATGACGAACAAGTGTCTGTTTAGAGGATTGTTTAGAGTAATAAAAAAAGAGACTCATGACGATACTCATGAAGAACAAGTGTCTGTTTAGAAGATTGTTTAGAGTAATAAAAAAAAGACTCATGACGATACTCATGACGAACAAGTATCTGTTTAGAGGATCGTTTAGAGTAATAAAATGATGACTCATGACGATATTCATGACGAACAAGTGTCTGTTTAGAGGATTGTTTAGAGTAATAAAAAAAGAGACTCATGACGATACTCATGAAGAACAAGTGTCTGTTTAGAGGATCGTTTAGAGTAATAAAATGATAACTCATGACGATACTCATGACGAACAAGTGTCTGTTCGTCATGAGTCTTTTTTTTTTATTTGTTCTATTATTGGAAAATACACTAAAAATAAAAATAAATAAATAAATAAAGATAAAATGGGACGATCAAAATGACGTGGTCTTTTATCTTTGTCAAGCAAGTGGGACTTGCATGACAAAGAGGGGCAGCTGTAGACACAGCATTTTGACCGCTTCGCAAAAAAAAAATACTTTATTTTATAGTTATTTTTATTTTATTTTTCTATTTATTTTATTTTGATTGTACCGTATTTGTGCGGTTTAATACTGCTAAATTAAGTTTTATTAATCTCTTAAGTAAATTAAATATTAGTAATTAATTAATTTATTTTTTTTGGTTTTGTAGATTTTTCGAAGTGGAATAAAAACGCGTTAATTCGGAACAAAATGGACAAGAAAAGACGAGAACGAGAGAGGCCTGGATCGAACGCGGGGGGGGGGGACTGCAAAGGGGTCGCCGGTGCGACCAGCTGGCCGCACCAGCGACCAGCCGGCCGCACCAGCGACCAGCCACTGGTCGCTGGTGCGACCAGTGGACTGGCCGCATGTGCGGTCAGCTTTAAAGCTGGCCGCACATGCGGCCAGCAGGGGGGGTGTCCCCCTTGCTTTTGGGTGCACCAAATTCGGTGCACCCAAAAGCTGGTGGGTGCACCGAATTTCGGTGCACCCACCTCTTTTTTTATTATTTTTTTTTACTTTTTTGTTTGTTGTTTGTCGGCAAATTCTACTTTTTCTTCCTATAAATATAGGAAGGATCACAAGAGAGAACGAGGGAGATTTTTGGGTGGAAGAAATTTTTTGAGAGAAATTTTTGTAAGGGAGAGGAGAAATCTAAAGAAAAAAAAAAATTCATTTTATTGTAATTTTGAAGAAATTACAATAAAATTTTATGTTTATATTTAGTAAAACATTGAAATCATATTGTTTAAATATTAAATGTCTAAATTCATTCAAATTTTATGTTTAAATCCGGCTTGTCAGTCTCGGCCTGTTTGATCGCACCCCTTTGCAGTCCCCCCCCCACCATCGTTTATGGCACAGAAGCGGTGATACCAGCCGAGGTGGAAATTCCATCTCTACGAGTACTCATAGAGGCCGAGCTTGATGAAACTGAATGGGTACAACAACGGTTGGACCAACTTTGTTTAATCGATGAAAAGCGGCTGACAGCGATATGCCACGGACAGTGTTACAGACAGAGGATTACTAGAGCTCATGATAAACGGGTATACCCTAGAGTCTTCAAGGTCGGTGAGTTAGTTTTGAAGAAAATCTTTCCTTTCCAAGATGAAGCTAAGGGTAAGTTCGCGCCAAATTGGGAAGGTCCTTTTGTTGTTCATAAGGCTTTGAGCGGTGAAGCGCTGATTCTCCAGGAAATGGATGGTGATGTATTTCCCGAGCCCCTAAACTCGGATTCTGTAAAGAAATACTTTGCCTAATAAATGTCCTTATTTTCTAAGTAAGTTTATTTCAATTTGTGATTATCTGTTGCTTCAAAAAAAAAAAAAAACGGCTCGAACATGGTGAAAACTCGAAAGGGCGCTATGAGAAAAATGTAGAGACCGTGTCGCAAAAAAAAAAAAAAAAAAAAAAAAAACAGTTAGATCACTCATAGGGGCATTTTTGGAATTCCCACTACGGTTGACTTCCATTGACCGTAAGACTTTTCTGTGTTCGGAACTTGATGGATTTGAGCAAGAGTTGGAATCTGTGAAAAGGAACATCGAATATGGCTCAAATTTGCATTGAAATCATACTTGTCAGACAATCCGGCTTGAAAGGGGTGCCATAAACGATGGTGGGGGGGGGACTGCAAAGAGTGGGAATGTGTTCTCTTCGACCAGAGTGACAAACTTCTCCGGAAAGAAGGAGCAAGCCATCTACTACCTCAGCAAGCGCTTCACAAAGTATGAGGAAAATTATACCTTGCTGGAGAGAACCTGTTGTGCATTGGCTTGGTCCGCTCAAAGACTGCGCTATTATATGCTCCCACTGACTACCTACTTGATAGCCAGGATGGATCCCTTAAAATACATCTTCGAGAAGCCGATTCTGTCAGGAAAAGTTGCAAAATGGCAGATGCTGCTGACGGAGTTCGATATCATCTACAAGACCCAAAAGTCAGTAAAGGGTCAGGCGATAGCAGATCAGTTGGCTAGTTGTCCAGCTCAAACGGATAACCAGCCTCTTGAGACGCTATTCCCTGACGAGTCGATTCATGCGGTGGATGAAGAAAATGAGGAAACAGTCTGGAAAATGTATTTTGATGGAGCAGTGAACTCTCGAGGGGCTGGAATCGGAGCCGTTCTGGTTTCTCCGGGCAAACAGCATTATCAAGTGGCTTCCAAGTTGAAGTTCCAGAGCACAAATAATCGAGCTGAGTACGAAGCCTGTATTCTGGGACTCCAGCTGGCTGTCGATATGAAAATTAAAGAATTGCTAGTGTTCGGAGATTCTGAGCTGATAATCAATCAGGTGACGGATAAATATGCCACGAGAGATCCGACCTTGATAGCCTATAACAATCACCTCCTGGAGTTGTGCGAGCAATTTACAATAATAGAATTTGAAAGCATACCGAGGCTAAAAAATGACTTCGCCGATGCCTTAGCTACCTTGGCATCTATGATATCTATCACTCGAGAGGATGATGATATCATTCCGGTGGTGATCCGAGTTCAACGCCGACCGGCCCACTGCTGCCAGCTTGAATCTGAGCCAGCCAAAGACCCGTGGTACCATGACATAAAGAACTTTCTGAAAAATCAGGAGTATCCGGAAGGGGCATCAAGTGTTGATCGGAAAACTCTCCGGAGGTTAGCAGGCCAACTCTTCCTAAGCGGGGAGACACTGTACAAACGCTCCCCTGACATGGGCCTGTTGAGATATGTTGGAGTCGAAGAGGCCATCCAGTTGATGAAAGAGGTCCATGGTGGCATATGTGGACCTCACATGAGCGGCTTCATGCTTGCCAAGAAGATCCTGAGGACCGGTCATTTTTGGCTAACGATGGAAAGCGACTGCGTGCAGTTTGTTCGAAGATGCCATAAGTGTCAGATTCATGGTGATCAAATCCATGTCCCACCTTCGCACCTTCATTGCTTGGCGGCCCCATGGCCCTTCTCAATGTGGGGTATGGACGTTATTGGGGAAGTTACTCCTAAGGCGCCGAGTGGTCATCGCTTTATCCTGGTGGCAATTGATTATTTTTCAAAGTGGGTAGAAGCCGTTTCCTTAACCCGAGTGACTCAAAAGATAGTAGCTCGATTCATCAAAGAAAATATTGTGTCGAGATACGGTTTGCCGCAAACATTGATAACCGACAATGCTAAAAACCTGAAGGGTTCAGAAATACAGAAAATATGTCAGCAGTTCAAGATCGAGCACAAAAACTCAGCGCCTTACCGTCCAAAAATGAATGGAGCAGTGGAAGCCGCCAACAAAAATATAAAGAAAATTCTCCGGAAGATGATTGACAATTATAAAGAGTGGGATGATATGCTGCCATATGCTTTGATGGCTTACCGAACCTCGGTTCGGACCTCGACAGGGGCAACCCCCTATTCTCTGTGCTAACAATAGTAAGTTTAGGGGCCTCAGGTTTTTATTCCACTTCGAAAAATCTACAAAACCAAAAAAAATAAATTAATTAATTACTAATATTTAATTTACTTAAGAGATTAATAAAACTTAATTTAGCAGTATTAAACCGCACAAATACGGTACAATCAAAATAAAATAAATAGAAAAATAAAATAAAAATAACTATAAAATAAAGTATATTTTTTTTTGCGAAGCGGTCAAAATGCCGTGTCTACAGATATAATAAACATGTAGCCAATATATATTTTATTTAACAAAAAATATAGGAGAATAAAATTTTAATGCTGATTTTGAGAATATATCCTGAAAAATCAGAAAAATCAGAGATCCTAGACAAAATTTAAAAAAGGAATCCCTTAATATTTATATTTTTTTGTAAAATTAAAATGCCATTTTTTTTTTATAAAATTAAAATGCCCTTTGAAAAAAATTAATCGTATAATAGTTGAACCAGATTTCAAATTTGGCATCTCAGTGTACGAAGGCCCTGCCATCACAGCGGTCTGAGGAAGATTAGATTTACACAGTCTTACCCCTCTTTATAAAAAGACTGTTTCCAAAATTTGAGTCTGAGACCTCCAAGGCACAATAGATCAACTTTACCATTGTACTTGAGACTCCCCTCAATTTTTTTATGCAAGATATTAATCAAAAAATTAAATTAAAAAAATAAAAATAGTGGTGAATTTGAAGGGACCGGCCTGTTGATCGTTCACCAATGCAGGTACCAATCTTCACACAATGAGAGGATTAGGCATGGATAGCAATGCCCAAGTATTGATCCAATTTCAATAGAAAACAAAATCAAAATCGTTAAAAAAATACTAAACCCAAAAAGGCTAAAACCGAACCATAACACCAATTTTTTTAAAATCAATTTTTAAACTAGATCGTTCAGTTTTATATAAAACTAATACCAAACCCAAAAAACCGCAAATCTATTAATTTATATATATATATATATATATATAAAATATCTTTAAAACAACGATTACACAGTTTGATTTCATGGTTATTATCCCAAAACCGTTTCGATTTTCAATTCCAAAACCAAAACCAAAACCAAAACAAAAATCTAAACCATTGACCATGATCAAACCCGAACTGTTTGGTTCAATTATCTGCTAGTTCGGATTCAACTGCCATCCCTAGGTATAAGAACACACATTTACTTATTTTCTTTAAACAAAACCAACAATCTCCACTACTCTTCTTGTGAAAAGAATCAACCTTTTCTGTACTAAAGTAAAAAGTAAAGTTCTATCCATGTTCAATCGACAATTTTCCCTTAATTTTGTAATGGGAAACAAAAATAGTAAACAAACACCACTTTAAACATATAACAAGCTAGAGTAAAGCAATTGTTAGGAATATCCAAAAGCTATTTCATTTTTACAAAAGTAATATGATGAAGAAAAACAATCTCTTATCCTCAAAAATCATATTTTTTCCTCCAGCCGACATATATCTCAACAAACATCAAATCCCTTTTCACTATATGAATCTTCTTCCAACTAATCTTCATCCTCTGAATCTGTTTTTTTTTTCAATGAAGAGAAGGTATTGTTAAAAAAAAATAAAAAAATCTAGTCTGTAAATCATGACATATATTATATTTGAGATATTTTGGACTCTTAGATTAGATATCTAACAGCCAAGATTTAACGATTTCAAGAGATATTTTCAGCTAGTGGATTAGATCCAACGGTTGAGATCAAACAAAATTTAAATTGTTACACTTTTATATTACATAATATCTCTAACAAACTACGAAAAATATCTCACACAAATCTATGTAATATAGGACAGAAAAAGTTTTGGAAAGAGTCGCCCAAAAATTTCAACCACCCACTTCTAAGATTACTAAATTACATTATTTTTTTAACCGTTTGAATTTTACATTTATAATTAATTGGTGTTTTTTTTCACACATATCAATTAGACAATTATATTAATGCCTTTAGGCATGGAAAATCCCTATTCTATTCTATAAATCATGATATATTTTATATTTTAGATATTTTTAACCATTAGATCACAAATCCAAGGGTCAATATTCAATAATTGTAAGAGACGTTTTCAGCCATTGAAATTTTACATTTGTATTTAATTTGTACTTTCAGATCTAAAACGGTTAAATCATAATTTGTACTTTCTAAATTTTACATTTGTATTTAATTGACCATTTTTCTTGTTATTTTAATAATTTACTATCTTTTTACACATAAATTACAAAACTAATATTAGTACATTTAGGCACGGGGAATCCTTAATTATGATATCAAATGTAAATTCTATATTTAGTTAACATTAACTCAATATATTCAACCTATTTAATGTTAACCGAAGAACTATCAAAGGACTAAAAAACAATAACAAAAAAATTAAGGATGTGGAAGGGAAATCTCTTAGGGGGAAATTACTAGATTGTCCTTGAAACAAATCCCTTACCACTTTGTAACCCTATTTTTTTCTTCTTTCATTTTTTTAAGCCTCAGAGTTAAGACGAAGGATTTTTCATTTTCCGCTTTACTTTTTCCATCCTCTCAACTTTCCTTCGAACCAAACATAGCCTAAAGACATGTAAGAGAGTATACGAACGCGAAAAAAAAAAAAAAAAAATCTCAATTCGTTGAAGGATGATAAAAGATGAATATAATAAATACTTACCCGATCGTATATCTTCCCCAACTTTTCCTCTGTTTTTCAACTGTCTTCTAATCATCGACCAGATGAGAAGCCACCAATATACATGGAACACAAGCAATGTCAATAGCATTGTGTTGTAGACGTAGAATAGAAGCCGGATATATGGCTCTGTTGCATCCATGAACTCACCAGCACTTAAACTTGAAAATAAAAAAAAAAGCAAGCCAAACACACAGGTTTATAAATATGTGAAGAGGAAGAAAGAGAAAAAAATGAAATAACTAGGCCACCGTTTGATAACGCTTTTTTTAAGTACTTTTTATAAGCAAAAAAGTTAAGAGTTTTTTCGCTGTGACCCCAAATTTTGCAATTTATTATTCATCCAATCCACTCGGTAGAACAACTTTTTAAGAAGTCCAATAATGTCAAAAGTCCAAAGTTACTGCATGACATAAAAGTTACTGTAATTTTTTACATGGAAAAATTACAGTGACTTTCACGTGGTACAGTGACTTTGGATTTCCGAAAAAATTACTGTGGTGCATGGATTGCATGAGCAACTTAAAAGCAAAAAAAAGTACTTTAAAAAAACGTGACCAAACGGTACTTTTTTTTTTTTTTTGAGGAAACCTCAAGGAACTGATGACCCAGAATGGGAAGAAAATCAGCCTCAGAATGAACCACGAAAGTGCAAAAAACCCAAAGCAGACACTTGCTCCAAGGTCCATCTCCGAGTACTTGAAAACTTTAGCAGCTTCCATAAACACATCGCTTGCATCATGCAGCGCAAGAATGATCGACCCTATGCGAAAGAACCTGCACAAATCAACAGTATACAACTTAGACACCGTTTACAGGGAAAAAAAAAAACTAATTGAACAAAAAAGAATTGTTACTTAATTGCAAAATCAATAATCAAATGTGAGTTTGATAAACTAGAGATGATATCTTAGTGTTATATATATATACAGGGTTGAGAGCCTAATCTATTGATCCGTTAAAAATATATATATAGATAATATTATTTTGCCTTACTTTTGCACAAATGAATATTATTTTGCCTTACTTTTGCACAAACGAACGTTAGCCTTACTTTTGCACCATGCCTCTCCATTCGCATTTCCTTTACCTACCCAAATGGTCAACCTACAGCGGGACCGATTGCCCCAAGATTATAAGCCCGTCTCATTTTTCCCACGCCGTTAAGAAACAGTCCCTATAAAGTAAAAATTCTATACCTAACATAGTAGAACAAGTAGAGTTCAATGTCAACTTTAAAAACAGAAATGAATGGTAACTTAATAGCAAACAATATTGCGGTAATTTTAAGAAAAAATTTTGTTTGCCGATAATACATTGTCAATTTTTAAGTAATTTTTTTTTGCAGTTGCGTACTTGATTTCAAAAATAGCATATTTTTTTTTTTACACTTAACAAAAAAAAGTAAAAAAACGTGATTTGTTTTTTTTTTCTTATATATTTTTTTCTATTTTCATAATATAAGAGATCGATGAAAATTGATGGACTCAAACCTCTCAATTCATTTATTTCATTTATCCATAATTTTTTTTTTATCATTATAGGATAATTTTAAAATATTATCTCCGCAATATCAAACACACTTTTTATTTGATAGTTTTTTAATATAGTTGGACTGGAAAAATTAGAGCAGAGCACAAATGATTCAATAAAATTTACCTTGTAATATATGAGAAACAAATCAGGATAACGGTGACCACATGATGGGACATCATCACTGAGAAATCTTTTCTTCGAGTTTCCCATAAAAGGAGGGCACCAATGCTGTAGAGGTAGAACCCACATTGGCACATATACACCAGTTTAAGAGGAAGCCTGAAATTTGAAATGAAACATGTTATAATATATATATATATACACATATATGTGTGTGGGTGGGTGTTGCCAGCTGCATGCACAAAAGTAAAAAAAAAAAATCCAATGCTTTATTTAGTTAAGCAACAAATAAGAATGAAGTTACTTGAAAACAATAATAAACCAAATAGCGCCCGATGAAACATATAGTCTAAAAGATAATTGACTGCACGATAGTTTTTTTTTTTTTTCTTTTCTTTTTCCAGGGGAGGAGCAGATAAGGCCTCATCTGGTTAATGTTTTTGTTCTTGATTCATGTTCCCGCTCCCAAAATTTTGGGATTAATATACAGAAATACGTTTGGTAAACACGTTTCCATTCACAAAATTTTGGGAGTAATTTGAGACTATTTCTTGAATTCCTTAAAAATCTGAGAAGCAAAAAAAATAAAATTGATTCACATTCACTCCCATAAAACTATTCCCACTACCATCCCACAGGCCACTGCCACCACCACCCCACCGGCCACCATACATTTAAAGGAAAAAAAAAGAAGGAACAAATGTTGTAACCAAACATGTTTCTTGTTTTTGTTTTCATAAATTACAATTTCGGGAGAATAGTCGTTACCAAACATGTTTCTATTTCCGGAATACTCTAGAACGGAAACAGAATTCTCATCCCAGTTTATTGGTAGTAGAAACAGAAAAACTAAAACACTAACCAAACGCCACCTAAGTTTCTCGTTTTCCGTCCTAAATTAACAAATGAGTTTCCCTTTGAGACCCCGTATCCACAATAAGTTATCTCATGCAATATAACACGGTATAATCTTCTAATCAATTTAAAGAAGTCAAAGCGAGGTATAACTTACTTCAGCTCTTGATTTGGCCAGCCCCGAAAGAACTCCTTCGTGTCTCTGAACCATGGTTCGTGGTAGATAATTCTTATGACCCATACTTCAACAGTCGCATAATATGTCAACTTCCACATAGACTCCGAACATTTTGAAACCTTTGCTTTTGTAGCCTCATTAAGCTTCAAATACCCCATTCCATTGCTCAACAGCCAAATGGCCAGCTTCTGAAGAAAGGAAGGAGGGGAACTTAAAATGTGTACTTGATCATATAAAAATGTTACATGTTTCAATCAGTAAAAACAATAGAAACAAACAAATGACTGAACTTGGTTAAGTCATACGAGGTGCTTTTTCCATCTTTACTTGTACAACAATAAATGCTATAGCAAATAGGGCAGCCCAGTGCACAAAGGCTGGGTTCAGCCTTACTTTGTATACAGAAAAACTGTTTCCAAGATTTGAACATGGGACCTCCAGACCACGAGGAGCAACCTTACCAATGTACCCAAGTCTCACCCTCAATAAATGATATAGCAAATGCCACTATTTGTTATTTTCCCCTGGTGTTTACATGAAGGTGTACCAATAGTTTTACTCCAAAAGCAACGAAGAGAAGTAAGGCATGCTTTGTACTACATTACTGTTAGAATCCAACATTGAATTTGTGAGGCTTTCCAAAGTAGTCTATATATGAAAGGAGTTACTCCACTTGATACCGTATGATTTTAAGATAGAACCTCCTAACATGGTATCAGATCTAGGTTTGGAAAGTCTCGTTTGTTTGTCCTCGATTGTTTGAATATTTGTCTTGACTCTTCTGTTGTTTAGTAGAATCACGTGCAAGGCGGAGTTGCACGTGAGGGTGGGCGTTAGAATCTCACATCGAATTTGTGAGGCTTTCCAAAATAATCTATATATGAAAGGAGTTATTTATGCCATGCACGTTGAACTTGAAAAAGATTTGATGAACCAGAAAAAGAATTTAGGAAGTAAGGAGGCACATCTAGGAAGTAGAACAGTCAAAAATATCCATGAATTTTGCAGTTTACCATGAAAATAACATACCATGAATGACCAAGCAGTAACTGCTAATTTTTATCTATGAGGAAATGCCAAAGGACCCGATGTTTGTCAACCACAACTTCCGATCAATTTTTGGCATTTGTGCAAATGATGACTATGCAGTTACACCAAATAGACCTAGAAAGTTAAGATTCCACTAGGCAATCAAAAATGAAAAAGAGAACTTTCGGGGTGAGGAGAAAAGAGCGAAAACCAGGGATCAAGTTCATATCAGACGATTCAGACCTATACCTACTACAACGCCCCTGCTTAATACAAACTCAACTTTAACTGACATTAATAATATTGACTAACAAATCAATCTTAAAGTCATTAATATGTAGTTAAATGACCTATTTATAAAACAAAGTCAATATTACTGTCATCCACCAAAGTTCATATATAGTCAACAACCCGACTTCTCTACAATCTAGTTCGGGAAAGGGAAAGTAAAATAAACAGGTTGAAATCTTCACACAGATCTACAAACAGTCAGGTCAGGTTCATAGAGTAGGAAAACCTGATGCTACTAAGCTTCCGCTATGCGCGGGGTCCGAGGAAGAGTCAGACCACTTGGTTCTAAAAATTGAATAAAATGGTGCTAGGTGCAGCTTTTATATATCGAAGAAGCGCTCTTAGAACTTAGAAGCATGACTAGATCAACTTGCTTGCAACAAACATGTCAAAGACAACTGCTTTAACAGCTAAAAGCCACAAGTTGGACAAAGTATTTTAACATACACGACCTAAATAAACATAAACAACGTCGCAAGCTCAGCTCATCTTTTTCCCTATGCTTTCTACCTCATCCAAAAAGAAGTAACAAAAAACATTAGTATAGGAAATCATGTTCAATGGAGTACATGTCTCCAGAGCAAGCCAAAAGGCACAAACTTAATGCATTTCATTTTAGTAGTTAAATGACATTTCAACTACACTTATCAACAAACTAATAAGCCGACTTAATTGGATAAACGAATAAACAAATTTCCACGGTAGGATGGATGAATTGGATAACATTAAAGTTAGCCAATATAGTAAAAATAAAGCCTTATACTAACTTCTCCCATGCATATCTTAATAATAAAAAATATGATGCTGGCTCTCTCAATTGCCGATTTAATTAAGTATGAACAAAATAAATGATGAATGTTAGATGTTCAATACTTTGACTCTTCTTCTTGAAACTTTCTGTTTTGGAACCTCTGGATATATTTGTTTTGTTGACATGTAAATAAGTATAATGTTGGCTGATTGTGATACTGACTTATTTCAATTGTTTCATATTGTTTATTATAACTTTCTCTAACCTTATATTAAGAATTCTGTGATATACCCTTATAATGCAAATTTATATCATAACATGTCCCTGTTATAGTAAAATACCATATACTGTATATTTATACATGTTTATGCGACACTCACTACTCTGATCAGGCGTATGCCTTTCTTTGTGCATTATTGCCTTGCACATGCTCCAGGAAAGGCTCCCCGCATGCAAGCAAATGTTCAAACCCACTGTGACAAACTGATGTGGGATCAAGTATTAACATCAAATGAGAGCTTATGCAGAAATAAGTACAGGTACTTACACCTATCAACTTTATTGTTCACCTATGTCATCCATCCAAATTTTTCCGCAATAGAATTTACACTAAATCCAATGTTAAGAACTCATAATAACTTATTTTAAACGATAAATAATTATAACAAACAAAAAAGTTAATGATCTCAAACTATAATCTGTGGATTGCATGCATTTCTACAGCGACCCATTTTACCACCGTAGGAATCATCAAATTAAGTCTAAAAATGTAACTATACTGAATTACACCTAATTTTCTTTAAATAACTTAGAAATTTACTCAGCATGACTCAAGAAATTTTTTCAAATCCTCAATCAAGTGGTTGTCATATTAAAAAGTTTTTTTGTACATTTTCTGTACTTTAGATTTACTTTTTCCTTCAAGCCTAATGGAGTGCATCACGTTGAGAAACATGGCCCAGGTTTTGAAATGTCCCTGAAGGAACTCTTTCAAAAAATTACAACTTCCCTCCCACCCAACTCGCAAAGTATTTGGAATTTTGTTTGAAGGTCAAGGAGGACATTGTAAATATAGTATTATCTACCATGAACTTAATGTGAGCGGAACGGCGGGGGTTAGAGAAGGCAAAAGTGAACGTGAACAAATAGAGAAGATTAAAACTTACAATCTCAATTACAGTAGTAGACCCTTCAAAAATTAGACAAATGAGCAACTTCAGTCTCTACTCTCCTATATTTATGAAAAATTCATAAACCTTCAGTAGAGTGGGTCGAAACCTAAGAGCTATGTGCCTAAGAACATTTTCATTAGTTTCGTCCTGCAGCTCAAAGTGAAGCACAAGAAACCTCATTGTTTTTCCTTCTTGAAACTAGAGGCGAGAAACAAAATTAACCTTGATAACGGTTGATTGGCCAGAAAATAGTAACCAAGGTTGGTTAACATTAAAAATGGGTACACACTTATTTTCCTGTTGAATTATATGATGGATACACTTCCATCTGGTTCTAAGAACTATTACAATAACTTAGCAGTAGGCATTTCAGTACATGACCGGAAATGAAGGCCTGGAATGTGTCTATTAACTGTCAAAACAAATGGCAACACCACCAAAAATGGGTAACGACAAATGCTCTTTTACAAAATCTTCTCTCAACAAAGACGGCGGGTGTTTATAAGTTATAACATACCAATCCATAATTAATCAAGTCAATAAAGGAAAAACAAAAAAGACACGACAAAATTTCATAACTACCTGTCTACAATAGAAGTAGACGGACATCCTAGAATCTCAGCAGCTACATCATCCTCAAACCAAATGATTGCAAAAAAAAATTGAAAATGGATCCGTATAGAAAAGGGTTCCACAATATGTCCCGAGAGATCGCAAGAATTTGCTATCGATTACATCTTAGCTGGATAAATTTACCTCCTCCAACATTTTCAAAATAAACTCAGTTCTTCAAGTTGTACCATATCAGGATACATTTCTGAGACCCTAGAAGATATTTCAAAGAAATAATCTGAAATGTCTACTGAGCTTACATGAACCTTTAAAATATGACGAACTCATACATTTATATCTGTTCTTCGTGTAAGTACCATGTATCTAGCTAAACGTACACAGGCCATGTGGCCACCATTCATTTCTCTCAGCTATTTGTGGATGCAGTAAATCAAAGACAAATTGGGCTCTACTTTAGCTATATTACAAAAATGCGAGTATGTATGTAATCAAACGAACATTACGTAGATTATGATTATAACATCAAAGGAATCTTAAGCATGCATCTATCTACTTGATTAGAGTGTACGCTGTGAATGTATGCAGTATTAATAGACAGATTATGTTACGTTTAGATTGCATTTCTCAGTAGCATTTTGAAATTATAAAGAAACAGCGTAAAAGAAGTTGTCCGCGACTTAGTTCATTCGAATCAAGATTTGAACTCAATCGAATCAAGATTTGAATATGAACATAGCAGAAAAAAAATGCGCGATATATCAAACTTTTCCAGACTGAATCACTCTGAGCTTTCATACAGAAAAAAGATTAGTAGCTTACACGATAAACGAATCTCTCCAAGAAGAACGCGGCGACGAGGAAGCCGAAGGCAAAATATACAGCGCCAATGAAATGCCAAGCACTCGGGACACCACCGCCACTCGACTCACTCCAGAAGTCCATGAGAGTACTCGAAATTCACATAGACGCATCAATCAAACATAAATCCACGGTTGAATCAGATCATTGCCTCCAAAATCAGCAAATGGCGTACAAATTGCACGCCTCGGCAATCTAATGAGCCCTACCGATTATATACAAACACTGATTGGAATAGCAAGCAGAGGAATGTAGGTGGAGGGAAGAGAGAGAAGAGAGAGTTTCTAGAGAGAGAAATGCGAGCACCGGAAATGAGGAGGACGGAGGTAGGAGAGATCTTGATAAATTTTGGACCAGAGTATATCGGAAAATGAGGGGGGTGGCAGGGGTACTTTCCGCTTAATGCGCCGATACGGTGCGCATGCTAGCAAGAATCAGCGAAAGAGGAGAACCCAGAAGGGACTAGTGGGTTTAATTTTTCGAAAAATATTTTAAAAATTAAATTTTAAATTTAATTAAATCAATATAAAATAATATATTTTTAAAATAATTCGGAGAAGTGATTAATTGAGGTAAGCGTAAATTAACCGGGCAACACTTTACCAAAAAAGAAAAAGAAAAACGAGGTGGGTCCACGCCGTTGCGAACACGTGAGACGGGGCCCACAGTGGATTGACGTCACGTGACTCATATTCTCCTATCCCTGCACTTATGGCTCTTCCTGCAATTCTTTAAGCCTGCGTAATATGACTAAATAAGGAAAATTGCACTTTTGGTCCTTATTTCCGGTGAATTTTTGTTTGTTTGTTTTTTTGTTGTTTTTTCTAGGGTATCCGCGCACCACAATCAGCAAAGACTAATCTCTCGAAATACTGTCAAACGTAAAAAATGTGAATTTCTCCCAACAGAGCATTTTTCATACACAACTCTCGTGATTCGAACCCGGAATGGTTGCTTAAAGAGCTTAATCCCCTTCCGCTTGGACCAACTCATATTGGTATTTCTGGTGAGTGTTTAAATAAAGGGATAATTGGTGATTAATTTCAAATAACAGTTGAATCTGTTATTAATCTCATTTAAACATTTAATCCCTTGCGTTAATTTTTGTTTGAGTATTTTTCTTACATGTGCTCGCATTTGTGTAATATTAGTTACATATATCTGTGTAATATTTGTTACATCTACCAAATAACTTATATACAAGTTAGATACATGTAACCGCGAGAGTGCAATACGTGTATTGAATTTTCTGTCTTTTTTTTAATGAGCGAGATTAAAATACAAGTTGTAATTACATGTGAGGCTTTTTTAAAATTAAATATAAAATAAGGACTTGCCATAGGAACGCTCTATTTTGATTTCAATCACGTTCAATTGATAACAGTATATTTGGGGTATTTTCGTCTTTTCAATCAGGTTAACTCTCAATTGTCAATTTACTAACATACATGGGAGCAAAGTGTAATATATTGTAAAACAATGTTATGGGCATGGGTTCGAGTGTTGTGACATTTTGTACCCCTGAAGTTTTTCCAAAACTTCACTTTTGCCCCTATAGTTTTAATTTGAACATATAACACCTCAGAGTTTCCTAATCATCCCACTACAGTTCAAGTCATTATTACCATTAAAATTTTGAACAGAAAATAGTCACGGGGATTTGTGTGGGCATTTTCACCCTACTCTTTTCCTCCTCCAATTCTCTTTTCTGCCCCAATACTAAAAAATCAGAAATATAGATATATCGTTATATATATAAATATATTTAGATTTTTTATAGATAAATTATACATGCCAAATGAAGAGGATGTAAATGTCCTTAAGTTCCTCTTAAAAAATAAGAAAAATTTGGTGAAAGGTCCCATTTCATAAATCCATCACTCTACGGGGTCCCGTGACAGTGATTTTTTAACACATGATATAGTCCTTAGAAAGTGATTTTTTTAGTCTTAGGACCTCTCAACAAGATTCTCTAAAAATAATTGGGTGCATGGTAATTGACCGTTTACCATTCAAAATTATAATGTGGTCTTCTCACTTTTATCCCCATGATAAAAGTTGGAGTATTATGAACAAAATGGTTTCTTCCTGAATAGTTGCTTGATTAGCTAAATAGTCTGCCACGGTATTTGTCTCCCAGCATATTTGCATAACCGAAACAATCCAATTACGAAGCAAGAGTGATCTGCAATCACGTATTATATTATATATACCAAAGGAAATGTGCTTTTGCTATTAGTTAATAGGCAAAATACACACTGGGAATCAAGTTCTAAAATAATGTTTCGAACGCCAAAATCCCATGCAATAAGCAATTCTTCACAAACAATCCATGGTTGAAACATTAATACCGCTTTTAGTTGAACTTTCTTGAAACAAGAACACGATATTAAGGATCAAATGTGTAATTTGTGAAATCTCGTGGTGCTTAAACATCTACCCCAAACTTAGAGGACTAAAAATGCAATTTTCAATAAATATAAAGTACAACAAGTTAGTGTAATTATTGCAGGAAATTCAGGAATGATTACTTCCACACTTTTGTAGGCGTCAATTTACATAAAATCCATTGGAGTGTGACACTTTTGTCTTTGTGAGATGGTGTGCAATTTTATCATTGCAAAAAAGTATGGGGGCCTTTACATTTTGCACTTTTGAAAAATGACTACTTTTTTTTTTTAATCTTTATAGTTTTAATAATTTAAGCACACAACACCTTAAAGTTTTCAAATTACCCTACTTTAGTCCAAATCGTTATCTATGTTATAATAATGGATGGTAAACAATCACATTCATCATATTTGAAAGTTTTATCGAGAATTTTTTTTTTTCATTCTCCAAATCCAAATAATCAGGAATGTACATACATACGCACGTGTGTGTGTGTATATATATATATATATATAAGTCTTATAGTTAATCTTGTTATCTTACATTAAAGTCATGTGTCTATAAAATGTTTTAATCTTAAGTATCAATAAATGGTATTCTTGATGTTATTTTTTTAAGGGGCGTTGACTAAACGATTCCAAATTGCGGCCAAAACTACCAAATAAACCCACTAATATTCATTTGCACCCAGCAATCCTTTTGCTATTTTTGTGACGGAAATACCCCTTACATTATATGCGGTATTGT
The DNA here is from genome assembly GCA_016647705.1 of Eucommia ulmoides. Taxonomy (NCBI): domain Eukaryota; kingdom Viridiplantae; phylum Streptophyta; class Magnoliopsida; order Garryales; family Eucommiaceae; genus Eucommia; species Eucommia ulmoides. The sequence continues at coordinate 2,771,513 of CM028341.1, forward strand.
AGACTCCTTATATAGCGGAGCTAAATTTGGTAAACAATACTAATATTTATGTGCATAGTTTGCTTCGTTTTTTCCTCATATTTCCATGTGAAAAAAAATAAAAATTGCAAAACAAAAATGTTCATTTTATTCTCTTTCAAATGAGATATTAATCACGTTTTTTGGACATGTTTAACATGATGCACACGAATGTTACATTTAACATTCAAAAAAATTATGATAAATTTCGTATCATTAATGTTACATGCCAACCCAACATCAACCCCCTAAAAGAAGTTGGTACCTACATATTGTTACATGTAATATTTAAAAATTCTGAAAATATCATGTTACATGTAACATGAATGTGAAAACTGAAACTAGTTAATCACATTTTTTGGACATATTTAACATGATACACACGAATGTTACATGTAACATTCAAAAAGGTTATGATACATTTCGTATCATTAATATTAATGTTACATGTAACATCAATGTTGCATGTAACATTAAAACCAACCCAATATCAAATTTCCTCCAAAAAAAGTGGTAACTACACTTTGTTACATGTAAACATTCAAAAATTCTGAAAATATCATGTTATATGTAACATGAATGTGAAAACTGAAACTAGTTAATCACATTTTTTGGACATAATAATGAATTTCGTATCATTAATGTTACATGTAACATCAATGTTGCATGTAACATTAAAACCAACCCAATATCAAACCCCCCAAAAAAAGTTAATAACTACACCTTATTATATGTAACATTCAAAATTCTAAAAATATCATGTTACATATAAAATGAATGTGAAAACTGAAACTACTATGTGAAAATTGAAACTAATGAAAAAAAATAGTGAATTGGATATTATTTTAAAGATCTTGGTTAGACGAATCTGAATATATAATTAAATTGTAAAAAAAAATGTTTACAATGATAGTTATTTTCATTTTAATAAAATGATTTTGTTAAATATGGAAACTCTCAATTCTTATTAAAGAAATTTTATTGCCGCATATACTAAAAATATCATGTTACATGTAATATGAATGTGAAAACTGAAATTAATTAATCATATTTTTTTGACATATTTAACATGATGCACACGAATGTTACATGTAACATTCAAAAAGGTTATGATACATTTCGTATCATTAATGTTACATGCAACATCAATGTTGCATGTTACATTAAAATCAACCCAATATCAACCCCCCTCCCCCCCCCCCCGAAAAAAGTTGATAACTACACCTTATTACATGTAACATTCAAAAATTCTAGAAATATCATGTTAATAGTAACATAAATGTGAAAACTGAAAACTAATGAAAAAAAATAGTAAATTGGATATTGTTTTTAAAATCTTGTTTAGACGAATTTGAATATATAATTAAATTGTAAAAAAAATATGTACAATAATAGTTATTTTTATTTTAATAAAATGATTTTGTTGAATATGGAAACTCTCAATCCTTATTAAAAAAATATTATTGCCGCAAATACTGCAAGGGCAAATCTGTCAATGGAAAGTGTACAGATCAGATTTTTGGGTCTACGTTGTGCAAATAATATGTAACTTGGGATTTCTTGATTTATTATCTAATTAGTGGGTTTAACCAGTAATTTGATGGTATTTTTGGATCCTCCCGGTATTTTTTCCTTTTTTTAATTATATTGTTATAGCTGTAGACCTAAAATGTTGAGTAGAAATGTCCAACTATTTGATGTGATTAAATGAGAGGAAATCAGATGCATTTAGTGACTCTGATGTTCTAAATTGTTCATAGACGTTTATTGGATTGTTGAAAATGATCTTCAACAATATAGGTTAGCTTGATCCGAATTTTTCTCTTTTCAAAATGGTAGTCTCAATTTATTAGTACGAAACTCATCAAAAGTAGTAAGAGACCAACTTGATCATCCTTGACATCTCAAATGATAATTTTGCTCGAGTTAAAATACAATATTAGAGATGTTGTTGTATTTCAAGAACTTTTGTATTTGAGGTATTGTACGTTACACGTACGTGTTGCTATATTTTGATAATATTAACTGTTATTCTCTAACCACAAACCTACAAAGGTATTCATTAGGTATAACAAGACATTCGTGTGAATACGTGAATATGCAATAAACGATCTATCCCTCTTAATAAAAGATATTTGACCCCGTTTGATTCGTTTTAGTATAATTTACTCAAACCTCTGATTAGAGTAATGTGATGATTGAGATGAGGTTCCAATCGGTATAAAAAAGAATGGGTATACACCATTTACCTCCCCTATAGTTTTGTACAAAACCAAATACTACCCTTGTGGTTTTACAAATCCTAGTCAGTCCCTCATTTTTTTTAGTTAATTACTATTTACCTCTCTTATTGATTAAAAATTAATAAAAATTGTATTATAATGACAATTTTTCTCTTATTTAAAAATGATTAAGTAATTAAAAATTAAAAGTACATAAATAACCTTTTAATTTTTCTACATGTATATTTTCATCACCACCCCCCCTCTCTCTCCCCCCCCCCCCCCCCTCTCTTTCTCCCTCCGATGGTGGCGGCAGACGGTCGCGGTGGGTAGTGGCGGCAATGATGGGTGGCGACGACGACGGCGGTGGCTTGTGGTGATGGGTGGTGGGAGGTGGCGACGGTGGGTGGTGAAGGTGGATGGTGGTGGCAACGATAATTGGTGGCGATGGCGGCGATAGGTGGTGATGGCGCCGGTGGTGGTGGGTGGTGGTGGTGAATATGACTTAAAAAATTAAGGATAAAAAATATAATTTTAAAAATAAGGGGTTGCTATTGAAGTTTAATAAAAATAAAAACATAATTTTTTTAAAAATAACATGAGGGCATTTATGTCTTTTAACACTAAAAAATAAGTCAAGCGGGGTGACTGAGATTTGCAAAACTATAGTGGAGGTATCTGGCTTGGTGCAAAAGGATATGAGAAATTTGTGGTATAAACCTTACAAAGAATTGTATTATCAATCAAAACACACATGATTGAAGTAGAGATAAATTTTACAATTTACTATTTATCCACTTGGTATAATAATTTTTTCGAAAGTCCAATAATTATGTCGAAAGTTCAAAATCACTACACACCATAAAAGTTACTGAATTTTTTTATATAAAAAAAGTTACTATGAATTTTAATGAGGGGTATTTTCGCCGCCCACCGAGGGCATCCACGGCCTCACATGTAGAAGGGAAGTGAACCCAAGAGATCATTTGACTAGCCAACATCCACCACGCATGTTGACTGGACCTATTCACTCAGCAAAGGCCAGAGGGCATCTGTCCCGTGATGACTATCGCTTAACGATTAGAGTTAGGGCGTCATTGACTTATTTTTTTACAACCACTGTCCAACGATCAGAGCTAGTGCATTATCGACCTCTTTTATGACGATTACCGCCTAACGACTAGAGCTAGGTTGTCGTCGACGTCCTCTATGCATACCACTGCCCAACGATCAACGCTGAGGGATCTTCTACCACGAGTTTCGGTCTGGTCTCAGCCTAGCGGTCACCAACCAGGACCATCAGGGCACTAATTGAACTCTTGCATGTTCGTGGGTCGAGCCTTACCTCTTGATCCTTTGGGTTGGCCCATGGGCTCCTCTTAGTACGGCAAAATACAAGGCCCATGTGGCTCGGTCTTGCCACGTGCTTCCTCATTGGTCACGCGCTGAATTATGCTAATTGACCACTCTTAGAATTCTAATTTGACGGGCTTAATATAACCTCTATTCTATAAATAGCGGGACAATAAGTAAAACGAGCACATGAGAAGTTCTTACTTAACATACTTGAACTCCATTTTCTCTTGAACTCTCACTCTCACGCCAAGCACACCTCGACAGGTCTTGGTGCAGGTATTTGATTGGGCTTCGGATACATCGACCGATGACCGTTTACTTGGCAGAAGACATCGTCAACTAAGTAAATAAAATTTCCATGTAAACTTTGATGGAATAAATTTTATATAGTATAATATAATAATTTTAGACGTATCAAAAAAATTAATTTTGTGGAATGCTGGCCAACAATCCCTATAAATTCATGTAAATTTCTCGAAGTTCAGATTGAGAAAAACTAGCGGTACAACTTATAAGGCATCTGTGAATTTCTTTTAATAAACGCAATTTTGGGGATTGGCGCCATTTCGATGCACCGACGAGGGAGGGGAGAGTCGGCGTTAAAAGCGAATATGGAAATGGAAAACGAAAATAAAATTCCCAAATACTGTAAAGAGAATGGAGGTCTCAGATTTTCGGCGATCCTCATCGTCGAACCGACGATATCCGGGAACAAGCTTTGTAATCATGTAAGTATCACCGTCGCAAATACATTTACATTTTGCGTCCGATAGTTATGTTCGAGGCATCTGATGGCTTCATGATTTGGTTCAATTATTGTCATTGGTCGATTTCTGTATAATGTTGACTTCTGCTTCAGTTCAATCCATATCAATGGCTGTGTATTGAACTGTAATTCACGTTCCCTAGAGTCGAATATCCTGATAAGTGGAATAGTTGAATAAGCGTGATTCAGCAACGTGAGCATGGAAGTTCATAAGTAGAAATGCATACATATAGGAAATCTGAAGTATGTGTTCATAGCTCACAATGAAGTCGATTACTGTATAATGTTGAATTGTGATTCGGCTTAATCTCAATCAATGGTTGTGTATTAGACTGTAATTCGCGTTCTTTAGTTGAAGATTCTGATAATTGGAATAATTGAATGAGAGTGATTCAGCACTGTGAGTATGGATGTTCATATGCTCAAATGCATACATGTAAGAAATCTGATGTATGTGTTCATAACACGCACTGAAATCCGAGGGCAAGTAGCCAAGTACTAGTTCTCATGGAAATGAAATGTGTTGAGATTTTATGTTGCATAAACAATAAGCATTTTTATTTTACTTAATCTTCAGAAGTTGCTAGCATTTATACGCGTGTGATCTGATTTAATTCTATCCAAAGAGAAAATTATGATCCTGAATACTTGGCAACATATCAGTTTTGCGATTCATCTATGTATTGAACCCATGAACTGTTGGAGCATGTGTAAATTTGTTTTTCACTTGTAAAATAAACCAAGTGCCACTAGTTACTAGTTTTCCCTTTACTATTCCTTTGTCCCACATTGCTTGGGAATAAGACTCTAGAGGAGTATATGAGGGGATTGGTTGGATACTTAGGGTGTGCCCCAAGGGGTACTCACATTTTATAGACGGAAGAGGAGTCACATCCCTATTGGTTTACCACACGCGCGTGCGCCGCTGGCCAGCCGTGCTTAGCGCGCTTGTGAGGTGAGGTGGCGCTTATTTTTTTTGGGACAAAATTTATTTAATAAAATATTATTTTATTTATTATATATTTTTAATAATTGAAAAGCCTTTCACTCTAGCATGATTTTGTGGATAGCTACTAGCATGATTTTTGTGGACAATATGATTTCCTCTACTAGCATGATTTTGTAGATTATATAATTTTAATAATAAATATTATTTATAATTTCCTTTTGGGTTTCAGAACAGCATAGGTGGATTTCTTGTGAGCGTTGTTGTTGGAAACAACGAGCACTTCATCCTGTGAGGTGGCGCTTATTTTTTTTGGGACAAAATTTATTTAATAAAATATTATTTTATTTATTATATATTTTTAATAATTGAAAAGCCTTTCACTCTAGCATGATTTTGTGGATAGCTACTAGCATGATTTTTGTGGCAAAATGATTTCCTCCACTAGTATGATTTTGTAGATTATATAATTTTAATAATAAATATTATTTATAATTTCCTTTTGGGTTTTAGAACAGCATAGGTGGATTTCTTGTGAGCGTTGTTGTTGGAAACAACGAGCACTTCATCCTTTTGATCTTATTGTGCACCAAATGGATGTTAAAACTGTTTTTTTGAATGGTGAATTAGAAGAAGAAATCTATATGGATCCACCTGAAGGATTTGTAATTCCCAATCAGGAAAACAAAATGTGCAAATTAGATAAATCTCTTTATGATTTGAAACAAGCACCTAAGTAATGACATGAGAAATTTGATAATCTTATTATCTCACATGTTTTTAAAGCGAATGAAAATGACATACGTATCTATTACAAATTTGAAAATGATGTTTGCACTATTATATATCTTTATGTGGATGATTTGTTGATTTTTGGTTCTAATATACATATTGTAAACAAAGTGATATCTATGCTATGTACTAATTTTGACATGAAAGATCTTGGTGAAGCAAATGTGATTCTTGGTATTAAATTAATTAGGTCTGAAAAGAGAATTTCTTTGGATCAATCTCATTACATAGAGAAGATTCTAAAGAAATACAATTACTTTGAATGTAAACCAACATGTACTCCTTATGATCCTAGTGTGAAGTTGTTCAAGAACACCGGTGACGGTGTTAGACAATCTGAATATGCGAGCATTATAGGCAGCCGCTGATTGCACTAGGCCCGACATAGCTTATGTTGTGGGGTTACTATGCAGGTTTACAAGCAAACCTAGTATTGAGCATTTGCATGCTGTTGAAAGGGTAATGAGGTACCTAAAAAGGACTATGAACCTTGGATTACATTATCAGAAGCTTCCCGTTGTCTGAGAAGGATATAGCAATGCTAATTGGAACACCCTTTCAGATAATTCCAAGACAACTAGCGGCTATATATTTAGCATAACTGGTAGAGTTGTTTCTTGGAAATCTAAGAAATAGACTATTTTGACTCAATCCACTACAGAGTCTGAAATGATTGCACTAGCGTCGGCTAGTGAGGAAGCAGGGTGGGTGGTTAAGAAGTATGCTTTCCGATACCCCTTTATGGGAGAGACCAATTTCAGCTGTCTTGATCTATTGCGATAGTACCACGGCTATTACAAAAATTCAGAACCGTTATTATAACGAAAAAAGGCGACAAATACGTCGCTTATATAGCACTATTAGAGAGTATATCTCAACTGGAGTTGTATGAGTGAATCATTTATGTTCTGATGATAACATGGTTGATCCTTTGACGAAAGGATTAGCCCGAGAGAAGGTTTACAAAACCTCGAAAGGAATGGGACTCAAACTCATAGATTGACTATTCACTTGTGAGGGAAATCCAACCTGTAGACTGGAGATCCTAAGAAATAGGTTCAAAGGGTAATAATAACTCATGAAATGATATGAGGAGAATCATGCTATTATAATAATTTTGAGTTCTATTCTTTATATGTATTGATTGAAGCATGACATCCTAAAGCGATAGAAGGTTGAGTAATTTGAGTTATTTATTAACTCTTAATGAGATTTATACTCTATTTGGAGTGGAGTACCTAGCTAAAGGAGTACTCTTGATAGACTCACCTATGTGAATATGGAAGTGTGACCGCTTCCTATGGAATTTTGGGCAAATTCTCTAGAGCATTTATTATACCGGGATACATGTGCATGGCCGTAAAGCACGGGCTTTTGGACTACACCCTGATAGGGTTATGTGTGTGATGTTGTTAGAGATAGAGTTTAAAATTACGAGTTATTCTAGTATATTCTAAATCATCTTCACTATGTAAGGTTTCAAGTCGATAACACCTTTGTTTATTCACAATCTTATATTGTACTATATTGCTCGATGAAAATTATTTTGAAAATTCAAGCGGGGGATATTATTTTATTAGTATATAACTTTAATAATTAAAAAGCCTCTCACACTAGCATGATTTTGTGGACAACCACTAGCATGGTTTTGTGGATTATATAATTTTAATAATAAATATTATTTATTATTTCCTCCACTAGCATGGTTTTGTGGATTATATAACTTTAATAATAAATATTATTTATTATTTCCTCCACTAGCATGATTTTGTGGATTATATAACTTTAATAATAAATATTATTTATCATTTCCTCCAGTAGCATGATTTTGTGAACAAACAACTTTTAGTGGAGAGAGTCTTCCATGATTTTCTCTCTTGTCTCCCACTTATCTGATCTTATTTTAGCCTATACAAACAAAGCCTTGCCCTAGAATTTAGAATAAGAAAAGATCGGAAACTCAAAAGGCTTTTCTCTCTGTTTTTTTTACATACAAAAATATTTTTGATTCCGAGTAGTGTGTTGGGTTAGGGTGTTCGGTTTTTAGGCCTTCTATCGTGCATAGAAGGTACTAGACAGAGGAGATTTCTGGGCTGTTTTATCCTGGGGACAACGGTGCTGTTATACTGCCTGCACAATCTTGGGCAGAGTCGCGAAACGTCTTAAAGAGAGCGACCTAATTCGCGATTCAACCCAATAATTGTTGGCAAATTCGTTCCTTATTTTAATTACTGCTGCAACAATTTTAAGACGTTCTATATTCTGCCATGTCTACTGAACATGAGTCTAAACAAACTACTGTTGATCTCAATAAATCCTTCCGTTTCAAAGGGTCTCATTTTAAAAGATGGAGACAGAAGAATGTTATTTTTTCTAACAATGGAAAAAGTTGCATATATCGGTACTTCCAAAAAATCTATGTTACTTAAAGAACCTACTGATGCTCCGGTTCAGGAAGATAAGTATTGGACTGAAAATGATTTTCGTTGTAAGAACTTTATTCTTAATGGCCTGTCTGATGACTTGTACGACTATTATTGTTCTAACAAAACTGCAAAGGAAATCTGAAATGCTCTTCAGAAGAAATATGACACTAAGGAGGCTGGGACGAAGAAGTATGCTGTCAGTTGTTATTTGATATACCAAATGACCGACGACAAATCTATGGAAGTTCAGTCTCACGAATTTTAGAAAATTGCTCATGAAATTATTGCTGAAAGTATGTCACTTGATGAACAATTTCAAGTTGTTGTTTTGATTGACAAATTACCCCCTAGTTGGAAAGATTTTAAAAATACTCTCAGGCACAAAATAAAAGATTTTTCTTTTTGATTACTCGTTTTCGTATTGAGGAGGCAACCCGAAAATAAGATCAGATAAGTGGGAGACGAGAGAAGAAATCATGTTAGGCTCTCTCCACTACAGGTTGTTTGTCCAGAAAATCATGCAAGTGAAGGAAATAATAAATAATATTTATTATTAAAGTTATATAATCCACAAAATCATGCTAGTGGAGGAAATTATAAATAATATTTATTATTAAAGTTATATAATCTACAAAATCATGCTAGTGGAGGAAATCGTGCTGTCCACAAAAATCATGCTAGTGGCTATCCACAAAATCATGCTAGTGTGAAAGGCTTGTCAATTATTAAAGTTATATAATAAATAAAATAATATTTTATTAAATAAATTTTGTCTAAAACAAAAAATAAGCGCCACCTCACCTCACATGCGTGCTCGGTTCAACACGGCTGGATGCGCGCGCGCGTGTGGGGTAAACTAATAGGGATGTGACTCTTCTCCCCTCCACAAAATGTAAGCATCCCTTGGGGTACACCCCAAGTATCCAACCCATCCCTTCATATACTCTTCTAGAGTCTTATTCCCAAGCAATGTGGGACAAATGAACAATAGAGGGAAAACTAGTAACTAGTGGCACTTCGTTTAGTTTACAAATGCTCCAACATAAACATTAACCTCATACTGGATGAAGAAGGTTTTGTCAACTTCATAGTGCATGGGTTGAACTAGAGTTGAGGGGTGATTGTTCCATAACAAGGATAAACCATCTATTGTCAAAAGGCACTGGTAGTTTCACTAGCTTGCTTAGTTACCTATTAATTGTGGCCATGGCTAAAAGAAGCATTAAGCAGTTAATAGATTAGATAAAGCTCTGCCAGAACTTATTTCCATTTTCCAGGAGTTTACTTGTTTTATTAGTGAAATGTGTAGCTAAGGTACTTAAATAAATGCCAACTAAAAACAGAAGCACGATCAATGACCGCCGTACTATTCTTATCTTTCTGACAGGCTGGTTTTTCCTTTTGAGCCTTGCCTTCCATTGGAAACCATAAGATCTGTGAGGAAAGCATATGGTGAGTCCTTTAGTTGCTTTGTTTTCGGTTTGATTGCTTCAACTTTTATTGTTGCACCAACAAGATCGGTCCCGAGAAATCAGAGACCCTAGGCAAAATTTGAAAATGCTCACCCACAGTGTTTGAATATATTTTTGTTAGATAATCATAAATTTTTTATAAAATTAAAAAAATATCAAAAGAAAAATAGTTGAAATAGTGATTGAACCAAAATTGTTTTTTTCTATTTGACACGATATTAATAAAAAATATTTTGAAATAAAAAAAATGTAGTAGTGAATTTGAAGGGGGGGGGGGGGGGGGGGCCCTAGGTTGCCTTGGTGGCCTAACCCCAGGACTGGTCCTGTGCACCAATTAATGGCTTCTCTAATATAAGTTAATAAATTAAAATTCTTTTAATTTCTTTTAACACTAGCTTCAGTTAATGTGTTTGCGAACTGAGGGCACGTTAGCATGTTTAGATTGAATTGGCAAATTGCACCTTGTTGACTGTTGAATATATCAATATTTTGTGTTCTGTCGAGATAAAAGAACAAAGAAAATCTACTGCTCACTCTAGATACCGAAGTCGATTCAGCTCATACTGATCTTGTTGTTGCTTGCAATTATCAATGTCAACTGCATGACTAATGTTTGCCACTCCTAGCCAATGAACAGACAATATTTCTTTTTTCACTTTCGTATTGCTACTCATCTACCTCAACATTCTCATTTCATCCATGTTTATTTTTTGCACATGCTTCTTGTTATGGCCTACCAATCTAAATCAGCAAACATCATCAATGTAACAGCCGTCTTATGAAATTTCCCCTTGAATTTAAGTTGTATTATACAATCACATGTGATTCGAATCACACTTTTTTTGCTTTAACTACTTATTAATTTATTTATCGTCCTTCAATGGTACGTTGGTACTACTTGTAAAATGTCGAACTTAGAATTAGCTTGTTTTTATCGATTCTCACTATGCAATTTCATCTTCTGAGTGTCCTCGTACTACTTTTATGGCACATTATAATAATTCTAAAAGGTATATACGAAAATTGGGGAATTTTTATATATATCAGAAATAGATTCTACACACCTCTTTATATAATCTAAAGAGGTGAGTAAATTAGGAAAGTAAATCAAAACAAAAATCCTAAAAAAGAGAAAAAGAAGAATCGGTTAACGTAACCTATAAAATAGATATTCTAACTAAATATTTCAAGTATCTCTTATGATTCTACTGTCTTTGTTTTGTTATACATTCCATGCCATTGAGAACAGATACAAAACAAATTGAGGCAAACTTTTTTGTTGGACACCAAATTTTAGTTACTGCCACAACTGCATGCAGTTTCACTTCATGATTTTTCTACTGTGATTTTCTGTTGGAAGTCCAGATGTGGACTAGTTCATTTTTTGCTTCTTATAATTGATGCAATAGTGTTGTTTTCAGTTTCTCTTGATTATATTTTATATATAAATAATTCAAGTATTTTCTTATTTCATAACATTGGATTCAATAGTTGATGCTACAAAGGAGTTGGTAACACGGGCTCTCACCCAAAAGTGTGAGTTGAAGATAACATTTAGAATCCTTCAGCCCTCGTAAGCCCAAATTCTCTCCATTGCATCACCAATATAGTATATGGGTCATCAATCTACCCCCATTATGCCTAGTATCCTCGCTAGGTCAGGTATCAAATCCATGAATTAATAGCTCGTGCTCAACCCCATTCCCATCAAATCCATGAATTAATGAGTTGTGGTTAGCCCAACCACATCCCCTGCATCCATACGGAAATGGGCTTGGGTTGGGGGGGTGAGGGACCTCAAGCCGCCTGCCCCCCCCCCCCCCCCCCCCCCCCCCGATTTTTTTCCACTTTTACCCTTATATTTTGTTGAAACCCATCCAGATATCCGTTCGTAGTGGTTTGACAAAGTCCACCCTGCGCATGATTCAATAGTTTTAATTTGGAACCTCTTGACAATTATGTATGTACTAGGTAGATATGTAAACGATAGAATAATCTTCAGAAGTGGTGAAAACAAATAGAAATTGTTGTTGAATCCCACATCACTTGTGTTGCCTGATCTTGAGCTATATATAAAGGTTGGGGCAATCTTCCTCTTTCAAGGTGTCTTTTGAGAGTGAGTTAGGCCATTTGGATTTCTATATGGTATCATAGCTAGGCATTTTGTCTAATGTTGGGCTTGTTGAATCCCACATCGATGTTGGGTCTCTGATATCTGTTCGCCCAAGTTTGTCAAAGTCCACCTTGAATGTGAGGGGGCATGTTGAATCCTACATCATTTGTGCTACCTGATCCGGAGCTATATATATAATGTTTGGGGCAATCCTCATTTTTTCAAGGCGTCTTTGAGAGTGAGTGAGGCCCATTGGATTTCTATAATTGTTTTGAAGATCGGTTTCATGATTAATCAGGAGCTAGCGGCAAACCTGGTCCATAACTGCAAAAACTCATTGGCTCTGATTTTTTTTTTTTCATTATTTTTTGTAAGTTCTTGATTCATCCCACTGATTTAGGTTATCTAAGAGATCATTTATGACTTGGACCATTTATTGGATTGAACCTTCATCGTAGGAAATGAAAAAAAATGTCCCATCCTTTTGAACGTCCATGATGTCGTATGTTTGGCCAGAATAATGCTGCTGCTTTGTGAAACTGGCATTAAGTTGGTTATAACCATTCTAAAATAGGAAATCTGTTGCGTGGTCAAACTCAATTTGATTTATTGTGACATCATATGGTCGGTTCATTATAGCCATCATTGTCTACTACTTTTTTTCATCTTACTTTCAACAGTCATGCACGTAACTACAATAATTTTCAAATTTTACTAGTTTTGGGTCTTGAACCTAATGCCTTTCAAATTTTTTTTCCTTCTTTCCTTTATGGAATGGGAAGAAAAGTTCAAATCCATTTCTCTTGTCCTCTGAAATGGCTTTTACCCATATTTGATATTTCTTTCCCAGAAAAGGATTTATCTCATGATTAATTTTTCCACCCTTTCGTAAATACTTGTTGAATCCCACATTGATGTTGGGCCCCTTAATATCCGTTCGCAGTGGTTTGCCAAAATCCACCCTATACGTGAGGGGGTGTGTTGAATCCCACATCGCTTGTGTTACTTGATCCTGAGCTATATATAAAGCCGAGGATAATCCTCCTCTTAAAAGCCGTCTTTTGAGGGAGAGTTAGGCCTATTGGATTTTTATAGTACTAAATATCTTGCCTTTTTTACTCTTGCAAATAGTAAAAGGCAAGGAAATGTGGTAAAGTTGAAGATCCTTCTTATATAACTTGTGATTCAATTTAAATTCACTCATTTCAGAAAAATGAAAAATAATTGATTTTGGTACACCAGAATCCTTTGAAGTAGTTTTTCTAATTTTTTCTTTGATTATTGTATACAAATGAACCTTTTGTTGAACACTAAAATTGCTGGGTTTCTCCTTTTCTTCCTGCCTCCAGTGTAGTGTAGGTTGTTGGTCCAGTCCCTCTAAGCGGATAAGCTGTGGACTTAGATTTATAATACCCATCTTTTGTATGAAAAAAGTGGATGAATCTAAATATAACTATCGATAACTGCATGCATTGCATGGTGGATGTGAAGAGGTCCATTATCTCGGCAATAATGAGCCGAACTAGATGCAATTGCTTAGGATAGCCTTTTCTAGGTTCTAGGGTCTATTTTTAAGTTCAACATCCCTCTTACTAACTGGAATCAAACTATCGAATCTCCATAAACCCATTTGCAAAAACAACATTAGAAAAAAAATAGAAGGGACTTTTTTTGAAATGGCAAAAAGATAGATCTATTTTGTCAGTTAAACGAATCATAAGAATTACAATTCGATACTGCAATGCTCATTCCCTTAGGTGGCGTTTGGTATGCGGGATTCGAGATGGGATTAGAATGACCATGAGAATGGTCATTCCATTCCTATGTTTGGTACATGAGATTAAATTTCATTCCCATTACCAAGGATTCCCTAATCTCACAAAATATGGGATTAGTCAATACCAAGATAAACTTGGTATTGGTTAACCCCAATTACATGGGATTAAGTTTTAATTATTCATCGGCCAAAAAACGAGATCAAATACTAACTAAATATTTGAATTGGAATGAAATTTAATTAAATTTACTTTTATACTGTTTGAAAATTTAATTAAATTACTATTTTATCCATTTGATGTTATTCTAATACCACATGTAATCCCTATTGTCACCAAACATAGGAATTGGAATGGTAATGACCATTCCATTCCATTACCATATTAATTCCAATCTTATTGTTATTTTATTCCATTCCATTTTATTGCAGCGTACCAAACGCAACGTTATTGTTTTCACTATGAGATCACATATGATATTTTTTTTGCATTGTATGTTCTTTTGCTGCGCACAGATTATTACCGTTGTTTTACCATAGACAAAACCAGCTTGACGTGCGAGAGCTCAATTATTGCTGACATCATACCCGCTCATCACGCTGGAATCAGTGAACAGGTACTCACCCTTACCCATGGATCTGGCTGGCTCCATTTTTTTCTTCATTTCTCAAATTATGCTAGTGTTACCATATCTGATCTCTGTGAGGCTCCATCATCGATGTGTTTTTAGGTTAGAATAATCCAGAATGGGAAGATTTGTTAGACTGAGAGCAACATCTTTTGCTGCTCCATTCTCATCCAGTAAAAATGTAAGGTCATCAAATTAGAACTCATAGCAAAATATCATACGAAAAGGGGGTGACCGACCTTACCAAAAACCACTTGGGGCCTGCACTATCAGTCTGCTGATGTGTAGTTTTCGTCGAGGGACCCTCTTCTCGAAACATCATTGAATTTGTGTACCCCATAGGTTGCCTTCCTGCAAAGGGGATTTCCCTTTCTTCTCCAGAATAGCCAATTGAATTTCCAACATATCGTTCTTTCGAAACCACTAATGCTGATCTACATGTCGAGTAAAAATTTTGAACCATGCAAAATAGGTACAAAATTGGTTCTTTTGGGAAATTAAGAAAATGAATACTTAGAGAAAAAAAATTAGGATCCCATTATAAAATATTCTTGTATAAGTGCCATAATAATTAAAAATAGATAATTGATAACGTCAAAATTACCAAAGCATATTATACTTTTTTTTTTTTTTTAAACTTGTTACCTTACCATGTTTGGATTATGAGAATACCAATTTAGAGCTCGCACTAGGGTGGTATCCTTGTAACTATGACTCTTTGATCAGCTCCCATATTTTTCTTAATTTTAGTCTTTGTTGAATCCCACATCGATGTTGGGCTCCTTGATATCTGTTCCCAGTAGTTTGGCAAAAAAATTCACCCTACGCGTGAGAGGGCGTGTTGAATCCCACATCACCTGTGTTGCCTTATCCTGAGCTATATATAAAGCCTAGAACAATCCTCCTTTCTCAATGCGTCTTTTAAGAGTGAGTGAGGTCCATTGAGTTTCTACCGTCTTAATTCTGCATTCAATAACACTCCCAAAATTTGGCGAACCGTTGTTTTTTTTGTTGATAATAAAGTTCTATTTGAATTATAAAGCCTAAATATGTAGCAAAAAATGAGTTTACATAACCAAACATAATGAATTGTTTATTGCCAACTCTGATATACTTATTACATACATGTTTGCTACAATCCAATAATAATTACAAGATACGTGTGACATAAATAATAGTAATAGAAATAGGAATAGGGATAGGGTACACCATTGAGATACATGTAGACCCATGTGAAAAAAAAAGGGGGGGTCTGTTTTTACAATATATTGATATTCTAAGCTAGATTTTAAGGCATCTATTTCTAAAGGAACAATACATCTTGGTGGTTGGATTCTTTCCAGAACTTAGCTTGTAGCCCATGCTGAGGGACTGGGAATGGGCTATACTGAATGGAACCTTGAGGACCCACCACTTCCCACCTGCAACCACATTATTTTTTTTTAAAAATTATTTTAGAAATTGTCTTGTTGAATTATTTAGCTATAAGTCCATAACTACAATTGATATGTCGTTTTCATAGCAAATTCATGAAATTCACAATACGTTTGTGATTAGTTAGTACATATAAGACACTGTTTGATAATGTTTTTTTAAGTACTTTTTAAGATAAAAATAAAAAATCAAAAGAATATTTTTAATTAAAACTAAATGCAAAAATCCATAGAAATGATCGGTTAATCCAAAGAGAGAAAATTAGGGTATCTTAAATTATAAAAGCCGAAAAAGTGGAATATAACTATTTTTTTGTTCTTTTTTACTAAATTACATTTTTAGTTTTAATTATTATTTTTTTACTTAAAAGTAGAAAAATACTTGAAAAGCCGTTATCAGACAGTCCCCACACCTTGGTTATTGTAGAAATTTAATATTGTAGACAGAAGGATTGCAAATGTAAATGTAATTATTGTACCTGAACATAGTAACTAGGTGGTGGATTAGAATAAGCATCTCTAGTTTGGCAAGCTCATTCCCTGGACAAGCGTGCACTCCATTGCCAAATGGCATGTATGTATTAGGTTTCGGTGCAACCTGCATGGACTTAATGGTGTAAGTCATACTGTAGAGAGAGATAGAGATAGAGATAGAGATAGAGAGTCTTCATGGTTCCTTCCTTCTATTACATACCTCAAATCTAGAAGGATCAAAATTTTGAGGTTCAGTGAAAAAATCAGGATTATGGTGGATGTTCCTGAACAATGGCATCACCTTCCAACCTTTTGGGATTAGGTATCCTGTTTCAATTTGCCCAATATATCAGCACCCCCAAAATTCAGCCTAAGAAAAGATATTAAAGACTCAAAGCTATTCATTATATATGTATATATATTTATATTTTTCAACATGTAGCTCCATATACTTTCAATCCCTTACCTTCATACTCTACGTCAACAACTGCTTCCCTGAATGTGAACGATACAATACTTGCCATCCGCAAGCTCTCCAGTATGACCTAAAATTCCGACAATTAAATTTAACTCAGACTTGGACTAGAATGATGGTAATAAAAACGTAGCCTAGTACGAGAAATCAACGCTTTATTACCTTATACGTTAGCGGCATATTTCTCGCCTGTGCCCATGTCAGGGGGCGTTTTCCTTCATCGTTTGACTTGTGGATTGCCTTTTGCTCCATCTGCATTAAGAAATCATCTTCAACTATTAGAACACATTCTTGCTAGTACATGGGTTATACTAATAGTTACCCATTCCTCGGTAGAATTTTGGGCTTCGTTATATAGTCTTCTATTATAGATCAACTTATTTTTTAGTTGTTACCATGTTAGTTAATATTAACTACAAATTCAACATATAGTTGATATTATCTTATCTAAGTGATTATTTCAAAGACAATGTAATAATTTTCCCTAGAATTTTTTTACCTTGACGGCTTCTAAGAGTTTCGGGTCATCATGGAGGTACTTGAGGATCCATGTTAGGACACTGGCTGTTGTATCCTGTGCGGCAAACAACACTCCGATTATGTTGTCTGCAATCTGATCCTCCTTTAGTGTCTGCCCATTTTCGTCTTTGTAGTTAAGTAGATGGCCCAATAGATCCTTCTCTGGCAGTTTCTTCTCTTTTCTCTCGCTTATTATCTCACTTATTATCTGACCTATCCTTTTCCTTGCCTTCAAAAAGATCATATTATTAAGAGAGAGAGTGAGAGAAAAGGGAGAAAAGGGTAGCCAGTGCACGAAGGCTTCTGCCATTGCAGAGTCTGGGAAGGGTCAAATGTACGCAGCCTTACCCTCTGTATATAGAGAGGCTGTTTCTAAGATTTGAACTTATGACCTCCAGGTAACAACGGAGCAACCTTATGATTGTACTCAAGGCTGACCCTCCGCGAGAGAGAGAGTAAAAATGCTCCAATTAAGGGTGAGCTTTAATTACTTACAAGCATAGCGTTGTGATATGCAGTTCCAGGAAAGTTAGTTGGGAAAGAATTGTAACCCTTGTCTACTATGCAATAATTCTCCTTTAGCTCTTCTCTGTATCTTCTATCCAACAGTCCAAATATAGCCAGAATTCCCACCTCAAATGAAAACTGCCAAAAAAAGAAAAAGAAAAAGAAAAAAAAACCCATGTAGGCATGGTTTAGCAAATCATTGGAGGTCCCACTCATAACAACCAGAAATAAAAACTTATGGACCAAATTACAATTTAGCAATAACCAATGGCCTATAAGTGTATTTTTTTACCTGCTTCATCTCATGGAAAGTGTTGATGACTTTGTCATGTGCCCATGACTCCAGAGAAGAAATGACTATGGCTTCTATCCCGGGGATGAGTTTCCGAATGGATTCCGGCGAGAGCGAGCTCTGAACCAGACGCCTCAGGCGAGTGTGGTAGTCTCCCTGGTGAAAAAACAGGGCCGATGACCCGATCATCTTCTCTTTGCTCTTTGGGTACGTCGGCTTGAACAAGTGTGCGTGAGTCACTAGAACAAACCGGGCCGCCTCCGGGCTAGCCAGCATCACACAGGGGCATCCAAGTATGTGTGTTTTGAATATATCTCCATATCTGAATAAGAAGGAAAAATAAAAACATAAAAAAAATTAAGACCTGTTTGGTTTAGAATCTGAAAATAGTTTTCTGAAAAATTTTAAAATTGCGAAAACTTGTGTGGTTGCAAGATTTTGAAAACAAAATCTTTATTAAAAATGTATTTAAAATTAAAAGTATAAGTGATGTGGCTAATTTATTTATTTTGAAAAAAGTGATTTGTTTGGGGAGAGAAATGTGAGTAGAGATAAAAAATAATTTTCTAAATACAAAATCAACAACAACAACTAAACCTTTGTCCCACTTATGTAAGGTCGGTTACATGAATCCGTTTACGCTATAGTGATCGATCAAGGGCTATCCCCTCAGTCAGGTTTAATGTCATTAAATTAATTCTAATAGTCTCGTTGGGTCTAACGTTTTCTTAGGTCTACCTCTTCCTCTAGTAGCCCCTGCACTTGAACTAAATCACAGTTTCTCACTGGTGTTTCAATGAGTCTTCTATATACATGCCCAAACCATCGTAAACGATTTTATCTAATTTTCACTTCGATGGGTTCTATTCCTAAATTCTCTCTAATAGTTAAATAAAGAATATATATATACACACATATATATGTTATGAGTACCTCTTTTGCTTTGTAGCAAAGAAGAGATTTGGGTCCTGAGAGTAGAGTTGAAAAGTCTCTCCTATAATAGGCCAACCCATTGAACCAGGGAGAAGCCTTACTTTTTCTTTCTGTTTTCCTCTGTTTGCCTTTGACAGGTAATATGAAAGGAGAGAGGAAAGAAAAAGGAGAAGGAAAGTAATGGTGGAAGAAACAATCTCCATATGAAACTGAGAGTTTGTCTCCTCTTTTCCTCTCTCTCTCTCTATTTGTATGTTCGTTTGGGTGTTGCTGTGATATGATAAGCAGTGGGTGGAAGGAAAAAAGATTGTGGTGATGATTAAAAAGAATGCAATAGTAATAATAATAGAGAAAAAACGAGGCAAGAGTGGGTTTGGTGAGGGTTGGGATGAAATGGGATAGGGGTTTATATAGAGGAGAGAAGAAGAGTGGAGACAGATCTTTTGGTTGTCTTAATGAGACACCCCAATCAGGATTCATGCATACCCAACGTTTGTTGGAAGTTAGGACCACTTTTTGGCGTTTACCATATCGAGACATTCAAGTTTACACTCCCCCCAATGGGTTGGAATTTATCTGGTTTCACAAGAAACCAAAAGTGAAATCGCTAGAAAAATATAAAATTCAATATCAAATCGTATTCAATATCAAATCGTAGACCGTCATTTTTTTTAAAAGTTGGTTTTTAAACAACTAAGTTTTATATAAAAACCAAACCTAAACCCACAAAATTGCAATATAAAGAATATAAAAAAAGCTGGCGGTTGACAAAAATGTTGTACTAGTGAGAGTATAGAGAAGTATAAATATGCAAAAAAGGAGGCAAGAAAAGTAATTAAAGAATCAAAATTCAACTGTGCGATAATTTGTATAAAAAATTAGATACAAAAATTGGAGAGATATATATTTAAACTCGTTAGGAGATGTGAATAAAAGAGTAGAGATATAGGAAGTGTCAGATGCATCAAAGACATTGATGAAAAGGACATGGTAAAGGATGATGTGTCACGACCCAAACCAGACACCCATCACCCTGGGGTCGGCATGACAAAAATCATGACATCACCTACATGCCAAAAACATCTACAAATCGGCTCGTGTATAACTAAACACACAACCACAAAAAATATAATAATAATACTAGTTTAATACATTCTCTAATTGGGGACACACCCGTCCCTACAAAACTATAATGACCACAAAGATAAACACATTCCTGAACTTCTCATAAGTTGGCAACAACTAGCACCTCCAAAATTAATTTCTACTTACTACCGTATTGTCGGATCTATCGAGCACAAGGAGGGGACCGACTCTTAACTGTAATACCTACGAGTGTACTGTCTTCTTAATAAAAACGTTTAAATTTATCAAACAGATAACATATACATACCAGATTTTTAAATAAAAATAAATTCTTCAATTATTTTAACTATATTATATAAATACCACGTGGATAACATTTTAGCTTTCCTGTCACCACAGAACCACATATATGTGTTTGTAGTATTTGAACCAAGCAGTGAAAATCAACCATATAGTATAACGCAACTGAAAGAATGGGAATATTGTCGTAAATGAATACTCCATACTAGTATAAAATGAGACATATATATATATATATATATATAAATGCCATAAACGATAGACTCCTATATATGACACCCCATCACGCCGCACCTCGCTACGCAGCATCACTCCACATCACACCACATCATACCTCGGCTAGCCATGTGATCGTTTTAACCTCACGATCGGGAGTTGCAACGGTACCGTATTCCGTAGGATATGCCTTCCTAGCGGAATTTAACAACGCTCCGCTGGACTATGCTAGACGGGTGAAACAACGTTCCGCTGGACTATGCTAGATGGGTGAATATCCACCACCAATTCCCCTCTTCCTCAACAACAACCACTTGCCTACACCTCAATAACAATAACTTCGCCCACCATCAACTGACACCTCAACAACACACAATGAAAATAACGATATCAGGAATACCTAAGATAACGCTTGAATCATGTAGGTTAGAAAATTCATCTATTTTTAAGTAAACACATTCTTCTCATCATATATATACATATGAAAAATAGATTTTTTTGCAAGAAGACAGTACACTCACCTGTTGATCCGTTCCCCAAAACCTTTACCGACTATGCTTTACCGTTTCTCAGGTGCCTGCGAACCTATTAGTGACATGGCCTAAATTAATATTTGGATAAAAATATAATCTAATCATGTAATGTAGATCCTACATTTTATAATTTTTCCGTCCTTACATTTTATTATAGAAAATTATTATTATTCACCCCAACTCGTTACGATAATATTTATGTATAACATTGTTAAAATTAATGGTTACGAAAATTATTAAAATTCCGAAAATTGTAACGTTAAGGATTTTATTTAACAAGAGTAATAATCGATTGTAATTTCACCCGTTTCCAAATCATCCGCAGACCCAGTAGTTGAATTGGGTTTTTGTTTTTATTGTTGGGGGTGGTTAATGGAATTTTTTATTATCCTATATTATTTTTCCTATTCCCTTCCTTCTTCTTCCTTTTTTTTTTTTTTTTTTTTTTTTTCTTGGTTTACTGCTACAGGACCGTCCGGCACCGAACCACCCCCTCCCCCCCGTCAGCCTCACCTCTCTCTCACTGGCAGCAGCACAATTCAACGCCCACACCCCCGCCGTCGTCCACACCTCCTCCACACCGCAAGATCACGCTAGCCCACTCATCGATCACACACCCACTTTCCGACCGCCTCTCTCTCTCTAACCTCCCTTCACCGCCGGCATCCCACGTCAGTGCAACGACCACCCCTGGCCGACGGTGACCTACCCACGATCATCAACGATCGACGATCAACGTGCCAACAGTTTCCCCTAGCCAGCCCACACGCTGTTGTGCTAAAACCGAAACAGTGATCACACACACGCCCACACACTGCCGCGACAGCGACACTCACCGTTGGCCGCACCATGACGACAACCACCCACATGCACCCATGCACTCGAATGATCAACGTGACACATATATACATATACTATAAGAATTTAAACGTAGATATTTACTTACCGAACGACGACGGCGACGAACGGCAATGGTCACGCTATTTACGATCTCACTCCCACGATCGTCGACCGAACAAACGGAGACGCGTACACACCAATATTGGGCTAAGCCCACCCGCACGATCGTTAAATGATAGAACCCACAACCACGATGTCGGACCGAGTACACCGCCGATCACCCTTCCGTTTCTCTCTCAAACTTGTGTGGTTTTCTCTTCCTTCTCTGCCGATTTCTCTTTTTTTTCAACAAAACATTAAATTGCGTGGTTTTTCGTGGACAAATTCTTGGTTTCCATCACGCCACATCACTCTGCTCCCTCACCTCCGTGTCTCCGGCTGTTCTGCGCCGTATGTATATATATATATATATATAAAAAAAAATCTTTTGTTTAATTACACCTTTCTCCCCCTTTTTTTCTTTAACACTTCGTTTTAATCCACTTATCATATTTAAAATTTCTTAAATTGAAATTTCATCTCAAATTTTTTTAATTAAAAGTTAAATGTTAATTTCGGATTAAATGTGTTGTTTTTTTTTTTTTTTTTTAAACCCAGTTTCACCCCGAATTCCTAATTATTTTTTAACCTGTAACAAAAAAATGACGTACGTGCAAAATTAGGGTCTTACATCTCTTCCCTCCTAAAAGAAATTTCGTCCCGAAATTTTTTTATTACCTTAATCGAACAAATGTGGATATTTGTTCCTTAATCGAACAAATGTGGGTATTTGTTCCTCATCTCGTCTTCTCGTTCCCAAGTCGCCTCTTCTACTGCATGACTGCGCCACAACACTTTGACTAACGGGATTGTTTTCGTTCGCAACACTTGGTCCTTACGGCTTAAAATTTGGATTGGTTTCTCCTCATAGGTCAAATCTGTTCCCAAGTCGATCGGCTGCGAAGTCAACACATGAGAAGGGTCTGGCACATATTTCCGGAGCATTGATACATGGAAAACGTCATGTAGTCGAGATAATTCTGGCGGCAAAGCAAGCCTATACGCTGTTGTGCCAACCCGCTCTAAAATTTCATATGGTCCGATGTACCTTGGTCTCAGCTTCCCTTTCTTTCCGAACCTCATTATTCTTTTCCATGGCGAGATACGCAAAAATACATGATCCCCTTCTTCGAATTCCAAATCCCGCCGGCGCTTGTCTGCATAACTCTTTTGTCGACTCTGAGCAATCTTTAATTTTTCTCGAATCACCTTTACTTTGTCTGCCGTCATCTGGGCTATATCCGGTGCCAACAATTTCCGTTCACCTACCTCAGTCCAACAGACTGGAGTTCTGCATCTCCTACCATACAATGCTTCATACGGGGCCATCTCGATTGCTGCATGGTAGCTGTTGTTGTAGGTGAATTCCATCAACGGTAAATGATTATCTCAGCTACCAGGAAATTCCAGGACACATCCTCTCAATATATCCTCCAACGTCTGAATCGTACGCTCTGATTGACCGTCCGTTTGAGGATGAAAAGCGGTGCTAAATTTCAGCTTAGTACCCAAAGCAATCTGAAGACTCGGCCAGAACCTCGAAGTAAATCTCGGATCTCTATCCGACACTATAGAAATAGGGGCACCATGCAACCTAACAATCTCATTGACATACAATTGGGCATACTTCTCAAGAGAATATGTCGTTTTTACGGCCAGAAAATGAGCGGACTTGGTAAGCCTATCCACGATTACCCAAATGGAATTATGCCCTTTTTGAGTACTGGGTAATCTCAAAACGAAATCCATCGTAATATGCTCCCACTTCCACTCTGGAATAGGTAGAGGTTGCAATAACCCACTTGGACGCTAATGCTCAATCTTAACTTGTTGACAAACAAGACACCTGGTAACAAAATCCGCAATTTCTCGTTTCATTCCAATCCACCAATAATGTTCACGCAGATCTCGATACATCTTGGTACTACCTGGATGCATTGTGTACGCTGAACTATGCGCCTCTTCCAAAATATCCTTCTTCAAACTGACATCATTAGGCACACACAGCCTATTCCCAAACATCAATGCCCCATCACTATCCCTAACCTGAAAATCAGTTCTGTGACCGTTTTTCACTTCACCCCGCAACCTCTCTAATTGAACATCCAACTTCTGAACTTCAATAATACGATCCAACAACGTCGGCCTTAAAGTCAAAGTTGCAAGCAATGCTGCCGTCTGTCCTACCGTTAACTGAACTCGCATCGACCTCAACTTGGCATACAGGTTAGTATGAACCACCCGAATGTGTGCGATCGAACCTGCTGATTTCCGACTCAAAGCATCTGCTACAACGTTAGCTTTCCCTGGATGGTAGTGGATGGTGCAATCGTAGTCTTTAATCAATTCTATCCAATGCCTTTGCCTCAAATTTAGTTCCTTCTGAGTAAACAAATATTTTAAACTTTGATGGTCGGTGTATATTTCACAGGTTTCGCCATACAAATAGTGCCTCCAAATCTTCAGGGCAAACACAATCGCTGCTAATTCCAAATCATGCGTTGGGTAATTACGCTCGTGATTCTTCAATTGCCGAGATGCATATGCGATTACGTGACCATGCTGCATGAGAACACATCCCAGCCCTTGATATGATGCATCACTATAAATCACAAAACCACCTCCTTCTGTTGGGAGAGCTAGTATTGGTGCCGATATCAATCTTCCTTTCAACTCTTGAAAACTTTGTTCACATCTGTCGGTCCACTCAAATCTGGATTCCTTACGGGTCAATCGAGTCAACGGGGCAGTGACAATGGAGAACCCCTGCACAAATCGTCGATAGTAACCCGCCAATCCTAAAAAACTTCGAACTTCCGTCACATTTTTCGGTCTTTCCCACTGGACCACAGCTTCAACTTTCTTTGGGTCCATTCGAATACCGTGTCCTGAAATGACATGCCCCAAAAATACAACCTGATCCAACTAAAACTCGCATTTACTAAGTTTCACATATAATCGTTTCTCCCGCAACGTCTGCAACACAATCTGAAGATGCTCTGCATGCTCTTCTCGATTTTGGGAATAGATTAATATATCGTCAATGAATACAATAATAAATTGATCCAGATAAGGTTGAAATATCCGATTCATCAAATCCATGAAGGCAGCAGGGGCATTTGTCAATCCAAAGGGCATGACCAGAAATTCATAATGTCCATATCTCGTACGAAATGCTGTTTTCGCCACATCACTTTCTCTGACTTTCAATTGGTGATACTCCGATCGAAGATCTATCTTGGAAAACACTTTAGCTTTCTGAAGCTGGTCAAACAAGTCATCAATCCTAGGTAACGGATATTTGTTTCGAACCGTCACCCTATTCAACTGCCGATAGTCTATACACATTCTCAACGCGCCATCTTTCTTTTTTACAAATAACACTGGGGCTCCCCATGGGGAAACACTAGGTCTGATAAACCCACGGTTTACTAAATCCTGCAACTGCACCTTCAATTCTTTCAACTCGGTAGGCGCCATACGATAGGGTGGGATCGATATGGGAGCAGTTCCTGGAAGTAATTCGATCCTGAATTCCATCTCCCTATCTACTGGCAACCCTGACAATTCGCTAGGAAACACATCGGGAAAATCCCTAATCACAGGAATATCTGCCACCGAAACTTCTCTCTGACTAACATCGATCACGTGTGCAAGGTATCCCTGATATCCTTTTTCCAATAGCTTTCTAGCTTCTAAGACTGAAATCAGACTGACGGGAGTGATAATTCTGTCTCCTGAGAATACAAACTCTGGCTCGCCCAAGATTCGAAATATCACCTCTTTCTTAAAGCAATCCACGGTGGCATGATATTTGGATAGTAAATCCATACCCAGTATTACATCGAAATCATGAATGCTCAGGGGTAATAAGTCTGCCAATAGCTCTCTATCACCGACTTGAAGCGGACAATCTTTGTACACTCTATCTATCCATATCGACTCCCCTACCGGTGTAGCAATAACAAGATGATATGATAAAGAAATAGAAGGCTTGTCTACATGCATCATGAAAGTCGCCGAAACAAACGAATGTGTAGAACCGGGATCAATAAGTACACAAACATCTCTAGCATATAAAGACATGATACCTGTGACCACGTCGGGAGTAGCCTGGGCATCTTGTCGAGTAGTAGCAAAAACACGGCCTCGCGTCGGTGGTCTGCCAGCCAATCCTTTACCACGCCCCTGGGTAGTGCTATGACCCACGCTACCCATACTGCTTGCAGGAAGTACAGTCGTAGAAGCAAATTTCGGACAGCTTGTCGATATATGACCCGGTTCATGACAACGAAAACATGTTGGCCCTCCCTTGGGACAGTCTCTGATGAAGTGATCCGGTGATCCACACTGATAGCATTTACCTCCCCCAGTTCGACTAAACGACTGATTCCTCCCCTGTCTTTGCGGACCGACACTTGATTCTGATACACTCTGCTGTCGCCCGAAATATAATGGGCGGGAACTACGACTCCTAACGGATTGGCCAAACGATGAGGCCCGAGCAACTGGCGGTCGAGATACCATCCCTCGTGAAGTGCCACCTGAAAATCTGCTGAGTGACTCAAATCGGCTCTTCTTGAACTGCTCACGACTCTCAATGGCTTCCTGAACATCTTTCTCTACTAATTTCGCCATATTCACCAACTCTGCATAATTCTTAATCTGTCTGCTAGTCAAACTGGAACGTATTTCCAAATTGAGCCCCTTTTGAAAACGTCGACAGTTCATCTCTTCCGTTTTTACTAGATCCGGGGCAAATCGGGATAAAGCATCAAACCTAACTTCATACTGCTGAACAATCATCTTTCCTTGCTTCAGGACTATAAATTCTTCTTCCATTTGAAATCGATAAGATTCGGGAAAATATTTTTCATTAAACACTGCAACAAAATGATCCC
Source organism: Eucommia ulmoides (assembly GCA_016647705.1). Taxonomy (NCBI): domain Eukaryota; kingdom Viridiplantae; phylum Streptophyta; class Magnoliopsida; order Garryales; family Eucommiaceae; genus Eucommia; species Eucommia ulmoides. Next base: position 2,798,635 of record CM028341.1, read on the forward strand.
ACGTAATCTCTTTACCCGAACCCGTAATCAGCCTTTTCGTTTCTTCCCACCAATGCTCGGCCTCCTCCCTCAACTGAAAAGTGGCAAGGGAAACTCGACTATCGTCGACAATGCCCATCGCCTCGAACACGTGACTCACACCTCTAATCCAATTTTTCGCATCCGCTGGGCCTATCGTTCCAGTTCCAGCAAAGATCAGAGGGTCCAACTCTTTAAATCTTTTCAAGCGTACTGACTGAGATATAGCAGTATCACTTCGTTTTAATCCACTTATCATATTTAAAATTTCTTAAATTGAAATTTCATCCCAATTTTTTTTTAATTAAAAGTTAAATGTTAATTTCGGATTAAATGTGTTGTTGTTGTTTTTTTTTTTTTTTTTTTTTAAACCCAGTTTCACCTCGAATTCCCAATTATTTTTTAAACTGTAACAATAAAATGACGTACGTGCAAAATTAGGGTCTTACATGATGAGATTATGGAACGATGGATAATTAATTTTTATAGTTTATTTAAAGAGAACAACGCAAGATAAATTTAAATTAGAGTTGCCTAGTTTATCTTCAGATAGGATTTATAGGTTTTATTAAAGAATTAGAGATTTGAAAGTTAGAATAGTATTAAGGAAGATGGGGATTGAAAAAGTAGTAGGGCACATATGAGATCCTTATAGAGGTGTGGAAAAGTTTGGGAGATATTGAGATAGATTGATTGACTAGACTTTTCAATAACATTTTGAGGATTAATATAATGCTTGATGATTGAAGGAAAAGTATCTTAGTGCCCATCTATAAAAATAAAGGGGATGTTTAAAGTCATATTAACTATCGGGGTATAAAACTTATGAGTCATCAATGAAATTTTGGGAGAGAGTATTGGAATATAGAATAAGACATGAAACATGCATAGAAGAGAATCAATTTGCCCACCCGATCAACTACTGAACCTATTTATTTACTTAGAAGATTGATGGAGAAATATAAGGAAAAGAAGAATGATTTAAATGTGCTATTTGTGGACTTAAAAAAAAAAAGCTTATGATCGGTACCTAGAGAAATTTTGTGGTAGGTGTTAAAAAAGAAGTAGATATCTGTTAGACCCTAACAATGCTGGAGGACCAAACAGCACCGACTTGGTGCTATTTGCTACCGGACATGGTGCATGCGGCACAGATGGGTTCGTTGGCAGAAAGGGCACCAACTTGGTGCCTATCGGTGGGCAGCAGCGTTGTTGCACAACACTGGCAGGTGTTGGGCAATGTGGAAGACCTCGGTGCGGGATCGAGGCAAAATGGTGCAACGTAGGTGCAACACTACGTTGTAAATGGTGCTTTAGACGCGGCAACACACGTTGGAGGAGCGGGGAGGCGCTGGACCAAGCTGTTGGGCAGGCGTTGGCAAAACGGTGCGCTGTTGGGCAACGTAGACGTACGTTGGCGGCGTTAGCAGAGGTTGCTGATATGGGGTTCTCGTTGGGGATTGACGGGACCAAAGGAAGATCTCAGTGCGATACCGAGGCAAAATGGTGCAACGGAGGCGTAACGATACGTGGTAAACAGTGTCATGTGTGCGGCGTGACGGACTGTTGGGAACAACGGTGCATTTTGGTGCAAAAAATGCATACGGCGTTCGGACGTCGTTGGGCAGAACGATGCGACAAAACAGAACGTAGGCGCAACGCTACGTTTTGGGCTAAATCATGTAGGAGCATGATGCACCGTTGGGCGGCGGTGCATTCTGGTGCGGAAATAGCACACGGAACGTTGGCAATCGTTGGGCGCAACGACACGTTTTGGCCATGCAGCGGCGTGGCAAAACGTTGGTGAACGTTGGCAGATTATGGGACGAGATGGCAACGGGCAGACGTAGGGACGGTGCAAAAACGCTGGAAGAATGCTACCTGGTGAGCTGATGGACTGGTGGTTTCCAGACATGTGCAGTGCATGTGTGAGCAATTCTGGACAGTTCTTGGGCGATTTTGGTTGGTTTTCAGACAGGAAAGCCAACTCCTGTGGTGCTGACAAGTGTAGGGACAGGTGTCGGTAGTCTGCCTATGCAGTTGGGGCTGTCAACTGCTGTCTTCTCCTATATATACTGTTGTTTTGGTCTGTTTTTAGAGGTTGGAATGCTTGCCTGTGGATTTTACAGACTATGTGTTGTATTTGGTTCCTTGTAACCGGAGTTTATTAATACAAGGTTGGGTTTTCCCATAATACGTGTGTGTACTGTTGCGTGGGTGCGTTTCGATAGTGTTTCGGTGTATTTCCGTTGTATTTCGTTACAAGAACGTGTGTGTTTACAATCTGTCGGTGTAATTCCGTTGTGAGGCAGTGCATTCACCATGGCTGACTGATTGTGCCAACGATCAGGCCATCACTCGGTTGAAAATTGGTGCTGAAAATTTCGACCCTGTGACAGTGGGTATCAGAGCAGGGCTACGAGTGGGCTCTGCGTCGGTGCACGAATGACCAACAACGTTGGAGGAACGGGCGAAGGCGTTGGACCAATCTGTTGGGCGTTCGTCGACATTTTTGTTGTTGGTGAACAGTAACGAGCAGGATGGCTCTTGCTTCAGGTGTGAGCAATCGACTGGAAGCGTTGGAGGACTACGTCGGTGTGCCACCGATGGCCGGTGAAGTGAACCTGTCCGTGCAGAACGCTGAACTGAGGGTCGACCTGGTGAACCTGCGGAATTCTTTTGAGGAATTATGTACTGATGCGACGGCCAGATTCTCGTCCATGGCGGAGGACGTGATTACGATGGCCGACGTTCTGAAAAGCAACCTCAAGAGCGTGGAGGATGAAGTTGTTGTTTTGAAGCAGAACAGTGCTAGACAGCGCACGTCAGAGGACGGACCAGCACGGATGAAGGTGCTGGAACAAACGGCATTTTCAGGCACTCGGAGTGCCAAGGAGGTAGAGAACTTCTTATGGGACATGGAGCAATATTTTCAGATTGCTCATGTTCGTGACGGTGATCAAGTTTTCATGTCAACGATGTACATGGTGGGCGACGCAAAGCTGTGGTGGCGAACGCGTGTGTCTGATAGCACACGTCCGGCGGTAGTGACGTGGGCAGACTTGAAGAAGGAACTCAAGGAGCAGTTCCTACCAACGAACTCGAGTTGGGTGGCTCGGGATCAACTACGGTGACTCAAGCACACCGGATCGGTGCATGAGTACGTGAAGGAGTTCACATCCTTGCTGTTGGATGTGAAAAACATGTCGGAAGAGGACAAGCTTTTCAATTTTACTTCCGGCTTGCAACTGTGGGCGCAAGCGGAATTGCGACGGCAGGGCGTGCGTGACCTGCCTACTGCTGTGGCTGCGGCAGACAGCCTGACCGACTACAACCTGACACGAGACGGTAGCGGAGCAGACCGGAAGTCAGGTAGGAAAGGCAAGGAGAAAATGAACGAGGGCACGAAGGAGTGGAAAATCAGAGGCGTGCAGGCCGACGTTTCTGAGGGACCCCGTTTAAAATCACAACCGACATCGGCTGCAGGTAAGCGCTGGGGTTGTTTTATCTGCGACGGTCCTCACCGGATGAGGGACTGTCCGAAGAAAGAAAGACTGACGGCGTTGGTTCTTGAGGAATCAGATGAGGACGTCTCTGGACGGGAGACGGCGCGCGTCAGTGCAGCGTTGTTGGTGGACAACAACGAGCAGACCAGGAGTGGTCTGAAAACGGGTATGTGATGAACCTGTTTGGGATGTAGGATATCGGAAACAGTCCTATGTCCCTTGCTGAAAAGTAACCGGAGGCTGGTTATTTATGGGTTTCCAAATGGGCGTCTGACTTCGTTGGGGGATGGGGAGTGTTGGACCAAGTCGTTGGACGAATGTTGACACTGCGTTGCTGGAGCGCAACGGACAGACCAGGAGCGGTCTGAAATTGGCTGCGTGCTGCCAATTTGCAAACGGACACCTTACATCGTTGGAGGAACGTCGGAGCGTTGGACCAAGTTGTTGGGTGCACGTTGAAACTACGTTGTCAGTGGACAAAAATTTTGACCGGGAGCGGTCTGAAATTAGGTACGCTGTGATTCCTGATTTGGGGCATGGGATTCCGGAAAACATCCTATGCCCGTGCTGAAAAATAACCGGCGGTGGCTGGTTATCATTGAGACTTCCATACGGGGTTTGCTGCGGTAGCAGACTGGTGGACATTCCGGTCATGGACGGTGCTCTGTGGCCAACACGTTGCAACAGATTGCAACGGACTGGTGGAGAAATACTGCTGGCAGAATGAGGAGGCTGTGGCAGTATCATCGGCATAGACGTATGCCAAATTCAGTTGATGCGGTAGTAACTGGGCTTGTGGTCAGTCCGGGTCACGGACGGGATTTCTGTGATACTTGTACATTTTTTATTAATACAGGTTTACATCAAGAATTTTTAAGTCCTTACCTCTTTGTTCTAGTGATGGATGAACTGAAAAAAAATATTCAAAAAGAGGTACTTTGGAGTATGTTATTTGAGAATGACATAATACTAGTTGATGAAAATTGAATAAGTCTTAATACTATGTTAGAAAAATGAAGAGAAACTTTAGAGTCTAAAACTTTGAAGATCAGCAAAACTAAGACGGAATACATGAATTATAATTTTAGTAATGCTTGGAGAGATGATGGTATGGTCAGATTTGGAGATCAGAAGGTTTCAAAGGTTGATCATTTTAGATACTTAGGAGGATATTACTCGTAGAGTCAAGACATGATGTTTAAAGTGGAGGAGTACAGTTGTGGTGATATGTGATTGTAGAATACTGTTAAAGTTCAAAGGAAAATTATTCAAAATTGTGTTCGGCGATTCTGTATGGTTCAGAATGTTGCACGGTAAACACGAAGCATGTATAGAAAATTAGTATGACATAAATGAGGATACTACGGCGGATGATTAAGAAGAAGAGAATAGATAAAAGTAAGAATGGAACTATTAGATAAAATTTAGGAATAACACCCATCTAAGAGAAGATGAGAGAAATAATTTATGATGAGTTGGATATGTGCGTAGAAGATCCATAGAAGTATCAACGAAAAAATGCGATTTAGTTGATTGAGACTATTATAATTGATTTGATAGCACTAATGCTGACTGAGGTGGTGAACCTTGATTGATCACTATGGCGTAAATAGATTCATGTAGTCGACTCTAATTGAGTGGGACAAATGCTTAGTTGTTATAAAATTTTATTGATATTATTTTAATTAAACTATTTTAATTAGACTATTTCTATAATTATTTTAATAATTTATTTTTAATAATCATTTTAATTTTATTTAATGAGAAAAATGAAGAGATTTCGAAATAACAGATATTTCGAAGGGATATGAAAATCCCTTTTTTCCTCTTTGAAATTCTATTTTACAAATTTAACGAATATTACAAATCTCTTTTATTATTACCCAAACAAGAAATTTTAGAAAAGAATTTGTGAATTTTTTTTTTTAAAGAAATTTCTTATTGAATTAAATTATCCAAACACAACCTAAAAACACTTTTTTTCTTCCAAATCTCTCCCAAGAGTGTTTTCACTCCCCCCAATGGGTTGGAATTTATCTGGTTTTACAAGAAACCAAAAGTGAAATCGCTAGAAAAATATAAAATTCAATATCAAATCGTAGACTGTCGTTTTTTTAAAAGTTGGTTTTTAAACTGCTAAGTTTTATATAAAAACCAAACCTAAACCCGCAAAACTGCAATATAAAGAATATAAAAAAAAACTGGCGGTTGACAAAAATGTTGTACTAGTGAGAGTATAGAGAAGTATAAATATGCAAAAAAAGAGGCAAGAAAAGTAATTAAAGAATCAAAATTCAATCGTGCAATAATTTGTATTAAAAATCAGATACAAAAATTGGAGAGATATATATTTAAACTCGTGAGGAGACGTGACCAAAAGAGTAGAGATATAGGAAGTATCAGATGCATCAAAGACATTAATGAAAAGGGCATGATGAAGGGTGATGAGATTATGGAACGATGAATAATTAATTTTAATAGTTTATTTAAAGAGAACAACGCAAGATAAATTTAGATTAAAGTTGTCTAGTTTATCTTCAGATAGGATTTATAGGTTTTATTAAAAAATTAGGGATTCGAAAGTTAGAATAACACTAAGAAAGATGAGGATTGAAAAAGTCGTGGGGCACATATGAGATCCTTATAGAGGTGTAGAAAAGTTTGAAAGATATTGTGATAGATTGGTTGACTAGACTTTTCAATGACATTTTGAGGATTAATATAACGCCTGATGACTGGAGGAAAAATATCTTAGTGCCCATCTATAAAAATAAAGTGGATGTTTAAAGTTATACGAACTATCGGGATATAAAACTTATGAGTCATACAATGTAATTTTGGGAGAGAGTAATGGAATATAGAATAAGTCATGAAACAAGCATAGAAGATAACTAATTTGCCCAACCGATTAACCACTGAAGCTATTTATTTACTTAGAAGATTGATGGAGAAATATAAGGAAAATAAGAAAGATTTAAATGTGCTATTTGTGGACTTAAAAAAAAAAAAACTATAATCGGGTATCCAGAGAAATTTTGTGGTAGGTGTTAAAAAAGAAAGTAGGTATCCAATGTGTATATTGATGTAATTAAGGATATGTATGAATATATAATCACTAGTGTTTGAACAAAATGATGTGATATTTGTACATTTTTTTTTATTAATATAGGCTTACGTCAAGGATCTTTAAGTCCTTATCTTTTTGTTCTAGTAATGGATGAACTCATAAAAACTATTCAAGAAAGGGTACTTTGGAGTATATTATTTCAAGATGGCATAATACTAGTTGATGAAAATTGAATAAGTCTTATTACTATGTTGATGAAAATGAGAAACTTTAGAGTCTAAAGATTTGAAGATCAGTAGAACTAAGACGAAATACATGCATTATAATTTTAGTAATGTTGGAGAGATGATGGTACGATCAAATTTGGAGATCAGGAGGTTTTATTGGTTGATCATTTTAGATACTTAGGAAGATATTTAAAGTGAAAAAGTGCAGTTGCGGTGATATGTGATTGTAGAAAACTGTTAAAGTTCAAAGGAAAATTATTCAAAATTGCATTCGACGATTCTATATGGTTCAGAATATTGCACGGTAAACACAAATCATGTTTAGAAAATTAGTATGACATAAATGAAGATACTACGGCGGATGAGTGAAAAGAAACAAATGAATAAAAGTAAGAATGAAATTATTACATAAAATTTAGGAATAACACTCATTTAAAAGATGATGAGAGAAAATAATTTATGATGAGTTGGACATGTGCGTAGAAGATCTATAAAAGTATCAACGAGAAAATGCGATTTAGTTGATTGAAACTATTAGAATTGATTTGATGGCACTAATGCTGACTGAGGTGATGAATATTGATTGATCATTATGGCGTAAATAGATTCATGTAACCGACCCTACTTAAATGAGATAAATGTTTAGTTGTTATATAATTTTAGTGATATTATTTTAATTATACTGTTTTAACAAGACTATTTCTATAACTATTTTAATAATATCATTTTAATTTTATTTATTGAGAAAAATGAAGAGATTTCGAAATAACACATATTTCAAAGGGATATGGAAATCCCTTTTTTTCTCTTTGAAATTCTATTTTACAAATTCAACGAATTTTACAAATCTCTTTTATTATTACCCAAACAAGAATTTTTAGAAAAGAATTTGTGAAATTATTTTTTAAAGTGAAATTTCTCATTGAATTAAATTATCCAAAACCAGGGTTTTAAATATCGGGTGTTACGTACCGTAACGGCCGATTCGTATCAAAAAATGGGCAGGCCGATACCGATACACGGTCGATTTCGGCGTCTAAGGCTGAATCGCACTGTATCGGACCGTTAACGGCCTTTACTGAGACTGTAACGGCCATTACGGTCTGTAAAGAATACTTTCTTCAGAGATTTTTCACAGACCGACAGTTTGCTCAACCTTTTCAGCTTTCTTTAGAGATTCTTCATATAATTGAGCAAGGAGGAGAAAAAACTAGTAGAAGATAACAAAACACTAACCGATTAGATCGTATCCACCCAAAGAGCTCGTCAAACGTTGAGATTTTCGTCGCGGTGTCGCTAAACCCTAATAGAAACAGCTCGCCGCCGCCGAACGTAGCTCTTGCGTCTCTGGCGACATCTCCTCTCCTTCGCGTTGCAGCTCATCGCCGTCTCCGTCGCCTACTCTCCGTTTGTCTCTCTCTCTCTCTCTTTCTATTCGGGTGTGTAAGTGTCGCGTAACTAGCGTTTGATTTGGGTGTGTGGGTGTGGCTGAAATTGTTTACAAATTACAATTTAGAAATAATTAGGGGGTTTAGAAATAATTTTTGTTTACAATTTAGTCCTAAAACTGTTAATTAACTTATTTACAATTACAATTTAGTCCTAAAATTGTTAATTAGCTTTTTTACAATTACAATTTAGTCCTAAAATTTTTTAACTTATATTTTTATAGCAATTTTTTTTTTATCATTATTATTTATCACATTATATATATATATATATATAATGGTTAATGTAGTGTTAATTAGCTTCAATTATAATTTTAGTAAATAGTATGAATTAAATTTGTGTACGTAAATTCCAAAAAATTAAAATTTAACAATGTCGGGTGAAGAAGGATCACATCCTCCTAGTGATGATATTGGATGGAAATCCGGGATTCCTATTAGTGGTTCTAGACACAAATTAAAATGTAAATTTTATGGTAGAGAGATAAATGGTGGAATAACTTGATTGAAGCAACACTTGGCGGCCAAAAAGGGTCAAGTAGCTTTATGCCAAAGTGTTAGTGCCGATGTTAGAACGCTTATGATGAAACATCTTGAAGGTAACTTGGAGAAAAAAATGAATAAAAGAAAACAAAGAGAAGAAGTGATTGAACAAATTCGAGCTTCTCAACGTGATGAAGATGATCCTTACGATTTGAGTGATGATGATAACTCGGATAATCCGTATATGGCTTATGCATGAAAAGAAAGTATAAGATTGCATAGAGAAGAAGAAGATAGGGAGAGATATAGGAGGGATGTAGGCAACCGATATGAGACCGGGAGTAATAGTGGGGTTGGTGAAAGCACCAGACGGGGAAGCACTACTACTCGCATTGCTAATATGTTTCGACGATCTTCTAATGTTCGTGAATCGAGTTCGAAAAAAAGTTGGATTGATTCGTTTTTACCTGAAGCACGGTTAGCCGAGATTGATGTTGATCTACACTGTAGCAAAGCCCCCAAACAACAAAAGATCTCAACAAGGGGAATAAAAGGGTTGAGGAAAAAATTAGGGGTCGCAGTTAGTCAATTTGTGTTATACACACGTTTGTTAACAAACGTTGTTAATTCGCCATGGCTTGAGCCAATGTTGGATGTTACAAGGGAGGTTGGAAAAGGAGTGAAAGTCTCTACTCCTTACGAGGTGACTGAAGTTTTCTTACTTAGAGAATATAAAGAATTGAGAAAGTGGATCGAATCTCATAAACCAAGTTGGGAGGAGAGGGGCGTTACGATCATGTGTGATGGATGGAGTGGACCTACCCGGAAGCACATTATCAATTTTTTGATTTATAGTAATTGGGGGACTGTTTTTCATAAATCAGTGGATGCCACCGATGTTGTTAGCAGAACTGCCAATTATTACTTCGGGGGCTTATGGACAAGGTGGTGGATGAAATTGGTGAAAAATATATTGTCCAAATTGTCACTGATAATGAGTCTGCAATAAAAGCGGCAGGAAAAAAACTTATGTTAAAAAGACCAAATTTATATTGGACAGGTTGTGCTGCACATTGCCTTGATTTGATATTGAAAGATATCGGAGAGAAAAAAAATGTGCTGAAAGTCTTGAATGATGCAAGAAGAATATCACGCTTCATTTATAACTTTAGTTAGGTTCTTGATTTTATGAAGAGATTCATTGAAGAAAAAGAGTTATTACGCCTCGGGATCACACGCTTTGCCACCAATTTCATTATGCTGGAAAGCATTGTAAGGTATAAGAATGCCTTACAAGATATGTTTAATTGTGATGAGTGGAAAAACAAAAGATGGGCGAAAGAGAAGTGTGGAAAAAAAGTTAGAAAAATTGTGAACGACAATGGTTTTTTAAAAAAAGCTTCAGAAATTTTAAAAGTTCAAGAACCATTGGTGAGGGTGCTTAGGCTTGTTGATGGAGATGAGAAGCTTATAATGGGTCGTCTATGAAGCTATGGACAAAGCGAAGATGGCCATTGAAAAAAATTGTCGTTACTACAAAAAATATTGGAATATAATCGACAAAATATGGCAATTCCAATTACACCATGATTTGCATGCAGCTGGTAAGTAATTGACTAATTGTAAATTCAATTTTGAAAACTCTTGTTACTTGTTAAAATTAAACTTCCTTTAACAAAATGTGCTTTTTGTTTTGAATTCATATAGGTTATTTTTTAAATCCTGAATTTCAATATGGTGGTAAACTTTCTGACCATAAAGAGGTAATGGAGGGAGTTCAAAATGTGATTCAAAGATTGGAGCCGAATATTGATAAACAAATTCAAGCTATTAATCAAGTTATTTTTTTTTTTTTTAAGTAACAACTAGTGACTAACAAGTTACTAAGTTTTCTGTATTTTATTTGTGGGTTTTTGATTTGTTACGTTCTAAATATAGATTATGACGTTTCGTGACAAAGAACATTCTTTCGGGACAGTATTGGCTCAAAAAGCAGTAACACGTACGAATCCGGGCAATACAATGAACAATTAACTATTAATATAAGAATCTTAGGTGGCGTTTGGTAACCGTTTCTGTTTCCATTCCAGCAGTGGGATGGGAATGGGATGGGATGAGATGGAAATTATGTTTTCTTTTTGGGAGTAGAATCGCGTTTGGTAACGATAATTTTTTTTTTTGTTTTGGGAAGGGAATTGTGTTTGGTAACCATTTTATCCTAAAATCTTTTTTTTTTTTTTTTTTCTTTCTGTTTTGGCCGCCGGCGGTGCTCCGGCGTCGGAGACGGCAGTGGCCCCCCGCCGGCGATGACCGAACGGCAGTGGCACCGGCGACGGCGGCCGAAAGATAATGGCGCCGTCGCCGGCGATGGCCGGGAAATTTCCAGCCGGCGGCGGCGACGGTGGCCGGCGACGGCGGTGGGCGGTGGTCGGCCGGTAGGTGAATAGTAACCATGTGTTTTGGGAATGGAATGGGAATAATGAGAAACAACTTTTTTTTGTTTCTCATTTCTTAAGAAAAAAGTGGGCACAATTCTCAAATGGGAATGAAATGGAAACGGAAATAAAAATTACCAAACGCTATTCTCAAACAGAATTCCCAAAAATCTGGGAATGGAATGGGAATTTCTGGGATGGGATGGGTTACCAAACGGGGCCTTAATTTTCGTATCGTTTTAATTCATATTGTTTCTACAGCTGAATGGTGGATCCACTTTGGTACATCTGTCCCTGAACTTCAAGAGATTGCAGTTAAAGTGTTGAGCCAAATAACATCGTCTTCTAATTGCGAGCGTAATTGGAGCACATTCAGCTTAATACATACAAGGACGAGAAATCGTCTAAAGTATCAAAAACTGAATAAACTTGTTTACGTGGCTTATAATAGGAGGTTGAAAATTAGACATGCTACGAGATTAAGCCAAAGTGAAATTAAAGACAACTTCAACCCTATAAACTTGGATTATATCTTTGAGGAAGATGATCCACTATCTCCATGGCTTCAAGAGAGAGAAGAACCATTGTTAGATGATCAGGACAACTCCGGATGGTTAGACGTAAGCAATGATGAGGTCGCTACTGCCAGTAGCCAAGCACCTCGACGTTGGCAGAATGATAGTCCATCTGGAGATGGAAGTGATACTGATAATGGTCGTGGTTTGAGCCCACCTAGTGGAGAGTCTAGTGGTGATGATGGTGGAAGTGGAGGTGGAGGTGGAGGAGACACTAGACGATCGTCGTATCATGGAGAGTTAGGAATAACTGGATTTGCAGACGATATCGAACGTGGGGATATTAGTGAGCCACGAAGGCATTCTGTTTCTAGTGCAATTGGATCATCAAGAAGAAGACCAAACCCACAATCCTCCAATTCCGAAGAATATGATGACATGGCAAACCGCTTTGGTATGCTTGGAATTGGAGGATACAGATATGGATATCAAAGGGATAATTATCATTAGTGGCCTCAACCACAACCATATCCTTACCCTTATTATCCCTCATCGGAATATGTTTCGGTGCCACATTATGTGGGTATGAGTCCTTTAGGATGCCCACAACCTCCTGCTACTGAATACTTATATCCACTACCACCTTCTTACCAATACGGTGTCCCTCCTCCACATTAAGAGAGTTCGAGTTTTACTTTCGGTTACTACGAAGAAAGAGCAGAATCTAGCGGTACCGGTGGTAGTGGCCCTAGCAACACCATTTATGATCATTGCACCTTTAACTACTTTGGTGATTATGGTACTGCACAACAAAATCAGAGTGGTGATCATGCCAATGCCGACTATGAAGAGCTTGCGTGCAATTCGTTTTGGTATTGATAATTTTATATAAGTGTATTGTTTTTGTAATATGATGTACAAGTACAATTTACTCTTTTATTATGTTTGTGTAATATATTTTTATTAAGTATTATGTGCATCACCTTATTCTTTTAAGATTGTTAAGTACGACGGTTTTTCGTATTTTTTATGTTTTTATTGTGTTGTATATAACCATAAAATGTCATAATATCTATTATAATGTGTTTATTAAAGGTTAAATGAGTGAAACAATTACTCTTATTGAGTTTTTGGGGATATTCTAGTGATTTTAAAAAATTCACGACCGTTACGGCCGATTCCCGTTACGGACAGGCCGATACTCCCGATACTGTTACACTGCGACCGTTACCGTTACGTAACCCGATACTTACCGTTACGTAACTTGATACTGCGATTTAAAACCTTGATCCAAACACAACCTTAAAATATTTTTTTTCTTCCAAATCTCTCCAAAGAGTGATTTCACTTCTCCTCCGTTATTACGCTATGTTTCTTTTTCAACCAAATGCACCTTCTTAATTTTCTTCTTCTTTGATTGTTTGTATAATTAGAGCATCTCCAATCTCCAATAGATGTGACATCACTTTAACTATCACTTACGATATTTTTCACCTCTTTTTTAAGCTCCAATAATTGTGCTATCACTCTTTCTAAAAATAACACCCCCTCCACTTGTGCTATATTTAGCACAAGGATAACCTATGCCCAAAGAAACTTATTGATTGGTTAAAGTTATATTTAATTAATTTTCTTTAATATTTTATTTTTTTGTGTTGAATATAAAATATAATAAAACACAAAATGACACAAGATATCCAATACATTGTTGGAGTAGGACCGACAAAACGGGTATTTACAAGATAGCACGACACGAGACCGATACAAAATTATTGCGTATGGGTTTAACTTATTGGGTAACGAGTCGTTATCGGGTTTGACCCAATAAGTATGATAAGAAACAGATCAGGTTATCGGATTTACATGATAACCCGACAGGCGACACGAGTGACATGATAATAATTATTGGGTGTCCAAGTTGTGTGATAACTTGAAATCTAATAGGTCACATTATAATTTAATAAATTATTATAAAATACAAAATACTAAAATATATTTACACATATTACTCCAATTTTATTTAATATTATAATTTAATCCATTATATATATAGGTATTCCACAAACCCTAAACCTAAATGAAATCAATGAAATCAATTGGCCTCCTCCTCCTCAGGAGTAAAGTGCTTGGAAAGTCGTTTATGATTTATATTATAGATTTATTGACAGTTTATATTTGTTCGTGTTCATGTGAATGATGTTTGTATTGACGATTTTTTTTTGTTTTCTTTTGATATATTGAAATGATGGATTTTTTTTATTTTTTTATTTTTTGTATTGTTTAGTTTGTTTTTGTTGATCTTGTATAATTATTTTTATTTTTTTAAATGTGTTAATAGATTTTTAATGTGTAATAGGTAAAACAAGTGTTTATTGTGACATGATATCGGGTCGTGTTTACCTGATAAGTTTCGTGTTATCGTGTGACACGAAAAATTATCGTGTCGTGTTGACACGATAATTTTCGTGTCGTGTTCGTGTTTAGATAACCTGACACGATATCTTATCATGTTTTGTTCGTGTCAGACCATAACACGACATGAAACACGACCTGTTTACACGATTTGTCACCCCTATTTGGAGCAATCACCTATTGTAAAATATGAATATGCAATTTACTTCCTTTTTTTTTTTGTAGTTTTTGTTTTTCGTTAACACAAATACAATTAGAAGATAAAATTTGACGAAGCTAAGAGATGTTAATCCGGTTGGTAAGAAAAAATGTCTCATTTTATTGTCAACTAGGGTTCGAATTTCTTGGAAAATACTATAAGAATTAAATCTTGAATGTACTGATGTGAAAAAATACGTTCTTAAAATTATTCGGTGAAATGATTAGTCGAGATGCGCGTAAATTAGTCTTACATAACTTACCCAAAAAAAACAAAAAAATTGAAGGGGGGAACCGGAGTGCGGGTAATTTCTGTCATTTCGCAATCCGTAGAGCTTTAAAATTGTTAATTTAAGGAAGCCGGCGCCTGTGCCTGGGGGAGCTTGACGTGATGTGACGTTACAGCGCCGGCGGTGCATTACAGGTCACGAATTTTCAGCCGTTAAGATCTGCGGCCGTCGAGATCGAGATCACATGGCCTTGATTGTCTTGTGACAATCCCGTGGGGCCGCGTCGGTGCCGTACGGACCAGAACATTCGCGATAGCGGGACCCACGTCTCTATTTCGTCGGCTTCAGTAGAGATGTGGAAGTCAGGTAGGAGTCGTGATTAAGGGTAACCGTCTTGCCACGTGTCGACATCCGAGTGATCCATGGGGGTGGGGGGCTGGGGGAAATTGCGGTGACGGGAAGGAACTTATTATACTGTGGGTGCTACCCCATCAAAAAAAGCCAACGACAGCACATAGTTAGCTGTTTGATGTTTATGTATAACGCCAAGACCACCACACACTAGCACAGTAATACTCGTGAACTTCTCGAACTCAACTCGATAATACTCGAAATTTATTTTATTTAAATTTATTATTAAATAAATAAATATTATATGTTTGAGTTCGACTCGTTAATATTCTTGAACAACTCGAATAATTAAATTAAAATATTTTGTTGTATTTTTATTATGAAAAAATAGTAAAATAGACTTTTGAATTTCTTTAATGCTATAATTTTACATATCCAATCGATTTGGAGGTTAATTCAATTTAATTTTAATTTTATAAATACTCATTTAACTAAATTTAATTGATTATTTACAAGTTTACATTGATTTTTTTATAATTTATATTTTTTGATTCGCTAATAAATTGAGTATTTGAATTTTTTATATAGATTTTCAAGAAACAATTATAAATAATTAATTTTTGTTAAAAAGATATATTATTTATATATTTTTTAACTATTAAAATTTAATTAATAAATACGAATATTTTTAAAAAAAATATTAATAAGTTTGCGAATAGTTCGATTATTAAACGAATCAAACTTAAACATAATATTTCAAAGTCTCAAACTCGGTTCAAACTCGAATTGAATACTTAATGCTCAGCTCGACTGGTTTAAACCCTACCACACACACTGCTTCCCAAATATTGTACCTTATGGTCCATTTAAACCATAACCATTTTTTTTCTTTTCCCTTCCTAATTTTCTATTCATTCCTTTGTATTTTTTCACTCTCTTTTTCTTCCATTCGTTCATTTCCTTTTCCCTTTCTCGTCTACTCAACCCATCGAAAAAATATTTAGTGATCTTCGTGCAATACATTATCTAGTGTTAGATTCAAAAATTGATCAAAGAGCGAAATTTTTTAAATGTATTAAATACTAGTGATCCCGTAGCTAAAGTCACTTATAAATTTACATGGAAGGGATATGAACTCTATCAGAAGTTTGAGGTGACTGGTCTAGTTGGTTTAGTTGAAAAGAACATAGGTAGTTAAAGACCTATAGAGACAGTGACAGAGAAGTTTGAAGTAGGTGAGTTGAGAAGTTATAGAAATTTTAGGGGACGTACTGTGTGAGAGTTTTTTTTTTTTTTAACTTAAAATTAGTTTCAATCTCTACCATTCATTTTTTAAAATTAAATCATGGTCATTAAAATGTCTTTGGGTTGAAAAGCAATCCTAATTTATTAATGGATTACGGATTCTTCCTGTGTTAACAACACTATATTGTTTTTTCAAAATTATGAGTGTAAAAAAATAATAAATAATAAAAATTTAGCTAATAAAATACATATACAAAATTAAACGGTACAAAATATAGTTAAACTTACATACTTTGTAAATGGGAGAGTTCTCTCTAGTCTGCATGTAGTTCTGCCATTGACATCAAAGACCAATGTGGTGCACCATAATTAATCCAAAATTGACATCTCGTGATATTACCTCACTTTATCAGGATGACGCAATTTCGAATTTGATATGTGAGGTTGTTATTGTGAAGTTTTCTCGAATCACTTCACATCTTCTTGAACCCAAAAGATCTTAGTTCGGTTAGTAAGTGGAGGTGACCCCCTTTTCGGATCAACCAGGTTTCGACGCTCCTAAGGAGTATTCTGGGAATTATATTTTGAATTTAATCTTGAATGCAACAGGTCGATGTGAGAGAGTGCGCCCTTAAAATCACTTGTGAAATGATTAATTGAGGTGCGTGTAAATTGGAGCGGACATATTTTACCGTAAAACACAACAAAAATAAAATAAAATAAAATAAAATAAAAAAATTTAACATCTTCTTGACTTCAAAGGCCACTCAATTAATGCCTCTCTTGTTATAGAGATGTTGTTCAACATCGTGGTCATATTTACTTTTCTCCATGTGGTTGTAGGCACTTTTGTCAACTGCACATTAATAATTATCTTTGTTCTTTAGTTTGAAGGATCTTCTTCGGAGCTCCTATCATAATTAATAAAACTAGTTTAGACCATGTATTGTGAAGCTTAAAAAAAATTATAATAAATTTTTAATAATTTAAAATGTGGATTAAGAAACTTAATCATGTATTAAAATGAGGTCAATTATTATTTGATATATAAAAAAATAAAACAAAAATAAAAAGAAATATATAAGAACTCACTAAAAATTTTGAAAGAGACGTTCTTAAATCTTATTAAAATCTTCTTTCTCCTTTTTTTTTCCCTTTTATCATACTCCGCGTATAGCGGGAGATTTGTAGCACCAGGCTGTCCTATATGCTCTAAAAATAAGTGATGGACTAAAATATATTTGAAAAAAATATGCGAAATCAAAACAATTTTTTTTTTTTTTTAAAAGCTCAAGATTCTCTTTAAGCAGTTGCAGGCCTAGGATTTGGGTAATAGGGACGAATATGAAAAGGTTGTTTTAATTTTTCTAAGTTTAAGGGAAACGTTATACGTTAAAAATGGAGGTGTTTTTGGAAATTTATGGGGGCGGAGTGAGGGCGGTCGCCACCCGTAAATTACACTTTCGACCTTTTAAATTTGACCATATTTTTGTATTGTCTGTTAACTTAGGTGGCGTTTGGTAACCGTTTCTGTTTCCATTCCAGCAGTGGGATGGGATGAGAATTTTGTTTTTTTCTTGAGAGTAGAATCGCGTTTGGTAATGATAATTTTTTTTTTGAAGAGAATTGCGTTTGGTAACGATTTTATCCTAAAATCTTTTTTTTTTTTTCTTTCTGTTTTGGCCGGACAGCAGTGGCGCCGGCGCCGGTCGGATGGCAGTGGCAGGTGGATGACAGTGGCCGGAAAGTTCCGGCCTGCCGGTGACCCGCGGCGGTCGCCGGAGATGGACGGTGGCTGCCGTCGGCGTCGGCTGGCAGGTGAACAGTGACTTTGTGTTTTGAAAATGGAATGGGAATAATGACAAACAATTTTTTTTGTTTCTCATTTCTTAAGAAAAAAGTGGGCACAATTCTCAAATAGGAATGGAATGAAAACGGAAACAAAAATTATCAAACGCTATTTCTAAACAGAATTTTCAAAAATATGGGAATGGGAATGGGATGGGAATTTCTGGAATGGAAACGGTTACCAAACGGGGCCTTATGTTCATTGCACTTTGAACCATGTATATTTTATAACGTTTTTAAATTATCTTTTTGTTGTTTTTATCTGTAAAATTAGATGAAAAATTGTCATGAAAGCACATGACTTAGTTTGAAAAAGAAAAAATAATGATTACTATTGAATCCCACACTGATGTTGAGCCCCTTGATATCCGTTCGCAGTAATTTGTCAAAGTCCACCTTGCGCTTGAATGGGCTTGTTGAATCCCACATTGCTTGTGTTAGCTGATCTTGAACTATATATAAAGTTTAGGGCATTTTTCCTCTTTCGAGACATTTTTTGAGAGTAATTTAGATTTATTGGATTTCTATTATGATCTTGTGCACCATTAATATATGTAATGGGCCTTAACCCATTATGTCAAATCCTAGTCTCACTATGAAAACCAAACTTTAACCCTATCGGAGCTATCTTAGTCACCTGTTATATATAGACTCTCTGTATAGCTCTAATACCATTAGGGATGGTCATGGGCTGGGCCAGGCTTAGACTAGTGTATTACAAAAAAACATTGGGCCCTAGCCCGGCCCGGCCCAGTGATCGGGCCTTAATTCTATGCCCAAGCCCGGCTCTATAAGAAAATTTTAAGCCCACGGCCTTATTTTTTTTTTTTTTTTTAAATTCAAAAATAAATAAAAAATATTCAACACCAAACCAACAAGAAATATTAAGGTGGTGTTTGGTTAGTGTTTCCACTTTTCTGAACCCAACTGGAATGGGTTGGGTTAAGAATTTTGGAAACATAATTGCGTTTGGTAACGACAATTTTTGTTTTGTGCTGAGAACAGAATGTGTTTGGTAACGATTTTATCCTAAAACTAATTTATTTTTATTTTTTTTTGTGTTTGGCGGCGGCGAAGGACTGCCGGCGGGGCGACGGAGGTGGCCGACGACGGTCGTCGACAGGCGGCGGACGGTCGCCAGAGATGGCTGGCGGCAATAGAAGGTCGCCGGAGACGGTGGCCGGTCGCTGGACGGTTGCCGGCCGGCGATGGTTGCCGGACGGTGGCCGGCGGCAGGTGGTGGTGGTCAGTCGGCAAATGAAGACGGAAGTTGAGAACTTTGGGTTGAGTTTTTTAGGCACAAAAAGAAACAATTTTTTTTTGTTTCTGGTTTCTTTAGGATTTTGAGAATTAATTCATATTTTTGGGGTTGGGTTGAGTTGAGTTTTGTGTTTGCCAAACGCATTCTCAAAAATCAAACTCTTTTGGGTTGGGTTTGGTTGGGAACACTAACCAAACGGGGCCTAAAATTATAATTTCTAAAGGTAAACCAATATTCCAAACAAACCAAACCAATAAGAAATATTAAAATTACAATTTCTAAAGAAAACCAATATTCCAAATATTAGGGTTGTATATATATATATATATTTTTTTTTAAATATCCTTCGGGCCGGGCCTAATTTTTTTAGGTTTTGCCCAAACCCGGCTCTAATTTTGATCGAGCCCTAATACCTAGGCCCAGGTCCGGCCCGTGGACTCAAACCCTAAGTTCAAGCCTTAAAAAAATAGGGTCAGACCGTTCAGGCTGGGCGGGCCCCCCCAAGCCCATGACTATCCCTAAATACCATGATAGAATAATTGAAAGACAGAATATTAAGAGAACATGATAAAATTGTATTTTTTCCATATATAAATACAATTATCTTATATTTTCTCAATATCCCACCTCTTCTCTCATGACAATTCAAACACTGGATGCTTCACGTAAGGCATAGAAATCTTTGACACGTGTTATTGAGAATCAAATAGCAGTATAAAAGCACAGTAGGTGTGCAATCTGGCACCCCCCTTTTCCCCATCATTCTTATCTCTTTCCTCCTCTAATCAAACATATTTTGCCATCTACTATCATGTATATATGCTCTGTATGTGAGCTTTAATAAAGTGTGTTCTAGAGAGTAGAATCTAGATGGATAGATTTCGAATTTGATTGCAAAGAGACTGAGCAAATGCAATACGGCTCTTATCAGCTGATTCCTAGGGATTTTTTTGAACTATATGAATTGGAAAAGACGAGAATTGATAAAATTGAGAATGAAAGTATTAGAAACGTGTTAGGAATAATACCCATCGAAGAGAAGATGAGAGAAAATCGATTACGGTGGTTTGGACAAGTGTATAGAAGACCCATAGAAGTATCAGTGAGAAAATACGATTTAGTTATGTGAAGATCAATGAATAACATGAAAAGTGTAGAGAGAAAAGAGAAACGACGGCTAGGGTTTGTTATCTCTGAATAATGAATATAAGAATACAAAAAAGAAAACCTAGGAAGGAGAGACTTATATAAGCGTACAATGGAAAACCTAGAAAATAAGTAAAAGACTATTCTACCCTTGCTAAATAATAATGATAAACCTGAGTAACTCTAATAAGTTCAAGTGCTGGGGGTTACTAGAGGGATAGGTAAGCCTAAGAAGATTTGGGACGAGATTATTAGAACAGATTTGATGACATTGAACCTGACTGAGAGAATGACCCTTGATCATTTATTATGGCGTAAACGGATTCATGTAACCGACCCTACTTAAGTGGGATACAGACTTAGTTGTTGTTGTTGTATATGAATATGATAACACGTGACACGAACATGACATCATTATTTATCTATTAAAATATTAAAATACGACACGATACAAGGCGATAATTAATCGTGCCGCACAATAATACGATGTAATTGTAAGAAAATCAAAACCTAATGTGCTCTTATTATGAAAAAATGCTTCAATTTATACAACACACACAAATAACTAATAACTGCTCTGAGACTATAGCCTTAATTAAGTCTAAATAATTAGAATTAATTCTTGCTAAAATCATGGAGGTTTAATATTCCCCAGCAAACTCGGCTAGTCTAGAAATATGAAGTTGGATTGTAGAAGATGAAAGCGGGTCTTGCGAAATCCCTTAGTGAATATATCTGCGAGTTAATCAGTAGAAGAGACAAATTAGATAGTCTAGAAATATGAAGTTGGATTGTAGAAGATGAAAGCGGGTCTTGCGAAATCCCTTAGTGAATATGTCTGCGAGTTAATCAGTAGAAGAGACAAATTAGACTTGGTGTATGCTAATATGAATGCATTCCCGTATAAAATTGATGTTGCCCGAAAATGGTAGCATATTAAATTTGTAGTTCTATCCTTGCGAGTCTTCGTTCGTTGTTTCCGAGAGTACATGCACAAATTCTTAGCATTGGAGAGAGGGTTGATCCATGTGAAGAACTTATGGCGTGACAGTAGGTATCTGTTCGTCAAAAGTGATAATCCAGTTCAATGTGTTTAGTACGAGCGTAGAACACATGATTTGAAGTCATATTTGTAATAATGAGATTATCACAATATAAGATGATAGGCGTGAGATTAATTAATTTGAATTAATTACAATAAAGGGATGCTAAAATCATGGAGGTTGATAGTAATGACACACGACACAACACGATAATTAATCATGTAACATATTAATTTAAGGGTTAATTAGACTTTGTCCCCTGTAATTTGACCGAATTGTACTTTACACCTCTATAATATTTTTATCATTACTTACTTCTTTGTGGTTCAGATTAAAGAGTAACTGTAAATATTTTACAAAATGACGTAAAATAATAAATTTACTCTTGTACCCTATCCAATCTGGGAAACAAAGAAATCGAAAAATAAAAAAAACATGATATTATTTGACACAATGTAAGAGTAGAAATGTCAATTAATATTAAATAATTTGTTAATTTTGATTGTTAATTTTAACAAATATATATACATAATATCATGGAGTGATAAATGATAGAATGAAAATTTTACAAAATTCGGTCAAATGATATCTTATCATCTCTATCTAGCATATAGCATATATGGCTTTAGAATGCAGTGTCTGGTTGCCACTTTTAAAGCTTGTGGTTGAGGTTGTGGATTGAGTTGCCTACTTTGAAGCCAATTCCCACTAAATGTTAGGAGAATTTTTCAACCAATTGAATCCATGAGTCAATAGGAAGATTTATTGATGCTTTCTAATAGATATTGGATGACTATGTTATTATCTATATATTAGATATTGGTTCTAAAACACCTTACCGCTTAAAAAAAATTGTGATCGAGAGTGAATTATTGAACCTTTTTTGGGGGGCCTTGTTTGCATGCATTTATATTGTATAATAAAATGCTTTGACAATTGAGACCAAACTAATTATTTAGAGAATGAAAAAGGTAATGGAATGATTCCAAAAGGAGAAGGAGGGTGGGGCAGATAATATCTACAAGAGGAAAAAGGAGGGTAAGGCACAAGATATGGAATTTTCCCAGGAAACAAACAGCAAGTGCTTCCAAACACTGTAAGTGATGCCCATATCTCTCTTTATTTCTAGATTAAGCCAAAAGTGGATCGTAAAAGCTAACCTCTTTTTATTCTGTTTTTGGAACATATGGTTGCTTGTTACCCTCTCTATCCACCATCCCCAAAAAAGTAAAAAAAAAAAAAAAGTGAAAAAGGGGTTAAATTAAAATCATTTGAATTCACATTGGTCGCTCAAGTTCCACATTTGTTTATATCCCGGAAAATGGGTTGTGATCAAACACATGACCATTTACTATGGATATTTTCGTCATTTTATTACTCCACTAAATTTAAGACAGTTTTTCCTAATATTTTCTTAACAAGATTTTGTTTGAAGATTGAAGGAGAGAGGACTGAATCTTTATTAGGTCACGCCTAAAATCATTAACGTCTTCAATTTTCAAACAAATGTAGGTGTCATATTTAATATTAACTAAGGACTAAAAAATAAGTTGGTATTTGGTAAAAATGAAAAAAAATAAAATATATAGGATAAAGAAAAAAAAATCCACAAGTGGAGAAAAATATACTAAACACCGAATATTCATTTAATATTTGAGCCAAATCGAATTTTATTCCCGAATAACTTGAATATGATTGCAAATAAATTATAATTTCTTATAAATATATAATTTCTCATAAATAGAGTTGTTAAACAAATCGATCTATTGGCAAACAGCTCGAGCTCGAATAAACTCTTCTATTTCTGAAATGAGCCAGGTTCGAGCTCAATTTTTTATTCGTTTAATATTCGAGCCAAATCGAATTGTATTCCCGAATAACTCAAATATGAATGCAAATAAATTATATAAATAATATATAATTTCTTATAAATATATAATATTAATTTAAATATTTATAATTTTATTTTTAAGTATTTAGCTTCTTTATGTTTATAATTGATCTTGGTTGGATATGGTATTTTGAGCTCAGTTCATGAAGCCCAAAATATTTTGAAACCCAACTGCAATAAACCCAAATAAACAAAGCCCACCACCAATAATTCTCCAATTCAAGAGACCATTCCAAATCACTCCCCCAGTTTTTTTTTTTTCAAATTAGTCCAAACAAGTATTGTAGCTTAGTATTTCCCCTCCAAAATAGGTTCTTTACCATTAGGCCATTTTATTGGCATTGCTCCCCAATTTTGTTGGCATAGCAACAAAAGGAAAACCAAAAACAACACAGCTTTAGAACCAACATTTTCGTCTGAATTCCACATCAGTGTTAGGCCCTCAACATCCGTTTTTTAGTAGTTTGTCAAAGTTCACCCTGCGCGTGAGGGGGGGTGTTGAATCCTATGTTGATATTGGACCCCCCCTGTATCCGTTCGCAGTGGTTAATCAAAGTTCACTCTACGCGTGAGGGGACATGTGGAATTCCGCATCGCTTGTGTTACGTAATCCTGAGCTATATATAAACCTAGAGACAGTCCTCATCTTACAAGACGTCTTGAAAGAGTAAGTTACGCCGATTGGATTTCTCTCTCTATATATATTTTTCATCCGGAAGGGTAATGAGGAAGGTTATAATAGATTTATCCATATCATAAGCTTCCTAACTATAGTCATAAACAAATTTATATACAAAAAAAAAAAAGGCATTATACTCTCACAGAGCTCTCTTTCCTTAACTATTTATGAACAAAACTCTTTATAGAAGCATTTAGACACATACCTAGAAAGAAACCCTAACTTCCTAACTTGTCGAATTAATGCCTAAACTTACCTTTGGAATGCCTACTTCAACATGCTTTTCTTCTCACCGGGTTCGAAAATTCGTTGAGGGCACAATCTGAAAGGTCACGAATTCGAGGAACGCGATTAGGAAACCAATATTTATTTGTATTGTTCATTAAAAGATGAAAAACAAAAAATAAAAATAAAATAAAATTAAGTAGGCTTTACTTGATCTTGGCTTGAAGTATCTGTAGCATCGGTCTTTAGCCTCTTTGCGGTTAATAAATTGCTTGACCTATCTTTTTCTTCTTCTTCCACGAAGTTTTGGTCTGAAACTTCTGCTGGAACTGAAACTAATTGAATATGTGTAACTAAGTAATAAAAGTTGATGAAATAAGGCTATTTTAGTTGAATTTAACTATAATATCGAGTATAAATTCGACGCTTACTTGATATCAGCTATATATATATATATATTCAATGTAGTTGGTTAACGTTAACTGACCCGCAAACAAAAAAAAAAACCCGAGAAAAAGGGTTTTTGCTAATCATCCCATTTTTTTGACATCTGCTCCATGTTTTTGTGGCAACAAGCATAAAAATAGAAACACTAGACAAGTTGAAGAAAATAAGGTAATGTTTGGTTAGTGTTTATGTTTCTATTCTTGCATCAAAACATTTTTCTGTGT
Organism: Eucommia ulmoides; assembly: GCA_016647705.1. Classification (NCBI taxonomy): domain Eukaryota; kingdom Viridiplantae; phylum Streptophyta; class Magnoliopsida; order Garryales; family Eucommiaceae; genus Eucommia; species Eucommia ulmoides. The sequence goes on from CM028341.1 coordinate 2,823,534, forward strand.
TCTGTCAAAAAAAAAAAGAAGAAGTTTTCATGTTTCTGTTCTCCATCAAAACGTTTTTTTTTTTTTTTTTTTTTTCGTTTTTCTGTTTCTGTCAAAAAAAAAAAGTGTTTACCTAAGCTTGTGTGAAAAAATCGAACTTTAAAGTTCATACTTGCCTGTAAAAGCGCAAGTAGAATCCTGTTGGCGTATATCCGTAACACGGATTTGCTCTGAATTTTCTCCTACCGTCTCGTTTATAGTCCTCTTCTTCCCTCCTAATTTGCCCAACTCCTGCTGAATTAGTGTGCTTTTTTTACCTGCAGCAGCAGATGTGAAATGCTGTACCCATGGATCTTTGAGGATGCTCTTTGATGAATCAGAACTTGCAGTGTCCAGCAATGGATGACTCCTTTCACAGGTATTCTTCTTCCAACAGTCATCTCTTAACACTGTCAACTGGAACCCGAATAATAAATAAATAAAAATCGAAAGTGTTTGATAGTGTAGATATCATGTCTCAGTATTTTCCCCGTAAATGATCTCTTAATTCCGAAAGAATTTATAAACAATAAAAAAAAGGCTTTTTGCCTTCGAACCCAAATTTTTTAGCCCAATATGCGTCCAACCCATCGCGCTGCCAGTTTGACCTATGATCCATTTCTTAATTTTTTTTTTGGAAATAGGTCCAAATTGTCCTGTTCAAATGACACATATGCCCTCTTATTTGTTTTTAACAGTATTTGAATATCGCGTGATTACGTTCAACAGCTCCATATTATTGATCGATTTCGTTTTTGAAATTGAATCAACTTTTTGTGAGAGTTGCAGATGATGAAAAATGTTGACTTTTTTTATTTTTTATTTTTAAATCTAATGAAAAAATAAGGGTACTTTTGTCCAAAATAAGTTTGGTGTGATTGGTACAAAAGGTTCAAAAGTTTTGGACCTTATGAGCTAAAATTTTGAAATGGTAGACTGTTGACCGAAAATTCCCCCCCCCAAAAAAAGTGGGTGTAGAGGTTGTAGGTCATTGATCTCCATCGATCTTCTATAATTACAAAAAAAAAAAAAAAAAAATTCAAAGTGCAAAACAAACATTGCTTTTAAAATTAAATACATATAGAAACACAAATAAATACTTAAAAAAAAGTTACCAAACGGTGCCTAAATATTTAAAGAAATAACGCGTACGGAAACAAATCATAAGTGTGAATTATATATAAATAAATAAATAAGTTGGGTGGCTGACCTGGTAGGCAGGATGAGGGACACGCCCAAGCATTGATTGGTGTAGATGCTTAACGAATGATGCTTCCAAATGATGAATATATAGATTGTGTTTCTCATCTGTCCATCTACTACTGCATTTTCCCTGCCATTATATATATATATATATATATATATATATATATAGATCATGAATCTCCACTATAAAATCTAGAGCAAAACACAACATGTGGATCCACAAAAACATTATATGTCAAACATGCTTTTAACATTTTTAAAGAGCATGCTAGAGTTCAAAAGGAAGGGATATAAAGGTTACTTTTGATTAGTTGACTATTTCTCTCGTGTTTTCAATATTTTTTTTTAGATGAAATCTCGCTTCGATTGAATGATTGAGGTTTAGTCCACATTTTCACTAATAGGTCCATGTTGTTTTTTGGTTTTTCATTTTTACACATTCCTTCCTTCATTTTTCCTCACTTCTCCGACGAACAACCATCACTGGTGCCGCCTATCTTCTCTCCTTCTAATTTCAAACCCCACCTCGCCGGTCCCCACCACCCTCCTCGTCCTCCTCTTTTCTTCTTCTTCTCCTCTCTCTTTCTATATATATATATATATATATATATATATATATATATATATATATCCACAGGGACAAGAGGTGGGGGTGGGGGTACTAGCGGGGGTGGGGTGGAGTGTTGGGTGGTTTGTGAATTTTTTTTAAAACAAAAGGGTTAAAAAAAAAAGATAAACTTATTTCAACCGGGAATAAAAAAGTAATTACCCAAAAATCTTTCATAAAAATTCCATTTTTGTCAACATCACCCCTTATTAAATAAAATAAAAAAACAATCGACATTCTCTTTTGCTGATCAATTGAGCTCTACCACTGCCGACACTCATAAATCCGCAAATTTGTTGTGGTCGATAGTGGTGGTCTCTGGCGTGGTTGAAAAGTTTGTTGCAGATTTTGGCAATAACAACCTTAAAAATCTAGAAATTTATTGCTATTGTCGGCAATTGATTATCGATGATATGGTTAAAAAATTTGTTGCATATTTTGGCGATAGCGACTTTAGAAATCTATAAATTTGGTCACTAGTGTGGTTTTTTTGGCGGTTGGCGATGGTCATGGTGGTGGTCTTCAATGTGGTTGGCGAATGTGGGGTGTTTCTAAGGTATTCTAGTAAAATTAACACAATTTTTTTGTAATAATGAGGTTCTCCTAAAAAAAATAAGAGAATTTGGTGAAATGTTCTATTTCATAAAACTATTATTCTGCGAGGTTCTGTAATAGTAATTTTTTAACACATGATATGGTTCTTAGAAAGTGATTTTTTGAGTCTTGAGACCTCTCAACAAGATTCCCAAAAAATAATAGGTAGAGTTAATGCACTAAATACACCTAGCAAGAAAGTTGCTTGGTGCATAGGGCAACTTAGACCCTGTCTGGTTATTATTTTCGTACCCCGATTTCTATTCACGTACTCAAAATTTTGAGAATAATATATAAAAACACTTCTAGTAAAACACATTTTGTTCTCAAAATTTTGTGAGTAATTCCTAAATTCCTTAAGAATATAAAAAAAATGTTGATTTTTATTCACTCCTACAAAGCTATTCTCACCACCACTCGGAGCCACCATACATCGAAAGAAAAAAAAATATGCAATTAAGCATGTTTCTTGTTTCTTTCTGTTCTCATAAATTAAAATAAACGATTGTAGGACAATGGTAGTTACCAAACATGTTTAGATTCTAAGAATATTCTAGAATGAAAACAAAATTCTCATCCTATTCAAGTGGTATGAGATGGGATGAGAATTTTGTTTTCTTCTTGGGAACAGAATCGTGTTTGGTAACAACAATTTTTAACAGAATCGTGTTTGATAAGGATATTATACTAGAAATCAAGAACACTAATTATGAGAAATTATCAAGTAATTGAACCCTAAAACCCAATCGACATCCTAAACCCAAATCGAAATCAAATTCTCAATCGAAATGGAAATCTTAAACTCCAATCGAAATCGAAACTCTAATCGAAATCGAAAACGAAACCCCAATCGAAATTGATTTCCCTAAACCCTAAATCGAAATCGACGAAATCGATCTCACATTTGAACGCTAAGAGGAAGATCGATTGGCGATGGCGACGAGGACAACGAAGACGACGACAACGAAGATGATGCCAAGACGAGGAACACAACAACAAGGTGGAGGAGGCCGACGAACAACACAACAACACAAAGAATAACGTTGAAGAAAAAGAAAAATGAAGAAAAAAAAAGATAAAAAAAAAAAAAAAGAGGCTTAAAAGAGTTGAAGGTCAAAGTTCACTAACAATTTTAGTCCCTTTTTTGGGATAGGAATAGCTGGGGAAAAACAAAAAAACAAAAAAAAATTATTTCTCGATCCTTTGAAAAAAAAAAAAATGATTTTTGGTTTTGAAACAGAATTTACCGGAAGGTATTCTCGAACATAAATCTCAAAAATCTGAGAATTGAATGAGATTTTTTTGGGATGGAACGGTTATCAAACGGGCCTAAACTAACTGTCACCTTAAATTCCCCCTCAAACTTTTGAAGTTTCTTGCTATTACACCTATATTTTTTTAAAAAAATATTTAAAATCCCTTAAAATATTATCTAATCGTCCCCTAAATTTTAAAATTATTTTATAAACTCCCCTCCAAAAGAATAAAATTAACTATCTCCAACCAATTTCTGGATCTTTTCCCTACGTATACCGAATTGTCCTAAAAAAAAAATTAAAATTATGGAATTGTTCAGAGTTTTTAACCAATTTGATTTGATCTGCCTATGAATAAAGGGCAGTCCGGTATTACAAAACTCTCCCTATGCACGGGTTCTAAGGAAGGATCGGAGGTCTATTATGCAAGAGGATGTTTTCACGATTCGAACGATCCGATTAATTAGCAAAAATAAAACTCTCGCTATGCACGGGTTCTGAGAAAGGATCGGAGGTCGTGCAAGAGACTGTTTTCACGACTCCATCAATTAGCAAAAAAAAAAAAAAAAAAAAGAGAGAGATTGATTAGCAAAAAAAAATAAAATTACCAGGCTTGGATTCACATTCAGATGTAAACTCTCTTTCGAATCCACATCATTCAAGTCCTTCAGGTTCTGGTGAGTCAAGGACGACACGTCGGAGTATGGCCGACGCAAATCGCCGGAGCGACCGTTCGCCGTCGCCGGCCGGTTTTCTTCCATTTCCTTCATCCAGACAAAAAAAAAAACCGCTCCTAGATATTTACAGAGAGAGAGAGAGAGAGATTCTCTCTCTTTGTTTCGGATTATAGAGAGAGAGAAAGGGAGGCGGTGTTTGTCTGAACGGCCGTGGTTGAAGGCGAAGAGAGGCTCCACATGGCGACGCTTTTACACGTGTCAGTAACACCAGCTGGATGCCACGTCAGCGTGGACGGTGTTTATATAATATCTCGACCCAGATATTTTTTTGAGGGAGAGTAAGTTTCACGCGCCAAGTTAGGCAGGGGGATTTTTATTTTTTTTTTAAAGCGATAATGACACTTTTGTTTATGGGGAAAAAGATTTTTTTGGTTCTAGAAAGATGGTGAAAGTGTTTAATTGACTCCTAAGATTTAAAACTCGATACATTTGATCTCAACATTTCAAAATCATTGCAAATTGGCCCTTGAGGCAGATTCCGTTAAGTCAACTGACGGTCAACGTTTTATTAAGGGTATTTTAGTCTTTTTATTCAAAAGAGTTAATTTGAGAAGTCATCTAAACTTCTAGGGATCAAAATATTTTTTTCCTTTATTTCTTTCAGTTATTCTTCTTTGTCCCTATACCACCGAGCCAAACACCCTCCACCGCCAAACACCACCACCGATTCTACCACGAAACCAAACAACACAACACCACCACCAAACGAACCAACACCGCCGCCTCCGCCAAAGAAGCAGAAACAAAAACATGGGAAAACAGAAACACAAACTGAAATATGGGAAACAGAAGCAGAAACAGAAACATGGGAGCCACCGCAAGCTTAAACGACGCCATAACCTTCTTCGACTTTCCGTCGGTTGCTGCCGCCGTAACTGCCGCATTTGGTTCGACTTTTCGAAATCGAACCTGAGGTTTCGAAACCCTTTCAAACGAAAACGAAATTGAAATCGAAAGATTTCGAAATCAACATTTTGATTTCGAAACCAAAAGTCTAGTTTCCATTTCGATTTCGTTTTCGAAATCGAACCTACGGTTGGATTTCGATTTCAAAAACGAAATCGAAATCAATCGAAAACCTTTCGATTTCAAAAATGAAATCGAAATCGAAAGTTTTCGAAATCAATATTTCGATTTCAAAATCGAAAGCCTAGTTTCCATTTCGAAATCGAAATCGTTTTCGATTAAAACGATTTCGATGCTAAGCAGACAACGAAGATGATGACAGTTGAAGCGATGGAGGATGAAGAAGAAGCGGATGACGGCGACAGCGACGGAGGATGTAGAAGAAGCAGACAACGGCGATGCAGGATGGAGAAGAAGTATACGATGGAGGATGGCGAAGAAGAAGCAAACGACGATGGTAGAGGCAGTTGTGTGGTGATGTGGTAGTGCTGCAGAGAAACGGAGGGTATGAGGAGCCAACAAAACAAAAAAAACAAGAAAAAAAAAGAGAGAGAAAAAAAGAGAAGAAAATGGTTTGGAAAAAAATATTTTGACCCCCTTAGTTTAACAACATATGCAAATAGGTTCCACTAAATTAATAAGAATGAAATGACGCATGTACCCTTGGCCAAATGTCATGTGCTTGTCACGTGACTTTTTCCATCCAATTCTCCTAAATTTTACTAATGGAACCCGACCCAAACCCGACCCAAGGGCCAATTTGGAACAATTTTGAAATATTGAAATCAAATGTGTCGAGTTTCAAATCTTAGGGGCCAATTGAACACCTTCGTCATCTTCCAGGGACCAAAAAAGTCTTTTTCCCTTTGTTTCTTGACAAATCAAGTTGTAACTCAATTGGATCCTCGTATTTGACTTTGACACATTGGTTACCTCACATTAGATTTTCGTTTCAATTTGGACCCTCTTCAGAATTCTGTTAGGTCAACTTTAACAATCAACCTTAAAGTAAGGGTAATTTGATCATTTCATGTTAAATAATAAGGGTAATTTTGTCATTTTATTATTAACTCATTTAATGGGATCTATTTGTAAATTATTTTAAACTTAAGGGTAAAACATACATTTATATATTTTCTTCCAAACCCCCCTTCCCCATACCCACTTGGCTCGTGTCCCAACCTTCACCCCACCGCCGATCCACCGCTGAACATCACCACCCAAATCCACCATCTCCTTCACCGCGGACCGTCGAACCAACAAACCACCACCGCCGCCGCCGCTCATACACTCTCTCTCTACTCTCTCTCTCTAAAACTCACCACCGCCACGACGGTGGTGCAGCAGTGGGCGGGAAGGTGACGTCGGTGGCCGTTCATCGGTGATGTGGTGGCTGTCGGTGTTGTGGTGGCCGTCGGTGTTGTGTGGAGGGAGGTGGTAGCCACTAACCATCATTTGGGTTTAGGAAGAAGATGATGAATAGTATTTTTCTGGGTTTGTTTGATTTGAGTCCGATTCAATCGATTCGGCATGGCGTCGATTGAGACTCGCGGAATAACGATGATTTGGAGGGTGTTCGTCGGCGTTAGTTGGCGTTGTTCTTCGCCGAAAGCAGTGCGCGAACGGCGGCGATCGTCGGTGGGCCTGCGGCGAGTTTCAGATCTAGGCTTACGTTGGTGATTTCTGCGGCGGTGGGGGGCGGCTGAGGAGGAGTGAATTTAGAGAGAGGGGGGGGGGGGGGGGGGGGGCTAGACCACCGCCCTATGAGCACAAGCCGCCCGTTCCCCCGGTGGTAAGATCACCTCCGAAGGTGAAGCCGCCGCCGGTGAAGAAGCCGCTGCCCATTCAAAAGCCGCCGCCGGTGAGGAGCTTGGAGGCTGCAACTTGAAGAAGATGAAATCAAAGAAAAATTACACAATAAACCCTAAATTTTAGATAGAAAATAAAATAACCCCAATTAAAAAAATTTAAGGGTATAATTGTAATTTAACATTAATTAACAGAAAACATAACTGAAGGTCCAAATTGAAACGAAAATCAAATGTGAGGTAACCAATGTATCAAAGTTCAAACACGGGGGTCCAATTGAGCACCGACTTGATTTGTCAGGGAACAAAAATGTCATTATCCCTTTTTTTAAACTCAGACACCCACTCAACCTCTAGCCTGGGAAGGAAAGGCCTTACCACTAGTCCACCATCGATTCTCGGCAGGGGGATTGTTACGTATGCATATGTAGGACTTGAGAATAGGGAAAGCTACTTATTTAAAAAGGGAGCCCGATGCTACAAAGCTCCCTCCATGTGTAGGGTCCGGGGAAAGGTCGGAACACTTAGATCTATTGTACGCAACCTTACCTTGTTTTTTGCAAGATGCTACTTCTATGACTCGAACTCGTGACTTCTAGGTCATACGGCGACAATCTTTACCGTTGCACCAAGGCTCTTCTTCAGGGAAAACTACTTATTTATTATAAAATAATAATAATAATAAAAAAAAAAATTATGTAATTTTTAAATTGATATCTAATAATTATTACTAATTTAATATAATAAGCTTCAAAATTTGCCTTGGCTTAAGCCAAATCAATTGTAAAGCAATCTATGTCTCCAATTACTGGTAAGGTATATAAAAATCTTGAACGTACCAAATCGATGTGAGAAAATGTGCACTTAAGATTGTCTGGGGAGATGATTAGTCTAACTGCGTGTAAACTGATCAGGACAGAGAGAAATGAAGTCTTGGATTTGAAATTTGAAATGAACGCATGTAAATTTATGATTTTATTTTTTTTGCACGAGTATATTTTTAATTTCAATTTCGAAACTCTAATTTCATGCTAAACGTTGCCTATCTGTTCATACCAAGTATTTGGATCTCATGTGTGTGTGTATATATATATATATTTCTAATAAATTTATTTTTTAATTCATATAGGTTTGGAGTGTTGTATCGTGCACTCTTTTAAGCAATTAATAACTATATAATTGGAAGTTTGCAATGAAATTAGTTGAATATTATGAAACGATAATTTTTAAACTTTTCAACGAGCGGTCATATTGTTAGAATGAAGTTCGAATGAGAGATGTGATGCTTTGAACTTGACATTGACTTGTTCTAACCAAAGTCAGTCATGATTGTGACCATTCCCTTCGCAATCGCGACTTCCCCAAGAAGGATGGCACTGTATGGACAAGGTCAAAACTCTGACCGTTATGGTCACGATTGCGACCTGTTTACATCGAGAGCTTTCTCCCCAAATTCTGGAGTGATTTTGGGGCAAGAAAATGAGGATTTGAACTCTTTGTTCTTTTTTTTTTCTAATAGTTGCATGGTATGGAATCTTGATTTAATGACTTAGTATTATTAGTTTTCCTATACTAAATATAAATGAAATGTATCATTATATTTATATTTGGTTATTGAATTCCCTTCTTTCCTCAATTTTTTATTAGTGAAAATTGAGAGGAAACAAAATACAAAAAATAAAATTATTTTTAGCAATGAAGAGGAAAGATTGGGTTTAACAGTCAAGATTATCCCTTACGACAGTGGAATGGAATCGTCATTTCACCTTCGATTACAATTCTCATGTTTGGTTATCCAATAGAATCAAGGGAATTCAATTTCATTGCAGATGGTATGGAATCAAGTCCATCTCAATGGAATCAAATATTAAATTACACAAATGCACCATTCCTAAATGCGTATCTCAATATTCATCCATCGGGCAAGTCAACTCAATATATGTATATACACACACACAAAACAAAACAAAATTAATGTCTAAAAGGGTATTTTGGAAATTTTGCCTATATTTCACTATTTTATTTATTTTCTCATTTCATTTTTTCTCTTATTTAATTTCACCTTGATTCCATTCTATTCAACCAAATGAACCGTTAGGGTCATAAATAACTTTCCACTGGAGTGAGGGATTAGGTGTGTGAGTGTGTTCGGTATAAAAATGTGTTTCAATGATTGAGTAACTAAGGCCCTGTTTGGTAACCATTCTCATCTCATTCCCAGTTTTTTGGAATTTCTGTTTGGGCATAGCGTTTGGTAAATCTGTTTTTGTTCTCATTCTCATCCGAAAACCAAAAATCATTCCCACATTTTCTTAAAAAGTGAGAAACAAAAAACTTGTTTCTACCTATTCCCATCCAAAAAAAAGGGATGCGGCCGGTATTATTGAAATTGTTAATGAGGTCAGGGTTTTGATTTCTGTAAGCCTCTTCTTTTTTTTTTTCTTTTTTTCTTTTTTTCATTTTTCTTCTTCTCCTCCTTCAACGTGTTCGTCTGCTTCTTCTCCATCCTCCCTCATCGTCTTCGTCTGCACCGTTCCATCCCCCATTGCCTTCGTCTGCTTCTTCTCCATCCTCCATCGCCTTCGTCGTCGTCTTCACCGTCCTCCTTCTCTATCGTCGTCGTCGTCGTCGTCATCGTCTATGCTCGTAATCGTCGTTCACTTGTCGTCGTTCGTTTTTACTATTATACCCCGAAAATTTATATTTTTCAAAATATTATTCTATATAAGTTTAATATTTTTGGGATTATTTTGTAAATTTATGGTATAAATAATATTTGATAATTTTTAGGGATTAAATGTTAATTTTAAATTAAATTGACTTTTAAAAGTTTTGGGACTATTGTGTTATCTAAAATATATTTTTAAAATATAATTAATATTTTTTTTATTTTAAAGAAGATATTTATATAAATAAATAAATATACGGCTCAAATGGTTACTTCTTACAAAAGAAACCACATGAGCCAAAATATATACATGATATATATGCAAAGTGGCATGTATTATGTGTCATATTATTATTATAATAATAATAAAACTTAATTGTTAAGTAAGTACGAGCATATATATATATATCTATATATAAGTTTATAATAAGCAGGAAGCTCGAGATATTTTGCAACTTTTCTATGTACATATATATATAAAGTTAATTGTTAAGTAAGTATGAGCATATATATATATATAAGTTTACAATAAGCAGGAAGCACCAGATATTTTGCAACTTTTTTATGTGTATATATATATATATATATTTGTTAAGTAAGTATGAGCATATATATATATATAAGTTTATAATAAGCAGGAAGCACCAGATATTTTGTAACTTTTTTATGTGTATATATATATATATATAATTAAGGGTTGTGATAAGTTTTTGAGCGAAAAATATTTTTCGTTTTAGATTTTAGATTTTGGGTAAATTTTTTAACTCTTTTAATATACATATTTAATTCCTCTCTGTATTGTGTAGTTCGTGCTAGTATTGTTATAATTGTTGTTTTTTCATGAAATATTTATGAATACGTCTTATGTGAAAATTATGTGAGATACACGTTTATATTTTTATTTTGAATTTGGTTGTTATTTGTTTATTTTGGGACGGATTGGATACACTTATTAGAAGGGTTGAAATTCTACTGAGCGTTAGCTCACAATCCCACAGTTTTGATTGCGGGGCCAGTAAGAATGAGACGGCACCTATGCTATAAAAATATTTCTTACTTTTTGTACCCTTTGTGTTTACGGTATCATATTTCTCTTAAATGGCATTCTATGTCTCTTGTTTAATGAATAATTTAATAACACTATCAATATTCAAAACTATACTAGACAAACAAGTAACCGTACTATTTGAGGCGAAACGTAGCGCTAACCCTAGGCCAAATCAACAAGAACAATGTTTTTCGACCCTAATTTAATAGGGTACCTATTAGAGTGTGGATTTAGTTCAAAATTCTTAAATTGTTAAAAAAAAAAAAAAAAATTAATAAAAAACCTCTTATGTAATAGTTAAATGGTTTTTGTTCTAAAAAACATATCATCTATTTGATTTATCTACTTTTTGAATTTCATCAATCTAACATTTTGCATTGTGCAATCATATACACATAGGGGTAGTCTTGTGAAACGTTTTATTATTTGAAATCTCACATCGAATATTAAAAAAAAAAAAATTAATATAAAGTACAATGTGAATTGCTTAATTACTAGTAACTTGGCTTAACTATTTTGAACCACATTGATTTGGTCCAAAAGTTACTAGATGAGTGGATTGCTTGGAGCGCTACAAAAAGTATCAAGGCAACCCTGATCTGAAAACGACATTGCGATAGTGTTTATAGAGGAGTAGAGGTCTTGAAAAAGGGTAAATCCCAGAGTAGGTGACCTGTGTCCGGTTAAGAGTTGTTATCTACACTACTAATCAGGGAAACAAGTGGAGCCAACACCGTTCTTTGTGTTAGGGATATTGTGATTTCACACATGAGAAAGATACTACATCGATAGTATTAAATAAGGTTATCTGATACATAAAATATCATATGTGTTACTATTAGACAAGAGTTACTGGGTCAATGAACTGCATTGAATACGTACACTGAATAGACAAGTAACCGTCTTATTAACACACCTAGAGGAAAATTTTCCTCTCAAAAAAGGAAAATAATAATTGTGAATGAATTTACATTTATCTCATGCTTGACAATTATTGCCCCTCTAATAGGAACACATCATTTTCAATATCATAAATAGGTATGTGATATGCTGCTTCCTTTAATCACGCCCTTCTACACACATCTGTCGTGCTCTCTACTCATCCACTATTAGGAAGATTTTTTTGAGGACTTCCTCATTAATTAGGTGGATCTTCCCATTGAAAGGATGATAATATATGGGTAGGTGGTAATTTGACAAATACACGTGATTTTTAAAGATTGATTATTATTGTTTACTTTTAATGTTGTTAGTTTGGTACCAAAATTGTAAATTTAATCATACATAAGATTTGAAATTAAAAAAAAATAAAATAATATATATATATATACACACACACACTCACATTATCTATATCAATATATACCAACATAGTGTGACTCAAGCGGCGCTTGAGTTAAAACAGTCGAGGAGTCTCTACGACAAAGGTTTGAGGTTGTGGAAAAATACTTAGTGGGAGAGTCAACCACGGAATTCCGAACGAGATTAATCTCACACCCTGTGTGGGTATAGAGACACTCGTAAGTATACAAAAAAAAATAAAAAAAAAATAAAAATAAAATAATATATATATATATTAGTTTATTGTAAATTTTAGGATTAATTATACTTTATCCCCTGTGGTTTGGTCAATTTATACTTTATTCCCATTTAGTTTGAAAATCGCCACTTACCTCCCTAATGTAGGGGGTGCACCAAATATTTGATCACAAGGGGGTAAGTGACGATTTTCAAACTATAGAGAGGTAAATGCAAATTAGTCAAACTACAGGTTTAGATCAGAATACTCTAGAAGATTTGGATATATTTGATATATAATATTCTAAAATATCTATATATACATATATTAGTTTAAAAAAAAAAGGTACTTTTCACCTAGTGAGAGCAAATCCAAGCAATGTGTGTCATTCCATTTTTTTATTTTGAAGTAAAAATATACTCTAATCGATGTACTATCATCCAATTTTTTGTTGTTATTTTTTTATTCTCAAGAAAAATGTGAAATTGTACTTGAGTACTCTTGGCATTAAGTTATATCTCATTTGGCATGTAAAAAAATTAGGATTAAAGATACACAAATTTAAAAATTTTATTCATACGGTTCACGTGTTATATTATTTTTTTAGGAACAAAAATTATTTTATTTTTTTTATATAAAAAATTGTAATAATTTTTATATTTTGCAGTAGCTTTGTGTTTTTAACAGAATTATTGGACATTTAAAAAATTATTATACGAGTGAATTGAGTGTGAATAGAGTGTACAGTGGATTTGCAAAATTTAGAGTACATGTCAAAAAAAAATGTCCTAACATGTCACATGATTTTTGTCGTGGATTTCATGCGATTTAATATTTTATTTTATTTTTGGTTAATTAAACTTTATGCCCTATGACCGATTTACACTTACCCTTCTGTAGTTTGAAAATCGCCACTTACTCTCCTGTGGTTAGATTTTCAAATCACTTACCCCTTGATATAGGGGGATAAGTGCAACAAATATTTGACCATAAGGAGGTAAATGGCGATTTCTAAACCATAGGGGTAAAATGTAAATTGGGCAAATCACAGGGAGGTAAAGTGCTATTAACCCTTTTTTTTCTTTGAAAATTTTTAAAATTTTGCATTGCTAAAAAAAAGAATTGTCTTTTTTTCATGGGAAATGCCGGGAGGACCCAAAAATACTATCAAATTACCAGTTAAATCCACTAATTAGATAATAAACGAAGAAATCCCAAGTTACAAATCACATGCACAGCGTAGTCCCAAAATTCCGATCTGTGCATTTTCCATTGACATATTTGCCCATGCATTATATGCTGCAGTGAAGTTTCTTTAATAGGGATTAAAAGTTTTCATATTTAACAAAATCATTTTATTAGAATGAAAATAACTATTGTTGTACACATTTTTTTTACAATCTAATTATATATTCAGATTCGTCTAAAATAAGATTTTCAAAACGATATCAAATTCACTATTTTTTTTCATTAGTTTCAGTTTTCACATTCATATTATATTTTACATGGTATTTCTAAAATTTTTAATTTTCTACAAACTATAAGATGTTATATATAATATTTATATGAATGTTACAAGAATGTTACACGTAACTTGTAGTTACTAAATATTTGGAAAAATATGTTACATGTAATATCCACTGAAAATATGTTTTTCGTATAAAATAATTATTGATACAGATGTTTCATGTAACATCTATTGGAAATATGTTTTAAAATAATTATTGATTATAGATGTTACATGCAACATCCATTAAAAATATATTTTCTTGTAACATCCACTGAAAATTAACATCTGCTGAAAATATGTTACACTCATCTAAAAATGACAATTAATATCTTGTTCAAAAGAGGACATTCCACTGATTAATATAGTGTAAAATTATTAATTTTTCAATAATAGAACTATGAAAAAATTCTTATGTTTTGATGTTCGTATTTCTTGATATTATCCCACCAGATTTCATGCACCTTTTTATATGGAAAGTTACGGCAGGGGTATTTTTGTCACAAAAATAACAAAAGGACCGCTCGGTGTATAAAAAGAGTAGTGAGTTTATTCGGTAGATTTGGCCGCATTTCAGAACAGTTCGGTCAACGCCCCATTTTTAATTTATTTATTTATGAACAAATGTCACTATAGCGAAAAAGACCCTTTCAAAATTGTATGACTTCCAATCCACGATGATAAGATTGACAAAATTATGATTTTTTTATTTTAAAAATAGACTAATAAATATAGCTTTTTGGACTTTGTACCCCTGAAGTTGTAGAGAAATTTTACATTACCTCTTGTCTTTTTAATTTGAACACGTTAAATCTTAAAGTATTCAAATTGTACCAAGTCTGTCATTCTGTTATTTTTTATAATGAAATTCATCTACGTGAATGATTTCATGTTTAACACGTGAAAACAAAATTACCAATTTGAACTGACTTAACATGATTTAAATACTTTAAAGTTTAATATGTTCAAAACGAAAGTAATAGGGCTAAGGTGGAATTTTGTTGAAACTTCATGGGTGAAAAGTGCAAAAATCTCTAAGAAAAATTATTAAACCCTAATTTAGTTACTTCTTATAGTTGACAACCAATATTCCATGCATGAGAAAAATGATTTCCATGGCGGCTAACAAAAGACAAATAAAAATTTAAGGGAGTAAAACAAAAAGAATAAAAAAACATCAAAAAATGAATTTGATTTTTTTAGTCTATAGTATATAAATTTTAATTTTAATTAAATTAAAAAATAAAAAATATATAAATAAAGATAAGGGACCAATAATTAAAGTTTTATTTATATATTTATTTAAAAGTATTTAAAATATAAATTAAATAGTTATATCAATTTTATATCCAATGATTGAGATCAAATATTATTTATATTTTTATAGGCTTACATCATATAATATCTCTAACAAATTAACAATTCATCTCAATATATCACAAAAATTTTAAATACATACTTCTAAAACGATTAAATAAAATTATATTTTATATTTTTAAATTACAATTAAAAAAATCAATAGAGAGCCATGCATGAAAAATCTATAGTATAATATAATATATAATAGACGAATAGTTGCATTTAAATTATGATTCAATAAAATATTTTATGTAATAAAAATTCAATTTATTTTATAATATAAAAATATAAGTCTCTACTAATTTACAATCTCATAACTTGCGTATGATATTATCCCAATGTTTCCAACGTTTAAATATCAATTTAAATAACAAATTAATATTAGTTTTAGTTTGAAACTATAAAATATTTTTTTTATTAATATATTAATTTTAATTGGAATTTTGACACTTTGTATCTATAAAATTTTACTTTAATACTTCTTGATTATCGCACAACAATCCAAGTTATTTTCAATTTTAGTTATAGTTTTAAAAGAGAATTATGGACGATTTCAATCTTATTCTTTCACCCTATTTTGTCCTACAAAATACCTACATGGGCGTGCGTGCGCACGTATATGTGTATTCAACCGTATTCTTCTATCTTATTTTGTCCCGCACAATACTCATGTGAATGCGCGCGCGTGCACACATGTGTGTATTCAACCGTATTCTTCTATCCTATTATGTCCCGCACAATTATGCGTGCGTAGAGAAATAAATTAAACATACCCATAAAATTACCTTAAAATAATTGGATATATTGTAATTGACCATTTATCATCTAAAATTATTAATTTAGAATAAAATGAAATAATGAGATAATTTAAGTGTTATGCGTGTTCAAGTTGCAAATATGGTCCCCCTAAAAAAATTGATGGTTGATGAACTTTCTACGAAATTAAAATTTTAATTTATATTTTTCATGCGCTAAATTAATTTTTTCAATTAATTTAAAATTATTGTACTACATAAAAGTACAATAATTTTTTTTTTCAATATAATTATTTTACTTCTTAAAAAAATTAATATACCCGATTAACGGTTAATTGTGAAATTTAGAATTATGAAAAAAAAAACATATAAAAATGGTCAAAAACCCCTCAAATATTTGTATACCTAAAAAAGGGGGAAAAATCAAATTTCTTTGATTTTTCAACAAAAACCCTATAATTTCTGAACTTTCAAAACGAATTCAAAGATAACATTCAAGTTTTTTTTTTTTTTTTGGCCATAGATATGTACTTTTGATCAAAGATTTACAATAAATCCGAAGAAAGTTACAAAATTTGTAACTTCAAATTTTGATTTGCAAATAGAAATTATAATTATTGCATTAATTAATTTGGATTACTAAATAAACCATAATTCTAGAGAACAAAAATTGATTGAAGTATCTGATGTGAATTTAGCCTGGAGATGATTGAAGAACTGAACAAGCAACCACCCGCGCCCAATGCCTCAATCTCGTTTTCACCGTCTCTGGATCATCACCTTCGCAAATTCAAGCAAATTTTTTCAGTAAATTAAATAAAATAAATTGTTGGAGAAATCAAAATCAAGGAAGAGCTAGATCTACCTTTGTCGATGATACTACAATTGCCTCCGATCGACGACGAAGACGAATCGCAATCGGAATCCACAGTCACCGAAGAAGAACTCCGTGAAAGCGTATTACCGTATCTCCGATTTACGGCGTAGTAGAACTCCAAAGCAGGGAAAGCATCCGACAGCTTCGGATCCACCTCCGGCGAATCGAACGTAAATCCGAGCTCGAAGCACGCCTTGAGCTCGTCTAGATCTTCGTCCGTGACGCTCTTGCTGCGTCCGCGGTCCAGGCGGCGCTGACTGCCCTTCCGCCGCGACCAAGCCTCGTCGCGGATCAGATCGGGAGACCACGACCGTTGCTTGAGCAGAGCCGACGGAGGCTTGAGCTGCTTCGACATAGACTCAACAGGTAGTCGTCCGGCTGTAGAACGTCCTCCGGCTGAGGAGGATTTTGAGGGGGCTAGAGCGGCGGCGATCTATGGGGGATTTTCCTAGAGATATATAGAGAGAGAAAGGAGAGAGATATAGAGAGGGAGGGGGGGTTGGCCTGACGAGGATTGGAGTGAGAATACGGAGACTAGAATATATATACTAGAGAGGGGGAATCAATCTCATAAGCTTGGGCTGGAGGAATAGTAAGGCGGTGGGCCCATCTACATTATTTATTGGACGATTCGGCGGAAGCTCTTTTATTTCATTCTTAATTTTAAAAAAATTAAAATTGAAGGAACTTCCGTTCTAATCTCACTTTAAAAAAGCGGAAGCTCACAATACGCATCTACAGATATACGGTTACATGTAACAATTTTGTAGGTAAATTTTTATTACATATAATAAAAAAAACACAAAATACATGTAATTAATTACATGTAACTAAATGTACACAAATAAATATAACTAATATTAAACTATTTTTTTTTGTAATATTTGTCAAATGTTATAAATATTATATAAGTACATGTAATAAAAAATACACAAATATATGTAAAAAATATAACAATTATTAAATTGTAAATAATATTTGTTACATGTAACTAATATTCACTATAAAACTGAATTTAGTCACCAAGTTCTCTCTATAATTCCTGTAATGTGGGACTAAAACTCAACTTAAGGGTATATTTAGTTGGAGGTGAAAAGGGAAAAGAAAATGAAAATAGGAGATGAAATGACCTATTTTTTTTCCCCGAGTGTGTTTGGTTGGAGGTGAAAAGGAAAAAGGAAATCAAAATAGGGCTGAAACGATCCTTTTTTTTTCCTCCCAAATTTGGGGGGAAAATGAAAAAAGGGGGAAGAAAAAAGTTAAAATTACCGTTTTGCCCCTTTATTTTATATAACAAATATCTATTTTATTTATAGTAAGGGTAAAATAGTAAATTAAACAAAAAATTATATTACTTTTTTCTTTTTTAATACACACAAAATATTATTTTTCCTTCTTTCATATTCATCCAACCAAACATACTAAAGAAAATGATTTTCCCTCTACAAAGGATAAAAAAAGAAAATCTTTTTCATTTCTTTTTTACTTTTCCTTTCCCGCCCTTCCAACCAAACATACCCTAAGAGACTAATTCTAAATCTAATAATAAGAAATGACTAATCGCGGATTAGACCCTAAAAAGAGGACTAATCGTTGATTATTCCTTATTTATTTTGTTTGTGTATATATATCGGGGAGAGAGTTGAAATCTAGATTTTTTACAAAAGAAATAAATTAAATATCCGCTAGACTACGGATGAGACCACCTGAATTATTAGTTAAGGAGTCAAAAATTTAATTATTATTTATATAATTGCTTTTAAATAAAATAATAATAATAATCTATTTTTTGAAAAAAAAATGTGTTTAAATAAAACGATAATACTCTATTTTTTTAGAAAAAAAAATCATTTTAAATATATATAATAAATATTATAATTAATTTATAATATTAGAGTATGTTGGTTGAGAGAATGAAAAAGAAAACGAGGGAATAATGTTTTTATTTATTAAGAAAGAAAATATTATTATTTTTTGTTTAGTTAAGAAAGAAAAATGAAAGAAAAGAAAATATATATTTATTTATTTTTACATATTATATAAAAATAAATTAAAATTTTTACTATCAATGTATAATTGCAATTTTATTTTCTTCTTCAAAAACTCTTTCTCGTTTTCCTTCATTTCCCTCTCAAATTGGTGTATAAAAAAAGAAAAAATCGGTGAAAAATCTCTCTTTTTTTTTTTTAAGTTTAATTGGTAAAAAATCATTTTATATTATTAGGTTTTGATTTAGTCATTTTAAGTTAGATTCCACTTATATTTTAATCCCGTATTGCAGGAATTGTTGGGATATTACAGGGATTGTAAGGAGTCTTTCAGTGAATAAATTTGATTTTTATAGTGAATTCTGTTACATATAACTAATATTAGTTACAATTTCATAATTATTACTTTTCATACATATTTGGGCATTTTTAGTTACATGTGCTTATATAATATTAGTTACATGTTACAATTATATATATATGTATAATATTTTGTGAAGTTACTAAAAAAATATCAACTTTTTTAGTTATATATCAGAGACATGTAATCAAAAAAGTTACATATTATTGAAACATATAACTGAAAAATATTAAACTTTTTAGTTACATATCAGAGACATGTAACTAAAAAGTTACATATTATTGAAATATGTAATTGAAAAAAAAAAAATAGTAACCTATAACTAAATATAGTAATATTACACATAAAGTAGTTACATGTAATTAGCATGTGGTTATCACATGAGTAAGGCTTCCGTTTTTTTAAAATAGATAGGACTAAATCAAAAGTTTTTACCGCATATGGGACTTTCGACCAATTAGAGCTTAAATAGAGGATCCCTCACTGATTGTCCCATAAAAAAATTGTTTTGAAAATTGTACATTTTTCTTCGATTTTTTTTTTTTATCATATTTTCCTTTTCGTTTTCTTATTCATCCTTTTCTCAACCCAAACAAACATAGTCTTAATATAAACCCGTTTGGTTGGACAAACCACGCATCTAGAAAATCGATTGATGGGGCTAAAAAATTTAGATGTTCATTATAAATTCATATAAAATTTGGGGGGAAAATGAAAAGATGGTGGAAAAAAAGTCAAAATTATCGTTTTGCCCCTTTATTTTATATAACAAATACCCATTTTATTTATAGTAAGGGTAAAATAGTATATTAAACAAAAAATATATTACTTTTTTCTTTTTTTAATATACACAAAATATTATTTCTCCTCCATCTATATTCCTCAAACCAAACATACTAAGGAAAATGATTTTTCTTCTACAAAGGATAAAAAAAATATCTTTTTCATTTTCCTTTTCCTTTTCCTTTTCCTTTCTCATCCTTCCAACCAAACATACCCTAAGAGATTAATTCTAAACCTAATAATAAGAAATGACTAATCGCGGATTAGACCCTAAAAATAGGACTAATCGTTGATCATTCCTTATTTATTTTGTTAGTGTATATATGTCGGGGGAGGGAGTTGAAATCTAAATTTTTTACAAGAGAAATAAATTAAATATCCACTAGACTACGGATGGGACCACCTGAATTATTAGTTAAGGAGTCAAAAATTTAATTATTATTTATATAATTGCTTTTAAATAAAAAAATAATAATAATCTATTTAAAAAAAAAAGTGTGTTTAAATAAAACAATAATACTCTATTTTTTTTAGAAAAAAATCATTTTAAATATATATAATTAATTTATAATATTAGAGTATGTTGGTTGAGAGAATGAAAATGAAAAAGAAAATGAGGGAATAATATTTTTATTTATTATGAAAGAAAATATTATTATTTTTTGTTTAGCTAAGAAAATAAAATATTTTTTTTATTTTTTTTACATATTATATAAAAATAAATTAAAATTTTTATTATCAATGTATAATTGCAATTTTATTTTCTTCTTCAAAAACTCTTTCTCGTTTTCCTTCATTTTTCTCTCAAATTGGTGTATAAAAAAATTGTTTTGAAAATTGTACATTTTTCTTCGATTTTTTTTTAATCATATTTTCCTTTTTCTTTTCTTATTCATCCTTTTCTCAACCCAAACAAACACAGTCTTAATACAAACCCGTTTGGTTGGGCAAACCATGCATCTTGAAAATCGATTGGTTGGGCTAAAAAATTTAGATGTTTATTATAAATTCATATACAATCAACAGATGTTTATATAAAATTTTGAAAGTTTTAATTGATTTTTTTATAAAAATATAAGGATAAAAATAAAAATTTCAAAGTCGAGAGAGGAGGTGAGTTTCCCCGGGCTTAACGTGGCTCTAAACAGCACCCCACCCCCTTTACGAAATTTGAGGGGAGGAGAGATTGTGATAAGGAAGGGGGTAAGGGGGAGTTTATTTTGAAATAAGAGATTACAATTTTGAATGACAAATTGTCACTTGTTGTGCATTTCCAGTCTCTTACTTTGCTCTTTATATGTATGTATGTGTGTGTGTATATATATACGACTTTTGAGCATTTGGACCAAAAAAAAAATTGGAAGGAGAAAAAAAACTCATTAAAAACAGCCTAATACGTGACAAACGATTATTTTCTGTCCAAAATTATAAAGGTGTCGTATGTTCAAATTGAAATTATAGCGACCAAAATGAATCAAAATGTTGTGGGTTTTTTTTTTTTTTTTTTTTTTTTTTTTTTGAGAATAATAAAAAATGAAATTGAAATAGAAGTGGGATGTTTTTGAAGTGTCAATTCATAATAGAAAAAAAAAATGTGGTGGTCAAAAGTGGGAAACAACTATACATTGCATTGCCTTGCCACCTTATGAAAGAAGAACAAGACACCTATTGAACCTTTTTGCTTATGTGAAGTGATTTGGAATATAATACCTTATTAATGATGTGGAGAAAAGAAGGCCAGTTGTCACATGCCACCACCAAACTTTCCTTCCCCTACGACAAAAGAAAAATGTTTTGACACTTTGTACCCCCAAATTTTACCAAAATCTCGCTTTCGTGTATCTTCAATTGGAACATATAAGACGTTAAAGTTTTTTGATCATCTTACTACAGTGTACGTCGTTATCCCCATATAACAATTTTGGATAAAAAATAATCACATGCTAAGCACCTGATTGTTTTTTAGAGGCTTTATGGGTAACTCTAGCCTTATCCTTCTCTTTGTCATTATTCTTCTAGTCCAAATACTCAAAAATATACATAAAATATATATATAATTTTTTTAGAAAATTTGAAGGGGGAAAAAAAAACTGAAAATATCTATAAAATTCATTTTAAAAATAGTTGAGTGCACTTTGACTATTTGTCATCCAAAATTGTAATGGAGTTACTAATTTGTACCAGAACGAGATGATTATGGAACATATAGGTATTATGTGTTCAAATCGTAAATATGGGGACCAAAGTGAAAGAATGGTCAAACTTTAGGGATGCAAAGTGTCAACCCCCCCCCCCCCAAATAAAAACACACACACACACAAAAAAAAAAGAAAAAAACACCCAATTACACCACCTAAATCCAATTTTCTTATGTGTCATGTGGTTATGTTTTTATTTTTATTACAAAAAATAAATAAATAAATAAAATAAAACATTATTTTTTCTTATTGTTTTTCTAGTTGCAATTTTTTATTTCTACATTACATGCTATTTTATCTTGCAATTAGAATATAACAACGTAATCTCAACTAAAGCAATTGTATATTTTTTTCAAACAAACAATATTTAAATTTAAATAAATCAGAAGTAATAAATTCATCAAACAAGATAATTTAGACAACAAACATACCTTTAATCATTCCCCATTTTTTTTTTGTATAATATATGCACACACACTAGGGATTCCTGTGTCTAAAAGGAAATAAATAATAAAAGAATTAAATATAAAAGTAAAATTTAAAGGGTATAAAATATAATTTAATTAAACCATCTTAGAACTAAAAGTGTGAAATTTTTGGTCAGCAAATTTCCCCAAAAAACTTCTAGAATCCAACCCCATCAATCCATTCGTTACAAATTAATCCCAACCCTAATGAAACGACATTCAAAAAATAATTATATATACTAAGGATTACCCGTGCCTAAAAGTACTATATCAATTTCCAAATTTATAGGTATAAAAACATAACAAATACTAAAAAATATAGCTAATAAAATACATATATAAAACTTAAATGATACAAAATATAATTTAATTTACCCACTTACTAGCTTTAACTAAACGAAACAAATCACCACAAGTTATATGATGCACGGCGTGGATGAAAGAAGAATAGAAGAAAATGCCAAAAATATAATTTAATTTAACCACTTTGTAAGTGAAAGTATGAAATTTTTAAGCGATAATTTTCCCTTCTAAAATACTTCATCAACTCATACCAACTATCAATTCCCCTCAAATTAATCCAAACCATTGATGAAAAGACAGTATAAAAAAAACCCGTCCAGACTTATTAATATACACACACATATTGAAAAACACAACTAGATAATGCAAAAAATGAAGGTTTTGATTCGAACAATAATTGAGGTTAGGTCAATCATTAGAGAACATGATCTAAATTATATTTTATGCAATAAATTAACTTGGAAAATGAATAAATTGAGGTCATAAGTCAACATACATAAACAAATCATGGCGTAGACGTTGGAGAAAATTGTCTTTGATTTTCCATTCACCTACCTGCATTAAAGATAACAAAACCACAATTAGCTCACACATATATCAAAACCTAAAAAGACTCAATCCAACATTATTTACTCCTTTTTTTGGGTTAAATTGCACTTTGATCCCCTATAATTTTATAATGTACCCTTTGAAGTTTGATTTTTTGTTCGTAATTGACAAATTCTGGCAATTTGAATTGTCAGAGTAGCGACATGTGCATCATAATTGAGGAGTAATTTGGGATAATGATATTTTTGGTCACTCATAAATACAGTCGGTGCTTAATTGATTTCTCTTATTTGGAAATAGACACATTTAGCACCTGACATTTCAATTTGACCTAAATAGTGAATATGTTAAAGGTCAATGTGACGGTCAAAAGGTGTTTGGTGATTTTGCGTACAAATCCAATTTGTACAATTCAGACTCTTACGGATTAATTACACTTTGCACCCCCCTTATTTTTAAAATTTTATTTTTACCCTTAATTTTTTAAATAATTATATTTATCTTCCACCTTACCCCATCCTCTCACCGCCACCGACTGCCAACCGCAATCGCCGGAGAGAATGATTTATTATATAAAAAAAAAAAAGATACAAGAGAAAATTCCCCAAAAAAAAAAAAAAAAACTTAACTAAAAAAAATATAAAATTTCATTTCAACATTGACAGAAAAAAATATCTGGCGGTGGCGGTGGCGGTTGGCGGTGAGACGATGGAGTAGGGTGGGAAATAAATATAATTATTTAAAAAATTAAGGATAAAAAATATAATTTTAAAAATAAAGGGGTACAAAGTGTAATTAATCGATATAGGATGAATTCTAGAAATTAGATTTAAACGCAAAATGACCAAAATACCCTTTGACTGTTACCATTGACCTTAACAGATTCACTATTTAAGCCAAATTGAAACGAAATTGAAATGTCAAGTGCCAAATGTGTCTATTTCCAAATACAACGGGCCAATTGAATACCAATTGCATTTGTGAGAGACCAAAAAGGTCATTATCCCGAATAATTTGAAAAGAAAAAAACTCAAATACATTGTGATGCGTGTTGTGACTGAACATTAAAATGATCGAAATTAGTCGATGTCAAATTTCGAGGGAGATATTGTAAAAATTAAAACATCAAGGAATAAATCGAGATCACTTTCAAATTTCTGACATGCAGTGTGCAATTTAATCGTTCTCTTTTTCTTTTTCTTTTTTTTTTTTTTTTTTTTTTGAGAAGAGCCGAGCATATATACCAAATAAACGACCAAGCGATTAATGATCCAGGACACATGCAGTGGCGGAACTACATGGGGACAAAGGGGGACACCAAGGCCGGCCCCCCAAATTTGAAAATTTTCATTTTTATCCATATATTTTTAGGAAAAAAAATCAATTAGAATCTCTTAATTTTTTACATATAACTCTTTATAATTTAATATCTAGTAAATATCCTTATAAAAAAAAAAAACCTCGGGCGCGCAATGTTGCATATAGAAATAAGCATTCTTTAGGTAATGTTAGGCTGCACGGATTGAGGCCTTGGACTTAGAATTGGAATCGGGAATCAACATTTTACATGCATTCATTTTTAATTCCAATTCTAAAACTCCATTCATTACACAACCAAACGCTACCTTAGATATAAAACGAACTTATTTTTTATTATTTTTTAATTTAAGTAATAAACGAAAAAAAATTAACATTTTCTCCCTCTAGCTGTCTCTCTCTATTTATATATCTCTTTTCTTTTTTAAATAAAGGCAAAATGAAATAAAAATAAATAAAAAGAAATGGTAATTTTGTCCATTTTATGTAAAATTTAGATGAAATTTTTTAATTTCATCAGTTTTTTAGCGTATTTGGTTAAGTTAAACAAAAACGAAAGTTAGTTTTCCAATTTAGTATAGGAGGGGGGTAAAGTGCAAGTTTTTAAAGGAGAGGGGATAAAATGATAGAAGATCAAAGTAGAAGGGGGAAAAAGGAAACTAACCATTCACTGAATTTTTTGTGTTGAACAATCTTACCAGCAGTGTCCTGCAGCAAACTACGGCGTGCCGGTTTAGTATATGCCCCATCTGCTTTTAGTGTATCCGTTCTCACATTTCTGTTCCGGCTCTCAAAATTTTTCCGGGAACAATAAAAAATATAATCCTGTCACCAGAAATCCCGACAAGAACAAGCACCATCCCGAAAATGATGAAAACGATTTGAATCCCTCACAATAATCTCCCGCTGGGTGATCTTCGATATGAACTTAGTCGCGTTGTGACAATCCCCACAAACCCTCAAATTCTTAAATATCCGAATACTAGTCCCACGACCACTATTTATAATCGCATAAGCAATCGCCAATCTCTCACTATGCCCGTTCAAGATTTGCTCCTTCTCGTCTTCCTCCACATCCTGCAACACAAAACTATAATCCGGAACATACCCTAAACCCTTCATTTTCTGAGTCAATTTTTTCAACTCCTCATGAATCAGAACAAATTGTGGGTGTGATTTGTTCCCTGTATAGAACACTTCGATTTTATTGTTCAGTTCAATCGATGTCCAACCGGGAGTTTTCTTTAGTCCCCGGTTTTTAGCCATTGACCTAATTTCATCCACCCCTTGCCATTTCCCTGTATTCGCGTATATATTCGACAGCAATACATAATACCCAACATTATTCGAATCTACCTCAAACAAACGATCAGAAGCCCATTTGCCTAACTCGATATTGCCATGGATTCTACAAGCACCAAGAAGAGCGCCCCAGACAGAGGCATCTGGTTTTAATGGCATTTTTTCAATAAAATCGTAGGCCTTTTGTAAATGACCGGCTCTACCTAGTAAATCCACCATGGATCCGTAATGTTTCAAATTAGGGTTTATATTGTATTTCTCTTTCATTATGGAAAAGCACCATTGGCCTTGTTCGACTAAACCCGAATGGCTACAAGCTGACAAAAGAGATAGAAACGTTACCTGATCGGGGTTCACCCCCTCGTTTAGCATGTCGTTGAAGAGTTGAAGAGATTTTTCGCCATGTCCATGGATTCCATAGCACAAGATTATTGAATTCCATGGGACAGAGGTGATTCTAGGCACTTGATTGAACAAAAGCATTGCATCGTCGAGTTCACCACATTTTCCATAGAGATCAATTAGACATGTTCCCACAAAGACATCAAAATGGAGACTGGTTTTTAATACCTTTGCGTGAGTTCTTGTTCCTTCACGGAGAGCTCCTAAATGAGCATAAGCAGGCAAAATGCTTACCCAAGTCCCCTGATTAGGGGTTATATCTTTGCATTCTTCAATCATGTAGCTATAAGTTTCAATAGCCTCACTTGCTAAACCATTTTGAGCATAACCCGTGATCATAGTATTCCATGAAATCACGTCTCTATAAGGAATTTCGTCAAACACTTTACGTGCAGATTCAATAAACCCTAATTTAGCGTACATGTCGACAACCGCATTTCCAACAATAACATCTCCAAAAATCCAATACCTCCTGAGGGTGTAACCATGAACGGATTTGCCATACCTTAAATCCTTTGTTTGTGCCACGCTAGAAGCTAAGCTCACTAGTGTCAGCAAATCGGGTTGAACTGCATTGAATTGCATCTGATTGAAAAAATCAAGTGCTGAATTTGGATCATCATTCTGTTCATAAGCAGCTATTATCGAGTTCCATGACACCAAATCCCTAACCAACATTTCGTCAAAAACCTTCTGTGCATGGCCTAATCTACCGAATTTGGCATACATGTTGATCAAGGCATTGCACACAAATATATCCGAATCCAACCCATGCTTAATCACGTGCAAATGGATCAACACCCCACGCAAAAGATCGCCCAATTGAGCACATATAGGAAGCATCGTCGAAACAGTAACTGAATCCATCTTTATACCCTCGAGTCTCATCTGATCCAACACTTGCAATGCCTCTTCAGTGTTCCCGTTTTGACAAAACCCAGAGATCACAGAATTCCAGCAACCCATATCTCGGAATGGCATTTCGTTAAAAATTCGATGAGCTACCTTAAAATCCCCAAATCGGCAATACATATGTACTAACGAAGCAGCAACGAAGACATCCCATTGGAATCCCAGTTTGAAAATCGAGCAATGTATCCTCTTTCCATCAATTAAATTACCGCAAGCTTTCAATATAGGAGGAAAAGTATAAAAGTCGGGTCGAATTTGAGATGTTGATAACATTTCGTATAAACTGTTTACAGCTTCATGGTAGCAGCCATTTCGAACATATGCAGATAGGATTGAGTTCCAGATATAGGTATCCTTTCTCGGTATCCCATCAAAAGTGCTGCGAGACAATGAAATATCCCCAAGATGGGCATAAATATTGACAAGTCTGGTGGCAATAAAGATACTTTGGGCCTTCCCCGACACGATAAGAAGAGTGTGGAGACGCTTGAGAAGGTGTGTTTTGGTACATGCGTTGAACAAATGCTCAAAATCAATCTCTTTGGTCTCATTCTCCAGGCCATTTGAAATTTGTAGGCTTGTAGCGCAGGAATATGAGCTGCAACGGGTTGGAAATAGTGGCAAATTCAAGACAAAGAGCCGACCTTTGAAGGTTGGTAACAATCTGAGTACAAAAAATAATGAATAAGTCAATTACATAGTACATGGTTTGACAT
Organism: Eucommia ulmoides; assembly: GCA_016647705.1. Classification (NCBI taxonomy): domain Eukaryota; kingdom Viridiplantae; phylum Streptophyta; class Magnoliopsida; order Garryales; family Eucommiaceae; genus Eucommia; species Eucommia ulmoides. The sequence goes on from CM028341.1 coordinate 2,851,697, forward strand.
AATAACACTGCCCTTGACAAAATATACGGTCTCTATGCATTATCTTAGCATTCTACATGGAAGTGGGACAAAGATTCTGTTGTTGTTGTTGTTGGGGTTGAAGGGTGGTTAGCATCATACTTTCCTTAACAATGTGTAGACGACTATCAGATCAGGTATTTGGATCTGATACAAAGTATTGCGCTTGAATTCACACATATTACAAGAGAAATGTGAGACATGTTGTGTACTTATTTACTCACTAATGAAACGATCCAAATAATTAAATTGTTTGAGAAGATAAAATAATTGAAGCTTAATGTAACACCACCATAGTCCAAAATCTTAAGTATAACAAATAGTATATTACAAGAAAAAACATAATGTTTGCATCAAAGCTTTATAAAATTAATTTGGACGGTCACATGAGCACCCCAAATAGCAATAAAAATGAAAAAAATGGAATTGTCATCGAACCAAAAAAGGGAGTGTACTACGGCATAGGATAAATCATCAGGATAACGTCGGTTGAACCACAATGTAAAATTTATATTGTAAAATAATAATAATAACAACAACAATATACCCAAAAATTGAGATAACACAATTATGGGAAACACACATAATACCCACACACATATGTAAAGAATTGACCAAAAATCCTAGTATTCTAAAAAATTTCACCTTCCCCCAGAAAATTCCAAATCAACTTAGATGGGAAAAAAGAATGCAAAAATATTGCAATGTAACTCAATCAGAAATATTGCAGAAAGTGCATCCAATCAGAAATATTGCAATGCAACTCAAGTTGAAGTCTAATGCACAAATAATTGGCTTCTAACAACATTATCTAATTGGGTCAAAAAAAAAATTAGCACATTAGCATGAAAATAAAGTATCATAAATAGAAAACAACTAGCGTTGATATCCAAATTTTAAAATACCTTAACATTCCTTGAACATAGTTGAGGCCATCCTTTCATTAAGCCGCTCCTTCCGAGGTATGCAATTGCAAAAGCAAAGCATAAATCCTAGTAGCTACATTCACAACAATGCTTCATCAGCTATACATTTAACATACTAAGGAAGAGAATTAACAAGCAACAACCCCATTGTTAAAGAAGCGATGGAATAGAAATTTGAAGTTCTTAGCATAATATATGCATAACTCTTTATAGATGATTGAATAAAAGATCAAATAAAATCTAATTCAAAATCCGTAAGGATAATATCAACTGAATTGCTCATCTAATCACTGCATCGCAACTAAATTCTCATGAGAAACGAGGAGTTCAATGAAAAACGAAGCACTAAACTGATTTAGAGATGCAGTGGGATCTCCAAACAAGCTACAAGATTATATATCGAATCAAAACAAATAAATCCTGAAAAAGTACAGAAGCACTACAGATTATATTACTCATAACTCAATTGATTGGAACTGATGAAACTAAACCACATCAAAGATGAACCGATTTGGATTCCAAAAGGCTACGCCTACAGGAGGGAAAGAAAAACCTGGGAAATGGACTGAAACTCCCGCTAGCAACCTCCCGTCGTCGTCACCTCTCATGGAAGCACCGGAACCGAACGCGTCCTACGGCTTCCTGCAAAGGCAGTGGCGGTGGTCTCTGCGGCAGCGGAAGACGGTGAAAAGCGGCGGCAGTGAAGAGCAGGGTGTTGCGGGAAGCGTCGCGTCGGGAGGGAATAGGTAGAGAGAATGCCATGTTTTCTTTTCTATTTTGTTGAAAAGAAATAAATTCACTTACTGCCCCCAATATTTGTCTATATTTCACTTAGACCCGAAATAATTATCAAATTACATAAACCACTAAATTCAACATATATAAAAATCCAATTTCACCCTACATTTTTCCTTTTTTTTTTTTTTATTATTTTTTTAAGATAATCTATATAAAGTTAATTCTTGTTGAACAGTTTACGAAATTAAAATTTTAGTTCATGCAATCTGCGCATTATAATAATTTTTTCAGAAATTCAAAATTACTTTAATATATAAAACTTATTATAATTTTTACATGTCAAAAATTGCAGTAACTTTTATAGTATAAAATGACTTTAAATTTTGATAGAATTATTAGATTTCTCAAAAAATTATTGTATCGCATAGACTACATGGCATAAAAATTTAATTTAATGGATTGTTCACCCAAAAATCTTACTTTTTGATCCATTTGATTTTACTTTAAAAATAATAATCTTATAATGATTATAATTACATTTTTTATCCAATTATATTATTAATAAAATATTTTCTCTTACTTTATAAATCATTAAAAATGATAATTTAAGCATATATATTAACGATCTGACTACCACCTACTGCCATTCACATTGTGCGTCACTGTCACTGCTAGAACGTTGTTGGACTGCCACTGTCATAAACCTTTGGAGCATCTCCTGTGCCAATCATTGACACCGACTCATGCCGGACTACGAATTGAAATGAAAGTATTTTATGCATTAAGGTTATAATTGTAACTAAATTGGGTGCTTCTAAAATGTACACCCTTTTTACTAGCCTTATATTCTTTAAAATATAAAAATAAAATAAAATATTTAATTCAATTATTATTTTACTCTTTAAATTATTACTATATAAGTCTTAATTTTATTTTATTTTATTTTTTTGCAAAAAAAAAAACCATAATTTTAAGGGTTATTTGGAGTTAACCCCATTATTCTCATGGACCAGAGATCCAATAAAAATTTGTGAAAACACCATTTGTTTAAAAGAATATAAAAAGACCTCATTAATTAAAAAATATATTCCGGAAATTACCCTTTTTTAAATTAAAAAAAACTCATTTCCATTATACAAATAACCTTTCATTTCACTCGTGCTTTCACCATATTTCCCGTCAACAACCGGCTACGTGACCTACGTCACCAACGCTCCACCAATGTACCTCATCTGCTGTACACCTCACCGCCACCACATTGCACCTGCTACGAAACAACTAGACCGCCACCGCACCGCCATTTGGTTTGAAACAATCAAGCACCGTGGAAATCAACACGATCGCCACCATCGCCTCCACCATGAGCAGGGCGGCAATGTAACCGCAAAACTTCAGGGCAATCCCTTTTGTTGTTCCAAAAATTAATTTGAATATTTCATCCCAATTTAACCCCAAGTTCAACCCATATAAGCGTCTGTACAAATTCCCGTTGGGTGTGAATTCGTTTATCCGTTGTTGGAGAGACGAAATCCGATAATACCCTTTGATCGACGTGAGACTAGATGCTTAATCATTCCGAGTTTCATAATTTCTTTATTGAAATCATCGTTGGATTTAATTAAACCCAACCCATTAGCCTCTTGATCGCGATGAACCACCCCTCCCTCTCTCTCCCTCCCATTAGTGACGGCGATGGTTAATATTTTTTACAGAGCAAATATTTATTCTGGTGATAGTGGTAACGAATATTTGTTGTGGTGATAAGAATGTTTTGTTGTGGTGGTGTTGATGGCTGAAAAATGTTTATTATGGTGATGAAAGTGATGCTAGTGAAATGTTTGTCGTGGTCATAGTGGTGATAGAAGTAAGTGATGGTGGCGGTGATAACGAACATTTGTTGAGCTGGTATGGTGATAGTGAATGTTTGTGGTGGTGATGATGGCGGTGACAAAAATATTCATTGTGTTGACGATGGCGGTGATAAAAATATTTATTGTGGTTGTAGTGATAATAGTGAACATTTGTTGCAGTAACGAGACTAATATGAATATTTGTTATGATAGTAATGATAATGATAATAAATGTTTGTTGCGGTGACGACGATAGTATAACGGATATTTGTTGTATTAGTGGCAACAAATATATTGTTGTGGTAGTGGCAGATCTAGCGGTGGTGATGGGTTATTGTACTTGTGGCGAGATAATGAATATATTTTATAGGAAAAATTACCGGTTAATCCTAATTTTAGCGTGAAACTACCAATTAAACCCGCATGTTTGAAAATAAACCAAATAATCGCAATCTACAGATTTTTTGAACCATCTAGTCTCAAATTTTAAAAAACGCGAAAATTATATGACAAAATTATTCTTGCATGATTCTCGCATTTATGACTTTCTTATTTAGACGTTTAACACAAAATCATTTTATTCAAATCAAATTAACTTTTATTGTACATATTTGTTTTACGATATAATTATATATTTAGATTATTCTCAATAACATCTTCAAAATAATATTACATTCAATATTTTTTTTGATTAGTTTCGGATTCATGTTACATTCAACATGGATGTTACATGTAACATTATTATTACATGGATATTACATATAACATTCATACTTGTTACGATATCCGATTCAACACATACAATATGCTCTTTGCATGTGGAATGTAACATTGTTTGTATTACCTGTAACATTTTTTATTTACTGTCAACACAGATATCTTTTTTTGTATGAGAATGTAATATTGTCTGTGTTGAATCGTATTTCATGTAAATGTTATATGTAACATTATATAATTCGTAGAAAACTAAAAAAAACTGGAAGTACCTATGTGGAATGGAACATGAATGTGAAAACTAAAAACTAATGAAAAATATAGTGATTTTGATATCGTTTTGTGGGTGGAATGTAACATAACCTGTAATATTTCATATTTACTGTCAAGACAGATATCCTCTTTTGCGTGGGAATGTTATATTGTCTGTGTTGAATCGTATTTCATGTAAATATTACATGTAACATCTTATAATTCGTAGAAAACTAAAAAATCTGGAAATACCTATATGGAATGTAACATGAATGTGAAAACTAATTAAAAAAAATAGTGAATTTAATATCGTTTTGAATATTTTATTTAGACGAATCTGAATATATAATTATATTGTAAAAAAAAAAAATGTACAATAATAGTTATTTTCATTTTAATAAATAGTTATTTATTACCTAAACTAACTCCGCAAGATGGGGACGTACTATTTAGGCACAATAATTAGGGATATTTTCGTCACAAAAACAACAAAATGACTGCTCGGTTCATGAAAAATGTAGCGGGTGTAATCGGTAGTTCTCAACTGTTTTTGGGATCTCTCGGTAAGCGCCCTTTTTTTATATTGATTAGTATTTACTATTAAAAAATTAGTTGAATAGTACTTTTATCGTAAAAAATATTATATTTTTAAACTAAATTTTTATTAAAAAAAAATGAAGATTATAAAAAAAAATTATTTTGATATTATCCCAACCCAAATAGATAATATTTTTCATTTATTATTGGTGGTACTAGTAATATTTTAACAGTATTTTGGCAACGGATATGCATCAAACCTTCATACCAACGTCGGACGACGACGAAAAGTAAGGATTAACCAGAAGAAGAAGAAGAAGAGAGAGATGCTAGGGGCGTTAGCGAGAAGAGGGACATCGGCATCAAGTTCAATTTCATGGCGAGAGTGCACAATCAGCATATCATCGTCGTCGATTCTCCGGAGTAGACGGGACTTCTCTTCTGGAGTACTCGCCGACGTCGTTGATCGGAATTCTGAATCGTTTTCTCGCAATTCCGAAGCCATGGAGGGCGTCATCTCCCAACTCCAGTCTCATATCCATAAGGTTCAAATTTCAATCTAGATTCTTCATCTCTACATTTCACATGTGTTCGTACATATGAGTTATGATTCACGAGTGTGTACTGCGTGCGCATTTTCCGGTTTCGTCGGAAGGTTTTGGGCGGAGGAGGTCCGGAAGCTGTGAAGAGAAACAGAAGCAGGAATAAGCTTCTTCCGAGAGAGAGAATCGATCGTCTCCTCGATCCTGGTTCTTCATTTCTTGAGCTTTCTCAGGTTTATGATTAATTTCTCTATAATCTGTCACATCATCGATTTGGTCGGGGAGTCTGATTTAATGGTTGATTTGGCTGAATTTCGAATGTTGATTCAGTTACTTAGATCTAATTTGCTCTTATGTGTGTGATATAAGCTAGCAGGCCATGAATTGTATAACGATCCCCTTCCATCTGGTGGGATAATAACTGGAATAGGAGCAGTCCATGGAAAACTTTGCATGTTCATGGCAAATGATCCCACTACTAAGGGAGGAACTTACTATCCCATCACTGTCAAGAAGCATCTTAGGGCACAAGAGATTGCAGCACAATGCAAACTACCATGCATATATCTTGTCGATAGCGGTGGTGCTTTCCTTCCAAAACAGGCTGAGGTCTTCCCTGACAAAGAGAATTTTGGTAGAATTTTTTACAATCAAGCTGTCATGTCTTCTGAGGGTATTCCCCAAATTGCATTGGTATTAGGATCTTGCACAGCTGGTGGGGCTTATATACCTGCAATGGCGGATGAAAGTGTAATGGTTAGAGGAAATGGTACTATATTCTTAGCTGGACCTCCACTTGTGAAGGTTAGTTCGAGAGCTTCAGGTAATCTCTATGTCTGTTTCATGAGCTCGTTATATTTTTGTAGAGTTAAAATCTGCTAACTGAATTATGTCTTTACTGGGCATGGATGTGCATATTTGTAAGAAAATATAAGTGTGCTTTTGGGTGATATATTTGTTTAATCCCACATCGCTTGTGTTACCTGATTCTAAGCTATATACAAATCCTAGGACAATCCTCCTCTTACAAGGCGTTTTTTGAGAGTGAGTTAGGCCTATTAGGTTCCTACAGTATTTGAAGAAAGACTTTGATTTGTGAACTAAAATTTACAAATCCTTCTTAAAACTACCCCTAAAAGCACCCTAAGTTTCGATCTAAAAGAATGTTTATTTGGCAGGCTGCTACTGGAGAGGAAGTTTCAGCTGAAGATTTGGGCGGTGCAACAGTGCATTGCAAGACATCAGGTGTTTCAGACCATTTTGCCCAAGGTACACATGTTCTATTGTTCTATTTTGAGTCTATTGACATGAGAGGAGGAAGTTCTTTGTGATGGAGAAGGACCATTGTTGTGTCACTTCCTTTGTCTCTGATTTTTTGTATATACACGTCATAACCCAACCTATCTATATATATTGTTGAATCCTACTGTTACCTGATCCTGAACTATATATAAGTTTAGGGGTAATCTTCCTCTTTTAAGGTGTCTTTTGAGAGTGAGTTAGGCCTATTGGATTTCTACATGGTATCAAAGTCAGCCTTTTTGTTTGATGTTTGGCATCTTGAATCCCACATCAATGTTGGGCCTTCGATATCTGTTCACAGTGATTTGTCAAAGTCCATCTTGCGCGTGAGGGGGCATGTTGTATCCCACATTGATGTTGAGCCCCCCGATATCCGTTCCCAGTGGTTTATCAAAGTTCACCTTGCGCATGAGGGGGCGTGTTGGATCACACACACATCGTTTGTGTTTACCTGATCCTTAGCTATATATGAGTCTTGGGGTTATGTTCCTCTTTCAAGGCGTCTTTTGAGAGTGACTTAGGCCCATTGGATTTCTACATGAATATAACAAAAATATGAGGAAAACCTATGGATTCCCACCGTTATTGTTCTAATTTAGGTTCTTTTTTTTATCTTGTAGATGAACTTCATGCACTTTCCATAGGGAGGAACATAATCAAGAATTTCCATATGGCTGCAAATCACAGCATGATAAGTGGATTGCAACATGTCGTCCATGATTATAAAGAGCCATTATATGATGTGCAGGAGCTCCGTTCCATTGCTCCAACAGACCTCAGGCAGTCTTTTGACATACGATCAGTTATTGCTCGTATTGTTGACGGAAGTGAATTTGATGAATTCAAGAAACTTTACGGCACTGTGAGGGCTTTCTGAATCCCTTGGAACTCTCTTCTTTTCTTTTTCTTTTTTTTTGGAGTTGTACAAAGTGGTAATTGCTGCTCAATTTGTGCAGACCCTCGTAACAGGCTTTGGTAGCATCTTCGGACAACCTGTTGGCATCATTGGAAACAATGGTATACTATTCAATGAATCTGCTCTAAAAGGCGCCCACTTCATTGAACTGTGTAGTCAACGTAAGATTCCTCTGGTTTTTCTTCAGAACATCACAGGATTTATGGTACGCAACCTCGGCTTTCTTGCATTTACTGTTTTAATTATGTTAAGAATTTTTCTTGTTACCATGTCGGAAACCTTTTCAATGGAGGCTGTCAAAAGAGAGTGACACGATGGAGTTGTTTCTTTCTGTTATATAAAAATCATTTTTGGGGTATTTTGGATCCGATTATTTGTAGGAATCAATCTTAAATTGGGATATTTTGAATATTACTAATATGTTCTCCTTGGTGAGAAAATAAATGTGATATATTTATTTGTAAAATTCATTTAAAAGTGAATAAAAAATTGTTATTTAAGGCCCCATTTGGTTATTGTTTGTTCCCTGATTCCTGGTCCCACTCACTAAACTTTGGGATTAATATACAAAAACGCATTTAATAAACACGTTTCTGTACCCAAAATTTTGGGAGTAGTTTGGGACTATTTCCTGAATTCCTTAAGAATACGAGAAAAAAAAAATATTAATTCCTATTCACTCCCACAAAATTATTCCCACTACCACTCCCTAGTCACCACCATCCCGCCAGCCGCCGCCACCATTCCTGCCACCACCATCTTGTCTACCACCACCGCCTGTTGGCCACCACCACCATATCGGTCACCATACATTTAAAGTAAAAAAAAGAGCAAATGTTGCAACCAAACATGTTTCTCTTTTATGTTCTCATAAATTAAAAGAAACAATGTCAGTATATTGGTCGTTACCAAACATGTTTCTATTTCCGGAATACTCCAAAACGTAAATAAAATTTTCATCCCATCCCATCCCAGTTTATTGGAAGTAAAAGCAGAAAAACAGAAACACTAACCAAACGCCATCTAAATTACGCACTTGAAGTTATTGATTGATGTGTTGTGTGCGTTATCCTATATTAGTTAGTGAATAATATGAAGAGTTATTTAGTAATATTCGGGTTAACTTTTGAAGGTAAGTCCCCTAGAGCATTCAAGTGTATGGCTGTATGCACATAAAGTAGGCTAATGATACAACATAAATAAAGCCCCACGCCCCGCTTTCCCATCCGCCGGGCCCGGACGGGCTGGGGCGGGCACTTTCACATGGTTTATTTCTGTTTCACTAAGTTCCAAAACAATTTTCAAGTAATTAGAAAACAAATGCATTTTTAGGCTATTTTTTCTCGCTTTTGTTGCTTATGAAGTACATATTCAAATTTAGTGCTAATAATGAAAGGTTCCATGCATAAATAACATGGATTCAGGTGGGTTCTAAGTCTGAGGCAAATGGTATTGCAAAAGCTGGAGCAAAAATGGTGATGGCAGTTTCTTGTGCAAAGGTCAGTATGTAGTTTGTTCACATCTATACAAATTTTGAGAATAAAGAGAATGTAAAATCTCCAGCTTTATCTGTATTTGTTTCCATTAAAGTAACTGTTAATATATGTATACGGGTCTTGGTCCGTCCTAGGCCTATTAGGTTAAACCCTAGGCATTTTCTATATAGACACTTATATATCTCTGTATATTATACCCTTCTCATATATCAATACAATTTCTCATATTCTCTCACAATATTCTTCCTATCAATTATTCTAATTTCCGTGCCTTCATATTCCAAACTTTTAATTCTTTACAACCAAACACCACTTAAATTCCCTGGTAATGAAATTGCCCATAAAGCTTTCCTCCTTGTGTGTGACATTGATGTTTTTCACTTGACATGTTAATTTTTTTTTTAACCTTTTTCTCCTTAGATTAAGCTCAGAGTGGAACAAGAGCAGTTGAAGGTATTCTGTTTATGTGTTCTCATTATAGTCATATCCCTGCACAGGTTCCAAAAGTTACTGTTGTAATTGGAGGAAGCTTTGGTGCTGGAAACTATGCGATGTGTGGGCGAGCATATAGTCCTAACTTCATGTTCTTTTGGCCAAACGCCCGAATATCGGTTATGGGTGGTGCTCAGGTGAAACCTCGGTGATTCAAATACTTTTTTTTTTTTTTTTTATTATTAAAAAAATTATTTATAAATGTTTTTTAACAATAATGATGATAAAAAAAAGGTGGTTTTTTTACCACAAAATTATACTTTCAGCACATGCAGTCAATGCGTTACAGTAATTTTTCAAGAAATCCAAATTTACTGTCAAAAGTCCAAAAGTCACTAGACTGAATAAAAGTTATTGTAATATTTTACTGGGAAATTACGGTAACTTTTTTTATTTCTGGAAAATTTACTGTGGCACAGGGACCATTGGCTAAAAGTTTAATTTTGTGCACTGTTTACCAAAAACCCCCCAAAAAAATCAATTTGTCAAAAGAGAGTACCTTTACAAAGAATTTTATAGATCATAGGAAAAAATTAGATAGGGATGACCTAGTCGATCGATCTCATAAGTTATCTCTTAAAAAAGATAACTTTTAAAAAATAAATAATCTTAAAATCACATTTTAAATTTTTAAAATTTTTAAAAGTACTTTTTTCTTTCTTTCAATGCAAAAATACACTTTTTTTTGCTTGAGCGAGAAAAATTGCTCAAAAAAAATTTATCGAACGGTTCCTTCATCATTCAGTTAACAATAAGGAGATTGAATCTATCTAGTCAATGTTAACTAGATGTGGAATTTGTATTTGATATCGCAGTTAATATTAAGTTATTAACCGATATATTAGTAAGGACTTAAAAATAAGTGGGTAAGGACTTAAAAGTAAGTTGCTTTATGAATAGGATAAAAAAAATTAAAAAGTAAATAAAGTTGGTAAGGGTTTAAAATTAGTTGTTTCCATGTCATTTATACAGGCTGCTAGTGTGCTGGCTCAGATAGAAAGAAGCAGCAAGAAGAAGCAGGGAGTTGAGGTAAAGTTGTTCCCACTTTCTTTCGTTAGGGTAGGTTGCGTTTGGTTGGTGTTTTTGTTCCGAGAAAACTCGAGAGAGAGAGAGAGAGAACTATATCTGTTCTGATTGCATGAATCCGTTCTAAATTTTGGGGACCAAAATTGAAACAGTTTTTTATATTGTTTCTGTTCGACTAATTTTTTTAGAACAGAAAGATAAAACTAACCAAACGCGGGCTTAGATGCATAATTGTTTTATTATGTTTCCTTTTTGAGAAAAAACTTAGAATAAATTGAAAGAGACAAAAATTATTTTTTCTCTATGGTTTTGGAAGCAAAACTGAAACAATTTTTATTTTTTTTTGTTGTTGTTTCTGTTCAGCTCTATCCCTTCCAAATTTTTGAGGGGAAAAAAAGAACTAAGCAAATGCCACCCTAGATGCATAATTTCTCTATTTTATTTCTATTCCAAGAACAACATATTTACTTAAAAAAAAATCTATTTGTGTTCTACAAGATTTGGGAACAAAACTGAAACTTTTTTTTTTTCAGTGGTTAAAAGAAGAGGAGGACAGGTTCAAGGCAGAAGTATCAGATGCATACGATAGAGAAGGCAGCGCTTATTACTCCACAGCAAGGCTATGGGACGACGGCATCATTGATCCAGCCGACACTAGGAAAATCGTGGGTCTATGCCTATCCGCTTCCACTAACCGGCCCCCGCAAGACACCAAATTCGGTGTCTTCCGAATGTGAAAAAAAAAAAACAAAAAAACTTTAGGTTGCATTTGGGTGAGGTATTTGAAAAAGGTATTTGATTTTTAGAAAGTGGTTTACAAATTTATTTTTTCTTCAACATCTTACAAGTTTGTTCTTGAAATCAAATGCGTTCTTCAAATACCTCACCCAAACGCACCCTTAGGGATGCTATCGACACACTAAGAATATCCACTTGCACTTCAATTGCATTTTTTTTCAACGGTAAGGTGTGTCCGAGAGATTTTTACACGCACCTCGACTAATTATTTTTCCATGCAATCTTAAGGACGTACTCTCTCACATTAGCCCGGTCCATTCAGGATTTTACTACTGGAGTGCTCTCCATAAAGATCAAACCCCGGTTACTCGAATATTGCTACATATTTTTGCATTCAATGAAAGCTATGTTCTGGAAATGTACAAAGGTGTGAAAGAGAGTAATAACGTTTGTTTGGTTTGTACACAAGAAATTGTTTTTTTAAGTTTTTCATTTAGTAATCAATATTGTTGCTTAAGGTAGTGTTTGGTTGCATAGGATTATACCAACAACAATAATAAAGTAATAAAGTCTTTTGTGCCATGCAAATCGTTCAAGGGTTATTTGCTCAGTTAACTTCATGTCAATAAGATCCTAATTGCCTCGTTCCGCCTTTTTTAAGGTTACCTTTCTCTCTTAGAGTACATTCCACTTGATTCAAATTATATTTTTCTACTGATGCGTCCTTAGGTCTTATATGCACATGTTCAAGTCACTGTAAACCAGTTTTGTCTCAATACGTGTCATTCCAAATCTCATTCTTAATTCATTTGTTCTTATTTTATCAATTTTTCACATTAACATCCTCATTTCTGGTACTTTTACTTGCTAAACATGTCTCTTGTTTACTGTCCAATATTCTGAAACGAGTGGCGTCAGTCTTATTCCAATTTTATAGAATTTTTCTTTCCATTTATAATCACAAATCTCTTAGGTGTATTTCAATTTTAACTATCCTGTCTTAACGTCCATCTCGATTTCTCTATTCCCCTCAAATATAAAATTTAAATATCCAAAAAATATTAATCTTTTTATTGTACGAAATTAAAGATCTAAATTTGGAATTGAAAATGAATTTGATTACATTTTCTAAAGCAAGAATTGGTTTCACATTTTATGGTTAACTATTTATTTGTTTCGTTAGACAGCAAGAAGCGCCCGTGGCCTAATGGATAAGGCGTCTGACTTCTAATCAGGCGATTGTGGGTTCGAGTCCCACCGGGCGTGCTTAATTGTCTTTTTATTGTTTTCGATTAATTACTTTTTACTCCCTTATACTTTGATTTTATTTTATCTTATCTAATTTAAAATTTTAAACCCATTTCTACTAAAGTCTCTACAAGGTCAGGGATTCGAGTCTGCGGAAAAATATTTATTGGGAGTGACAATCACACACCCTGAATAAGCTAGTTTTTCACCCCGTATTGGGATTAATTGTCTTTTTATTGTTTTCGATTAATTACTTTTTACTCCCTTATACTTTGATTTTATTTTATCTTATCTAATTTAAAATTTTAAACCCATTTCTACTAAAGTCTCTACAAGGTCAGGGATTCGAGTCTGCGGAAAAATATTTATTGGGAGTGACAATCACACACCCTGAATAAGCTAGTTTTTCACCTCGTGTGGGTAGGGAGACATTCGTGGATATACAAAAAAAAAATGAAAAAATATTTCGATTGTTTTGGGTTAATTACTTTTTACTCCCTTATACTTTGATTTTATTTTATCTCAACTAATTTAAATATTTAAACTCATTTTTACTAAATTCTCTACAAGGTCAGGGATTCGAGCTTGCGGAAAAATATTTATTGGAAGGGACAATCACACACCCTGAACAAGCTAATTTTTTATCCTGTGTAGGTAGGGGGACACTCGTGGGTATACAAAAAAAAAAATGAAAAAATATTTCGATTGTTTTGGGTTAATTACTTTTTACTCCCTTATACTTTGATTTTATTTTATCTCAACTAATTTAAAATTTTTAACCCATTTCTACTGAGGCCTTTGCAAGGTCAGGGATTCGAGTCCGTAGAATAGCTGTCACGAACAGTCCCGGACACCCGTCATCCCAGGGACGGCATGACAACAACATGACAACACCTATTACATTTAAAACTTCTTTTTATATACATTACAAATTTTCATAAATTCTATACAATTCATTATACAAGTCAACATAATCTTTTATCTTTATTATGGTTCGCCTCTGACAGCTCAACTCAATATTATTCCCAGATGACTCCACCTAATGCCAGTAAGGGACCGTCTCCTATAAGATTCACTTGCGAGTGTACTGTCTTCTTAGTAAAAATCATTTTTAACATAACAATAATACATTCTAAATAATACAACATTTAAATGGATCAAGCGTAACAATATATCCACCACACAATTGGTAAAATCTCCAGTATCAAATAAGCAGTGAAAGTAAAACAGTATAATTAAGTTTCCAAACATCATAATCAATAATAAATCACCCAATATATATATATAAAACACCTCAACTCAAACACACATCTCAATTCCATACCCACCGGCTAAGCTATAGTGATCGTTTTAACCTTACGATCGGGAGTTGCAACGGAACCGTAACCATCCGTAGGATATGCCTTCCTAGCGGACTTAACTGCGCAGATCACCGCCAACCGGACGTCTCCGGAGGCTAATACTATAAATCACTACATAATGTCAATCATCATAATAAATATCCATCTGCCAGACCACCCTCCGGATATACCATAATATGAATCACCACCTGCCGGACCACCCTCCGGACATGACATAAACTATGGCATAGTCAACTCAATAATATCATCAAATTACCAACATCCACCTCATTTTAACAAAACCAACTTTTACATCCGAAAATCATATTTTTAACTTTTGATTAAAAACCGTCTAATTTTAACACAATCATTTTCCCCCTCTCCATTTTTATGGAAACCAACTATTTTCTGTCCTCTTTTAAAACCACCAAATTCAACAATACTCATTTTTCAACTTTCTTTTAAAACCACCATATTTTAACTAAAATTCATTTCTGTCAACTCACCTAAAATCCAACGATAATTATTTTAAATCATTCTTTTTAGAAACCAACATAATTTCCCAAAAAGATTGTTTTACCAACTCACTCCAAAAATCTGCTTGATCCATATTATTTTGAAATCATCTAATTTAAACATAATCATTTTCCATCATATATATATATAGAGAATAATTTGGCAAGAAGACAGTACACTCACCTGATATCCGCTTTCGTAAACTTTAACCGACTATCCCATATCCGAATTTCGGTGTCTGCGAACCTAACGGTGACATGGCCTAAATTAATATTTTTGTATAAAACAAATTAATCACGCCATGAAATCCTAATTTCCTTAATTTCCTATTTCCCATCTTTTATTACGAAATAATATAACTATTCAACTAGTATCGCTTCGTTACGGTTTACTATATATAAACTTTGTTCTTATAAGCAATCTCATTATTTGTTTTCCATCATTTCGACAACTTCGACGCTAGTAATTAAATTAACAAAACACGAAATTTTAACGAGAAACGTTACCCGCTCCGAATCGGTCGTCGATCTCAACACGAATTCCTTGATTTTTGCTTACTGCTGCCTACCGCCTAAGCGGACGATCCACCGCCTAGGGGAACGAGCTCCTTATAGTTCTGAGTTACACACTGACGACCCACCGCCTAGGCGAGAAACTTCTGCCTAAGTGAACTTTCTCTCATTCTGCACACTGATCTACCACCGCCTAGGCGAACTTTCCACCGCTTAAGCGGGCGCTCCTCCTCCCTTCTGCTCTGTTTTTGTCAAAAAAAAATTCAGCCGACCACTCTCTCTCTCTTCTCACCAACTCCGACGATCACTTTCTCTGAACATCCCTACACACGCAGCACACCCTGATGGTCAATACATCCACCTACCCACTGTCGGTTCCACCCAACTCCACCACTGTCACCACCTTTGGACCCAACTCACGCCCATGGCCACCCCTGTCTAGCACCCACTGCTCACCCCCATCATACACCCACAAACACATAGCTGCCCAAACAGAAACAGAATACACGCACACAACACTGCCACTACTGCCGACGGACGATCACACCCTCATACATCCACAAGGACGGATAGAAAACAGAAAAAAAAATGAACACCCCTACGGTCAATCAAATACACCCTTACCGATCGGCGACGATGATTACGCACTACCGGACCAACTGTCTTTTCTCTCTCTTCGGTTTACTCTCTGTCAAACGGCAACCCATCGCCGGTCACTTCCTTCCTCTGCTTCTCTTCTCTCCCTCTCTCTCTTGCCCGACCTTTCTCTCTCTCTCTCTTTTTTCTCTTCCTTTCTCTCTCTTCGGTTCTGGACCTTTCCTCCCGTCTTTAACATGTATGTGTATATATATATATAAACGCGTGAGAGCTCACCGGCCGGACAACTCCCTGCCATCCCCTTATCCCTTCACCAACTCCCCTTCTCTCAATATATATATAATTAATTGAAGATATTTTTTTTTGTAAAAATACACAGACCTCCCCTTATGTTATGGTGGGGTAACAATTAAACCCAAACTATGTTTTAATGTTTATACAAAATTCCCATACACCCTCCTAAAATTTTAATTCATAAAATAAATATCGAAATTTACCCCAGTATTTTTGAAATATTTAAAACACGGCTTGAATTTTATATAGGTCAAAAGTCGGGGTCTTACAATAGCACTTGTTGAGCGGGGCAACCACGCACCCCGAACGAGCTAATTTTTCACCCTGTGTGGGTAGGGGGACACTCGTGGGTATACAAAAAAATATATATATATGAAAAAATATTTTTATTATTTTGTTTAACCTAACCGGATATATTAAAAGCACGTAAAATTAAATTTTTCTTCTAAATTTTACATAAAATAACAAAAAGTATAAGTTCTTATTATTTTTAATAGGGTAAATTATTTTTAACCCCAATACTTTATCTAATTATCACTTATATTCTTTCATTTAAAAAAACTACACACTTCGTCTATTTTTCCATTTGAACAAAGTTAGAAACTATCTTCTTCTTTTTTTCATTTATTAATAAAATGTGCTTAAAAATGTAAGGAGTTAAATTTTCCGTTCAATTTTTAGATGAAATTGTCCCTTTATAATAATTTTGAATTATTTTTTTATTATAAATAAAATTAAAATAAATTAGCAATTTTATCTATTTCATCATAAAATAGATGAAAATTTTAATTTCATCCGTTTTTATACATATGCCGGAAAAAATTTATTCTTACTTTATTCAAAAGTAGAAGTAGATAAAGTGTAATATATTCTCACTTTAATTATATTTTTTTATTGAAAAAAAAAGTATTACTTTTTATTTTATTATATTTAAATTAAATTATAAAAAAATATTATATTTGTTTTATTGAGTTTATCCCTCTAGTGAAGAGTAAAAAAGGGGTGATTTGTAAATTTTTAAAATAGAGAGGTTAAATTGAAATAATGCAAAAGTATGAGAGGACAAAATGTAATTAACTCTTTTTATTTGGATTGATTAGGCCCCGTTTGGTTAGTGTTCCCAACCAAACCCAACCCAACCCAACTCAAAAAATTTGGGTTTGATTTTTGGGAACGCGTTTGGCAAACACAAAACTCAACCCAACCCAACTCAACCCAAAAAATAGGAATTGATTCTCAAAATCCTAAAGAAACCAGAAACAAAAAAAAATTGTTTCTTTTTATACCCAAAGTTCTCAACTTCCGTCTTCATCTGCCGGCTGACCACCACCACCCGCCACCGGCCTAATCTGTCGGAAGTCCCAAAAAACAGATCTAATTTTTAAAAAGTCTCGCTTAAGATATAAGTTTTGATTTAATTCCTTAAGTTGTATTTCACTTAAGTTTTAATCCTGCATTATAGGGATTGTAGAGAGAATTTGGTAAGCAAATTCAGTTTATAGAGAATATTAGTAACATGTAACGAATATCAGTTACAATTTAATAATTGTTATATTTTTACATATATTTGTGTATTTTTTATTACATATACTTATATAATATTACTTACATGTTACAATTACATATATCTGTATAATATTTGAGACATCTAACAAATATTATATACAAAAATTAGTTTAATATTAGTTACACGGATTTGAATATATTTAGTTACATATATTTTGTGTGATTTTTGTTTCATTTAACAAATTTTTACTTACAAATTAATTACATATAATAAAATACAGTAATATTTTTTACGTCTAAAAAATTTTACATACAAAATTGTTACATGTAACCGTGCGTTTGTAAGCTCGTATAGTGGGCTTTCGTTTTTTTAAAATAGACGGAATTAAAACACAACTTTCTTTTATCTGTGAATTATTTTAAAATTTAAGGGTGAGATAAGTACATCCCATTGAATTATAAATCTTGGGCCCCCATATATATCCCTTCATCTAACGGGACGCCCATGACTCTGTACACGTTTTTCATTTTCACTTACCGACTACATCTCTCTCTCTCTCTCTCTCTCTCTCTAAGTTTCGCTTGCCGCAGCTCGGAGGAAGAAGCTTGATTCCCAGGTTCACTCCTCACTCTCTCTCTCTACATACAAATTGATGATCATATATGGATTTTCAAATTAAGATCTCTCTAGAAAAAGTCGGATCTGTTAGGCTGCTGCTTCTTGTTTGGGGAATCTAATTTGATTCAAATTTGTATGTTTTTTTTTTCTTTTGCGATTGTCAGATTGTAGAACTCATAACGATTATTTGAACTTGTTTAGATTTTGTTGATTATTCACTTTTTGATTGAATTTGAGCTCTCGATGAGATGTATCGGCAGTCGACGCCCTATTTGTGTTTTCCGGTTGATTTGTGCTTGTTTCTGCTTTCAATCATACCTGGCTATGGAGAGGATCGCTTGATCCTGTTTTCATTTCCTGTATCTACTATTTCCGTGATGATTTTTAATAAAACACAACACATCCATGGCTAAGCTGTTCGTCGCACGAGTTATGCTGTTCGTCTTTAGCAGTAGAAGCGCATCTCGCATTCACAATTTGACTTCACTCTGTATTATAAATTGTTTAGTAATTAGTATCCATCTCTTCACTTCCTCACTTGGATATTCAAGTTAACTTCAATTTTGTCTTTTAAATTTTCTCGTCAGGAGTTTGTACACATGGAAACATCAACGATAAACTCACCTCAGCCCTCTCCACAGCCAAGCCGTACTAGCCCCTCCTCACACGGCCAAGTCGCCATTCTTTGGGACATTGAAAACTGTCCCGTTCCTAGTGATGTGCGGCCCGAGGATGTGGCTGGAAACATCAGAATGGCTTTGCGTGTGCACCCTATAATCAAGGGAGCAGTCACCATGTTTTCCGCCTACGGCGATTTCAATGCCTTCCCCCGGCGACTAAGAGAGGGCTGCCAGAGAACCGGTGTGAAACTCATAGACGTACCCAACGGTCGAAAAGATGCAGCCGATAAAGCAATCCTGGTTGACATGTTCCTCTTTGCCCTCGACAACTCTCCCCCCTCCTCCATCATGTTGATCTCCGGTGACGTCGATTTCGCTCCGGCGCTTCACATTCTAGGTCAACGTGGATACACGGTGATTCTCGTTATTCCTTCTGGTGTTGGTGTTTCTTCAGCGCTGTGTAATGCCGGTAGGTTTGTTTGGGATTGGCCTAGTGTTGCCCGTGGAGAAGGCTTTGTCCCACCAGCTAGGGCTTTGTTTCCTTCTCGGGGAGCCTGTCAAACTCAATCCGATGTCTCTGATTTGCTAATGGGGTGCCAAATCAATGAAAACAACCCAGATGGGCCAAACGAAGAAGAAGCAATTGTGTATAGAGGGGTCTCTCGTAGCTATTATAATTCGAGGGATTTTTCGGTCATTTCACAATCTATGTCCGACTACAACGCTGCTTCGATCTCCATGCCTGGTTTTCATCAAGCTTCGAGATCTCACAGTCTTCCTTCTGGTTTGAATGATGGTTCGGCTGAAAATTTGGGTTCTTGCGACCAAAATGACCACCTTATGTGGGTTCAACCAGGCGACTTGAATGGATTGAAGGGGCAACTTGTGAAGTTGCTTGAATTGTGCGGTGGGTGTTTGTTGCTCACCCGTCTTCCATCCGAGTATCAGAAATTCGTTGGGAGACCTCTTTATGTTTCTGAGTATGGTTCATTCAAGCTCGTGAATCTTCTCAAGAAAATGGAGGACACCATAGCCGTGGAGGGAAAAGGCAATAGGAAATTCGTCTACGTACGAAACCCTAGAGGTGGACCAATTGCTCCCCCCACATTGGTCATGGCGAAGAAGGATAGAAAAGGGAAAGGGATTCCTGATGAAAATGTCGATATTGCCCCTGGGGGTGGCTCTTCCGATGACTTTTCAGAAGACGAGAGGGTGGTTTTAGAGGGAGATAACACAAATTTCATCAATCAAAATGTGGAACAATTCAAATGCGAACTCCAAGATATTCTCGTGAGCTACTCTTGTCGAATTTTCCTGGGTTGTTTCGAGGCAATATATCAGCAACGGTATAAGAAATCGTTGGTTTTTCAAAACTTTGGCGTTAATGATCTAGAGGGTTTGTTGGAGAAGGTGAGTGATGTTGTTTCATTGCACGAGGAACCAACAAGCAAAAGGAAATTCATGGCTGCTCTTGGATGAGGTATGTCGTTTCGCTACCCTATCGTCATACTTCCCTTTTCATAGTTTTTTAAGAAATGATAAGGAATCACTAGGAATATCTATTTTTCGCCTGTTTTGATTCTGACATAGGTTTGTTTTAGGTTAATTTCAAAAAAGTCGTGCCGGAGTTGTTGTAAAACTGAGCAAACTAACAACAGGCAATCTTTCTTGTAAATTAATTTGTCTCTATATTGTTGTGTTCATACGAGTTATTTTCTCTTAATTATTTTTTTTTCAAAAGAGAAAATTGCTTTCAGTGTTCATGAACTAAACTTTTTTATATATTACTTTTGGGTATTGCTTTACATTTCTTGTTATGTGGTTTAAAAGAGACGATTGATCCTTTGAACAAGGAATTTGATATGTATGTGTTTTTTTGTAAAATTTAAGGTGGGGTGGGGGTGGGGGTGGGGGTGGGGGTGGGGTGTTTGAAGAGTTTGCAAATGCCCATAACCCCCCCTAAAAAAATAGTAAGGTGCACGACACGTGACGAAGTAGAATCATGGTTTGGACTGCAGTAGAATCATTGAAAAACTTTAGGGTGTCACGTGTTCAAATAGAAACTACAGGGACGGAAGTGAGATAATGGTCAAACTTCAAGGTGTAAAGTGTAAAAACCCTATAAATTTTTAAATTTTGTTAGTATGCTAGGGATTTTCCATGCATAAAAGCAATATATCGATTTTTAAATTTAAAATATAAGAAGATAATAAATAAATAATAAAATAGTTAATAAAGTACATATTCAGAACTTGAAGGGTACAAATTATAATTAAGCGATTGAGTGGGGGTGGGTAGTGTAAAGAAGTTCGAAGTCAGTGGGTGGAGAGGTTGTAGAAGTTCAATCTCAACGATTCACTTTTTGAAATTAGATCTGGACCCTTAAATTATGTCTTGATTTATCAATAGATTTTTTTTTGGTAGAATATTACAAAATCGAAATTTGATCACACCGCTTGAGAGACAAAAGATCACAGGATACCATTACATTATTAGAATTCGTAACGATTTTCCATCTCTTAGGTGGTGTTTGTTTAATGTTTTTTCTGTTCCCAGGAAACCTGGAACAGAAACTGAATTATGGGAACACAAAAATCCATTCATGTTCATGTTTTTCCCCTGATTTTTAGTATAATTTTTTGGGAACAGGGCATAATTTGTCTACCTCAATAAAAGGATCATAGAATTACCCTTATGTTATCAGAATTCATAGCGTTCTTCAATCTCTTCGGTTAATGTTTCTGTTTCTGTTTTTTCCCCCATAAAACTTGGAACCCGAAACTGAATTGTGAAAATAAAATAAAATTATTCATGTTCTGTTTTCAGATTTTTAGTACAATTTCTTTAGGAGCAGAAACAGAAACAATTTTTTAGAATTGTCCATGTCAATATTCCATAGTGATTGCCTATCCTTGTCCTTGCTTTATATATAAATCACACACACTCACTATGTGTGTGTGTGTGTAATATATATATTTTTTGTTGCTATGTTCTTGGAGATGCAATTGCAGATACAATGGGACTCCTCACCACATGCTTCCCAGTAACCTCAACCCAGCTCAAATACCCATAATTCCCAAAATAATCGCTCTCCGGCCCGAATTTCAGATCAATCTCCACCGTCAGATTGAACTCTGCCGTGCTGTATTTTTCCTGGAACGAGATCGTCTCTGGTGAAACCACCACCTTCATTCCCGCCGTAGCTGCCACCACCGCCTGGTGAACACTGCTCGAATCCACCACGTTTTTCAATACCCTATTGAACGTATTACTCGTCGTGTTTGTATTGTTCAGGATCACGATGAACGACGGGTAATTCAGATCGAGCTTTGGGTTTTTTTCGCATGAGAAATCAGATTTTCGGGTAATGATTTTAATCTGTTGTTTAGTGTAATTCATCGCGCATAGGTAGTTGATATAGTCTTGTGTTTCGAGGTCATAAACTAGACCCGGGTCCATTGCTTTGTTAGGATTTATCATTCCGGCGCCAAAATCGAGTGGCGTTCCGGCAACTCCGGTCGTCATGTCAATAATCCGGCCGCCAGAGTTATCGGAAATATCGGCGGTGGTCATCATCGCCGACCGGATTGCCGCTGTACTCCAGTCGCGGTGGGCAGCTTTTAGCAGCGCCGCCACCCCAACGACGTGCGGTGCCGACATCGACGTACCGGAAACCAATGCATAGTCCGATAGCAAGTAGTCATTTTCTCCTATCGGAGCAGCGGCCCGGTTCGGGGCCCATGCCGCCAGTATATTGACTCCAGGAGCCAATATATCGGGCTTTAAAATCCACGGTGATCTCCGGTCGGGCCCACGGGAAGAGAAATCTGCCACCTGAGGTGCCGGTTTTGCCCCCAGAACCGTGATTTGGAACTTAATACTGACCGTTGGATTGTTGGATCTGACGATGTACTCCTTCACCAGATTACCGTCTTTTGGACTCACCGTGACGAATGGCATGTTGAAATCTCGTGGCCGGAGAAATTTTCCAGCGTCAGAACTGAAGATTGCTCCGGCAGCTCCTGTCCTGTACATTTCATCGAGTTGTTGAAAAACCGACAGCTCGTCATTGAAATCGCAAAAAATGTATTTATCTTCAACATCGTCGGGGTTCAAGGTATTATAACCACATATTTCTTTGCTTCTATTTCCGTGACCGAAGTAGATAGGGACTCTATCTACTAACAAGTTTTCCGGGTAGACCGATTTTCCGGTGACCGTCACCACCCCTTTTCCAGCAACGGTGACTTCGGCGGCGAATTCCCTGTCGATTGTTCCGGCACCAACTGTGGTGATCCACGGGGCTCCGTTAAGGATCGTGTAAGCGTGGGGCCCTCCGTTTCCGGCCGAGCAACTAACGAAAATACCCTTCTCCATCGCGGCGAAAGCTCCCAACGCGATCGGGTTGTTATAGAACGGTGTCTCAATGAATCCCAATGACATTGAGATCAGATCGACCCCGTCGTCGATCGCCTGGTCGATCCCGGCAAGAGTATCGCTCGCCGAGGCGTCATAAGAACTGTTGAAAAAAATCACTTTGTACATCGCCAAATGGGCCCCAGGCGCAATTCCAGTGGCCATTCCCTCGGCGTAGCCGAAGTAGTTGGCGGCCGGAACTCGGCTTCCGGCAGCCGTCGATGAAGTGTGGGATCCGTGACCCATGTAATCCCTCGGGGAATCGTAGTCATCAGATTTTGATACATTCACACCTTCCCTCTTCATTCCCTTACTGAATGATCGAGCTCCGATCAATTTCCGATTACAGTTCGAGGTGTTGAATTCAACTCCTGTTTCGCACTTGCCACGCCACCGCTTTGGCACCGGCGACATTCCGGCATCGTCAAAACTCTCGCTTTCTGGCCAGATTCCGGTATCCAAAATTCCGACAATCATGTCGTCGCCGAAACCAGAAACCGGCCAAAGCCCTCTCTGTTTATTTAACCCTAGAAAACTCGGCGAGTGCGTTGTGTGGAGATGACCGAACGTGTCCTCGTAAGCTAACACATGGCCTGGAAATCGCTCAAGTTGCTCGAGGTGTGATCGGGAGAGGACGGCACTGAAGCCGTCAATCACATGGTCGTAGGTATAGAGATGTGTGGCTGGGATTTTGCCGGAGTCCGATGACGAGAGAGAGGAGAGCATCGAGATGTACCAATCGTGGTGGGTTGAAAATGACGCCGGCATCACCGATTTGTCCATGTGGACAATGTAGGTCTGTCGGTCATCTGACGTGGAGCTCAAGATGAGGAGGGAGAAGAGAGAGAAGACAATGAGAGAGTAAGTCGATCGGTCCATCCTTCGAGGAGTCTCACTGGACTTCCAATGAGATAGATGAAGATACAAAGATATTCGCATACATATATATATACAAAGATATTCGCATATATATATATATACACACATAATTATATTCTTGCTATGAGCGATAATACCAACTGATATGCTTTAATAATAACAATTCATAACAATAATAATAATAACAGGGGAAAAATACATTTTAAACCCTCTAAGTATTGGTATATTTTTAAATGGTCTCTTTCCGTTTAAGCGTTTCATTTAAACTCTCCAGGTATAAACACGTTTTTATTTGACCCTTCCGTCAGAAATTCTATCTAAACTAACTGAATTTTGAGGGCAAAATTGTCATTTTATATATTTTTATTTTTAATCATTTTTTATTTTATTTTTTCTTTTTCTTTTCTTTTTCTTTTTACACTTCCCTCACACACTCTCTCCCGCTCAACTTCCTCCCTCCCTCCCTCCCACCGAAACAAGGGTGTAACAGGAAACTCCGGTGACCCTCTCAAACTCCGGTGATTGGTACCTCGACCGTCGAGTATTCCACCGGTGATGGAAACTCCAGTGACCCTCTTAAACTTTATCCAGTTGTTGGCATTTTTGTTGACATGGTAATCGGAGGGTGTCACAATGGTGCCGTTGATGTAGAATGTAATGGCGGAGTTCTTGCAGTTCTGGCCGATAAAGTAGGCGGTGCTGAGCAAGAACGTCCCTTGTGGAATGTAGATTGTGGCCGGCGCTGAGAAGGCACAAGCTGCGGTCCACGTGTTGATGAAGTACTTGGCCGTGTCAGACTTGCCGTCGGCTTTGGCTCCCATTGTCCGCACATTGTATGTGGTTGATGACAATGATGATGGGATCGTGACGAAGATGAGATAGAGAGCGAGAAGGGTGTTTGAGTTCACCATTGTTCTATGTTCTAGAGAGAGGGAGAGAGGATGTGGTGGTGGAAGTTGGAAGAGGTTAAAGGGTGTAACACCCCCCCATTACGAGGGTGTTTTCATAGGGAGGGACGGAGAGAAAGTTGAGAGGGTGGGAGGAAAAAATAAATAAATAAGGAAAAAAAAAAGAAGAGAAAATCATTTTTTAATGTGTAAAAAGGCTATTTTGTTCCTCTATTTCATTAGATTTGATGGATTTTTGACAGAATAACCGTTTAAAAACATGCTGATATATAGATGGTTTAAAATGAAACGCTCAAACGGAAAAGGACCATTTAGAAATGTGCTAATACCTAGAGGGTTTAAAATATAATTTTTTCTAATAATAACAGTAATTAATTTGAGTGCTGATTTCCCAATGCCTAACCTGACAAATCATTGTAAATGGCCGGCAGGGTTTTTTGGATCATTTTGGCTTTTTTTGTTTGGTGTTTCTGTTTATCTTCTGTTATTGGAATTTTAGAACAAATTTTTGAGAACAGAATGAAATTGCTCTCTCTCTCTCTCTCTCTCTCTTTTTTTTTTTTTTTGGAGAATAAGAATAGAAATAGAAATAATATGTGAATGTTATATGGCTTGTTCATATGCTTACCAACTTAATTTATGTTATTTAGGTCAATTTTTATTGACATTAAACTTAGACTGAGTTGATGACCCTTGATCGATCGATCACTATGGCGTAAACGGATTTATATAGCCAACCCGTGGGACAAAGGCTTATTTGTTATTGTTATGTCAATTTTTAGTAGGGTGTTGTTTAACATAAATATATTTTGATTTTTATGGATTATTATTGTTTTTGGGAATTTAGAGAATAATTTTTTGAATCTCAATTAAAATAATTTTGGCATTCTAAATAAATAAATATAAATAAATGCTAACTTAATTTTCATTAATTTTTATGGTCAGATTTCATGTTGAAAATATTAGAAAATATTATTTAATATATAAAGAATTACGTGGACTATTACTAGTACCTTGTATTACTAGTACCTTGTTTTAAGCATTTGAGTCCGTGGTTACAATATAATTAAAAGGGAAAATAATATTTTCGGTCCTTAAAAGTATGGAGTGAATATCTATATGGAGGTTTTTCATATTATAATTTTGGTCTCTCAAGTTTCATATTTGTTGTGTTTCGCATAAAATTAAAAATTATTTCTAATAAAAAATTAATTGTGTCCAGTACGATAGTTTTCTAATAGGAATATTTTTGTTATTTTATCATTCCGCTAAACTTAATTTTTTTTCTATTTTTTATTTTAAATAACGATTCTTTTTGAAAAATAAATAAATTGGTCTTTGTTAAGAAGAAAACATCTTAAAAAGTTACATGTTCAAAAAAAAAAATCATTTTTTGTCTAAAATTATTTATAATGTTTTCAATTTTACGGAATCAAAACAAATGTAAAAAGATTAAATGTGCAATTTGCTAAGCCTCATGGTTTACACTCCTCGTGGACATCCATCCTATACTTGACCGAAAATATATTCCCTTAAATGGACATTTGTAAAATTCCATTAACATTCTCCTTTTCCTTTTCATAACGCAAAGCACCTAGTACAGGATAAAGACTTTTCCATTAAAACAAAACTTGGTGCCAATTTGCACAATAAATCACGGCAAATTCCTTCAAAAATTCCAAAAGTGAAAAACACTACTTTGTGGAGAACCCTAAATCATTGACTTAGAAAATAATCAAACCAAGATTTGGAACTTTCAAATTGTAAACCATGATATACATCAAATAGAAACACAAACTATATATATATATATATATATAATTAAAAAACCTCAGAAACAAAGAAAATGTGTCATTAAGATCAAAAGCCCATACCACAAAAACTCTCCACCCTTTTGAATACATTTTTTTTTTCACTTCAACATCTCAAAACAATGAACAAACTTCCCATTGACAGGTTATTTTAAACCACCCTAGTTACGTTATAGAATCTTTATATGAAATTCCATACCACTTTTTTAAGGAAAGGAAAAAAGAGATCATACTCAAAAAAAAATTTCATGTACACGGGTTTCTGTTCCCAAAAACTTGGAGCATAAACATCTAAATAGAAACAAACAAAAAATAAAATAAAATCATTTTATGTTTTGTTCCCAGAAATTTGTTCTAGACAATCTGAGAACTGAACAGAAACAAATTCTTCTTCATATGTTATTTCGTTCGTGTATCAATTTTTTTGTTAAAAAAATAACTTCTAGTGGACGCGGTATAGAAAACCAAGCATACCTGATAATTATCCAACGGAAGAAAAAAGGTCAACCCAATGTACGAAGGCTCCTGTAATTGAAGGGTTTGAGGAGAATTAGATGTAAGCAGCCTTGCCCTTGCATACAGAGAGGTGGTTCTCAAAAATTAAATCCGTGACTTATAGGTCACAATGGAACAATCTTGTTGTTGTATCCAGAGAAAGAAAAATCCTGACCTCAAAAGGACGGTAAATTTGAAGGAGATTGAGGAGAGCCATTCTCGAGCAAAAAACTCGTACCGCAGTAAGACCTCGAAGTACTCGAAGAAGAAGCCAAACACCACCCATCTCCTCCTCCGTGCATTTTGCCGCCTCTACTCAACCTCCCACCCCCCCTCGAAGAAGAAGTACTCGAAGAAGAAGCCAAACACCACCCATCTCCTCCTCCATGCATTTTGCCGCCTCTACTCAACCTCCCACCCTCTCCTCCTTCGTACTCTTCATCCTCAACCGCTTTAATAAACCCACTATGCATAGGGTCGGAACACTCGTAGAGAAGCCTCAACACTTGCTTGATCGAAGGCCTTGATCGCCCTTCTCTCTGAGTACACCACCTAATGATTGTAATAATTGTTAGGAGTTGGTCGGAATCGAACGAGTCGCCAAGTGTGGGGTCCACTAGATTCGGTCCGAATCTCGAGCCTGGTTTCATGAATTCTTGGGACCATTCTACTAGGTTCTTGTTGTCTTGTATTGCTCGTCTTGATGTTATTAGTTCTAGAAGGACAACTCCATAACTATAGACGTCGCTCTTCTCTGTGAGCTCTTGAGTGACTACGTACTCGGGATCCATATAACCTTTTTATAGTGTCATGGAGTGATAGCGATATATAAGCGTATAAGGGAAATATTTGATTATTTAATATTCGTTTTTTAAAGGTTGGGTGGCCTTTGTTTTAGTGTTTCTGTTTCTGTTCTCATGAAACTTGGAACATAATCAGATATATTGGAACAAAAAGAATCTGTTTTTGTTATGTGTCCACGAAAAGGTTTTTTGGGTGGTGTTTGTTTTGGTGTTTTTCTCACAAAAATACTTGGAATAGAAACAGAAATCTAAAAAAATGTTTCTATTGTGTTCCCAATTTTTAGTCTAGGTAAAAAAAATTAAGTATAAAGAAAGCATTGATAATTCATAATATTAGTTTTTAAAGGTCTAAGTATCGTTTGCTTTAGTGTTTCTGTTTCTATTATAAAAAAAAAATACATATATTAAATAATCTGATATATGGGAACAAAAAGAATCTGTTTCGGTGATATTCCCTTAAATTTGTTCTTAAAATCTGGGAACAAAACATAAACTTTCATTTTGTTCCGGTGTTTCGGTTTTCAAAAAAATTGTTCTAAAAATTTGGGACAGAACATTAACACACACACACATTCTGTATTTCTGTTTATGTTCCAAGTTTTCTAGGAATAAAGCAATAAACAAACACCCCCTTAACATGTAGGTTTATGTGTGTGTTTGTGTGTGTGTGTGTGTTTGAGAGAGAGAGAGAGAAGACATCTCAAACCTGGAGTTCCTCTGATGTTGGTGTTTACAGGTTCAAAGCAAATAGAGCCGTCTTTTGATGCATACGCCAGGCCAAAATCGGCAACCTGTAAAAGAATGAAAATACAAGTAGAAGAATCATGTTATAACAATGATAGGATCTAGGAATGGCAATTCAGTCCGAACCAACGAATAACCAAACCAAACCGAACTGGACGTTTCGGTTTCAAAACCGTTTTCTAAAAAAACGGCAATTTTGGATTTGGTATATGCAGTATTGGTTTTGGTTTCTAGTGAAACAGGCTCAAAACCAAACCGACGTCATCCCTAATACGATGAAGAAGTTGATTAAAAATGAATTAAGGCAGTGTTTGGTAGCACGAAATAGCAGCTTCAAAAATTTTTAAAAATAAATATAAAAAAACTGCATATTACCTTGGCAATAAAATTCTCATCTAGTAAAATATTACTGGACTTGATGTCTCCGTGGCACAAAGGAGGGTCACAATAGAAATGGAGGTACTCCTGCATGGAGAAGAAACCCGAGATTTCACAATCAAAATAAGTCACCGTTGGAAAACATCTTCCTTTAAGGCACCGTTTGATAATGCTTTTTTTAAGCATTTTTTCGCTTTTAAACAGATAGGCGGTTGAGTTTAAAAATAGTGTTTATTTTGCACTCAAAACAAAAGGCACTTAAGAAAACAACCATAATTTTAAGTATTTTTTTCAAAAAGCAAAAAAAAAAAAAAATTTGTTACAAGAGATCAATGGACTAGGACCCCTGTACCCACTTTTTTTCAATCATTTATGATTTTTTTATGGATTAAAAGATCATTAATAAGGATAATACTGATATATTATCTCCACACTATCAAACACACTTTCAATTTTTTTGTTTTTACTTTTAAATAAAAGTAATTTTTTTTTGTAAAATTTAAACTTTTTATTTTAAAAAATACCTAAAAAAGTGTTAACAAACGGGCCTAAGTAATTTTTATTAATAATAAAAAAAATAAATTGAACAATAAAAGTACTCGTACTTTAAAAAAGAAATGCGTTTGATAAAGTTGAGAAAATACGTTATCCATACGAAGGATATTGAGAAAATTTGGATAGAGAAGCCCTAATCCACCCATCTCTTCAAATATAAAAATCGAAAATAAATAAATAAAAAACAACTATTTTTTGCTTTTAAAAAAAAAAGTATTTTTACTCTTTTCATTTTGAAAATTATATTTTTGTTACTAATGTGATTAAATAAGCAATAGTATGAAGATTACCAGAGCGTTTGCCACATCGATAGCGATTTGAATCCTGGTCTGCCAACTCAGAGGAGTTCTACTGGGAGCTGCACATAATTAGAGCAGATTTTAGGAAACATGGAAAACAGGATATAAATATGTTAGGTGACGTTTGTTTAGTGTTTCTGTTCTGATATTTCTATTATTGTTCCCATAGAACTTGGAATAAAAATAAAAAAAGGGTAAAAAAATAAAATGCTTCCATTTTGTTCCCATATTTTTAGAACGAATTAACGGAAAAAGAACAGGAACATAATTTTTGGGAACAGAAACACTAAATTACAGCAAAAATTAGTAGTGGGGAGAAGGCACACCGTGGAGATGATCCTTTAAACTTCCATTGGGCATATATTCATACATGAGAAACCTACCGTGTAAAAACAAGCAAAATGAGTCCAATTTTATGAACAACATTGAGGTAGTGTTTGGTAAAACAGCCTGATCAAAATTGGATTTAAAAATAAACCCATGCAATTTTTCAGATTTTTACATCCGTTCATTTTCAATTCCAATTCCGTGCAATCAAACTTTGACCGAGTTCAGGGTACGTTTGGTTGGGAAGATGGAAAAGAGAAAAGAAAAGAAAAATGAGAGGATAATATTTTTTTTATCCATCGTGAAAGAAAAATTATTTTTCCGAAGTGTTGTTTAGCTATGAAAGAAAAATAAAGGGAGAGAAAATAGGGCAGCCCGGTGCTACAAAAATAGATTAAAAATTATATTATTAAGGGTATAATTTTAAGTTTACTCCCTTCTTGAAAAATTCTCCCTCATTTTTCTTCATTTTCCTTCCAAATTTGTGTGGGAAAAAAATTGTTTTGAAAATCGTGCGTTTTCCTTCCAAACAAGTTTTTTTTTTCCATTTTTCAATCTATTTTCCTTTTCATTTTCTTATCCATCCATTTTTCCACCCAAACAAATGCACCCTTGAAGAAAAACAACATCTATAAACACCGAATAGCTAACCTCTCGCCTTTTTATGAACAACATTGAGTAGTGTTTGGAAACACAGAGAATTTGAGCCTCGGAATGGGATTTAGAAATGAACCCATGCAAAATTTCAGATTTTTACATGCAGTTATTTCTAATTCCAAATCCCTAAAACCAAACACTAGCTGAGTTTTTTTTTTTTAAAAAAAAAACATTAATAAACACCGAATAGCTTACCTCTGATGTTTTTCAATGCAGAATCCTCTTAGAGAAACAAGATTTCGATGATGCAATCTAGCAAAAAGCTCTATTTCTCTAGAGAACTCGTCCTCTGCCTGTTCCGAGACTTTGTTCATCTGCTTCACCGCTGCCACGAATCCATCGCTAAATTGAGCTTTGTACACAGTGCCGAACCCCCCCTGTCCAATGATCATGCTAAAGTTTTCTGTTGCCTTCTTTGTCTCCTTGTAGCTGAATTTTCTGAACACGCACGAAGGACCTGCATGTAGTTCAAAGAAGATGAAGAAATGGGGCGAGGAAGATGAAGTACGTAATAGCCATACATAAGGAACCATTTGGTAACACTTTTTCGGGGAAAAAAATTACAGTAAAAAAGTATGTTTACTTAAAAATTCAAATGAAAATTATAAGAGTAGGTTTAATAACTATGAAAATAATCGTTTCACCTTCATGAAAGAACACCTAATCACCAAAGGAGATTGTCCCTGATTTCTACTTGTAGAGTCATTTATTTTATTAAAGAAAAAAAACAAATAAAAGTACTCCCTTTGTTCCAAAAGTATTGTTCTATTTGACTTTGCACAAAGTTTTTGGTTGTGTTTGAATATTTTTCACTTCACTATATTGTCATGCTTGGGAAAGGTGTTTAAAACTTTATGAATTTTGAATTAGTAATTTAGACGAGAGCTAAGGGTAGCCCGGTACACGAAGGCTTCCATCATTGCGGGGTCTGGAGAAAATCAAATGTACACAACCTTAACAACTATATACAGAGAGAGACTGTCTACAATATTTGAACCCGAGACCTTCAGGCCACAATCGTTAGATGAGGGATAATGTGGGAACTTGATGAAAGTTCAACAAGTAGAGAATTATTTTGGGATAAAGGGATTAATTTTTTATTTTATTTTTGTTAAGAGAAATGCTAAATAAAATTTTTATTGTTTGTTTTTAAAAAAAAATCTACTTAAAAAATGTATTACCAAACGGTACCTTCACACATTTCATACAACAAAGCCAAAAGAGAACACGAGTAGATAATAATACCTTTCAGGAATTTCATTGATGGCTGAGGAAAGGCTTTCGAAGATGTCTTATCAATGGAGTTTGATTCCTCCAGCTCTCTGCTTTTCCTACGTATAAGAAATATCATGACTACCAGCATTATAACAGAGGCTGCTGTTATTACTATGCCAATAACAGGAATCAACGATAGACGATAGGGATGGTGATTTCGCTTGGGAGGGGCAGTAAGAGAGAGTTGACTAGGGCTATCAGCAACAAATGGACTTGGAGAAGCCTCAGGCGAAAGTGAAGATGAAGATGGCCCTGAAACAAGGAGATTGAAACAAAATAGTTCAATTTATCCCTCTAAATCATTGTCTTGATAATAGAATTATGTATAAAAAAAATGCTATACCTTTTTACTTGCAATTGCAAATATGGTCTCTTTTGTTTGTTCTTACCCTATAATGAAATAACCACAACTAAGGGCACGTTCGGTTATTTCTTAATTCCTGAATATGACTATTTTACAATTGCTCGTTTTATGAATTTTTAAACTTTGGGTGTTTGGTTGTGTTAAAGGATATTTATATCATTGTTGTATTATTTAGGGTTTCTCTAATTTTATTATAAATAGAGGAATAGACTAACATAATTGTTAAGTCTTCTCATTCTTATTATATCATGTTTATACTTTAACAGGTTGTAAAATTAACACGTTCAAATTAGAGAATTAACCATTTTGGTTATAGTTCAAATGCATTTTTCTTGTGTAGTTCTAGCAAATTATAGCTAAAAGTTTAGCTCAACTGAAATGATTGCATGTTTCTTTGTTCAGTCAAACATTATGTGAATTAAATTAAATCATGACTAATCAATTCATTCAACATAAAATAATTATATTTTAAGATAATTTAATAAACAAAACATGCCCTAAACCATACAACCCAACTAAGTGGAGTCAACCATTGGCCATTTAGCTCAATCTAGGAAAATCACTTTTCATGAAAGAGAAATAAACAAGTTTTTCAAAATATTCTTTAATAAAAAAACAACCGAGTGCACAAAGGCTCCCGCCACTGCGAGGTCTGGGAAGAGTCAAATGTAAGTAGTCTTACCCCTATTTATAGAGAGGTTGTTTCCAAGATTTGAACCTGGAACCTCCAGGTCACAAAGGAGCAACCTTACTCTAGCAACATCTTTCACATGATCAAATCATTTCTTTCTCATAGGCAAATTTACACTCCTATACAACATTTCAAACTATCTTAGACGATTTTTATCTTGTCTAATTCTAAATCAATGCTATACCTAGTCTCTCTCTCGTCTTTTCCAGGTAATCCCACTCATCCAAGTTAACATTATCATTTCCACAAATTCACTTCTACCGCATGCATCCTCTTAATATCAATACAATATATTTCATTTAGGTCATTTTTAAATTATTAACTACATATTATATAGAGAGGGAGAGATCAGAAAATCAAAAATCTAATCATGGATATAACTTTCAATACTTTTCCTTACCTACTTAAGGTGTTTGAGGCCAATAATGAAGTGACACATACCCAAAGAAACAAAATCTAAAAAGTATAATTTTTGTCTTCTTGTACACTTGTATTGGCCTCAAACATGGTATCCTTAATCATGAACCATTTAATACCCCCTCCCCCACCCAAAAAAATGGGTTTTTCATTTCAAAATCTAGTCGTACCTGGATTGATCAATCTTTGAACCCCAAAGAAACAGCCAGCAATGTTAACCGCTGACACGTTATCGACTTGGCTAGCAACAGCAGCGAAAGTTGCATCCCTACAATTACTCATTGTCACATTATCCACTGATCCCAGTAGATTACGAAGATACAAAATACCAGCATTTAAGCACTTCCTGCAATCACTTGTATCCGAGAGTGGAACTCTACAATTTTCAGAAACATCCGTAAATTTTGGAGATTGGAGTATTTGGGTAACAGTTGTTCGGCCTTGACATTCATATTTGACAGGAATTT
This sequence comes from Eucommia ulmoides, assembly GCA_016647705.1. NCBI lineage: Eukaryota > Viridiplantae > Streptophyta > Magnoliopsida > Garryales > Eucommiaceae > Eucommia > Eucommia ulmoides. The sequence continues at coordinate 2,885,982 of CM028341.1, forward strand.
TTGTTCCAAACCCACAGAAAAACGATGCATTACGTGTTACTCCATGTAGTTCTAAAGTATCTGACAATTTACGAAGACAAATTTCTGATAAGTCCGAATTGACCCCAAGATTGGTGCTCAAATTTGCATAACGGGCAATAGAAACTGCTACAACGGCATTTAGGTATCGACAACACTTTGCTCTATCTTCTTTATTTGAGCATATAGAAGCAGCTACTGTGAAGTTGGATCCACTCAAATCTAAGGGGCAATCTGGGAAAAATAAAAGAAACCACAATTCAGGATAGAAATTTAGCCGCCATAGGTTATATTTATCAAATAGTGCCAATGTTCAAGTCTAGTAATAAAGCATAAGACAATAAACAAAAGTATTTAAGCCAAAAAACGACGAAGGTCTCGACTGTTTAGTCTCTGCCCCTTAGTTTCTGTTTCTGTTCTCAACAAACAGGGATAAAACCAGAAGTTTGTGAGAAAAATATCTGTTTCTGTTCCGCTCACAAAATAAAATTTTGGGAGCAGAACCGAATTGTTCCCATATCAGAAACACTAAACAAACACCACCTAAGAAGTAGATCAAAAATTCTTTGAAAAGAAGTAAAGAACTAAGAAAATTGTAGCAAAACCAAGATTTAGGTGGGGAATGCCGGCCCTGCACTTCTTTTTGCTCTTGTATCCAGAGCAATTAAACACAATGCAGTAGTTTTAAAATTAAAAAAATATATATATAAAAAAAAAAGGAAGAAGAACCAGAGCCATCAATTTCAACGGTCAGTTTGTCAGCTAAACTCAAATTAAGCAAGCAAAAGACTGTTAATGAAATGTATCATTCATCTTAGACCAACACTGTTGAGCAAATCAACATAGATGTAGACAGATCCATACATAGAAGCTTAAAGAAATCGCTTCAACAATTTGACTCTTCCGAGCAATCTCGAGTTCGCCGGCGGCGTTCCGTAAATTTCAGGAATCTCAACCACGTTATCAAAACTCCTGCTCAAATTACAAAAATAGCTAACAGAAACACATTTTTTTTTTTTATTTCGCTAAAATGATTCCGCAATAAACACACATTAATGATTAAAGGTTGCATCCGAAAAGGAAAGTTGAAAAAAAAAAAAAGAGAAAATAATAAAAATAAATAAATAAATTAAATTACTCGAACAGAGATAATGACATGAAATTATTGCATTTAATTCAACTGCAAACCTACCTAGTCCAAGAAAAAACAATAATAAAATTAAATAACAGCACACAGAAGTCTGAAGCTATACCTTTAGCAGCCATTGATGGAGGAAGATGCACGTGGAGAAGGAACAACACCGGTAAAGCCAGCAAGACGGCCGTTCCGTACACCGCCATGATCGAGGAGGAGGAGCAGGAGGAGGGGGAGGAAGAAAGCGGTTGCGGTGGCTCAGTAGATAGAGAGAGTGGGGTAGGGAAAATGGCGTCCCCTCCGTGGGTTTCAGCTCATTTGGGGGGAGCAGAGCACTCCATGGGGAGAAAGAGATGTGAGACACTGTCAATGTTGACCCCATAGTTTCTTTTTTTATTTTTATTTTTTCTTATTTTTAATTTTAAGTAAGTTTTGGAAAGAAAAAAAAATGATTAATTAAGTGGTGAGATAAGATTAATGGTACTTTGCTTCGTGAAGTTTTGACATAATTATATTTTTATATCTTTGTGGTATTTTTAGCACCACTTGTTTTCACTATTATTTATATCAAAATATAACGATTAAATAAATAATAAAATTACTTAAAATAACAAATGTACCCTTACACCTAATATGGGGAAAAAATGGATATTATCCAACCCGTCCTGTCCGGGTATAATTGTCTAATAATATTAAATAATTTTGACATTTTTAGGTTTAAATTTTAATTTTGTAGAGTGGTCTGGGGCATCTGTCAACCTCAAAAGTTAGTTCATAAGGTGAGACTTTTATCACACCTATAATCTAATTATCAGCCCCTTCCATATCCGATGTCAGATAAACCCAACAATCTTCTCTTCACCCATCAGGCAATTTGTCCAGAGTTATTGTAAATTGGGTTCTGATACCAGTGTAGGATGGTCTTGGGTTTCTCTCAACTCCAAAAGTTAGTTCATGAGGTGAAATTTTTCCTCATACTTATAACTTAACCACCAACCTTTTTTTTATCCGATCTGAGATAAACCCAATAAATTTTAATAAAAAAATATAACTATTAAATTTTAAATAATAATAATAATAAATATCCTAATTTTTGTTTCGTCTACCTTTGTTTTTCAATTCGAGTAGGTAAGGGAAGTAGGATCCACAACACAAGCAGAAGCAGTGGATGCTTCAAGAAGCCGCCACTAAAAAATATGCCGGTGGGAACGGATGTTTTGGAACTTTGCTTGTGTTGTGGACAAATATTATCTATTACATAGAAAAATAAGGTCATAATAATTTTAAATATTTTTTACTATTTTAATAAATAAAAAATAATTTAAAATTAAAATAAAATATAATAAATGTATTTAAATTTTCCTTTATATATATTATACCAAGATATAACTATTTTTGACCAACAAGGTATAGTTCAAGTAGCAAGAAACACTTGAGTTAAAGTAATTGAAGGGCCTCTATAAGGTCAGGGATTCGAGTTTACGGAAAAGTATTTGTTAAGAGGGTCAGTCACGCACTCCAAACGAGATAGTAGTGGGACACTCGTAGATACAAAAAAAAAAAAATATTTTTGAGAAATTATTTAAATTTAAACTCTAATTAAATTAATAAAAAAAATATAAAAATCAATTAAATTGATGATAATAGAAATATATGAATATAAAAACATTTGTTTGGTCTGCTTATTATTATTGTTTTTTCCAGTTGATGTGTAGTAAATCTCAACTATTTAATTGAAGATATATTTTTCCCATTGAGTTATATATCTGGAGAGATACTACCGGTTTTATTCATGACTTTAATTATATTGTGTAGCCCACACGCTATATAATATGAACAAATAGCTTAACGTAATTAATTATTTTTATTTAAAATTTATAATTTTAAATTACTTCAAAACAATTTTAACTAGTTTTAGGCCGGCTAAGTTCTGGGTTTTAGAGTAATCAATGAAGCATAAAATTAGAATGCATGTTCGATTTGGCTGTTTAAAACTGAGAAACCAGTCAGATCAAGACAATGGTAAATTGAGCAGATATGAAAAATACGTTAATGGAGGTTGGTGTGGAAGAAATTGTATCAAGGATTAAAGTAGAGGAGGCGATCAACGGGAACAGTGGTGGTTTTAGGAGGCAACAGGATGTTGAAACGGATAATTGACGACGAAGAGTCAATAATGATGGCCATGATTGATGCTTTTAGGTTTTACATGTTAATTAGAACTAATTTATACTCGCGCAACGCGCAGGAAATTGATTTTTTACCGAGTTCAACTTTTTTTAGTGCATATGATTTATTATTTAATTTAAATTGTTTGTTTTATTAATCTATAACTTAAATAAATTATAGTCTAAATATGTGTATTTAAATTTTATTAATTATATTTTTAATGATATGATTAATTTTAACCCTTCATTTTAATAAAAGAATAAGATTGGAGGGATGAAGAATAATCGATCATGGTTCATTCTTAATGTTTGGCTTCTATTTTTAATTATAAGATATAGATAATATTAAAACGTGCATTTAGGAACGGATAATTACTAATTTATAGGAATAATTTGAGGTGACCACAATTTTAGAAAATAAATTCAGCCATTTTTATTTAACAAAACACTATTTATAAATAAATAAATATATATATATATATATATATATATTTTTTTATTTTTTTTATTTTTTTTTATTTTAAACTGTAAATTAAAATTAAAGTTACAAAATTACCCTTTAACCCAAAAAAATAAGGCCCCGTTTGGTTAGTATTTTCAACTCAACCCAAAAATTATGAGATTGATTTTTGGGAATGTGTTTGGCAAACACAAAATTCAACTCAACTCAAAAAATGAGAATTGATTCTCAAAATCCTAAGGAAATGAGAAACAAAAAAAATTGTTTTTTTTTGTGCCCAAAAAACTCAACCAAGGAAAAATGATGCACTCGTCATTTTTTCAAAAGTTAATGAGATCCCTGTTCCAATTTCATCCTAAACATTTCGCGATCTCAGCCTCCTCTCTCGATCCGATTTGGTTCTTGCTCGTCCTCGCCGTCGGTGAGTCCATCTCCATGCAATCGTCAATGTCGTTGTCTCCACTGGTTCTTCGCCAAGTCATCGTCGCCATCGTCATCGTCGTCGCCAAGTCGTCGTCGTCGTCGCCATCGTCATCGTCATCGTCCTCGTCCTCGCCACAACTATCGTCGTCGCCATCGCCTCCTGCCAAGTCTTCGTCCAAGCAGGCCATCGTCTTCGTTCAAGATTTTGATTTCGATTTCCGATTTAGGGTTCGATTTCACTCTTCATTTCGATTTCCGATTTAGAAATCGATTTCGTTTTTCAATCTCGATTTCATCACGAAATCGATTTTTATTTTCGATTTTGAAATTCAAATCGAAATCGGTTTCGCCACAAAATCGATTTTTGATTTTGAATTCATCACGAAATTGATTTGGTTCTTGATTGTGGTTTAAGGTTCGTTCTTTATTTTGGTTTAGAGTTGATATAATACATTTAAGATACCGTAGACTTTTAATTGATCATAAAATTATTTTTAATTAAATCAATATTTAAACATATTTTTAGACGCGGATACTACATCTATTTATAATAAAAATTGTAGTTATGATTGTAAAAAAACGAGCAATAGAAGATCCAGAAAATTGGTCAAGCGAGAGTCAAAAAATACTTTAGAGGGTCTATTGACTATTTCCATAAATTAGAGGGGAATTTATGTAAAATTGTAAGAATTTTAATTGATTTTTTTTTTCTTAAAAAAATATAAAGATAACAAGAAATTTCTAACTACCGATCAAACTTGAAGGACCAATTTGATATTATTGTAAATTATAAGGACGGACTGTGCAATTTGATGCTCCGCAAAAGCATTTATATAATTATCACGGATGAAGCGTGAGAAACCGATTTCTCTCTCTCTCTCTCCTCAGCAAATGGAATGTCTTCATATTTGGCTGATCTTAGAGAGAGAAAATTCAAATCTAGAGTAGCTCTGCATATTCCCGCCATCGTCAAAACCTGCAACGAAGGTATATGATCTTCTCTCTCTACACCGAATATACATGCTCTGCTCTGTGTGTGTGTATATGTGTGTGTGTGTGTGTGTTTTGGTTCTGCTCTCTTTCTATCTCTCCTCAGCAAATGGAATGTCTTCATATTTGGCTGATCTTAGAGAGAGAAGATTCAAATCTAGAGTTGCTGTGCATATTCCCGCCATCAGAAAACCTGTAACGAAGGTATACGATTTTCTCTCTCTATACCGGATATACATGCTTTGCTCTGTGTGTGTGTGTGTGTGTGTGTGTGTGTGTGTTTTGGTTCTGCGCTCTCTCTCTCTCCTCAGCAAATGGAATGTCTTCATATTTTGCTGATCTTAGAGAGAGAAGATTCAAATCTAGAGTAGCTGTGCATATTCCCGCCATCAGAAAACCTGCAACGAAGGTATAAGATTTTCTCTCTCTATACCGAACATACATGCTTTGCTCTGTGTGTGTTTGTGTTTTGGTTCTGCGCTCTGTCTCTCTCTCTCTCTCCTCAGCAAATGAAAGGTCTTCATATTTGGCTGATCTTAGAGAGAAAATTCAAATCTAGAGTACCTGTGCATATTCCCGCCATCGTCAAAACCTGCAACGAAGGTGTATGATCTTCTCTCTCTACACCGAATATACATGCTCTGCTCTGTGTGTGTATGTGTGTGTTTTGGTTGTGCATTTGTCATGTATGTGTATATGCACACAAATCTTGAACTATTTTTCATTTGTATAATCGTCTCTAATTATGCTTTCATTTTGCAGAGAATCGGAGTCATGATGAATCCCTGTGTTGCAACGGTGTTCATCGGAGCCTTCTTCTTCGGATACACTGCAGCTCTTGAGGTCGATCTTCATTTCCTTTCTCAATATTTCATTCGTAGTGAAAATTAGCGGCACAGTTTATTTCTTTATCTTTCAATCGAATCAGATTTGATTTGCTCTGTAACAGCAAGGACAAACGTGTGCTGCAAGTAGAAACTGCGATTCAGGACTACTCTGCGAAATGTGCCTCGCGAATGGCAGCCTCCGGCCCCGTTGCACCCGAACACAACCGCTTAATCCATTCTCGAAGGTTCCTCGTTGGTTTCGTATTCACATATTTGAAATTTTTGTGACGATTTTGAATAATTTCTGCGTGAATTATCGTCTGTCTTGATCGATTGCAATCAGGTCAAGGGACTGCCGTTTAATCGGTATTCGTGGCTGACGACGCATAATTCGTTCGCTAAATTGGGGGAGAGATCGGCAACCGGAGCTGTGATTTTATCTCCGGCTAACCAGCAGGATTCTATTACCAACCAGCTCACAGTAAGCTCATTATTTTCCTCGCTTTGATGTTTTTGCACTGTTTTCTTTAATTGATGAAGCTTAAGCAAGGAAAATTGGGATTGATGTATCAGATTGAATTATAAAGGTTTGGGGAAAAAAAAATCGGTACAAACCTATACCGGCAAAGCTGTTAAATTAAATTATATTTAATTGACTAATTTTTATATTATTTATTATATTTTTTATATTTATAAATTAGAAAATCAATATAATACCTTTGAAAATCCCTAATAAGTCTATAACTTCTGTGACTTTGCTGCCCAATGGGTTGCGTAGGCTTATGCTTCCATGGAGTTGAGTACTACATTGATTTGCAGAAAATAATGCTGTTAGTTTCTTTTGGTTGATTACTGTAATCATGGCCTAAAGATTTAGGTGGTGTTTGGTTAGTGTTTCTGTTTCTCTGTTTTTATTTTCAATAAACTAGGGTGGGATAAAAATTTTGTTTCCATTTTAGAGTATTTCGAAAATAAAAATATTTGGTAACGATCATTGTCCTGAAATTGTTTCTTTTAATTGACAAGAACAAAAACAAGAAACACGTTAGGTTGTAACATTTTTTTTTTTTCTTTAAATGTATGGTGGTCGACGAGGTGGATATGGCTGGTGGAATGTAGTGAACATAGTTTTGTGGGAGTGAATAGAAATCGACATTTTTTTATTTATCAGATTCTTAAGGAATTCACGAGTCTCAAATTACTCTCAAAATTTTGGGAATAAAAATGTGCTTACCAAACACGTTTCTGTACATTAATCTCTAGATTTTGGGAGCGGGAACAAGAATCAAGGAACATAAATAGTAACCAAACTGGGGCTCAAGTTTCCTTTTAACATTAGAAATTTTTTACTATTATCCTTACAAGTTAATTTTTTTTTTTATATTTTATATAACTCCCTCTGAATTATTAAAATAACTAATAATTTCCTAAAAAAATCTAACCCCTCTCAATAATTTTTTGGATATACCACTGCATGGGCCATGACTTCACTGTCTCTGAGTCTTCCGATCAATCAATTTCAATCTTATTTTCTAAAATATAAAGCAAGGCTACTCATATGGCCATTGACAAACTCGGCTAGTGGTTGAAATTTAAAAACAAAGGAACATTTTGCAATGTAAAAATTTCAGTAAATCAGACCATTTTTTTTTTTTCCATTTATGATGTTTCCATCATCTCTTTTGCAGTAGAAGAAATGTTAATTCTGAATTAAGATACATTACTCTTCCAAATGTCTTTCTCTTTGCAGAACGGTGTTAGAGCATTCATGCTCGACATGTATGACTTCAACGATGATATCTGGTTATGCCAATCATTTGGTGGTAACTGCTATAACTACACTGCTTTCGTAAGTATACTAACAATCACTTTTTATCACATGAATTCATATTTTTGTTCGAAGTTAGAATTCAATTCATTTAGGATCCCTTTTGTTGTCTAAATTACCTGTTTTATGAATTATCTTATTTTTGATGAATTGATTTGTTAAGATTTAACCAAATATACATATGGTTTTGACTCTTTATACCCCCGAAGTTTAAATAAAATCTCTTGTTGGACCACATAGCTTCAATTTGAACATATAACACCTCCAAGTTTCCTAATCATCCCACTACGGTCCATCTCATTATCCCCATCGCAACTTGGATGCAAATAATCACCTCCCGCGCATGTGGCTGTCTTTGAGGTATTTTATGGACATTTTCAGCCTCCTCTTTTTCCCCCTTCTTGTTTTCTTTCCTGCCCAAATACTTAGAAATATACATATAAATATCACATAACATTATACACGCACACGCATTTTGTTTTTATACAGAAAAATTATAAAGAAGAAAGGAAGTAGATGAAAATGCCCATATGGTCTTCTTAAAAATAGTTCGGAGTGATTGTTTGCCATCCAAAATTGTATTGGAATTATTGGTTTGGATTGAAGTGCGATTATTACAAAACTTCAAGGTGTCATATGATCAAATTAAAATTATTGGGACTAAAATGAAATAATGATCAAACATCAAGGGTGCAAAGTGTCATACAAATTAAAATTTTAAGCTGTAGCAAACTAGCATTTGGAGTAGTACTAAAATGATTAATTATTTAATTTAAATGCTTTTTAATTCTTCTAATTAAATACTAAATTATAACCATTCATAAATCAATTAATTTATTTAAAAAAAAAATCTAATTTGCGAATTGGAGGACAACCAAACGGACCTTAGTTCATATTTCATTGCATTGTGTTGGTAGTTTTTTTTTATTTTTTAAAAAACAAAAAAAATTCTAAACTATATTTTATATATATATGTAAATCATGCAGCGGCCCGCCATTAACGTTTTGAAAGAGATCCAAGTATTCTTGGAGGCAAAAACTTCAGAAATCATCACCATCATCATCGAGGACTTTGTCACATCTCCGAACGGTCTAACAAAGGTGTTTGATGCTGCTGGACTTGGAAAATTTTGGTTTCCAGTGTCTGAAATGCCTAAAAAGGGTGGAGATTGGCCAAAAATTGATGACATGATTAGGAAGAATCATCGTCTACTGGTGTTTACTTCAAAATCATCAAAGGAAACTTCTGAAGGCATAGCTTATGCATGGAGATACATTGTGGAAAACCAATGTAAGCCTTTATTCCCTCCCCTTTTAAATTATGTTTTATAGGGCAATGTTGTCATGTTGGTTCTTAGAGGTTGATTCATAAATTTCTCTCCAAAGTTCAAGTGATTGTTTGGTTTAGGTTTTGAAAACAATTTCCCAAAATTTAAAAAACGGTTCTTTTTAAAAATTGTGAATAGTTGACTTGGCTGGTTTCGTTTTGAAAAAGAGAATGTTTATTAATAACGTGCTAAAATTTTAAAAAGTAAAAAAAAAAATGTGATTGATTGTATTATGAACAATGATATTTGTTGGGTGGATGTGTGATTAGGACAACCCTGATAAATCAGAGGTCTTAAGTAAAATTTGAAAATGGGTCTCCTCAATATTTAAAAAATTATTTTTTTGAAATACTCATGATTCTTTTATAAATTAAAATATAAAAATAAAAGATAGTTAATAATAAATTGAATCAAAGATTCAGATTAAATATTAATAAAATATTTTAAACTAAAAAAAGAGTATAGGGGTCAATTTTAAGGCCCCAAATTTGGAGGTCCGAAGCAACTCCTTGGTCTTAGCCCAAGGGCTGGCCTTGTGTTTGGTAGGGAAAATTTGTGGAAAAATAAAAAAATAAAGATACAAAGAAAAAAAAATTAAATTTAAATTTATCAAACTCATGTGATAAATTGTTTTTTGTAAAAGTGTTTTTGAATTGTGTTGTAAAAAGATAAATTAAGAAATTATATTTTGTTTCTTATAGTGTCCTCTTTTTGTTCCAACAAATTTGTTATGAAAAAATGGATACAGGACAACAATTTTTTTGTTTCTGTTCTATCAAAACTTGGAACAAAAACAGGAATCTGGGAACAAGTCGGTTCTATTATCAAACTTTTTGTTCAAAAATTCTCGAAGCATAACAGAAACACGTCTTTTTTCTTTTATTCCCAATTTTTTGGGAACAGAAACACCTGATGGAGTGATTTTGAAAACATTTTGCAGATGGTGATGCTGGGATGAGAGCGGGTTCATGTTTGAAGCGAGCAGAATCATCAGCCTTGAACACAAAAACAAGGTCGTTGTTCTTGATGAACTACTTCCCGGATAATCCACAGGTGTCCCGAGCTTGCGACCATAACTCTGCTCCATTGATAAACATGATGAAGACTTGCTATGAATCCGCCGGTAATCGATGGCCTAACTTCATTGCCGTTGATTTCTACAAGGTACAAATGTCAACATTTCACCCCTTCTTTTGTTCCCAATTTATTAGGAACAAAAATCCGTGGAACAAAAAAAAATAAAAATAATTAGTAATAAAATAAAAATTATTCTTATCCTTCAAATAAGTCACCTTTAATATTTTGTTTACATTTTTTTTGTCTTTTAATTTCTTAGTCTTTTTGTTGACATAAACTAGATTGAATAAATCTATCGAGTTGATTGAGTTAGTGTTGAATTTATATTGGATATAATAGTTAACATTGACTAAAATACTGATAAGAACTGAAAAATAATTTTTGTATAAAAAAGATAAAGAAAAACTTTAAAACCTAAACAATAATGTATAATAAGAACCAAAAAATCAAAATAAAACAAATTTGGGTTTTCAAAACAAAGAAAAAGAACAAAAGTTTTTTTTTGGTTATACACATTTTTGTATTTAATATAACAAATCAAATTCGCTTCATAAACTTTTTTCCCAAATTTTTTAAGCAGATTTTAGTTAGAAATGAAACATTTTTGTTCCAAGAGTTTAGTTTAGTGTTTTTGTTCCCAGAAATATAGGAAAAAAAAGAAAAACAAAATTCTGTTCTGATGACACATTGCTAGAACAAAATTATGGGAACAAAACAGAATTAATGAAAATTTAATGTGCATGGAAACATAATTTGTTTTGAATGCAAAAATTGCAGAGGAGTGATGGAGGAGGAGCTCCTCAAGCTGTGGACATGGCAAATGGTCAGCTGGTTTGTGGATGTTCAAACATTGGTAGATGCAAGGTCAGTCTTACCCCTCTTTTTAATTACCGTCATGTTTTATATATAGTATAGGGGTTGAAAATTAGTATGTATCAAAAAAAAAAAAAAACCTAACGTGCGGTTTTTCAAATTTAGTTTTAAGTAAATGACAAAATTATCCCTAATTTTAAGGTGAAATGACTTGATTACCCTTAATTCCGTTAAAATTTTAACCGTTAACTTAAGTGGTGACAAAAATATCACAGGAATATAAAGTACAATTCGGTCTAATTATAGGGATGCCAAATATAATTAACCGTTATTTTTTTTATGCAGGCAAACGCGACCTATGGGGTATGTGATCTACCTAAAGCTGGAATTGCTCCCACAGCAGCATCAGCAACAGTTAGGAACAAATCAAGCTCCTCTGACGATGATTCCAAAAACATGAGAAAAGTTCAAGCAGTTTCGCTTGCAATTGTTTCAGCCTTTTTGTTCATGGGCAAGCCTTTATAAAAACACAAAGGTCAGTTTTCCCTTTCCCCACCTTTCTTTTCCCTTTAAAACATAAAAATAATAAAATAAAGACTGAAAAAAAATATGACATTCAGTTGTTGCTGTTATTGAAAACTTAGGTTCCGTTTGGTTACTATTTTCGTTCCCTTATTTCTGTTCCTGCACTCAAAATTTTAAGATTAATATATAGAAACGCGTTTACTTAACACATTCATGTTCCCAAAATTTGAGAGTATTTCCTAAATTATTTAAGAATCTGAAAAACTGAAAAATGTTAATTTCTATTCACTCTCACAAAACTATTCCCACCACCACCAGACCAACTAAAAAATATGTAAATTTCAAACATGTTTTTTGTCATAAATTAAAAAAAAAAAAAAAATTCAAGACAATAATCATTACCAAACATATTTTTATTCCAAGAATAACCCAGAACAGAAATAAAATTCCCATTTACAAGTAGAAGTTATAACTAAACTAGAAAAAATTATGTTTCTTTGGTAAACAAAGTAATATGTACAATTATATTAAATGTAAATTAAAGAGACATACAAAAAACTATTTATTAAAAATAAGATAATTTTACAACACCTAACAAGCGCCATAAACAATGAAGAAATTCATCAACATGAAAACAGATTTTTTGCGTTGTTTTTATTTTTTGGATTTTTTTTTTCTGTCAACATGAAATTAAAATTTTATCCCATAAAAATGCAAGGGCTACAATAAATTTTTTCAAAAAACTAAAATTATTGTCAAATGTCTAAACGTCGCTACGAAAAAATTACAGTATCTTTTAAACATTACAATAACATGTACATGGATTGTTTGAACTAAAATTTTAATTTCATAGTGCACCTAAATCCGGGTTTTTAGTTTCCTTTAAAAAATAAAAAATTACCGAACACAACGGGGCATTTTATCTGTGAATAATGTGAACAGTGATGAAATATATATACATATAACATAATAAATATATATACACCATTTTTTTTATTACTGAGATCAGAAAATAAATACTAGTATCTCTTGACCTTAAATTCTTAAATAACTTAAAAAAAAAAAAAGGCTAAACATACTACCCCAAACTGGATAGCATGGCTTCACCTGTATTATTTAGCAACCCCACCCCCCACCCCGCGGGCCAATCCCCAACCCCCACCCACACAAGAAAAAAAAAAAAAAAAAAAAGAGGCTAAACATACTACCCCAAACTAGATAGCATGGCTTCACCTGTATTATTTGGCAACAATCTCCCCCCCCCCCCCCCCCAACCCACACGAAGAAAAAAAAAAGAAAAAAAAGGCTAAACATACTACCCCAAACTGGATAGCATGGCTTCACCTTATTTAGCAGCACCACCACCACCCCGCGGAGCCCCCGGCCAATCCCCAACCCCCCACACGGAAAAAAAAGACTAAACATACAACCCCAAACTGGATAGCATGCAAACAACACCCCCCCGGGCCAATCCCCAACTCCCCCACCCACACCCCCTTTTTCAACTTTGGAGGAACAAAACACAGTAGTTCCTAAAGCAAAAAAAAACAAAAGGGGATCATCCTGATATGATAAAGTTCTGCTCTCAAGGAAAAAACTAAAAATAAAATATGGAGAGAAAAATTAGAGAGTAGATTTGTCAGAGTTTTTCAAGCCAGTCATTTTACAGACTGGGCAGAGATTCTTAAGTGTTAGCCATTGCTTAATGCAAAGGGTGTGGAAGTCATGCCCACAATCCAAACTTCCCATATCATCTCCAATTACATAGTCCTCCTGAAAACAATATTTCAACAATATATTAGAAAAAAAAAAAAAAAAAAAGAGCAGCAGCAGCAGCAGCAGCTACGTTTGGTACGCTGGAATATAATGAAATAATAATAGGATTGAAATTAGTATGGTAATGGAATGGTCTGGTCATTACTATTGTTATGTTTGGTGACGAAAAATATTACATGTGGTATTGGAATGACATCAAAGGATAAAATAGTAATTTGATTAAATTTTCAAACGATATAATAGTTAATTTAATTAAATTTCATTCCAATTCAAATATTTAGTTAGTATTTGGTCTCGTTTTTTGACTGATGAATGATTAAAACTGAATCCCATGTAATTGAGATTAACTAATACTGAGTTTATCTTGGTATTGGTTAATCTCATGTTTTGTAAGATTAGGGAATCCTTGGTAATCGGAATGGGATTTAATCCCATGTACCAAATATAGGAATGAAATGACCATTCTAATGACCATTTCAATCCCGTCTCAAATTTCGTGTACCAAACGCCACCTAAGTGTTTGTCCTATGTGAGTAAGGTCGGCTACAAGAATTTGTTTACGCCATAGTGATCGATCAAGGGTTATCCCCTCAATCACGTTTAATGTCATCAACTCAATTCTAATAGTTTTGTACCAAGTCTTCCTATAGGCCTATCTCTCCCTCTAGTAGTTTCTCGTACTTGAATTAAATCACATTTTTCACCGGTACTTATATGGATTTTTTATGCACATGTCTAAACCATTGTAAACGATTTTATCTCATATTCTCTTTAATGGGTGTTATTCTTAAATTCTCTCCGAAAAAAACAAAAATTTATAAATCATAAATTTGTTTAAAAAAACATTGTTTTATTATTTTTGTTTTAAAGTTTAAACCCCCTTTTATTTTATTTTGTTCTCAGATTTTTAGAACAAGTTTCTATGAACAAAAATATAAAAAGTTTTTTTTTTTTTTTTTAGAAAAAAAGAAGAAGTCATATTGATGTTTATGTTGCAAGTTTTTTTTTTTTTTTTTCTTTTTTTTTTTTTGGGGGGGGGGGGGGGGCGACAAAAAATAGAAATATAAACACTAAGGCAACGTTTGTCTTGGTGTTTATGGTCCTTTTTTTAAAACGTGGAACAGAAAAGTAAATATGGCCGGTAAAAGAAAATTGTGAATCAAAAGATCGGGTTCAGATCAAAATCCGATCCCTTCATTCACAGCCTAAGGGCCCGTTTGGTTGTATTAATTATCATGTTTTATGAATTATATCTTATTTTTTATGAAATGGTGTGCATATTTTTTTCATTTACCCATGATTTAATATATATATATATATACACCCACGCAATTGTTTTAAGTTTAGTAAAATTTTTAAACTATATTTACTCCAATGACACGAGTTGAACTAGAACTGAAATAATTAGCTAGCTAATATACATGTTTTCAACTCTTAAAACCGGGCATTAAACTATAACAACTCATAAAATGAGTGATGTCAAGAATAGTACGATTTTCAAATTGAAGGACAACCAAACGAGCCCTAAGCCTACTCCAAACGGAGTGTAAATTAAGAAAACATACCCGACATATAGAACACGGCTCCAAATTGGAGGATGGGGTAGGGAGAGTTTGAAGTTCACGCCGTCTCATGTTCCTTAAAATGACGTCTTCATTCAATCCGGTGCTCACATTTCCTATCCGCTCTTCCAATGCCAACAATTCCTAATATCCGAATCATCATGTTAAGGAATCATCCCACGAAAATCTACACACACACACGCAATTTAGAACAGTTTATTAATTTATTTATTTTTTGTTAAGGGCTGAATTGATTTGAAGAGAATAGATGAATAAGTTTGGATTATAGAAGTTTTTTGGGGGGAAAATTATCGCTCAAAAAATTCACGCTCTCATTTCTAAAACGGTTAAATTAAATTATATTTTGTAACTTCAAAATTTCACATTTGTATTTAATTAACTAACTGTTTTTTATTCTTTGCTATCTTTTTTTTTTACGCTTATAAATTAGAAAATCAATATAGTGCATGAACTAGAACCTCTACATCCAATTTTTCTCAACCATCTACAATATTTCTTTCAAAAAACATATTTTATAAAGAAACACCAACATATCGTCTCTATACTATCAAACATATTTCGAATTTTTTTTCTTCTTTTAATTTTAACACCAAATGTACCTTTTTCCATATTTTTAATTTTAAAAAGTATTTTAAGAAAAAAAAAACGTTACCGAGTGGTGCCTTAAATAATAGACGGATAGCTAGCTTATTACCTCGTATGACATGTTATCAACATCAAGCCTCATACCGACATGCCTGTCATGCAATTGATGGAACTCAGCATTGAACGAATCGAGAGCCATCTGTCATGTCAAAAATATTCACAAAAATAAATATCATATCGAATCACACATTCACGATGTCGTGAAGGACACGAAACATATTGCACGTCGAGCAAATAGTAAATTCACAATATTTTTACAACTGTATCCCGAGGTTTTTTAAACTTAATTTGTAGTGCTACAGTTGATTGTAACTGGGAAAAAAAAACTAGTTGAATTTAACTGAAATTACTAAACAATATTTTAGTTACAATCATTCTATATTATGAAACAGGATGGTACATATTTTTTAGGATAATGTCAGTGCGTATTTTCAAACATATTTTTGAACGATTATGATTTAATGAAAAAATTATAATAAGGAAAACAATGGTTAGGATTTAGATGGAGGAAATAATAACATGAAAGATTAAAATTTCGGGTTAATGGCACTTTGACGCTTGTGGTTTGGCCGAATTACACTTTATACTCTTGTAACATTTTCATCACTTACCTCCCATGTGGTTCAAACTTAAGCGCAATTGTTAAATAATTAAAAAAATTCATGAAATGACAAATTTACCCATATACCCGACTCGGTCCGGGAGTGTAATTGTCAATTAATATTGAATAATTTATTAATTTCGACTTTTTGAGGTTTAACCGTTAACTTTAACGAAAAATGTAATTAGTGTATTTTAATCTGAACCACAAGAGTAATTGTTTACGAAAACACCACAAGGGTATAAAGTGTAATTCGGTCAAACCACAAGTGGCAAATTGCCATTTACCCTAATATAACGGTTATACCGACAACGAGGAAAAGAAAGGGTACTCGAAATTCTCTACCTTTCGTTCTTAATTTACACTCGGAATTGGCCCATCCTATTACTTGGCAACACTTCTACAATGTGATTATGTTTTTTATTCTTCTAAAGAAAATACTCTCATAACTTATGACTATTTATCTATTTTTTTTAATTGATATGACCAGAAGTCAACCCATACATTCAAACTTACATTATTGTGATATCGGTTCCCATTTAAGTGTCAATAACGGGAAAAAAAATTGTTTCTCTCCTGTTCCCAACCATTTCCCGGAACAAAGTACAGTTGTTCCTATTTTATTTTTTTTGTCTATTCCAGTTTTTGTTCCAAGAACCACAAGACAAGTTTAGGAACAACCATACGAAACAAAGCCACCCTTTTTGTAGAAATATGGGAATGCAAACATTTATTTCTTCTCTGTTACTATATTTTCAAACAATTCTTTTTGGAACAAATCGATAACAAATCATGTTACCGATTTATGTTTTTGTTCCATATTTCCTAAAAATGAAAAAAAAAAAAAAAAAAACCAATAAATTTGCAACTATGTTCTTGGAATTTAGTTGAGATTTGTGAAATTATTATTTTTTTTTTCCCAAATTTCTCCTCATTTCGATGTAATGGTCCATTATCGGGAACATGATGTACTATTTTATTGAACCTTTTGGTCTTTCTTCATACAGGTATTGGAAAAGTTGTAAACGGATTCGATGCCCTTTTTTAAAAAAAATTTGTGTTTGTTTCTTTTCTTTCTATTTTTCATGGATTTTGTAATTCATTGTCAATAATCGTACATATTATTCAGGCAACTAAAATTTGTAGCTTCAGACGCCAGATATATGCTAGTTTTAGGTACAAAGACGGTGATGGACTGGGGTAGAGGACGACAATGTTGGCGCCAGTTCACTTCATAACACTAATTAGTATTTTTTTTAGTTACAATTAACTAAACCACTAGAAAGACTATTGTAGAAATCCAATGGACCACACTCACTCTGAAAAAACGCTTTGTAAGAGGAAGATTGCCTTAGGCTTTATAAAGCTCAGGATCAGGTAACACAAGCGATGTAGGATTCAACACGCCCCACTACGTGCAGGGTGGGCTTTGACAAACCAATGCAAACGGATATCGGAGGAACCAATATTAATGTGGGATTCAACACACCCCCTCATGCAGGATGAAATTTGATAAACCACTACGAACAGATATCGCCGGGGGGGGGGGGGGGGGCAACATTGATGTAAAATTCAACACACCCAATATCAGACAAAAAGTCTGACTCTGATACAATGTACAAACCCAACGGGTCTAACTCACTCTCAAAAGATGTCTTGCAAGAGAATGATTGCCCTAGGCTTTACATATAGCTCAGGATCAGATAACACAAGCGTTTTGGGATTCAACAACTCCAAATTAAGTGTAAATATTCATGGGACATAGAAGAAAAAGTGTAGTGTAAAAAAGGACAAAACGGGTTTTTGTTTTTTGAATTCGAGGGTCATATGTTATTGGATTCTAATTTCTATCTAGTGGTCTTGGACTCGATGTTGAGAGACGAGTCTAACAGTAGTGACGTATTTGGTGTAGGGTTGACAAAAGGTGATACGAATGTTTCAGGCAACAGTAGTGGCAAAAAAAAAAAAAAATTGGATTTGGAAGTGTGAAATGTTAGCAGAAATAGGGTCAGAAAACATTAGAACTTGATACCACATAAGAATAATTCAGAGACATAATATTAAGAGAATACGAGATGATTGTATTGATAAGCCTACACTTTACAGATATAATATAGAATTGTTTATATATAGACAAGAACTAGGGTTTAACTTAATGGGCCTATAGTTTAACCTAGTGGGTCAAAACTCATATACATATATTAACATAGAAAAAAAAGGGGAATGGCGGAATTTTTTTTCTTGCAATGCAACTTATCTCTTTAAATATTAAATTTAAATTAAAAATAAAGGAAACTTAATTCATTTTATATAAATAATTTTTTTCAATAACTGGTAAATTTCTCTCTTTTAGAAAAGCTAAAACGAAACAAGATCAAAGTATAAGAGGGTAAAGACAATTAACCCATATAAAAATCATAAATAAAGTCAAAGTCAAACCTCGACTAGCAAATTTTCACCCCTTCCCATGGCGCTAAAGGCTTGACGAACCTGCTACATAATGGGAAAGAAGGAAAACCGGAAAAAGTAAGTTAAGATATACAACGCCTATTTTTCTTTTAACAACACAATTCAAAAATACTTTTTATAAATAATTTACCATACTCAATCTATTACATTAATTATTTATTATTTTATAAATTTAGTTTCAACGTTTTTTCTATATATCTTTTTCTGGCCCATGGTTAATAAATATTCTCCTTTTCATAATTTTTTCAAAACGAAATAAAAAAACTTGCAATTTTTTTAAAAAAAAAAAAAAAAAAATTGAAAATTAAACCTTACATTTTTTTTTGTGTGAGTGTGAACATAATAGATTGAATAATTAGGAATGAGCAAGAAAAATCCCAACATTATTAGCTTGTTTGGTTTTCTTCCTGAAAACAATTTTTGAAAATTTTGAAAACACTTCTTGAAAATTTGAAAAGTAGAAGCAATATGATCAATTGAAATGTGACGTTGGAAAAGAAAGCGAGATAATGATGATGTTTTTTTGGGTGAAATGTGAATGTATCACAAATTTTTTTTTCTTTTTTTTTTTTTAAATTAACATGTCCTCAAAATGTTCGGTCAAATTCAAGAACACGAGCACATTGAACCACGAAGATGAGAAATTTAAAACTATATAAATAAAAAATAAAAATTTAAACACGAACCTCAGATACCAGCTGTCGTGTCCCTTCAACATGAGAAGCCAAAGCACGCCAGCGCTCGGTCTCTGCATTTATCATTGACGTTGTACTCAGTGAACGAAGAGACCGACGGCCATGTCCACTAGGTGG
Organism: Eucommia ulmoides; assembly: GCA_016647705.1. NCBI lineage: Eukaryota > Viridiplantae > Streptophyta > Magnoliopsida > Garryales > Eucommiaceae > Eucommia > Eucommia ulmoides. Next base: position 2,905,460 of record CM028341.1, read on the forward strand.
AGATGACATCAGGGTATCCACCGACGTAAAATGACCTCTCTGACCCCCAGTGTCAACTTCAACTTCAACTTCCGGAAACATATCCCAGTAAAGATAATCCGGAAACGTTTCCCTATTTCGTGTCGGGGAGTTCTGACGTGTTCCCCTTCTAGAAGAATCTGAACTTGAACTTGCAGTTAATAAAGTCAAGTCGGCTGGATCAGATAAAGGACCAAACAAGGGCTGCTCTGCTCTGTTCCGTAGTGCCCGTCTAATATTGGACGCATTTCTTAAACGTCTAGTGTTGAGAGCTTCAGGCCAAGGAGAAGGAGCCATATTTCTTGAAGGAGATTGATTCGGTGGATTGCTTGAATTAATTCGTAATGGGGATCTTAGTCTAGCATCCAAACGGTCCGCAAGCGAAGATTGATGGCGGGAAGAAGAACCAATAGAGGTCTCCGAAACATGAGAATTGGGTTCTCCAATGGTGGTTTGTGCGGGTGTGTTTACAGGAGATGAAGATATGGTTAAGCTGCCAGAAGAAGGGGAAGAACGTCGAAGAACAATGTTTTGACCTTGTGTCAAAAAGCTCGAATTGGGTTCTCCAATTGAGGACTGTTGAGAAGTGCCTTCAAGGGTTTTTCTCTTGTAGGATAAACCAAAAGTGCTTAAAGAAGAACTTGATCCGACCTCATTCTCCATGAAATAACTCGAGTTAACATCAGAAGAAGAAGAACTAATGTTTGGAATCTGATTATTTTCGTTCAGATTTGCATCCGTAGTAACGGCTTTAGTTTCTCGCTCAGGCTCTTCTGGTCTTGTTTCAACATCAGAGGAAGAAGACCAATTATGTTCGATTTTTGAGCCATTGTCGGGTATCTCATTTTGTGAAGTTGTAGCAGAGCTAGATTCGCCTACAAACCATTCATTGAGCCCCATGTCGTCATCGTTAATTGAAAAGCTCCTACCATCACTTGACAGTCGCCTTTCGACCGGGTTTAGCATGTTGTTAAAAGGAAAGGAATCATCCATGCTTGTGTCACTGGAAACTGATCCCCCCTGGTTAAAATCACCTGTCAAAGGAAAGGGAATATTAGAAATATGCAAAAATGTAAATGTACCATTATATTCTAAATTTCAATTTATGGGCGTGAGATCTTTAATATTAGTTATTGGGAGGTTAAGGTGGCGTTTGGTTAGTGTTTCTGATTTTCTGTTTCTACTTCCAGCCAATTGGGATGGGAATTCTATTTCCGTTCTGGAGTATTCTAGGGATAGAAACATGTTCGTTAACGACCATTGTCCTGAATTTGTTTCTTTTAATTTATGAGAACAAAAATAAAAAACATGTTTGGTTGCAACATTTGTTTTTTTTTTTTTTTTTTTAATTTAAATGTATGGTGGGTAGTTTTCTTTTTTTCTTTTAGCGTATGGTGGGTAGCGTGGTGGTAGTGGGAATAGTTTTGTGGGAGTGAATAGGAATCAACATTTTTTTGTTTCTTAGATTTTTAAGGAATTCAAGAATTACTCCCAAAATTTTGGGAACAAAAACGTGTTACTGTACATTAATCCCAAAATTTTGGGAGTGGGAATAGAAATCAGGGAACGCTAAATTTCTAGCATTGAATTGTTTTGCATGGTTCTTTTGAACAAGCTTCATCACAACTTCAACTCATTCATTTTCATTACACATTGAATAGAAAAAATTACAAAATTAGCAGTGTTGTGAGTGACCTTTTCACATACAAACACAAAATGGTAAGTTAATTTAGCTACTTATTGTGCATATATACTATTATAATTGCAGTTTCTATAGAAGTTGAATACCCGAAAAGAAGAAGAAGATTTCAAACCAAATTAACAGACGGACTTCTTAGCAAACTGAAAAGTGAAAATCAGAATAAAAAATAAACATCTGTCTTCATAGTTCATACAACATAAGACCATATAGTGTCATGTGGAGTAACTCCTTTGACTTATATAGTGCTTTGGGCACTCTCAATGAATCGAAGTGAGATAGGTATCTAACACCCTGACCCACCCTTAAGTGCAATCCCTAATTTGTAAGGAAGATTTTTTACTACGAGGGAATTATGAGAAATGTGCATCCCGGCTTGCAAGAAAGATTTGACTACGAGGAAAGAAAGGCGAATTCCCATAACTTTAAGAAGAGCAAAAACTAAAAACCATATGGTGTAAGTGGAGTAGCTCCTTTTGACGTATATAGTTAGGCACTCTCAATGCACCAATCTGGGTTAACGATACAGATGTTTTGTTAGATAAAAACATCAAAGAAATATGGCCATCAACGATTTTATTCTAAGGATCGACATCAGATATGTGAAGATTTGAACAAATGAAAGCTGAGAAACATTTGCATTTCTTCCTCTTAATTCTCCAATATAAATAACTTTGGATTATAAATAAAGTAGTAGCTGCTGAAACACATAAAACACAGAATTATCAAGGTTTTCTACAATCAACACTACACCAGACCAATTATCATTACTATCTCTGCGTGAAATTTCCGAGCATCAAAGACGGATGAACTATGATTCTATACAGTTACAAAATCTCCAGATATCAACAAGATCTTACGAATCAAAAGATTCAGCTAACACAACGCAATATATTCAAATTACTAGATTCCGCAGATCGTCGTTTCTACACACGCACACAAACAAATTTCATAATCAAGCAGGCTGAAGCTCAATCAATCAGAACACATGATGATAGACAAAAATGGAGCAAATCGCTTCCGATAAATCCGATTTCAGTGGATCAATGAGCAAATTCAACGTATCTAGCAAAAAAAAAATTTGATCAAAATCAATGTGTGAACAGAAGTACCGTGGACTGAGAAAACAAAGAGGATCGATGAATCGGCGGATTGTGCTTCGAAACTTAACTCTATATTTGGTCAGCCGCTTCGGATAACCTGACCTGAGCGTTGTCTCTCTCTCTCTCTCTATCAGAGGATGAAGAGAGATCGGAGCGATTTTGAACCGTCTGATTTTGAAGGAGGGTATATATAGTGGTTCGTGATCCATGTAGTGATCATCGAGGACGCACGACACGTGTGGACTCGATAAATTTTTAAAGGGTATTTTATAATAATATCCCAACACCCATTACGAATTCATTCTTATATCTACGTAGTCATTAAATTTAGAGAAATACCCAATTAGTATACGATAATTGTTTGTTGTATAATAATATTTACATCCCTCATTCATTATATTACTTTTGATATAGTGAATATGTATTTGGTGAAAATTATTTCATGGTGTTTTCTTAAAATTTAAATAAATAAATGAGTTTTAGTTGGCATGAGCTTTGTTCCTTGGAACCTACTTTAATATGTTTGGTAAAAATGGGTGTTAATCTAAAAAATCTATTTTTAAAAAATCTATGTTTAAAAATAGAGTAATTAATTATTTAGTCCTTTAGAGATGTATAAACTAGAAAATAACCTTTTAATTCAAATAATTGAGTTTATGGACCTCACATCAATTATAGAAAAAAATCCTCGATAAATACCCTCTCAATTTATTTTTATTTACGAATCGTGTCATTGAAACTTCTGTGTAAATATTCATTCAATATTCAAAAAAATATATTAGTTCACTCAAACAATGGTTCGCACTTTTGTATGAATGTCCACTCAATATTTCAGAACAAATATTTCGGTTCACTCAAAAATCACTCGACAATTATTCACACGTTTTTATGTGAACGTTCACTCAATGTTTGATAAATGATCATCGTGAATAAACAAAAACTCCACACAAATCAATAAAAAAATCACATAAAAACATTGGTTGGTCTGCAAATTCATGGCACAAATTTGAACATTCACGTGAAACCCAAAAAAAAATAACAACTCAAATTCTCTCAAACAATGGTTCACAATTTTTGTGTGAATATTCACTCAATATTCAAAATAATATTTTAATTTATTAAAAATTCATTTGACAATAGTTCACACGTTCTATATGAACGTTCACTCAATATTTGAGAAACAATCAATACATTTCGTGAATAAACAAACACTCCACACAAATCAAACAAAAAAATCACATGAACATTCGCATGAAAACAAAAAGAAAAAACTCCAATTCACAAATCTGAAAAACAATCACAGGAGAACATAAAAAAAAATAAATCACATGAACATTCAAATAAAAAATAAAAAATAAAAAAAATAAAAACAATTCAAATTCACAAATCTGATAAACAATCACATGAACATTTACGCGAGAAACCTGAAAATTCTGAATCTGAGTTTTCAGATCCAAAATTTGAAAAAATCATATTACCATTGTTCACGTGAAACGGTGTAGGGAGAGAGATAGGAGACAATTATAACCATGTCAAAAAAAAAAAAAAAAAAAAAAAAAAGATCGATCTGGAACACAAGGCGATGGTGGAGATCTGAACAAACGACAACTATTTGCCGTGGCAGCTTGCGGTTGAGGGGACAGTGACCGCCACTGTTTGTCTCCACCACCGACCGCCACGAAGCTGAAATCGAGAGAGTTCGAAGAAAAAAATCGAACGATTTCCAAATTAAATGGTGGCGGATAAACTCAGATATGAACGTCGACCTTGGTTCGATCTGAACGGCGATCCAACGGGACCTTGCTTGTTTCCCTAAAACGAAGAATAACAAACAAGCAATCAATCGTAGAGAGAGAGGGGAACCAAATGATTGTAGAGAGAGGTGTCGCAAAGGCTGATGAGGGCGGCGGAGAGGTACTTGTTGGCAGTGGAGCAATAGCCGTTGTTGGTGAGGACGGGGTTGAGGAACTTAAACATGTTGGAGCTTGTGGTGGCTCATCCATACCGCCCCCACCCATGGAACGATGTAAGAGAGAGAGAGAGAGAGGGCTAGAGAGAGTGTGACCGGCGACTGGGTGGGAGTGGGATTATGATTAGGTTTTGTAAATTGTTGCTTTAATTTATAGAAGGGTATAAATGTTTCTTTGTTAAATTGGTCAACGGTCAAAGGACTAAATAATAATAAATATTCACAGAAAGATTACATTACGACATAACTGTTTTAAAAGATTTTTTACTAAAGTAACTATTAATTAAGGGTTAAACAATAAAAATTTCTTAAAAATATACATTTTATATATTTTTTTAAATTAATAATATAATATTAAGAAATATTTTTAATTATTTTGATCTAAATTTTAGATGAAATAGATAAAATTACATTTTTATTTTAACTTTGATTCAATTTTTATCTTCAACGTAAATATAAAAATAAAATAAAAAATATAGTCCCTTCTTTGTGCATACCAGTCATTTTCATTTTCTTTGGATTCAAATTTTTTTCGTTCTTTCTATATTTAGATTTTTTTACACTCTAATAAATTCGTTTGCTCAAGGAGTTAATCGACAAAGTGAAGAGAAAATATTGTTTTAAAACCTCCATGGACCATAAATCTCTTGAGAAATCGATTATCTTTCGTAAAGAATGGGCAAAAAATCTGGAGTTCGTCTCAATGGGTTTTGCATACCGGAATCGTCTTTTTTTATATTGAAATACGGAGCGCTTTTCGGAGATGAGAATTTAACACCTTCCATTTTTAGTATTTTCTATTAGATTTCAATCAATCACATCAGTGTTATTTTTCAAAATTTAATACATTATTAATAAATAGAAAATTCGTTCAATTATCGCATTAAAAACACAAAAACCCTAATTTATCTCATCATTTGTTTTTGTTTTGCTTCTCCACAAATCTTTTTTTTTTTTTTTTATGAGTTTCAGTCACTCATTCGAATTTCTACGATTTTTTGTAACTGATTTGCCCTTCCTAAATTCAAGATACCACATATATCTTTAAGACAAATCATATATTTATTTCGGTTTATTCCATAACACAATTTTATTTAACCGTGCACTTAAATTAACCATATCTTTCCATTTATATTAAGATCAATTATTTATTTTTTCGGATTCAAAAATTTTCTATTTCTATTTTTTGCAGAGCTAGATACATGTGTTGTTGAATTGTGTTAAATTCAACAACATGTACATATTATAGATACCCTATTTTTCGAAGTAGTTTCATATACAGGTTGTGCTCCCCTATTATGCATTGCATGATACAACATTTTAACGCGATGTTACATTCTAATTTTACAAGTAATACCAACATATGAAAAGCTCGTATTATTGCGATCACAGATTTATATTAAAATTTGAAAGAAATTAATTGATTAAAAAGTTATCTGCGTATGATATAACATAATTTTTTGTTACAGTGATTCCACAAATTTAGGGATGCGATGATTTCCAAATTTATCTTCCTCTTTTTTTTTTGTAGCAGTTCCGGATGACACGAAGGCCAAAAATGTTAGCCCAAGACATGAGGGTCGCCACCACTATTTAACCTACTCACCAACTCACATTGAAATGTGCACGTAATTGTCTCTCTCGATTCCAATCCTTGTTTTATAGGTTACACGTTGAACAAATTTCTCTTCTACTTATCCCAATTTTAAACATTATTATAATTTTTAGGAGCAGTCGGTGAGAGATTCTAATAATAACACTAAATTAATAAAAATTCTCAAATCAAATAAGTACTTGAATTTTAGTCAAATTCGTGAAAATACTAAGTTTCAATTAGGGGGGTTGCATCGCCAACTGCCATCCACATGTTAGATTTTGGCAACAAGTTTCGATCACAGTCACCGGTCAACAAAATTCCAGTCATCAGTGGTCGAATTTTTTTAGTGACATTCAACTAGTTTTTTAGTAACATCTTTTACATGTATTTTTATTCATATTTTTTAGTTATATTCAACTAATTTTTCAAATGTCGATCGCTAAAAATCTACACGAATGTAATTAAAAAATACAACTAAATATATACTTAAAAAATGTAATAGAAAAATACATTTAACTACATGTAAGTAAAAAAAAATTCCTGGGCGGTGGCCGGAATCCGGCGATCGGAGGCTTGATATCTGATGGTAGGTGGCGGTGGGTGATCACGAAGAGTTGCGGTAGTGGCCGATACAAGTCAAAGGATAATTAAAAAATTTATACTCAAAATAAAATAAATTATAAATTAGACTATTTAATTGAGACTATTCGGATTCAAAATTAGGCCGGATAAAATTGGATTCGATTGAGAACCCGAAATGGTAGTGGCATTTTTGTAGTTTATTATGAATTCATGGGCATTTTTCCCTTTCGAAACCCTAAATCACTCCGCATAAATGTCGCGCTCTCTCTCACTCATCCCCTTCGCCTCCAACATTTTGCGCCCCCCCCCCCCCCTCTCCCCGTAGTTCGAGCTTCCTCTGCTACCACTGAACAACCATGGCGGCGGCGGCTCCCATTGAATCCGTACAATGCTTCGGTCGGAAGAAGACGGCGGTGGCCGTGACCCACTGCAAGCGCGGCCGTGGACTGATCAAGATCAACGGCGTCCCAATTGAGCTCGTCCAGCCCGAAATCCTCCGCTACAAGGCCTTCGAGCCGATCCTCCTCCTCGGTCGCCAACGCTTCGCCGGCGTCGACATGAGGATCCGCGTCAAAGGCGGTGGACACACCTCTCAGATCTACGCCATCCGTCAGTCGATCGCCAAGGCTCTCGTCGCCTACTACCAGAAATACGTCGACGAGCAGTCGAAGAAGGAGATCAAGGACATCCTCGTTCGCTACGATAGGACTCTACTTGTTGCAGATCCGAGAAGGTGCGAGCCGAAGAAGTTCGGAGGTCGCGGCGCTCGCGCAAGGTTCCAGAAATCGTACCGTTAGAGAGAGAAAACGCAAACGATTCCGTATGGTTTTCATTTCATCATCTACTGCTTTTTTCGGTTTTGAAATTGCATTCTGCTTAGCATGAAGCACTAGTAAGTGTACTTTAATTTAAGATTTTCGCCCGTATACTTCTTCTTTATTGCATCAAGTTTTGTGAGACAATCGTAAATCTAGAACTTCAAAGTTGATTTTGAATTTGCGTCATTTTGCATCTTATGAGAGTTTTTCATAAGCATATATTAACCCCTTCTTCCTCATCCATTGTTGCTTGATTGTTTAATTTTGCTTGTATGTGTTTTGCTTGCTGCATTGATTTATCAATAAGAACCATTCATTTTAGGGAATTTGGTTTATTTTCCTTGTTTTTTTCTTCATTCTTAGAAGCTTGAATTCTTGTTTGATTTGTGGTTAGAACCCATTTTTCTTTGTTTTTCCTATCTACAGAAACGCCTTGTGGTTTTTTCAGTGGTGGTATTTGATTAAGATTTCCTAATTATCCAGCAATCAGGAAAGAAATCAATTTTATTTTGTTTTTGTGAATGATTAAATTACACAACCATGATTGTCAGTTTTAAAACTTCAAAATGTTAATATGACATCTCGATCCTATTTTTTGCATGATAGAAATATAATCCGTGTTGAATGTAACACTAAATTAATTATGAAAATTAAAATTAATAATTTATGGTTGTGTTGAATTGTGGAATTCAACATAGTTACTTAAATATGTCATCATTTAATAAAATCTTCTAAATACTGGTTGAATTTGTACCAAAAATATCGGAGATGTTGTCTATTATAATTTCATTAATCATGTCTTAATATAATGATATTTAACTACGTTTGAATCACTTTTTTGCTTGTTTGAGTACACGCGTGTTGTTGTTTAAATAGTAGCTTCAAAATGACATCTTTGGTCATGTTGAATTCAGTACAAGCCTAATTTTTAGGGGTGGTTATGGTTGGGCTCGGGTTGGGCCCTACCTATTGTATTATAGAAAAATAGAAAGCCTGAGCTGGGCCCTATTATCATGCACAATTTCGGCCCTAAACAAAATTTTTGAAACCCAAGCCTGGCGCTATATTTTTTTTTTATAATTTAAAAAGTAATTACTAAAATAACAAATTAAAATTATAAAATGCATTTATACATAATATATGGTACTTACCAATATTAATTTTCATAAAAAAAATGAAAAACAGTCATTCATATTCTACATTAAAATAAAATACATTCATAATTTCACATCAATTAAGGTTATTTCATTTATTAATTAGGTTATCTCACTTAATACTTATTAATTGATCATATATATATATATATATATATATATATATATATTAGCGTATAATCCGTGCATGTAGGTTCGAGTGTAAAATAACAAAAACAAAAACAAAGTTTGACTTATTTTATTTTAACATTAATAATAACTAACAATCGAGATTAACATTATGCACTTATTTAATTTGAATATCAATAATAATTAACAATTAAACATCACTAATAACTAATAATCAAGATTAAAACTTATTGATATAAAATAAGAAAACGTAACACTGATTATATGCGAGTAATAAATAAATTTTATTGTAAATCATATGTGAAAATAAGTATCATTTCACTTATATTATTGATTCCCAAATAGAACAAGAAAGATTATATATTTTTTACAAATACATATTATTTATATACCTACGTAGAGCTTTTCATAAATTTTCTTTCTATTTGGGATAATGATATTTTTTATTCTTCACTAATGCAACTGGTGTTCAATTGAACTTCTAAATTCGAAAATAGACACATTGATCCCTTGACATTTAAATTTTGTTTCAATTTTGCTTCAATTACTATTTTGTTAAAGTCAATGGTAACGGTCAAAAGATATTTTGGTCATTTCGCGTTCAAATTTAATTTTTACTATTCAACCTACATAGATTAATGACACATCGCACCCTCTTATTTTAAAAATCATATTTTTCATTTATAACTTTTAAAATAATTATTTTTATATCTCACTCTACCTCACCCTCTCAACGCCAACCCCAACGCCATTGCCACCGCGAATTGCCACTGCCCACCGTCACAAGAAAAGCAATATCAAACTAACCTTAGAATAATTTGTCCCTTATTTCTTTTGGTATGTGCAAACAAAATCAAGGTACCCATATTATAAATAAATACAAAATTACCAATTACAAACAAAAAAAATTTACGAACATTAACCACCCAAATCAAAATTAAAAAAAAATGTTAATTGAAGATGTGTCATTTTAAATTGAGTTTTGAAGCAAATTAGGCCCCGTTTGGTAACTGTTTCCATTCCAAAAATTCTCATTTCATTCCCAGATTTTTGGGAATTCTGTTTGGGAATAGCATTTGGTAATTTTTGTTCTCGTTCCCATTCCATTCCTATTTGGGAATTTTGCCCATTTTTTTCTTAAGAAATGAGAAACAAAAAAAAAGTTGTTTTTCATTATTTCCATTTCATTCCCAATATATGTTATTGTTCATCCGCCGCCGTCCGATGGCCATCTCCGGCGACCGTCGCCGGTCACCTCCGGCAGTCGGCCGCCGCCACCCAAAACAAAAAAAAAAATCTCAAAAAAAAATAATAATTTGATTTTAGGATAAAATCGTTACCAAACGCGATTCTCTTCTCAAAACAAAAAAAAAAATTTATCGTTACCAAATGCGATTCTACTCCCAAGAAGGAAACAAAATTCCCAGTTCATCCCATCCCACTGCTGGAATGGAAACAGAAACGGTTACCAAACACCACCTTAGCAACCAACTGTGTTGCAGGCTGTTTCAATCATGGACTATCGTGGGGCAGTCGTTGGTCAATTTTGCTATAATGGTAGTTGACGGCGTCGTCAAACGACAAAAAATAACTTAATTTGATATTATTTCTTCAATTGAACTTAAAAAGAATTTTTTTCGTCACTGATAAACAACAAACACCCATGTTTGATTTCAGCTCCTTGAGCTTTGCTTCAACAGCTTCCGCTTCAGTATGCTATTGGGATTACCACATATCATACATGTCGACAAAACAAAGAAAGAAATAACATTTTTCTCTGCATTCCACGGTGACGCGCCATGGCCGTCGATTTACGCTCAATTGTTTGTTGCCATAGTCACCACACACAATTTCAAAATTCTCACCAAATTTCAGCATTTCATCCTCACGCTTGAAATATAATCGATTTACAAAGAAATGATTAAGGAAATAGAGAGAGATAGAGAGAGAGGCGTACCTACAGACGCCGAATAATGTGGATGGTGATGGCAATGGCTAAGTCTGGAGAATGAAATAGAGAGAGAATGAACGTTTAATAATTTCATATCAAGTAAGGTTGTTTCACTTATTAATTAGGTTATCTCACTTAATACTTATTAATTGATCGTATATATACACACACATACACATCTTTAATATATTGTTGGGCAGAGCCGGGTCGTTCCTAAACAAAAATGGTCATGCCTAAGTTTGGTCTTAAAAATGAATGAGCCTAAATTTTAGGGTCCTACCTCTGTCCATGGGCTTAAAAATAAAGTTCAAGCCCTAAAAAATGGCAATGGGCTGAGGGCTTGGGTGGATCCCTAGGCGTTGATCACCCATACTAATTTTACTTTTTACGTGTTTATTTCAACACAACTGTGAATAACGAATTTTCAATAACAATAATATTGTGTATTGAATTCAATATGGATTACGTTAGATTAAAATGACATTTCGAAGCTCTAAAACTAACGATCATGGTTATGTAATTTAATCAACAAAATAACAAAATTAACTTGATAAATTGTTTGATTATTTACCAAAAGTTTTTACTTCAATTAAAGATGATAATTGTTGCTTATGTGGAATTCTTGAGTGGTTAAATGACACTTTGCACACCTAAATTTTGAGTACAATTTCATCGTCTATGATGTTTCAATTTTCTACAGTATACAATTTGAAGTTTGAATTTTGTCTCTGATTGATCCGATTAACACGTTGCAATCATATTAATGCAAGCAAGAGCAGCAAAAAAAAAAAAATTGTATTTGAGGGTAATGTATGAAATATTTTATGTTATTAAATTGTACTATAATTTATATATCTATATATAAAAAACTAAAAACGGAAAGCTAAACCCTTAGGGGAACGAACTTGACTTCTCCTTAATCTTACAAATATTAGTTAGTATAGATATATTTAATAAACATACTTTGAAAAGAACAATCTCTTGGATTAATGAGTCCATGTATTAAATGAGGAATATATGAAGTTTGAAAACTTTTTATTTTGAAGGTTTTGGTGAACAGTCCAGAAAATTAAATTTTAGACTATGCAGTTCACGTGCTATCTTAATTTTTTTTTTAAAAATCTAAAATTACTATAATATATAAAAGTTATTGTAATTTTTCATGTAAAAAATTATAGTAACTTTTATAGCGTACAATGATTTTTGAATTTCTGACAATTTTAAAGTTCTGAAAAAATTATTGTAGTGCGTGAACTGCATGTGCTAAAATTTTGATTTCATTGACTGTTCACAAAAACCTTTTTATCTTTTCAATACATCTCATTTTATCTATCAAAATAGAGAGTAAGAATTGAAAAACAATGCATGCATGATTTTTTTTTTTTTTTAAATATTTATATTTATTTATAATTTTAATTTGGAGATTTTATTATTTAGTCCTCTATAGAGACCTTGTTGAGAAATCAGATCTCCACTAACCATAATTAAGTTTTCTGTACCCCAGGAAACTTTAGGAAAAGGTCCCTGCATTTTGGTCACTCTGTTTACTTATATTTACCAATCTGTCATTTTGTCCTATGCAACAAGACAAAATTGAACAGTAGAGTGTTAATGTTAACGTAAAACTGTTCAAGCACTACCCCTTAACTATATTATAAAATTATATTTTGAATTCACGTTAATGTTATTGTATTTTTTTTTGTTGCACGTTAACGCATGTTCCCTCATCTGTATGTGTGTGTTACGTTAACGTTAGCTTATTTTTATCACCTGACGTATTTTCGTTTTTTACTTGAATATTTAGCTTATTTTGTGTGTTTATGTTAACGCACCTTGTCCATCTGTTTAACGTGTGTTAACGTTAATGTATCTTTATTTTTTTGGATTTTTCTATGAGTTAACATTAACAAACCACATAACATTAACGCATTTTAACCATCGCTGTGTATTTTTTAGTGTTAACATATTTTTAAGAGTTCTGTGCGTTAACGTTAACGCATTTCACCATCGTATGTGGTATTTTTTTTTAGTTAGGTATGCGTTAACGTTAATGCACATTTTTTTGTTTCTCTGTATTAACGCCAAAGCATTTTCATATTCTTTTAGCATTAACGTGCTTCTATTTTTTGGGATTTTATGTATTAATGTCCTGTTATGTCATTTTGAGCTGAATGTGTTTTTGGGTTGGCTTTACGTTAACGTTAATATATTTTTTTTTTAGTTATTTTCTGTGTTAATGTTAACGCATTTCATGTTATTTGGAAAACATGTGTTAAAAAAAATCACACATACACACACACTAACGTTAACGTAAAAAAATGAACACCGCCTTCCACCTCTACCACCATCGATCAAAATCAATCTCTATTTCAACACAATCAAAAAAATATTGAATAAACTCTAGAAGGAGCGGCATGTAATGAACGAGATTTGAACGCCACAGTAAAATCTAATTCCGATATGAAATATTCCAATTTAGATCTGAAAATTTCCCCCAAAAAATCAAGAACAATCAAACAGACCCTAAGAAATTTTCCAATTCAGATCTGAATGTGTGTTTGAGTCGTGTTTGCATTATCATGCACATTTTTCGGGGTCTCTTTTATGTTAACGTTAACACATTTATGTTGTCCGAAAAAACATATGTGAAAAATCACACAAATACTAACATTAACGTTAATGATCTAGTTTATAGAGAGAGAGAGAGAGAGTAAACCACCGTTAATGATTTCGCTGAAACTTTTGTTTTGAAAGCGAAAAACGATGAAGTGAGGAGTTGCCGGATCTTACAATTTCTGGCAATGGTGACGGCGTTGGGTGTTATCAGTGGGTGTCAACGATTTCGTCGGAATCACATCTCAAATCTGAATTTCCAGATCTGATAAAAGTTTGAGATAGAAAAGAAGAGGAGGGAGTGAGAGAGAGAAAAAGACCACAAAGGCGTTCATCTTCTGCTCAAAGATTCGGAGCATCCACCTCGACGGTGAGTGAGCGGCCGTTGTCGGTTTCCAAAACTACTCTGCCGCTGTACTTGGTCGCGTAGCCACGACAGTGGAGCTGTCGGAGGATTAATCGGAGTTTGCGGTGGAGCATCGTCTGCTCCTCCACCTTCGTCGTCGGAAATGGTTTTAATGTAAATACACATTTTTCTTGGTTTGTGTTAACGTTAATATATATTTTTCTGGGGTCTCTTGTGTTAATATTAACGTATTCATGTTGTCTGAAATTTCATATCTGAAAAATAAAAAAGTAGACACTGATATTAACATTAATGAACATTTTCATCCCATATGTTAACGTTAACGCATTCATGTTGTCTGGACACCCATATGTGAAAAATTAAAAAGCACACACTGACGTTAACGTTAATGAACATTTTTGCCCCATATGTTAACGTTAATGCATCCACATTGTCTGGACACCCATAAGTGAAAAAATGAAGTAAACATTGACGTTAACGTAAAAGATGAACACCCCCTCCACCTTCACCACCATTCATACAACCACCATCATCACCGCCGGCACTATTTCTAAACTAGATCTGATAAAAAGTTCGAGAGAGAGAGGTAGGAGGTGAGTGTGTTAATTTGTAAAAACAATTAAAAAATTAAAACTAAAACTAAAATATGGGGTGAAAATGTAATTAGAACCACCACCATCTTCATCTTGGACTTGTCGTTCATAATCGGACTGCAAAGCTCTCCACAGGTGAAATGGAGCATCACTGAGGTTGATTTAGCGTGGTGGCCGGCGGTGGTTCGGATCTGGCTGGTGGCAGACAGTAGTTGCCGGATCTGGCTAGTGGTGGCCAACGGTTATCCAATCAAGTGGCGGTGGCTTCGATGGTCGGATTTGATAACAGTGGCTTCGGTGGTGGGATCTAGGATCTGGTTTCGAGTAAAGAACCGTCGAAAAGGCCAACTGAGGTGCCCTTTCCATTCGCAAGCCAACCACCACCAGCGATGAGATCAGATCTTTCGAACGGCGACCGTTGCCAAACTAGTTTAGAGATAGAGATAGACAATACACAAAGAACCTCAATTTAGATACCCATGAGTGAGAGAGAGAGAGAGCAAACCCGTGAATGACAGTGGAGGAGTGGTCGGTGACGGTGGAGGAGAGCAAAATCGTGAGTGTCAATGGCGACGGTGGAGGAGTGACGATGGCAACGGTGGAGGAGCATAACGGCAACGTCCTATACCGGCAGCGATGTTTTGGGTTTCCAGAGGTAGTGGTCGGCAACGGTAGAGGAGTGACGATGGCGACGATGGAGGAGCATAACGGCAACGTCCCGTACTGGCGACGATGTTTTGGGTTTCCAAAGGTGTTCTTCGCCGCATATGATGAGAGAGAGAGAGATGTTAGGGTTTAGAGTGAGAGAGAAGATAAATAGTGAAAACAGACCTACCCAATTTAGAGAAAGAGAGACAATTGTGGGAGAGTGAACGAACAGTGACGATGTGTTAATGTATTAGGGTTATGTGTGTTTTTCTATTTTTTTGGCCTGTTAAAGAGCTAAAAATTTAATTGATTATACTTGAAAGTCTGATTTCTAAATAAACTATTCAATTTTTTTATTTTTATTTTTAATATAATCTTGGATTAAATAATAAAATTCTCTTTTACTTTTATCTCGAAATTGATGCTATTATTGTTAAAGTAATTAAACAATACGAAAATGTTTCACGTGAGAATATTAAAAATTTATTAATACAAATATTTATTTTTTAGGGGTCTGTCAAGTTGGGTTTAAAGGAGAGATGAAAGTGACTCATGCAACATGTATTTGTGGTTCTCCACTTTTATCACAAACGGCCACTCTGAAAAAGTTATTCTTAACCAACTCAAAATTAACTTTTTTTAAAAAAAAATAAATAAATAACAATTTTTTTCCCACTATTTGGTAAAAAAAAATTGTTATTAAATAATTTATTTATTATTTATATCCCAAACACAGTATTTCGACAACTACCAAGATTACTCCTTATAGTTTTCATAACACCTAAAATATTTTTTTATCATATTTTGTTGACAAAAATATATTTTCAACATATTTTTTTTTAATTTTTGTTTTATTTTCTATGTTTTACACTCTATTTTTTTTTTTTTTATATTTTTTACTTTTGTTTTGTATTATTTATTATTTATTATTTATTAATTTTTTGTATTTGGTGTTTATAAAACAAATAAAAATAAAAATTAGAAAACAAAAAACATAAAAGAAAAAAAATTAAAAAAGAAAAAAAATAAATGCTTTTCTCCTGTTTTTCTTTAATTGTTTTTTTTTTATTCGAATTGTATTATTTGATTTGGTAGAGTGCTAAATTGCACTTTATACCCTAAGTGCACTTGTGCCCCTAATAATTTAATTATGTTCCACTTTGGCTCATGATATTTTAACTGTTGCAATTTGTCTCTTAAAGTTTACCTTTTGTATTAATTTGGTCCAATTGTCTACTTTGAATCAATTTTATTATCGGAATTAGTCATGTGTTATTCCTAAATTCTCTCTAAAAATTAATCATGTCCAGAAAATTGGGGTGACAGAAATGAGGATGTTACGATGGATGAGAGGGAAGACGAGAATTGATAAAATAAATTAAGGATAAAGTTATTAGAGAGAATTTAGAAATAACACCCATCAAAGAAAAAATTAGAGAAAATCGTTTACGATAATTTGAGCATGTGTATAGAAGACCCATAGAAGCACCAGTAAGAAAAATGTGATTTAATTCAAGTGCAAGGAGATACTAGAGGGAGAGGTAAACCTAAGAAAACGTTAGACGAGACTATTAGAAATTATTTGATGACATTAAATTTGACGGAGGAGATGACCCTTGATCGATCACTATGACGTAAATGAATTTATGTACCCGACCTTAGATAAGTGGGATAAAAGCTTAGTTGCTATTGTTGTTATTGAAGTCATGTGACTTGCATGAGAGAAAATAAATGCAATAAAAAAAATTATGTTGCACTCTGCACCATTAAGTTTGACATCACCAAAATATTAAGGGTACAAGTGCACTTACGGATATAAAGTGCAATTTAGCACCCCTACCAAATACGGCCCTTCTAGGGCCAATTTTTTTTTTTTTTATATTTTTTTTCTTATCTATTTTATAAATAATTTTATTTGCTTTGAAAATAATTTATTTTTTCATTATATATTTTATAAATAATTTTTAAACAATTTTGTATATAATTTTTGAATTTCCTTTACTCAAATTATTTTTAATAATTAAAAAAATAATATTTTTTAGATTTTTTTTTTTCTAATATTTTTTAAAAATAATTACATGTTACAAAATAGTTATAATTTGTATACATAATTTTTAATTTTAAAATGTTAAACAAATTTTAAAGAGGGAAAAACACCAAATAGTCTTCTTAGAAGGCTAAATCTACAAGATAGTCCCACTATTTTTTTTTTTTGCACAAGATAGTTCTTAAAAAAACATTGATTTGCACAGGATAGTCCTAATTTTTTTAAAATGAAGATTTTGCCCTCCTGCCCTTTCTTTTTCCCCATTTATTTTTCACTCCCAGGTGCAAGCTTTTTTCACTCCCAAGTCTTGCACGACGATGAAGAGGGCTCGACGATGACGACGACTGTTGGATCTGTGCCATCTTTGTGTCGCTCATCTCCGTTGTTTCTCTTTGCTATCGTTTCAATTTCGTCGCCGTTTGTGTTCCTCTGTCTTCACTTCGATTTCGTTGCCGTGTGTGTTCCTTCTTAAATCGATTTCAGTTCTCTTCGATTCGCGACGCTTGTCGCCGTCGTCCCCCATCCTTTTCGCTTCTATCTCTTCGCGAATCGAGATCTAAAAAATCAGACCTAAAATTTCCAGATCTGGATTTCGACAATCGAAGGAAAAACGATCGCGGATGAGATTCTTGTTTTTTTTTTCGAAGGGGAGTTGCTTCTTCAGCATTTCTAGGGTTTGAAATGTTCAGTCGATGTTGTTCTTTGAGGTTTAATAGTCAATTTATTGGGTGAGTTATGCTACTGGGTGTTGTCGAGTCTTAATACTCATAGAGAAAGCAAAATTTGGGATGAATTTGAACAGTTTTAATAGTGGGACAGCAAAAGAGTGATGCGGATTCGGGAAGAGAGTCTCTGAAAACTAGCGATCGCCATTTGTGTGGTGGTGATGATGGCTTGGCCTGGTTTGTGGAAAGCAAGCCATGGTTGAGAAATCATCTTGTGTTTTTTGCTACCGATATATTTGTGTGTGTGTGTATAATGTCTATGATTCAACAGATGTATTGCAATTGGAAGCAATAGCAGCAAATTGGTTGGAATTTGGTTTGAAAAAAATGTTGTTTTGGTTGCTTGATTTTGGCAATTGTTGTTGGTTGTGTGTTTTAGAATTGATGAATGTTCTTCCTAATGTTGAGAGTTTAATTTCTGATTTTAGAAAAATTAAAGGACGATTAGTTTTTTATATGTCGTGTTGAGAGAATTATCAATTTGCATGAAGAAATTGAGTGTTTGGATTGATTTGGTTGATTTGAATAGAATTTAGGGTTCATTTGATTTAATTGATTTGGTTTGTACTAATTTAAATGAAAAAATTGGAATGTAACACTATATTGTGTTGAATATGGCAATAAAAATGGAATATAACACTATCTTGTGTTGAATATGGCAATAAAAGTGGAATATAACACGATCTCGTACTATATTTCATCATGAGATCGTGTTGAATATAACACGAGATTGTGTTGAATATCAATATGAATGTAAGATAGAGAAATTATCAATTTGAATGGAAAAAATTGGAATGTAACATGATCACGTGTTATATCTAACACGATATCATATTGAATATAACACGATTTGAGATTGTGTTGAATGATGAAAAAATTGTAATGTAACATGATCTCGTGTTATATTCAACACAAAATCGTGTGGAATGTAATACGATTTGTGTTGAATGTAACACGATTTTAAATTGTGTTGAATGTAAAACGACCCTCGTGTTGAATGTAACACGAGAGGTAAAATCGTCACAAAAATGTAAAATGACTATTTTGAAACATGTTTTTAAAAATGGTATATTTGGTAGTTTTGTCTTCATATGAGGACTTCTCAGTAACTTTCCCTTTTAAAAATTTATATATTTGGATGCAATTTCAAAATGGCAAACATGTAAAAAAAAAAGTACATATAATAAATGTTTTGTACTTTTTTTTTTTAAATGTTAACAGGGGGGGTTTGACCGGGGCTACCACGGGGCACACCATTTTTTAAAACCGGCCCTCCAAAGACTGGTTTAAAAAAACAAAAAAAATTGTTTTGAATGAATCTGGCCCTCAAAGGGCTGATTATACCTATTTTGGTATTTAAGTTAAAAAGAGCCTTATAATGGTTATTTTGTAACTTTTAAGACTCAAAAATATAAATAGTTCTATAAAAATTACTGTAATTTTTTACATAAAAACTTGTCGTAATCTTTATGGCGTACAATAACTTTTGAATTTCTTACAATTTTGAAGTCTGAAAAAATTACCGTACTGCATGGGTTAAATTTTTTTATTCATATATATATATATATAATTTTAATTTTATCTTATAATTTCATGTTATTATTGTTAAAGTAGTTAAATAATACGAAAATGTTTCACGTGCGAATATAAAAAATTTATTAGTAAAAGTATTTATTTTGGTGCGGGTCTAGCAAGTAGGGTTTAAACTTTAAAGGAAAGATGAAAGTGACTCATGCTCATGCAACATGTATTTGTGGTTCTACACTTTTATTACAAACTACCACTCTGAAAAAGTTATCCTTAACCAACTCAAAATTTAACTTTTTTTTTTTTTTTTTTTTTTAAAAAAATATAACAAATTTTTTCCCACTATTTCGTAAAAAAAAAATGTTATTAAATAATTTATTTATTATTTATATCTAAAACACAATCATTTCGACAAATACCAAAATTATTCCTTATAATTTACATAACACCTAAAATATCTCTTTATCATATTTTGTTGAAAAAAATACATTTTCAACGTTTTTTTTTTTTTGGTTTTGTTTTTTTTTTTTCTATTTTTACTCTTCTATTTTTTTTTTAACTTTTGTTTTGTATTATTTATTAATTTTTTGTATATGATGTTTATAAAAAAAAAATGAAAATAAAAATTAGAAAACAAAAAACATAAAAGAAATAAAAAAAACTTTAAATTAAAAAGAAAAAAAATGTTTTTCTCCCGTTTTTCTTTAATTCTTTTTTTTTTTTTTTGAATTGTATTTTTTGATTTTTTGTTTTTATTTTTTTATTTTTCTAGATTTTTAGTTCTATTTTTTTTCTCTACAAATACCATACCAATTTTTTTTTTAAAAAAATAAAAGTAAATTTTTTTTAAAAAAATACAAAATTAAAAAAAAAAAATACTCAATAGAAGTAAAAGTTCTAAAAAAATAGATAGAGAGATAAAGAGTAAAAAATAAAAAATAAACAACAACAAATATTATGTTGTAAGGGTATTTTTGTCAACAAAATATAATAGATGGTGTCTTAGGTAAATAAATTGAAAAAATGAGAATTGTCGTAGGTATTATAAAAATAACCAAGATGTTCTTGTTATTTGTCGAAATAACAAAGGACATACCAACTAAAACCCATCGATTTATTTAAATTTTAAGAACATATTATGAAGTAACTTTCACAAAATTTGTTGTACAACAACTTTCACCAAATATATATTATCTCACTACATCGACAACGACATAATAAATAGGAAAATGCAAATGTTATTGTTCAACAATAATGTTAATAGCAATATAATGAATGAGTGATGTAAATGTTGCTAAGTAACAACAATATAATGAATGGGAATGTAAATGTTACTGTACAATATTATATATCAATTAGATTTTTCTCTAAATTTAAACGAGTATATGGGTATAAGAATGAATTAGTAATGGGCTTTGTGGCCCATTGTAAAATACCCAATAATAATTTGAAATTTTTAAAAAATTATTGTAACGCGTGTCCTACCAGAGTTAAAATGTTAATTTGGTGGACACTTAAAAAAATGAAATAAATAAATAAATATAAAATAAGCTGAGTGGTGCAACTAAAACCCCACTACCTGATAAGTTGGAGTGCTGAATGTAGCAGTTCCCTCTGCTCTCTCTACAATGGAGGTAGAGGAGCCATTATCGCCTGCCGGAAGGCTCTTCGTCCGGCCGGAAATGAACCAAATCATCAACTTCGTCATCGGCGCGAAGAATCCGATCGACATTGACGCCGTCCGCACCGAAATCAACAGCTCCATCTTGCTCCAGCATCCCAGATTCTACAGCCTCTTGGTGATAGACCGCCACGGCCGGGAGCACTGGCGCAAAACTCGCGTCGAGGCCGACCGCCACCTAATTATCCGACGTGAACCGGTAGTAGAAGCCGGCGCCGCAACAGACGAAGAAGCGGCGAACGCGTACCTTGCGGATCTGGCCGTCTCTTCGCCGCTCAGCCTCGACAAACCGCTCTGGGAGATTCACCTGCTTATGGCACACAATTGCACGGTGTTTCGTGTCCACCACGCGCTAGGCGACGGAATTTCGCTTATGTCATTGTTCCTGTCGCTCTGCCGGAGAGCCGATGATCCGAATCTGAGGCCGACGATCGGTTCTTTCTCTCCGAGTCGCCTGATGAAGCGTCGATTCAATCTGTGCACAATCCTGTGGATCCTGTGGTATACATTTGTGTATGTGATAGAGTTTGTGCTGAGGAGCCTTTGGGTGAGAGACGAGGAGACCGCAGTGAGCGGCGGCGATGGGGTGGAGCTGTGGCCGAGGAAATTGGCGACGGCGTCGTTCCGTCTTGAGGACATGAAGCTAGTCAAAAAAGCGGTTGCTAATGCGGTGAGTTCTTCACAAAACTTCACTCAACCTTTGTGCAGTAAAATTCAGCTAAAATACCACTTTTCAAAGATTCAACACTACAGTTTAATGGGTGTTAGTCTTGTTGCAACTTTTTTTTTGTCAATCACAATTTGATTTTGTTCGAGAAATTAAATTTTGAATTTAATCTTAAATACACTATACCGATGTGAAATACTATGTCGTGCGTAAACTGATTTAGATATATCTAAGTGTATAATAAAAATAAAAATAAATACTACAATTTTAATTGATAAAAATTCAATTAGATTTAATTTTCAAATTACCGTTTAAAATCTTCACCTAATCATAAGTGTTAGGAGGTTCCAACTTAAAACCGTATAGTGCTAAGTGAATTAACTCTTTTGATTTATATAGTGATTTGGAAACTCTCAAATAAACGATGTAGGACAGGAATTTAACATCCGTCCGTAAGTGCAACTCTCGATTTGCACGAATGATTTGACTACGAGGAAATGAGAGACCCATAATCTTGACTCTAATACCATGTTAGGAGGTTCCAACTTAAAACCATATGCTACTAAGTGGAGTAACTCTTTTGATTTATATAGTGATTTGGGAACTCTCAAATAAGCGAAGTGTAATAGGAATCTAACAATAAGAATAATTGTGTTAGATTTATGTTACACATAGAGTACTTAAAAATGCTCAAATCACTATATAAATCAAATGAGATATTTCTCTTAACATGATATCAGAGTCAAAATTATGAGAATTCGTTTCACTTCCTTGGTAGTCAAATTTCCCGTGAGTTGTCTTCTCATCATTCTCTCATATTCAATTTTTTTGTCCCACGTCGATTATTTGAGTGTGTCCAAATCACTGCATAAGTCAAAGGAGTTATTCTACTTTACACAATATGGTTTTAAATTGGAAAAAATATGAATTTGTGAGATATACATTTGCTTTGCTCTTAGACAGTGTTTGGTTTCATGGAATTAGAAATCATGAAAACTAACTCAAGATTTGTAGTTTAGCAATTATTCAGTGTGTTTCTCTTTTGAAAGATCTAATATTCAAAATCTCTCTCCCAAACGTTTGTACCAAAAAGAAATAACGTATGTAACATTTTTAAATTTTCAACCAAACACTACCTCCATGGAATTGGAGCCTCATGATTGAAATAAAAAATAAACATATGTAAACATCTAAACATTTATATGCATTTATCTCCAATTTAAGTTTCAAGAACTCCTCCTCCATGAACATTAAATTGTAGGGTTAATTGCTTTTTGCCCCCTTGTACTTTGATCTTGTTTCACTTTAATGCCTCCACTTTAAAAACCTACACATCACCCCTTCTATGCTTTTACTTACTAAAAGGAGAAACTTACATTTTATTCAAAAAATACAAAATTAATTTAATTTTCTCTTATTTTATAATTTAAATTTAATATTTAAAAGTAATAAACAAGAAAAACTAATGTTAGGCAGGTCCCTTGTGAGGCGAACTTGACCCGACCAATGGTTTAAGGGTGTTCGTAAACTTTATAATCGGTTTGGAATGGGGTCTTGCGAGCTATATGGTAATATCTCATCGTGTAGTAAATGAGACTTTTCCCCTTTCTTATACATAGCCAAAGCGTAAAAAAACAAAAAAGGAAAGAAAAAAAAAAAAAAAACTACATTTCTCCCTACTCTAGTTATATTTCTCTCTCTATTTTTATTTTTATTTTATTTTTAATAAATGCAAAATAAAATAAAATATAGGGCAATTTTGTTTATTTCATGTCAAATTTTGATGAAAAATTATCTTCACTCATTTTTTAGCATATTCTTCTAAGTTAAATACACACACAAAAAGTAGTTTTCCAATCTATTATTAGGGGATTAAGTGTAAGTTTTTGCAGTAAAGGGGATAAAATGAAACAAGATCAAAATACAAGGTGCTAAAAGGCAATTAACCCCAAGTTGTACTTGGGTTAAAGTTTTTGAAGTTATGGATGTGTTTGGTTTGCAATTTCTTTTTCCTTTTTTTGATAATAGAGGTTTTTTTTTATTGTTTTTTTTTTTTTTACGGTAAAGTGTGTTCGGGCAATTTTAAAAGTGCACACCCCACATCGGTCTTGTGCATTCAAAATTAAATTCAAGATTTGATTTCGCAGAGTGCTCCGAGAATTGGATTTATTCATGACTCTTGATCTCCTAATGAGAATCAAGAATTCTGAACAATTCAATTAGTTGAAAAAACTATCTGAGTTTAAAATAAGACAACCTTATTAAGTTTCAAATTTTAATTCCTAGTTAGTTATACTAAAAAGTATTAAACGACAATGCAGACCATTAATGATGTTCTTTTTGGAATTATCTCGTCTGGCCTCTCAAAGTACTTAGAGATCCGATCACCAAAAGGTAAATTTTGTTCTAATTTTCACTACTTTGATTCAATACTATGTTTTTAGATTCTTTAATTGAAGTCTAATTTGTTTGATTGTCTAAATTATATTATTTTTTATGAACTTTTATTTTTAATCTTTTAATATACATATGATTGAATACATCTTAGTCTAATTATATTAAAAAATCTGAAGTGAAAGGAGAGAAGGTTTTAATGAGATTCAAGAATGCATTTTTTAAGTGTTTTGGTGGTTCTAATTTTTATTTTTTAGTTTTAATATATAAATTAGAATTTGTTAACTTTCAAAAATTGATAAAATTAATCTTAACTTACGGTTATTTGTTTATTATTTTATAGTATATTAGTAAAAAAATAATTTATAGAAATATTATTTTACTATGATTATTTGTGTAATTTTTAATAATATATTTATTTTTGATATTTATAAAACGTTATTATTTATTAAAATTTATAGATTTTTATTTTTCGATTTTTTATTGCCACAAATTAAAAAAGAAAAGAAAAATTAAAAAAAAAAAGTACAAATTAAAAAAAAAAAAAAAAAACAAGAGATATCTATATCTATACTTTTAATGAGATTAAAAAATACATTTTTAAGCTTTTTTGTGGGTTCTAAGTGGTCCAATCTTTTTTCGGACCTCGCTCAAAATAGGAATTTTGTAGTATCGAGCTGCCCTTTTATATATAAAATAATGAGTGGCCTCACTCAATATTTTTTTAGTTATATTTAATTTTTTTAATTAATACAAAATATATGATTAATTCCTTGGTTCACATTTTAAATTACTTCAAAAAATAATTATGGTTCAAATAATAATTACACCCAAAAAGAAAATAGATACGATATAAATTAATTAAATTAAAAAATTTTGACTCGCAAAAAATTGATAAAATTAATCATTTGTTTATTATGTTATAGTATATTAGTAAAAATTAATATGTAGAAATATGTTTACATTTTTTTATTATTTATGTAATTTTTAATAGTATATTTATTTTCAAAATTTATAAAACGTCATTATTTATTAAAATTTATACATTTACTTCTAGATATTACTACCAAAATAATCAAATAATACCGATATGTTTAATACTTCAATATTATGAATTTATTATAAATTTTTTTTTTATGCCCGCGCAATGCGTAGGTCTAAACTAGTAACATTTAAAATAGAATTAAAATATTACCTGACTCATCTGATCTGGTTATATAACAATTTAAGAATTGACTAATGGTATGACAGCTAGAGGCAACCAAATGGTCCCTTAATTTTTTTGTTTAATCTTTTTATGCAGCTCTTTCAGACGGACTTCAACTCACTGGCGTTGCAATGGTGAATGTTAGACCACAACCAGGATTGCAGGTCATTCTATCTATTCATCTTCCCCCCACCCACACATACTCAAAAAAAAAAAAAATGAAATTATTTTTTTTCTCAAAAAAAATTAAAAAAAAATAGAGGTTTTTACACTTTGCACCCCTAAAGTTTTGGAAAAATTCCACTTTAGATCGTATATTTTTAATTTGAACACATTAAAACCTGAAGTATTCAAATTGTGTCAAGCGAAATCAGTAACTTTGTCGTTTTTTATGATAAAAATCAACCTCGTATCAAACAAGAAATCATTCATATAAGTGAATTCTATCATAAAAAATGATAGAAGGACTGGTTTGACACAATTTAGATACTTTAGGATTTAATGTGTTCAAATTAAAAGAATAAGAGCTAAAGTGAAATTTCTTGGAAACATCAAGGATGCAAAGTGCAAAAAGCTCTAATAATTAACCAAAAGTTCAATTACTACAATTCAATTGAAAAAAAAAATATATATATATATATATATATATTTTTTTAAATAACAGGAATTTTCCAAGTTGAAAAAGCAATGGGGAAACAAATTCAGTATGCTTCTATTACCGGTTTATTATCATGAAGGTGGCTCTGATCCTCTCCGGTTTGTGAAGAGAGCCAAGGCGATGATTGACCAGAAAAAACTATCTTTGGAGGCTCTTATTACATACAAGCTAGGAGATTGGGTCATGTCCTATTTCGGTTCAAAGGTTAAGTATTTTTTATTTTATTTTTAATTATGATTTTCTTAAAGATATTAAGGAAGGAGCAATGCTATGGATACCCCTTTAGGGACCAAAGGCCTTGAATACTTGTAAAGGTGCAAGTAATCAATGCATATATATGGGTTCCATAAATATTTCACTTTAGTAGTGTCCGTTTAATTTGAACATATTAATCTCTGAAGTATCCAAATCGTGTTAAGTTAGTCTTTCAATTATTTTTTATGACGGAATTCACCCACGTGGGTAATTCCGTATTTGACATTTAGCTGATTTACTTCATTTTTTTTTGCCTCTTTGATAACCAAAAAAAGTATAGAAACAAGAACACTAAACCAACACCACCGCACAATGCATTATGCGAATGTCTTGCCAATGCAAACCAAAAGCTCTGCCCCTCCATCCCTTGAATAGATAGAGAGGGAGGGCGGAGGCAATGCATTATGCATTTTGCACAACGCCAATGCCAACGCCAGTGCCAACATATGCCTACGCCAACGCCTCGGCTTCGAATGGCAATGCATTGTGCATTATGTACTATGCATTTTTTAAAGACCATGACAATGCATGTAATGCACTATGCATTGTGTAAAGACCTTGGCAAGCTTTCGAGGTTTTTGTTGATAATTTCCATTTTCCTTTTTTATTGGTTGGGTGGGTTTGTAGGTAGCAGGATTGTTGAACTACAGGATTCTTTGTAACACAACATTCACAATCTCAAATGTGGTTGGGCCTCTAGAGGAGATTACAATTGTGGGCAACCCTATTACATACATGAGGGTCAATTCAT
This sequence comes from Eucommia ulmoides, assembly GCA_016647705.1. Classification (NCBI taxonomy): domain Eukaryota; kingdom Viridiplantae; phylum Streptophyta; class Magnoliopsida; order Garryales; family Eucommiaceae; genus Eucommia; species Eucommia ulmoides. The sequence goes on from CM028341.1 coordinate 2,932,613, forward strand.
CCAGCTTACCTCATGTAAGTCTTACTCACTATCACTACTAACTAGTACTAGATTTTGCTTTTCTTTTTGTTAAATTTGATTTATTTATTATTTAGTAAACCAGGCTTTTTCCCTGTGGAGATGTTTTTTTCTTGGCCCATGTTCGAACTCTATCTATGGTATGGCCTTTTGGCCCATGGAATGAGCCAAATGTTCAAAACTTGTTGGAGTTGGTGTGAAATGACCATTTTGCCCTTCTATCTGGTAAATAGAGTCAAATTGAAGAGTATTCTTCATTCCGGCGAAAATATTGGTTAAAACAGTGATAATAGCAATGTTTGGTTGGACTCGATGGTCAAAGTTGTTTTTTGGGGAGGGATTTGGGTTAAAATGACCAATATGCCCCTTTATAAAGTAAACAGAGTCGAATTAAAGAATATCTTCATTCTGGAGAAGATATTCTTTGTGCTTTGATCGAAATAGTCATGTTGCCCCTCTAAATAGTAAATAGAGTTGAATTGAAGAGTATGCATTTAGGTTAAAATGTGATGATATTTATGACAAGGTCTGAGTCAATGTAAAAATTTGTTTTCTTGGGAATTTGGTTGAAATAGCCATTTTGCGCCCCTCTAGACAGTAAATAGAGTCGAATTGTTCTTCGTTTTGGTTAAAATGATGATAATAACAATTACATGGTTTTACCGTCCAATCAAAAATCTATTTTTCATTCATTTAAATTCAACACTGTTATAACTACCACATATATATAAAGAGGTTTAATTCATATGAACAAATATAATCATTTTATTAAACAATTAGTTCTTGGACAAGACACGACATGGGCCCCCGTCCTAGAAACTTGGTGCCACATCATCAATTTTTATGTGTTCCTTTCTAATTCCATGATACCAAACGCGACCTTACTGTTGTCTTTGACAATGATTTTGGCACGATCAAACGCAGGCAATCACAATGCACATGATAAGTTACGCAGGAAGGGCCGATATGCAAATCTTGGTGGCCAAAGACATCATCCCCGACCCTAAAATTCTAGCAAAGTGCTTCGAGGATGCTTTGCTCGAAATGAAGGAAGCCACGGAGGCAATCACCAAAACCTAAGGTGAAAAAATTGAATCGGCAATTTGTTCATTGATTTTTCGAACATATTACATAGTATTCATTTGGCAGATCATTCAAAAGACCCCAAACCACGAGTTTTAGACTTGAATAATTTGATGTCTATGTATCAAATGTGAAGTCTCCAAACTTGTACATCCGGGTTTTGATACTTTGTACTCTTAAAGTTTGACAAAATTTTCATTTCTTCCCCATGATCTCAATTTGAACACGTCACATCTTAATGTTTCCTAATCATCCCATTACGGTCCAAGTCATTATCCCACTACAATTTTGAACAAATAATAGTCACTTGCATTTTTAGCCTAATCTTCTAAAAAATTATACACATGTATGTGTAAATATATACACACGCACAAGCTTATTATTAAAAAATTGTAAAGAGCGAAGGAAGAGGATATCAATGGCCTTTAAGTTGGGTGCATGGTAGACGACGGATAGACAACAGTTAGAGATCGATCTCCAAACTGTCCGCCAAACAATGTATATACCCTAATCCATAACACAAACAACATAGAACAAATCAAAAAACAAAAGACACACAAAACGATAAACACCTGAATGTCACATGATCCAAATCCAACACTCGAAAAACAATAACTATTAGGGTTTACAAAAATAAAAAATAAAAAATAAAAAAACTCAAAACGGAAACAACATCATAGTACCAAAATCAAATCAAATCAAATCAAACCGGTGGCTACAAACTTTTAAGACAATCCGAACAACAACATTAATCTCTCATAAAACCTAGGAAACAATACCGTCGTTCAAAGACAGAGAAGCGAGTTGATCGGCCGGGCTGTTTCCTTGCTGCTGAGCAACGTTCCTCAGGACGTCCATAGCCTCTGCAACTTTAGCTTTAAGAGCTTCAGGAGACTCGAGCAAGTGCAACACCTCGGTCTGATCCATTTCTAGAAGCATGCCGGTTACCTTAGCAGCTGTATCCGGCTCCAGCTGATCAACTAGAGGGTACAGATTTTCACCCAGCATCTGAAAAAAAAAACAGGTTATTCATCAAAAATGCAATCAATATTTGGTTAGTGTTCTGAGTTGTTCTTACAAAGCTTGGAACATAATCAGACGGAAAAAAAAAAGGAACTTATACACAAATATATATATATATATGTGGATGCACACATGTGTATGTGTATATATATATGGGATTCTTATTATACAATCCACCTTTTTTAATAATATTTTATCCTATTTATAGAGAATTTATTTTGCTAGTCCTTGTCAACTTGGTTTTTAATCCTTACCAATATTTTAAGTTAACGAATCTATCTAGTTGAAATTAAATAAAGATCTTAAAAATAAAGAAAAATAAAAAATTGTGTTTATTTTACGTTTTAAAAAAGTAACACTAAGATATCAATCTCTACGTCGTAAAACACCCCTTTTTAAAAAGTGCTTAAACAATGCATAAACAAATGGTGCCATAGTTTCTCTGTGTTCCCATGTTTTTAAGAACAAATTTCTAGTATAAGAACAGAAAAAAATTTATTCGGTTGTTTGTTTAAAAAACAGAACCCGAAACCCTACACAAAAACAAACAAACAAATAAAATTCTGGGAAACGGAACCACAAACAAATTCCGTTCCAATATTCATGTCGCAAGTTTTATGGGAATAGAAACAAAAAGCTACAAAAGGGAACACCAAGGTGGCGTTTTAGTGCATCTGCTCTCATATTTCTCTACACATTCTCAAAAGAATTGAAATAGAAACAACAATATGACAATAGTTCTGTTACCATCCCAGAAATCTGTTCTCAAAATCCAAGAACAGATTGGGAAACAAAAAAAATTATTCTCGTATTTACGTTTTTGTTCCCAACTTAACAGAGGAATTGGCTCTAAAGCAATCTTAGTGAAGTAGGTCAGACAGTATTTGTCATTGTCGTTGTATTTCTGTTTCTGTTCCCAATTTCATTGAAACGGGAAAAAGGGAAAAAAAAAAAAAAACAGAAACGGAAACACTCAAAACGCCACCTATGATTCCATTCCTAAAAAAACGATAAAAAAGAGAGAGAGAGAGAAATTCGTACCGTCCTTTGTTCGGCAGGGGTAGCATTAGCAAGAGCAGAAGCCAATGCCCCAATAGGAATACGATGAGAAGTCCCGGCTTCACGCAAAGGCATACCACCCATATCATACGGAGAAAGCATGCCTCCGGGCATACCTTGCATTGAAACATTAGGCAAGCTACGCTCTGGTGGTGGGTAACGATACACACGCCCCCTTGGAAGCATCTGATATGATATATTCAAAACACACCGATAATGCATATAAATATAATATAGGTTCACAAAAAAATTGCAAGCTAAATTCAACAATTTATATTATACATCAGGACAGTGCAGACTCCTCTTAATATTTTTTGTCAATAGAACGGTTGAGATCTATTAGAGATGTGACTAAATCTCAAACACTGAATTGGCAAAGATATTTTTCATCCCTCGGATTATAATTAGATTGTATAGACCACACCATTGTAGTATATAATATAAAATTATTTATTCAAAATAATTAGTCGGTTAAAATTTAAAATTTCATAAAATTACTTCTTTATTAAATAATATTACATAATGGCCAAAGAGGCACATACACTAGTTTATTTATAAACCGCTGAAGCCAAATATTTAGCTAGGTGATTGTTATAGAAATATAGAGAAAACATGAAAGATTTCCTTGCGGTATGTCAATGTTACTTGCACAATTCGTTTAGGAATATCAAAAAAAGAAAAAATTATGTATGCATTTTCGCAGACTTAGAAAAATCTTATGATAATGTAGGCTTACATCAAGGATCGACATTTAAGTCTATGGATGAACTCACAAAACATATTCAGAATGGAATACCATGGAGTATGTTGTTTGTGAGTGATATAGTACTAGCTGATGAAACCAAGGGTCTTTTAAGTCTCGACCATTATTAGTTAGAACTTTGGATAGAAGCTTTTAGTGTCCAAAATTTAAAGATAAATAGAACTAAGACGGTATGCCATCATGGACTCCAACTCCCCCTCAACTTTTCAAAAAACAAATCACTTTTACCCCTATATTTTTAGGAAAAAAAATCAATTAAAACCCTTAAAAAATTTACATACAACCCCCATTTATATATATCTAGTAAACATCTAAATAAAATTTTGGGTCTCCGCTCGATCAATTTTTTGAATCTGCCGTTGGGTGCTTCTAGAGGTCCTCACTTATCCTAAACCATCTTATCCTCACTTAAAGATAAATAAATGGGTAAATTGTCTTTTACCCCCCTCCACTTAAAAAAGCTACACTCTACCTACTTCTACTTTGAACGAAGTAGAGAAACTAATTTTCTTCCTTCTAAATTAACGGAATATGCTTCAAAATTGTTGGAGTTAAATTTTCCATCCAATTTATGGATAAAATAGATAAAACTACCCTTTATCTTAATATTGATTTAATTTTTTTAATCAATAATATTAAAAAAGGGGGCCAATTCATGTAGCATTTTGAAGTGGAGGGGGTAAAATGATAATTAGGCAAAATAGAGGGCAATAAAAGGCATTTGGAAGGACATAATTTTGATCTTCGAAATTTAATCGGAAAAAAAGTAGTTTCTCACTATGTTCAAAGTAGAAGTGGGTAAAGTGTAGCTTTTGAAATGGAAGGGGTAAAGTGATAATTAGGCAAAGTAGAGGGGGGTAAACAGCGTTTGGAAGGACATAATTTTGATCTTCTGAATTGGAATTAGGTCCATGTTTAACAAAGGGAAGAATCACTAACCTGTGGCTGCATCATTGGAACTGGCTGTTGGCCCTGCTGTAAAGGGACACCTCCTCCTGCACGTCTTCCAGTGGGACGCTGACCTTGCTGCCCCTGCTGAACCATCGGAACAAAGAAATTCGGCAAGGGAGGCCCGCCGGGCCTCATTCCCGGAACAAGCTGCTGCTGATACCCAAAACCGGGCTGACAAATATAAGAATAAATTAGATAAAATTTGTCAAATATATATACATATTCCACCGAAAAATAAATAAAAAACAACATTATGTTGAAAAAAATACTAAATACAAAAAAATGTTAGGAGTTTTAAGGCTCCGTTTGGAATATATCAGAAAAAAAATGTGTAAAATTATATTCCCCCAGAAAAAAGAAAAAAAATAGCAATATATATAAAAAAGCGATATTAAATACAATCTATCACATCATGTATTGGTAATACTATATTTTTTAGTTTTTTAAAAAATTACGTTTTAAATTTGTTCTAGCTCCTCGATCTTTAATTTTTTATCTCCTCTCCCTCACGTTTCCAATTAATCATCTCACCTCTCTATCTCCTCACGTATTCAAAATTGTAAATAAATAACATTAATAATAAAGATCCCATTTACTAACCAAATACAACAACTAAGCCTTTGTCCCACTTAAGTAGGGTCGGTTACATGAATCCGTTTACGCCATAGTGATTGATCAAGGACCATCCCCTCAGTCAGATTTCATGCCATATTATTGCCATCAAATCAATTCTAATAATTACTTCCTAAGTCTTTTAAGCCTACCTCTCCGTCTTCTAGCCCCTCTCACTTGAACTAAATCACATTTTCTCAATTGTGCTTTTATGGGTCTTCTATGCACATGTCCAACAAAATAATTTATCTAAATTTACGAGTACTACAGAAAATTGTTTTCAAATTTTTAAAAAATTGTTTTCAAGTAGTAAAACCAAACAGACCCTAAGGCTAAGCTACAATTTTTTTATGCATAAATTTGTAGTGGTTAAGAAAAAATTACTTGGGGAGGCATAATAGCAGGAGGAGCTTGTCCATAGAATATTTGTTGCCCTAATCCCGGACCACCATGGGGGTACATTGGCATACGAGGAGCAACTGAAGGTGTCATTGCAATTGGACGCATTTGAGAAAATTGTGCCTGCACAAGATTTGATGCTTCGAATCAACATATATTTCACACGGGAAAACGTACAAGGTGTGAGATTTATTAACAAAATAATCCTTAACATGTTGCTGCAAGAGTAAGTTTAACCAATAAATAAATAAAAACTAGCCAAACATTATGTATCCGCTAAATTCAATTTCAGTCTTTTCCATATCACAAATAAAGTTGAAAAAAACAAAAAAAGGCAAAAGCATTAGCACCATTTATTTGGTAACGTTTTTTTAAGTACTTTAAATAATCAAAAAGTTGATTGAATAAAAAACACTATTGAGTTAAAAGCAAAAGCCAAAAAAAAATAGAAGTGCTTGATAAAGTAGAGAAGATATTTAGTTTTATCCATATAAACGATTCCTTAATCCCCCCCCGCCTCACAAAAAAAAAGGGTAGGGTCGAGAAAAATTTGGGTGGATAGGTCGTAGTCTATCAATCTCTTAAAAGGGCAGCCCAGTTCTTCAAACCTCCCGGTATATACGGGGTCCGGGGAAGGGTTAGACCACATGGATCTATTGTACGCAGTCTTATCTTATTTTGCAAGAGGTTGTTTCAACAACTCAAATCCTTAACCCACAGGTCACACAACGACAACTTTTACTATTGCACCAAGGCTCCCTTTCAGTCCATCGATCTCTTGAAATATTAAAATTGAAGGGGAAAAACACTATTCTTTGTTTTTCGGGGAAAAAAAATACTTCCACTGTCTTGTTTTTAAATTGTACAATTTCAACCGCAAAACAAACGCTACTTTAAGTACTTTGTTACTTAAAGGAAAAGAAAGAAGAACAAAAATACTTAAAAAAAAGGGTTATTAATGGAGTCGTAACTTCTTTTCCCTAGTTCTCTTTTCCTTCTATTTTATGTTCCTATATATTTGTTACTGACTATAGAATCCGAAAAAGAAGGCAAGAAAATTTACCTGCAACCTTGCTCTTCTGTCTTCTTTTCTTTGTGCGACAGCAACATAAAGCGGTTTGCTCACAATCATCTTGCCATTCATCTCTTGGAGCTGCCAAGAAAGGCAACCAATAGTTATTTACAATCAATACGCTTATCCATAATCGAACTTTCACGTTTTTATATATACAAACAATGCGGCCAAACACCATTCAATAAAAAACCCAACAATTATTTCTTTCTTCGTGTGATTACTTTTAAATTTTGTTAACTCTTATTTTGAGTGTAATTTAAAACTTATGTTTCATTTTTTTAAGGATGTGGCGGGAGAATCGTATAAACAAGAGGTTCTTACACTTTGCAGTCCAAAAGTTTTGGAGAAATCCCACTTTAGCCCTTGTACTTTCAATTTGAACAATTCAAATCGTATCAATTCAGTCCGTCTATCATTTTTTTTTAACGAAAATCAACCACATGTCAAACACAGAATCATCCACATGGTGGATTCCGTCATAAAAAATGACAGAAAGACTTGACTTGACATAATTTGGATAGTTAAGGATTTAATGAGTTCAAATTGAAAGGGTAGAGGCTAAAGTGGGATTTCTCATAAACATCAGGGATTCAAACTGCAAACGGCTCTATAAATAATACATGGATATTTTGTAAAAAAATGGCTCTCTTTTTAAATTATTAGGGTTTAAAAAAAATAGGTTGTGTTAGTCAGCGGGATTTAGAAAATTGACCTAAATTGATTGGGGGCAAAAAAAATACATGTTTATTAGATGCTTATATAAATGGGTGTTTTTGTGGCAAGCCCCTTATTGTATCCTTATTTCTAAAAAAGTCCCATACACAATTACAACTTGTGTTTTAGTCCCGCACATTAAAAAAAGGCAAAAAAAAATCTAATACACACGCTGCACTCTCGCAGTTACATGTATTTAACTCGTGTGTAAATATTTGTTAGATGTAACAAATATAACAAAAGTACATATAACATAGTTACATGTAAGCTGTAACCTATAACTAATATTACACAGACATGAGCACATGTGGGACTAATACGCAAGCAAAAATTAATTTAAGAGACTAAATCAAAAGTTATGTTTTTAAACAGGACTAATAACAAATTAGACCTACTATTTAGGACTAATCACCAATTATCCCTATATAAATTAGGGGGTTTATGTAAAATTTTAAGGGTTTTAATTGAATTTTTATAAAAACATAAGGGTAAAAATGAAAAAATTCAAAAGTCGGGGGGAGGGATGGGGGGCGACAAAATTTCCCCCTAAGAGAAATTAACTTACTGCTCTGGAAGCCTCTTCAGGAGTTGAAAATGCAACAAAACCAGACCCTCTGCTGATTCCATTGGTGTCTTGCATAACCTGTTCAGATGTCAAGGTGTTGTTTGGTTAACAATCCGAATTTAGCTTAATTTGAGGGGAATGGATGATTGGGATGAGTTGATGAAATATTTAGGTGGGAAAATCCCCGCCTAAAATTTCACACTCCCACTTTCAAACCGGTTAAATTATATCACATATTGTACCCTTTAAGTTTCACAAAATTTTAAAAATTGATATAGTGTTTTTAAGCACGGGAAATCCCTAGTTCTCGATATTTAAAAATTGTACTTTTATATTTTAAAAAGTACTTTTTTTCACACACATACATTTTCAATCAATCACATTAATAATCGATCTCCTCCCTCGTTCAAAAATTTTATAAATTTTAATTTTTTTTAACACATTTAAAAAAAAAAAAACTGTTTTCAAAAAAGAAAAACAATTTTCAGAAACTGTTCTCAAACTTTTCACAAAATTGTTTTTGGGTTCTAAACCAAACAGGCAATGTACCTTGCATGAAGTTATTGTTCCAAATGGAGAGAACAACTCCCTAAGCTTATCATCGCCAATGCTATCGTCTAAATTTTTAATGTATAGGTTCAGCCCTTGAGACTTGTCTGCTGCCTCCTTCACACTCTGCTCGAATCGAAGTTTTAACTCATGTTCCCTCTCGGATTTCTTTTGGGCTTTCCCAACATACCACTCCTTATTATCGATTTTCTGCCCGTTCAGCGCCTCAACAGCCTGAGCAGCATCATCTGCATTCTCAAAATTGATGAATCCAAAACACTTAGAATTTCCCTCCCCATCTCTCATCACAACCACGCTAGTGAGCGGTCCAAATTCGCCAAATATTTTCTTCAAATCTTCTTCCGTTGTAGACTCCGACATATTCTTGACAAAGACGTTGGTAAACCTAGTCTTGTCCACAGCCATATCCCGTTCCTGTTTGCGAAGGAAGGGCCCAACGTATACTTGTTTATCGTTTAAGAGCATGCCATTAAGCTGCTCTATCGCCTTTTGAGCAGCTTCATCAGTGTCGTATTGGACAAAGCCATAGCCTTTGGACTGACCAGATGAATCCGTGGCCACTTTACAAGAAAGTATGGCGCCAAAAGTGGAAAACGTGTCGTGGAGTGCTTTGTGATCGATTGCCTTGTCCAAATTCTGCCAAGATCAAACACGTAGTAAATTGGTCAAGAATATTGAGAAAAAAGATAACCTTAGGTAGCGTTTGGTTTCATGTAAAAATTCAAAAAAAAATTAATAAATGCGTTCATTTCTAATTCCAATTCCATGGCTTCAATTCTGTAGTACCAAACACTACCTTAGGGTGCGTTTGGTTGGATGGAAAAAGGATAGATAAGAAAATGAAAAGGAAAATAGGAAGAAAAATGAAAAAAAAAACTTGTTTGGCATGGATGGAAAATGAGAGGAAGAAGAACATAGGAAGGAAAATGCACAATTTTCGAAGCAATTTTCCACACAAATTTTGGAGGAAAATCAGGGAGAATGAGTAAAATAACAATTATACCCTAGATAATAGAATTTTTAATTTATTTTTGTAACATGTGCGGGTAAAATAATAAAGTACATAAAAGTGAATTATTTTCTCTCCTTTAATTTTTCTTTCCTAACCACAACATAGGGGAAATAATTTTCCTTTCACAATGTTATCCTCTCATTTTTTTTTCCCTTTCTCTTTTCCATCATTCCAACCAAATGTACCCCTATAGAAAAAAGAGAGACCAAAAAAGAAGTTAAACGACACTCTATAATCCACAAGTGAATACCTTAATGAAAATGTTCCCAGCTCCACTTTTGCGTATGCTTGGATCCCGATGAGAGTACATTATCCTAATGGGCTTACCATTCAGAGGAGTGAAGTTCAGCATCTCCAATGCCCTTGCCGCTGCCATATACATAAGTCAAATGCGCAAGAAGTTGAAAGGAAAAGCAATTTGTAAAATTTCAATAAGTGAAACTTGTGGTCAATGAGGATTTTGAGCACAATATGTTGGCACATGAACATAAAATCCTACAAACGCCAAAAGAACAATAATGAATCTCTTGTAGTGAAGAGAGATGATATGAGCACCATTCTATGATTGGGAGATCACTGATATACCTATTCTTCTCATAGCACCTTCATCCTCGGCAAATTACAACATTCTAATCGGACCATCAACAATCTTACATGTACATGTCCAAATAATCTCATATGATTTTCCCTCATCTTATCTTCTATTTGTGTTGCTTTAACCTACACTTTTATATGCTCATTCCCAGCTTTATCTATTATTGTATTACAATCATCCATTTTAACATTCTAAGTTGAGTGTGTTTCTTGTTTTCCACCTAGCACTCAGTCATGTAAAAGCATTCTTCTTACAATAGTCTTTCAAAATTTTCCTTTTAGTTTCAATGGTTTCTATCAACAGATATGACCACAATTGCACTTCTTCACTTTAACCATCTTATATTTGTTCCAAGTACATGTCGTCTCATTTTCTTCATTAAGATGAATTAAAGAAACTAAATATGAAAAATGATTTAATCCTGATTTAACCCCAAGCACCTCAGTATTTCCCATTTTTTACCTTCTCTTTGTCTCTTTGAATATCATCGAAATCACAAGGCATATATCTCCACCGGGTCACCAATCAAACTAATCCTAAAACCTTTAAACTCTATCCCTTTTCTCCAAGGTTCTAACTTATTGCTAAAGGATACTTTAGTCTCGTCCCAAGTCTTCTTCGGCCTACCTCTCCCTCTAGTAGCCCATTCCACTTCATTGATTAGTATTATATCAACCACAAATAACACACACCACGGCATCCCTAAACATCCGACTATACTGATTTAGAAAGACACATATCGCCTTCAAAATCTAGTGAATATCGCATCCTAATTGTCCTTAATCACACCAATATAGACCTTAGGTACATGTTTTATTTTTATAAATCCTCAAAACATATGTAAGTCTTTTTTAACCCATTTATGTCCATCAAGCACTGAATTAAACATAGGGCTTATGTCTATACCCAAAAATATATATATGACTGGTGTGGTTAACCGACTAAGCAAAAATACAACTTGATTCTTATACTCTCGTCTCATACCATAATAGTTGCAAATCTTTCATTTACCAAAAAATCATGATGCGACTCATAAGCTCTATAACACGTTAATTTTAAAATACTTTGATATCCTTTTTGTTTTCATAAATATGTACCCAATACTGCATTTTTCCAATCTTCCAACATTATCTGCTTAAATATGTTACTGAAGAACTCAGCTAACCACTTGAACCCAAGATCTTCTAAACTATTCAAAACCTCAATAGGAATCTCATTCGGACATGCTACTTTTCTATTACTCATTTAGAAATCCTATTTTGAGACGAACTACTTAATTCTAAATTTGTGTATCATATACTACTCTCACTAAATAAACCATAAAAGCAACATCTTAATCGTTTATCCCATCAGCCTTCACTATAACTTTCATTTTCATCTTTAATGCATCCAAAATTACCAAAACCTCCACTTTCCCGTTCAAGCCGCTTGGCATGTTCTGAAGAATCCCTCTTTACATCTCTCATCTATTACTTTCACTTCTGACATGGACCATCACAAACTTGGCTTAGTTAATGCTGCTTTTCAACTCTTTTTTTTGCCAATCTGTACTTCTTCAAACTCATCATCCGTACGTATTCTATCAACCCCTTTAAATACATTATTTGCCAAAAACTTTCCTTATTTTAAGTGATCCACCTCTTTTAGAAACTCATATTCCTAACTAGGTTTGTAAACAAATAACATATTTACAAACAAGTCAAGTTCGTGTTATAACGGTTAATATTTGGGATATCAAATTTTTTAGAGGGAAAAAATCCCTAGCCTAAAAATTTCACACTCCCACTTCCAAAACAATTGAGTAATTATATATGTACTTTATGACTCAATATTTTCTATTTACTATTTTTTTACACTTTTAAATTGGAAAATTGATATACTGCCTTTAGGCACGGCAAATCCATAGTTCTAAATTGTATTTACTATTTACACTTACCATTGGAAATTCATTAACGTTGATAACTTAATTTTTTCCCGAATTCAAATGAACACAGTATGAGAAAGTAGTCCATCTTGAAATCAATAAATTTTTAACTAGATATTGAACACAAAATCAAACACAAACCCACCATGAACACAAAATCTAACACAAACACACCATGAATCATCAACTAACACAGGTGTGGAAGCTAAATATAAGAAATTTTGGTGTAGAAGCCAAGTATAAGCAATTTTATTCTGATCAATATAGAAACTATGGATGATAAATTGCATATCAATTGAGATAGACTATCTAACCTTCTTGAGGGTTAGCAAAATTGACATAGCCGTAACCAAGTGAACGGCCAGTACTCAAATCCCGGCAAACTCTGACAGAAACCACCTGACCTAACTGATTAAACAGATCATAGAGCTGTGAATCGCTCACATTCAGCTCAAGGTCGCCGACGTACAGCGAAGTCGGAACGAACTGATTGCCGCCGGAATTCGCATTCGCCGCCGGAGGTTGAACCTGAACCTGCGCCATATCAAATTAACCGGAAAAAAATTGCAGAAAAACACTTCCTCTTCTCTTTTTTTGATAAATTTTCAAGTTTTTTTGCTTTTTTGATAATTTATCTTCCCTCTCCTCCTTTTATTGATATATCAAACCCTAGATATCATGAAACAACGAATCTAAGGATTCGGAAACTGATTCGACGCAAAGAAAAGCAAAACCTAGGGATAATTGAAGCTTTTTTTTTTTGTTTGTTTTTGCAAGATTTTCTTTGATAAAGTTATGGATAGAGGGATAGAGATGAGAGGAGAGGGAAGGATATATGGATAGCTTGGCCGGGGGATACGACCAGAGGCGGATATGATCGCCGGCGTCGGCGACCGAGCGGCGCCGGTTGACAGGAGAAATGAAGAGAGAGAGGGAGAGAGAGGCGGTGATAGGAGGTGATGAGGGTAGCTTCGAACTTTTGAGGAGTTTTTGTTGCTGTTGACAACAAACCCTAGGATAATCTAGATGATCAAATCTGGACCGTCAGATTGGGTTGATGGGACCCACAAAAGAGGTCAAAGGTGAAAATGAGTAGATAGGGTTAATTGTCTTTTACCTCCTTGTACTTTGTTTTTAATTCATTTTGACCTCTCTTCTTTGAAAATCTGCATTTTACCTACCCCTTCTACTTGTAATAAATTAAAAATAATAATAATAACTTAACTTAACCGAGTATGCTAAAAATTAGGGATGGCAATTGAACTCAGACAAGTGAATAACTGAACAAAACTGGACCGAACGGTTCGATTTTGAAATCGATTAAATAGTTTTGGTTACGGTTTTGGTTTCAAAATTGAAAACCGAAACGATTTTTATTTTAATTTTAAGATAGTAACAACAAATTGAATAACTTAGCCAGTATTTAGATTTATTTTTATTATTTCTATTCCCTTCACCTTATTATTTATTTATATTTTTTTCCCAGCGTGTGTATATATATTATAGTGTTACTTTTAGGGTTTGGTTTAAAAAGAAAAAAAAACGGTTTCGGAATTTTGATTTTTCTTTTGCATAAAAAAATAGTTTGATTTTAAAACTGTTCTGAAAAAACGATGGTTTGCAGTTTATTTTTGAATTTGGTATATGTCTAGTTTTTTTTGTTTTGGTTTATAGTGAAACCAGTTCAAAATCAAACTGTTGTCATCTCTACTAAAATTGGATGAATTAAATTTTTACATAAAACAGGTACGAAAATTTATATTCAATATTCTATCTTGTTTTGTCTTTCCTATCGAAGGTAAAAAAAAATAGTATTGAGAGAAAGAGAAAATATTAGTTTCTCTACTTTATTTCCTTTAAATTACAAAATAAATAAATTTTAATTATTTTTTTTAAAAATGAAATGTGAGTTTCTCCCCTTAGTCAAAGTAGAAGGGGCCGATGTATAGGTATTTAAAGTATAGGGGTCAAAATTAAATAAGATTAAAGAATAAGGGGGTAAAAAGCAATTACTCCTAATAGATAAGAGTGCGTTTTCCCGGTCTAGAATTTCAGCGGCTGGTCCGACCGCCGAGCCGGACGTTCCCCTTGTCTGGTTCCCTAGTTGTATTAAAATTACAACATTACCCAACTAATTTTTTTAAGTAAAATCTAAAAAACAAAATCATTAAAAATGACAAAATAAATAATAAATAAATAAAATTTAGGAAAACTTTTTTAGAGATCCTGAGATTTCAGAAACCACTATCTAGGTTCTATATCATGTGTAAAAAAATTACTGTTACAAGATCCCATAAAGTGGTATTTTTATGGGATGAGACCTGTGGAGGAATTTTCCTAAAATTTATACCATCTCGATCTCCCAACAAAGTCCCGTCAATCTCATAATTGACCAAATTAATTTAGGGATGATTGACGATTAGTGCTAAATAACTGAGGTAATCTGTTGTTAGTCTCATTAAAATATAAGTTTTGATTTAGTTCTTTAAATTAGATTTTACTTGCATATTAATCCCGTATGTGTCACGCATTGCACGCAGTGTAGAAAAAATTTAATAAATAAATTTGTATTATAGTGAATATTAGTTACGTATAACTAAAACTAGTTACAACTTAATAATTACAGGTCATATGTAATTATATTACATATATTTGTATAATATTAATTACATATATTTGTGTAATATTAGTTACACGTTACAAATAACATGTATTTATGTAATATTTGTTATATTTAACAAATATTTTATACAAAAATTAGTTTAATATTAGTTACCTGTTATAAATTACATGTATTTATGTAATATTTGTTACATCTAATAAGTATTTTACACACAAACTAGTTACACGTAACGGCACAAGTACAGGCGCGTGTATTAGGCTTTTTGTTTTTTTTAGTACGCTAGACTAAATCACAAGTTACAGTTGCACATAAGATTTTTTTTAAAATTAAAAATAAAATAAAATATTTGCCACCGAAACACCATTAATTTTAATCCATTTTTTACAAATTAAATTCGATGCAAATTGTCTAATCCACTATCATTCTATTACTATATTAGAGTCATCTATTTCTTATCGAATTAAAATGTGAAATTGGTTAAAAAAAATACATATTTTTTTAAACTCACGACTTGTGATTTTGATTAATTACTGAAAATATAATTGATATTTTTTATTTTTTGTTGTTTGACATAATTTATGAAAGAAATTGTTTGATTTTTATGTGTTATTCTCGTTTGGTTAGTGTTCCCAATCCAACCCAACTCAAAAATTATGAGTTTTATTTTTGGAAACGCGTTTGGCAAATACGGCCCCGTTTGGTAACCATTTCCATTCCAGAAATTCTCATTCCATTCCCAGATTTTTGGGAATTCTGTTTGGGAATAGCGTTTGGTAATTTTTGTTTCCGTTTCCATTTCATTCCCATTTGAGAATTGTGCCCACTTTTTTCTTAAGAAATGAGAAACAAAAAAAAAGTTATTTCTCATTATTCCCATTCCATTTCTAAAACACATGGTCACTATTCACCTACCGCTCGACCACCGTCCGCCGCCGGTCACCGTCCGGCCGGAAATTTCCTGGCCACTTCCGGCCGTCGCCGGCGACGGCGCCATTGTCTTCCGGCCGGCGTCACCGGCACCCGCCGGTGGGGGGCCACCGCCATCTCCGACGCCGAGCACCGCCGTCGTCGGCACCACCGCCGTCAGGCCAAAACAGGAAAAAAAAAAAAAAAAAGATTTTAGGATAAAATCGTTACCAAACACAATTCTCTTCCCAAAACAAAAAAAAAAATTATCGTTACCAAACGCAATTTTACTCCCAAAAAGAAAAGAAAATTCTCATCTCATTCTCATCCTACTGCTGGAATGGAAACAAAAACGGTTACCAAACGCCACTTACAAAACTCAACCCAACTCAACCCAAAAAATAGGAATTGATTCCCAAAATGTTAAGGAAATGAGAAACAAAAAAAAATTTTGCCAAAAAAACTCAACCCAAAGTTCTCAACTCCAGCCACCGTCTGACGACTACCCGCCGCTGGTCACCGTCCACCACCGGCCGGCGACCGTCATCGGACACTGTCCGTCCGCCGCCGCCAGCCACCGTCCGGCTACCACCACCGCCGCCACCGCCGGTGCCGGCCGTCTGACACCACCGCCGTTGCCGTCGCCGGCGTCCGTCGGGCTGCCACCAACTGCCGCAAAACACAAAAAAAATAAAAAAAAATTAGTTTTAGAATAAAATCGTTACCAAACACATTCTGTTCTCAGTATAAAACAAAAATTGTCGTTACCAAACGCAATTTTGTTCCCAAAATTCTCAACCCAACCCAATTTAACTCAACCCAATTAATTCCAGTTGGGTTCAGAAAAGTGGGAACACTAACCAAACGCCACCTTAGTTACTCGTGTCTACATATATTTCGTGTCTACGTATATTATTACAATTTAACCCTAATTTTATAAGACGATAAAGTTAGTTTGATTTAAAAGTGTAAAATATAATTTTATTTTATTTTTTTATCTGACGATTCTCTTTTATAAGTGCCCTAAATTTTTATATAGATCTTAGTTTTTTTTTTCAGTTCTAACATTTAAAAGCATTTCCGACCATAGTTGTTATATTATTGTTATAATAGGGAATAAAACTAATCAAATTGAGAATTACACAATAATATTTTTCAACAATATTCCTATTTAACAAAAAAAAAAAAAAAAAAAACACAGCATTTGAACGCGCCCCGATTTTCCAGAGAAAACCAAAAACAAATATATATATATAGATATATGTTTATGTATGCTTGGCGCTGGTAAAACGAAAAGGGTTTTTTTAAAAACGTCGATTTTCTCATTAAAATGTACTTAAACCTGTTTTAGAAAAAGGAGTCGCCACCTAGCATTGGGTTTAAATGATGTGCTAGGTCACCATATTTTTCTTTTTTGAAAATAATTTAAAAATGGCTTAAGTAAAATTTGACTCCAAAAATAATATGGTCTAACCAGAGATTCGTTTAAAGAGTTCGGGGGTCAGTTACGCTCGGGGAAGGTGTCAAGCACCCCAAGACGCCCGTCCAAAGACGGTACCTTATCCGATTAAGTCCAATTAGAATTTAAATCCGAATGTTTTTATTTTATTCTTAAATCCTCCTTATATACACATACACACACATTTGAGGGAAGTGATCCCCCTTCTAAACCTAGCTCGTTCTGATTGAAGGTTGGGAATTTTCCACCTCGTATTGTTAGTACATTATATTTAATACAAATTAAATAAAACACCCGCACACACGCATCGAGGAGAGTAATTCCCTTCTAAATTTATGCCGTTCAAATTGAAGATTGGGAATTTTTCACCTCATATTGTTAGTATATTATATTTAATACAAATTAAATAAAACACCCGCACACACGCATCGAGGAGAGTAATTCCCTTCTAAATTTATACCGTTCAAATTGAAGGTTGGGAATTTTCCACCTCATATTGTTAGTATATTATATTTAATACAAATTAAATAAAACACCCGCACACACGCATCGAGGAGAGTAATTCCCTTCTAAATTTAGCCATTCAAATTGAAGGTTGGGAATTTTCCACCTCGTATTGTTAGCACATTATATTTAATACAAATTAAATAAAACACCCGCACACACGCATCGAGGAGAGTAATTCCCTTCTAAATTTTAGCCATTCAAATTGAAGGTTGGGAATTTTCCACCTCGTATTGTTAGCACATTATATTTAATACAAATTAAATAAAACACCCGCACACACGCATCGAGGAGAGTAATTCCCTTCTAAATCTTAGCCATTCAAGTTGAAGGTTGGGAATTTTCCACCTCGTATTGTTGGCGGCTTCCACTGCTCCATTCATTTTTGGACGGTAAGGCGCTGAGTTTTTGTGCTCGATCTTGAACTGCTGATATATTTTCTGTATTTCTGAACCCTTCAGGTTTTTAGCATTGTCGGTTATCAATGTTTGCGGCAAACCGTATCTTGACACAATATTTTCTTTGATGAATCGAGCTACTATCTTTTGAGTCACTCGGGTTAAGGAAACGGCTTCTACCCACTTTGAAAAATAATCAATTGCCACCAGGATAAAGCGATGACCACTCGGCGCCTTAGGGGTAACTTTCCCAATAACGTCCATACCCCACATTGAGAAGGGCCATGGGGCCGCCAAGCAATGAAGGTGCGAAGGTGGGACATGGATTTGATCACCATGAATCTGACACTTATGACATCTTCGAACAAACTGCACGCAGTCGCTTTCCATCGTTAGCCAAAAATGACCGGTCCTCAGGATCTTCTTGGCAAGCATGAAGCCGCTCATGTGAGGTCCACATATGCCACCATGGACCTCTTTCATCAACTGGATGGCCTCTTCGACTCCAACACATCTCAACAGGCCCATGTCAGGGGAGCGTTTGTACAGTGTCTCCCCGCTTAGGAAGAATTGGCCTGCTAACCTCCGGAGAGTTTTTCGATCAACACTTGATGCCCCTTCCGGGTACTCCTGATTTTTCAGAAAGTTCTTTATGTCATAGTACCACGGGTCTTTGGCTGGCTCAGATTCAAGCTGGCAGCAGTGGGCCGGTCGGCGTTGAACTCGGATCACCACCGGAATGATATCATCATCCTCTCGAGTGATAGATATCATAGATGCCAAGGTAGCTAAGGCATCGGCGAAGTCATTTTTTAGCCTCGGTATGCTTTCAAATTCTATTATTGTAAATTGCTCGCACAACTCCAGGAGGTGATTGTTATAGGCTATCAAGGTCGGATCTCTCGTGGCATATTTATCCGTCACCTGATTGATTATCAGCTCAGAATCTCCGAACACTAGCAATTCTTTGATTTTCATATCGACAGCCAGCTGGAGTCCCAGAATACAGGCTTCGTACTCAGCTCGATTATTTGTGCTCTGGAACTTCAACTTGGAAGCCACTGGATAATGCTGTTTGCCCGGAGAAACCAGAACGGCTCCGATTCCAGCCCCTCGAGAGTTCACTGCTCCATCAAAATACATTTTCCAGACTGTTTCTTCATTTTCTTCATCCACCGCATGAATCGACTCGTCAGGGAATAGCGTCTCAAGAGGCTGGTTATCCGTTTGAGTTGGACAACTAGCCAACTGATCTGCTATCGCCTGACCCTTTACTGCCTTTTGGGTCTTGTAGATGACATCGAACTCCGTCAGCAGCATCTGCCATTTTGCAACTTTTCCTGACAGAATCGGCTTCTCGAAGATGTATTTTAAGGGATCCATCCTGGCTATCAGGTAGGTAGTCAGTGGGAGCATATAATGGCGCAGTCTTTGAGCGGACCAAGCCAATGCACAACAGGTTCTCTCCAGCAAGGTATAATTTTCCTCATACTTTGTGAAGCGCTTGCTGAGGTAGTAGATGGCTTGCTCCTTCTTTCCAGATTTATCGAGTTGCCCAAGAATAGCTCCCATGGAGGAGTCGAGAACTGACAAATATAGTAATAACGGAACCTTCTCCCAAGGCGGCACTAGAACGGGAGGGTTCGTTAGATAGACTTTAATTTTCTCCAATGCATTTTGGCAATCTGCATTCCATCGCCCGTCACTTTCTTTTCGAAGTAGCTTGAAGATTGGCTCACAAGTGGCAGTGAGTTGGAAGATGAATCGGGCTATGAAATTTAATCGCCCCAGAAAACCTCGGATTTCTTTCTCATTTCTCGGCGGCGGCATCTCACGAATGGCCTTCGTCTTTGCAGGATCAATCTCGATTCCATGGCGATTTACCATGAAACCAATAAGTTTTCCGGAAGTCACCCCAAACGTGCATTTTGCTGGATTGAGCTTGAGCTGGTACTTTCGAAGTCTGTCGAACACCTTTTTCAAATGGTAGAGATGATCCTCGTTCTCCTGTGATTTAACGATCATGTCATCAACATATACCGCCATCTCCTTGTGCATCATATCATGAAATAGGGTCGTCATTGCTCTTTGGTATGTTGCCCCGGCGTTTTTGAGACCGAAAGGCATCGCCCTATAGCAAAAGACTCCCCATGGGGTAGTGAAGGCTGTCTTTTCTCGATCTTTCTCATCCATCAGAATCTGATTATAGCCAGAGAACCCATCGGCGAAAGAATAGAGCTTTCGCCCCGCAGTATTGTCGATGATGATGTGAATGTTTGGCAGTGGAAAATCATCTTTTGGACTCGCCCGGTTGAGATCACGATAGTCCACGCAGACTCTGATTTTTCCTGAGGACTGGCACGGGAACGACATTTGAGAGCCACTCACTGTAGTTACAGACTTCAATAATTCGGGCATTGAATTGCTTCACGATCTCCTCCTTGACCTCGAGACTGACAGCGGGCCTTAGTTTCCTCAACTTTTGTTTGACTGGTACACTCCCCGGTTTTAGCGGCAGCTTATGGGCCACGATACTCTTGTCCAGTCCTACCATGTCATCGTAGGACCAGGCAAAGATATCTTGGTAGGAAATTAAGAGCGTTGTCAACTCTTTCTTTTCCAGAGTCATGAGAGCTGATCCAATCTTTACTTCCTTCAACTCTTCCGAGGTCCTCAAGTTTATCAACTCGGTCTCATCGTTACTGGGAATCGGCTTGTTCTCGAACTCCGTGAAAGCTTTTCGGATCTCACCATCGTCTGGCTGGCAAGAGTCATCTTCTGCTTCCACTCCCATCGGGTTATGGTCTGGTTCTGCATTGAAATCATACTTATCGCACTCTGGCTCAGTTATATCGCATGCATCATACACTGGTGTTTTAGACATCCTGAAAGCATAAAATTTAAACATTTAAACCATATGTCGGATAAAACAGAATTGCATTCATTAAATATAAAAATCCATTACAAAGCAAAATTCCTTTCCATCTAGAAGGCAAGGTGGATGGAGGGATGACCAACAGAAAATCTCCCTAAGTTTACCGAAACGCCTGGCGAATTGGGAGAGAACAAGAATCCCAATTCTGCAGCTTTTCTTTTCCCTTGGTTCGAATACCAGACCCATGACTTGGCCCTGCCTCGTCTCTCATGATTACATTCACAGCTTCCTTGATCATTACTCTCTCAGGGTGCAACTTGAATCCTGCGGTCTCCTTCCCTTTGTTGAGGGTTTCTGCTGGATAGGGGAAAGTGACCCGGATATGCGGAATTTTCATTGGCTGGTTGTCTGGGGATCCATCCCTCTTCTTCCGGAAGAACTACGCTCTGTCTGCTTTTGTCGGCTCGTATCCCAATCCGAATCTCCCCTTCTTCTCCTTGACTTCTATCGGTTCTGTAATTCCGTCTAGATTCTTGCCCAAACCTTTCCCGGGAATACAACCCCGAGACTTCATTTCTTTAGCAACGAAGGCCACAGTGTTAGACAGTGATGGTGTCATCTCGTGTCCTCCTTCCTTCACAAAGGTAGCATTCGCAACGTCGAACACGTGATAGGAGGCTTCAATCTTCTCCTTCTCCTTTTCGTCATCTGTTAACGGGACATGCCGACTTATCGCTTGATGGAAAGGTATGATATCTGAATCAGCCCTGATCACGTACAGTGTGTCATTAATGATAAACTTGATCTTCTGATGTAGAGATGAAGGCACTGCCCCAGCGTTATGGATCCATGGCCTCCCCAACAACAGGTTGTACGAAGCAGGTATGTCGAGCACTTGGAACTTCGCATTGAACTGTATTGGACCAATTTCAATTGGCAGGTCAATTTCTCCAACACTATCTCTCCTAGCCCCATCGAATGCTCGGATAACCGTCTTAGACGATCGAACCTGTGATAGATCTATCCCCATTTCTTCCAGGGTCGACAAAGGACAGATATTTAGTGCCGATCCATTGTTAATCAGCACCCGAGCTATGAACATTCCATGGCTTTCGACCGTGATATTCAAAGGCTTGTTGTGACCTGTTCCATCATCGTCCATCTCGTCATCTGTGAAAGTGATGATGTTAGATCTTAGGACCTGCTCGACCAGAGTGACAAACTTCTCCGGAGAGATCGTGCTAGGCAAGTGGGCTTCATTTAGGACTTTCAGCAGTGCCTGTCTATGTACTTCTGAGGATAGAAGTAGTGAGAGCATCGAGATTTGCGCCGGTGCTTTGCTGAGTTGCTCCACTATCTTGTATTCTGAATTCTTCATTGCCTTTAGAAAGTCGTGAGCCTCCGGTTCTGACACTGGCTTTTTCAGGGCCCCTCTTGGTTCTCTCACAGGAATCCTGATCAAATCCTGTGGCGTATACACCCTTCCAGACCGAGTGATTCCACCGGTTTCTCCTACGGAGATTGGCAATTCTTCTCCTTCTCCTGTTTTAGCGACGATCTCATAATTCTACGGAACCTTATTGAGATCTTCCACCATCTTTTGGATTGGGAAAGACAAAACTAGAGATTTCTCCAGTTTTTGGGCTACACTTTCTAGATGTAATTCGAACTCTCCGTAGAGAACCTCCGGGTGTAAATAAACACCACCGATATCGATCACATCAACTTCTTCTTTGACCTCCTCTGTGAAAATTAGATTGACGCCACTTCCTGAGGAGGCGTGTTCAGGCAACGGATTTTTGCTGACAATTTGGCGTACCGGCCTCAGGTTTTTTAGGAAATGTGATGGCTCCGGTCCGTATAAACTCCCGGATTTTGTCTTTTAGCTGAAAGCATTGCTCAGTCGCATGTCCTCTGGTTCCTGAGTGGTATTTACAGAAAGCATTTGAAGAAGCTGTTTTACTCCCAAGTTTAACTTCGTAGAATGGAAGGGGCGTCAGCATCCCCTGCTTCAAACAATTCCGGTACAACTCGGTGATCGAAACCGGAAGGTCTTGTAGCTCTCTGTTGTCGTTCTGGAAATTTCTCCCAGTAGCATGAGGTAGAAGGTCTTGGTGGTATTGGGTTCCTGACCTTGGAGTGCGGTTAGGAATTTGAGGTGGGGTGTTCGGGCGTGGTTGATAGGTATGGTAAGAGGGTGTTGGGTAGGCTTGAGGGTAATATTGGGGAATGTAGTTTTGATAAGGGGGAGGTACATTTTGGTAATAGCGGGGGCGGCTTTGGGAATAGGGTTGGTTTTGAGGATAGTTTTGGTTTTGGCAACTTTGAGGAGGGTAGTTATGATATTGGTTGTTCTGGTTCGGGTAGTTCTGGGGACAAGAAGTTTGGGGGTAGTTTTGGTAATGGGTTTGTCGAGGGGAAACGACAACAGCTACTTCATTTTCTTTTATCTTTGGTGGGGCTGACCTTTTCGTCAGATTGGATTGGGCCCCTTCAATTTTTCCGCTCCTTATTCCTTCTTCCGTCACCTCGGCCTGTTTGATCGCATCGCCGAAAGAAACCACTGCTATGCTCGAGAGATCTCGATAGAACGGCGGTGACTGAATTGATTTGAATATCTCTAACTGAGCCTCCTCGCTCAGCTTAGGGACAACTTTGGCAGCCTCTTCCCTCCAACGAGCAGTATACCTCCGGAAATTTTCGTCTTTATTTTTCAGTATCTGGTAGAGGGTATTGCGGTCTGGCGCGGCATCCCTATTGTACACATATTGCTCACAGAAGGCCTCTCCCAGATCTTCAAATGTTTTAATCTGTGATAGCTCTAGGGTCATGTACCAGTTGAGAGTCGATCCTTTCAACGACCTCCGAAACATCTTTAGGCAAAGGTCTTCGTTCCAAGCATGAATTCCTAACTCCTCTTTGTAAATGCTAATATGCCATTCTGGAGGGCCAGTGCCATCATATTTTGTGAATTCTGGAACCACGAAATTTTCCGGGTATACAATCCCGGGTGGTGCTGACAACTCCTTGTACGTCGCTTTCCTGGACGGCTTTTCCTTTTGCCATTCTTCCATAGTTTTTTCTAATTTCTCCATTTTCAGAAGCCATGCCGGTGGAGGGCCATTCTCTTCTTTGTTTTCAGTTTCAATGGCCGGGGCCGGTTGGCTATCATTTGAATTGTTTAGTGGAGCAACGACCCTCTCCGGGTGAATAAGGATCTGCGGGGCGGCGGGGGCCGAGCCCTCTGGCGAGGCCTGATAGACATGCCCCTGGATGGGATATGTCGGAGCTCCATAGGCGAAAGGATGAGGGCCCATCTGAGGTCCATAGTAGACCGGTACTGCAAAGTTCGGGCCGACGTGGTTCGGATTCGGCCCTGAGTTCTCCATCCCGATACTTGCAGGGTTTCCATTTGGGGATTCAGTCACAGGAGTCCCGTTGGACGGAGGAATAGGCACCTCCTGAGGTCGGCTAAGTTCATTGATCCTTTCCATCAACCTGTCAATAGTTTCCTGCATCTGAGCTATCTGGGTCGTTCGGGGAGATTCGGGATTGCTTTCTGATGTCATCCTGGAATGAGTCTGTGCTCGACTGCGTATAAAGATCGGACTTCGAAAGGGGAGAACTGGATTTGCTTTTCGGGGACCAATTTTCTTTGACTTGTCCTTTTCTTTTTCACCTACAAAAAAATCATTTTTTTAGTTCACGTGGGTCTTAGGTGGCCTTAAAGCCCTTTCTAATTCGAAGATTTCAATTTTGGTAACGACTAATTAAAAAAAAAAAAAAAAAAAAAATTATTTATTTATTATTTTTTTTTTTTTATTTTTTTTTGTCGTTCCCTACTGATATTGAAAACTTTGAACTTGTTTGGTTTTTTTTTTTTATTTATTTTTTTTTTTTTTAGGACTTCCCCAAACGTCATAAATCCATCAAGTACAAAAAATCATTTCTCGTCTTGTATCATAGAATCCTGAGGGGATAATATGGATACAAGACAGTTTTATTTTTGTCAGAGGATTTACAACGATATAAGGGCCTGAGAGAAAATATATATATATATATAAAATAAAAATAAATGATATATATAAAAAAAAATAATAATAATAATAATAATAATAAAAAAAAAAATCACAACTTATTTACTGAATTGAGGGAAAAAATAAAATAAAATTTAACATTCGGACTTTAGATTAATTGGACTTATTCTGACATATTGGGCTCGACCCTCAGCCGTCCCCAGCGGAGTCGCCAGCTGAACGCGCCCCGATTTTCCAGAGAAAACCAAAAACAAATATATATATAGATATATGTTTATGTATGCTTGGCGCTGGTAAAACGAAAAGGGTTTTTTAAAAAACGTCGATTTTCTCATTAAAATGTACTTAAGCCTGTTTTAGAAAAAGGAGTCGCCACCTAGCATTGGGTTTAAATGATGTGCTAGGTCACCATATTTTTCTTTTTTGAAAATAATTTAAAAATGGCTTAAGTAAAATTTGACTCCAAAAATAATATGGTCTAACCAGAGATTCGTTTAAAGAGTTCGGGGGTTAGTTACGCTCGGGGAAGGTGTCAAGCACCCCAAGACGCCCGTCCAAAGACGGTACCTTATCCGATTAAGTCCAATTAGAATTTAAATCCGAATGTTTTTATTTTATTCTTAAATCCTCCTTATATACACATACACACACATTTGAGGGAAGTGATCCCCCTTCTAAACCTAGCCCGTTCTGATTGAAGGTTGGGAATTTTCCACCTCGTATTGTTAGTACATTATATTTAATACAAATTAAATAAAACACCCGCACACACGCATCGAGGAAAGTAATTCCCTTCTAAATTTATGCCGTTCAAATTGAAGGTTGGGAATTTTTCACCTCATATTGTTAGTACATTATATTTAATACAAATTAAATAAAACACCCGCACACACGCATCGAGGAGAGTAATTCCCTTCTAAATTTATGCCGTTCAAATTGAAGGTTGGGAATTTTCCACCTCATATTGTTAGTACATTATATTTAATACAAATTAAATAAAACACCTGCACACACGCATCGAGGAGAGTAATTCCCTTCTAAATTTAGCCATTCAAATTGAAGGTTGGGAATTTTCCACCTCGTATTGTTAGCACATTATATTTAATACAAATTAAATAAAACACCCGCACACACGCATCGAGGAGAGTAATTCCCTTCTAAATTTTAGCCATTCAAATTGAAGGTTGGGAATTTTTCACCTCGTATTGTTAGCACATTATATTTAATACAAATTAAATAAAACACCCGCACACACGCATCGAGGAGAGTAATTCCCTTCTAAATCTTAGCCATTCAAATTGAAGGTTGGGAATTTTCCACCTCGTATTGTTAGCACATTATATTTAATACAAATTAAATAAAACACCCGTACACACGCATCGAGGAGAGTAATTCCCTTCTAAATTTAGCCATTCAAATTGAAGGTTGGGAATTTTCCACCTCGTATTGTTAGCACATTATATTTAATACAAATTAAATAAAACACCCGTACACACGCATCGAGGAGAGTAATTCCCTTCTAAATTTAGCCATTCAAATTGAAGGTTGGGAATTTTCCACCTCGTATTGTTAGCACATTATATTTAATACAAATTAAATAAAACACCCGTACACACGCATCGAGAAGAGTAATTCCCTTCTAAATCTTAGCCATTCAAATTGAAAGTTGGGAATTTTCCACCTCGTATTATTTACTTAAAAAAAAAAAAAAAAAATTAAAAAAAAATTTAAAAAAAATTAAAAAAAAAAATTAAAAAATAAATAAATAAAAAGTAATAAATAAATAAATAAATAATAAAGGAAGAAGAAAAAAAAAATCTAATTTACAAAAAAAAAAATTAGTATAATAACAACTTAAAAAAATAAGAGTAAGATTTACAACAGATGAAAATTTACCACCTTCTTGAAGATTTTTCTTCTTCAAAATTACAATAAAATGAAAATAATATTATTTTCTTCAAAAATTTTCTCCAGATTTCTCCTCTCCCTTACAAAAATTTCTCTCAAAAAATTTCTTTCTCTCAAAATTTCCTCTCTCTATTGTGATCCTTCCTCTATTTATAGGAAGGATCACTCAAAATCCTTCCGACAACCGTGCGAAAAAAGAGGGGAAAAAAGGGGTGGGTGCACCGAAATTTGGTGCACCCACCCCCTTTTGGGTGCACCAAAAATGGTGCACCCAAAAAAAGGGGGGGCTGCCCCCCCTGCTGGCCGCATGTGCGGCCAGCAATAATGCTGGCCGCACATGCGGCCAGCAGTGCTGGTCGCTACAGCGACCAGTGCTGGTCACACGTGCGACCAGCCCTTGGTCGCACATGCGACCTTAATGCACCCCCCCACCCCCGTTCGGTCCAGGCCTCTCTCGTTCTCGTCTGTTTCTGGTCCATTTTGTTCCGAATTAAAGCGTTTTTATTCCACTTCGAAAAATCTACAAAACCAAAAAAATAAATTAATTAATTGCTAATATTTAATTTACTTAAGAGATTAATAAAACTTAATTTAGCAGTATTAAACCGCACAAATACGGTACAATCAAAATAAAATAAATAGAAAAATAAAATAAAAATAACTATAAAATAAAGTATATTTTTTTGCGAAGCGGTCAAAATGCCGTGTCTACAGCATTATATACATATATATTCAAATATTGAAAATATGTGGTATGGATAGAGAGAGACACACACCGAAGAAACAAATATGATTATCTATATATATATATATGACCAAATATGTTTTATCTAAAATAGAAATTGATTTAAGTAATCTATTAGAGGTTAATTTTTAAGGGATTTTCGGTCAACGGTACACTGTTTTTAAGTTTTAGCTCATAAAGTTTAAAAAATTTTAACCTTTCATACGAAGTCTGTCAAATTTATTTTGGACAAAAATATCTCTATTTCTTTATTAGATTACAAAAAAAATTATCGTTATTTTTCATCATCTGCATCTCTCACGCACACAAAAAAAAATCACAAAAATTTGTTTCAATTTCAAAAACGAAATCGATCAATAATATGAAACTGTTGAACGTGACGATCTAAAGTTATTGTAAAAAATATTTTAAAAAAATAGATTGCGAGTCAAACATGGTAACTCATTGGACTTGACACATATTGGGTCCTAAAATTTATGATTTATGGCCCATGGAAGAAACATAAGTATGGAGGAATAATAATTATAGGGTTATTTCATGAAATCCTGAATAAGGACATGTTTAAGGAGAAAACTCATGTGCAGCGCACATGAGCTGGAGCATGATTCATGGGTTCCCGAGAATGCTATCCGAATTCTCGAGATAAATACCGAGATCATTTTCAGTATTGAGTACAATTTTGAGTCGTCCGAGCCGTCAGCTCGAATCTGCACAAGATAGTTCATTCTTGAGATAACCAAGTATGTTCAAAACCACGTCCTAAGCGCATGCTATGATCCTTCTTTGGAAACAGTTGTTGAATCCTACTATATAAGGAATGAGGAACGGTGAACCTGATTCGATAGGCATAATCCCCTCAATTCCATAAAATTTACTAGCATTAATAGGAATTGGCTAAGATCTTATGGAAACACCTACAGAGACTAGGAGATCTGTCAAACCAATGCATGCACAGTTTTATAAATCGATACTTTGTCAAAATTAAGTTAGAAATCAGTTTATTCTTACATCGAAAGTGTAACGCCAATAGACCCACCTCACATGAATCGTTTTGCTAGAACCAAGACTTAGAAGGATCATATTCCGGGATCAAAGTGGATCATATTTGACAATCCCAAATTCTTACGTCATAAAATAAATTAGGATTTTTGTTTTTAAACATCTTTTAGTTAGGGGTTAAGATTGATTCAAGAGAAATCGATGAAATAGATTCGATTATAATTTTTTTTTTTTGGAAAAATATTATACCCAAAAAAATAACACCTCCGATTCTAAGATGGTTAAATTAAATTATATTTCATATCTTTTAAGTTTTACATTTATCCTTAATTGATCATTTTTTTAAATTATTTATTATCTTTTTAAACTTACAAATCAGAAAATCAATATAATGTCTCCAAAATTAACGATTGAAAATATCTTTAACTATCCAGTGTTAAAAAATATTTAAAATGTAAAATTGTAAAATTGTTTTTTTTCTGTCAGTTATAAATATAGGGATAATTGGTGATTAGTCCCAAATTTAGAATGTAATCTACTATTAGTCTCATTTAAAATATAAGTTTTGTTTTAGTCCCTTAAATTAATTTTTGTTTGCATATTAGTTCCGTACGTGTTCACGTTTGTATAATATTAATTACATGTATCCGTATAATATTAGTATAGGGATGGTCATGGGCCGGGCTTAGACTAAGGTATTACGAAAAATTGCTAGTCCCGAGCCCAGCTCGGCCCGGCCCTATGGTTTGGGCATTAATTTTTGCCCTACAAAGATAACCTAAGCCCACAACCCGGCCCTATATTATTTTTTTTAATTTAAAAAAAATATAAAAAATATAACAAAATTGAAAAATATAATTTTTTTATAATTAAAAAAAAAAAAAAAAAAAACTGAAATCCAATTTAGAATAGAACACACTTATTAAACACAGATTTAAAGTTTTGGTAAAGGCTTATAGCTAAACACTGCAATCCAAACTTTTTTTTTTTTTTTTTATAATTAATTAACATATAATATAATAATATCAAATAAATCAAGAATCTAACATGTAAATCACAATATTTTCACATGTAAATTAATATATATATAATTTATTAATTTTTTAATGACGGGGCCGGGCCGGGCCGGTCCTAAAAGAAAATAACTAAGTCCAAGTCCGACCCTAAAATTCATCGGGCCTTCATTTTCAAGTCTAAGCCCGGCCCACAGTCTCAAAACACAAACTTAAGTCCTAAAAAAGAGTGGGCGGATCCCTAAACCTAAAACCATTCTTAGTTATAAATTACGAATTATATGTATTTATGTAATATTTAATAAATATTTTATATATAAATTAGATATACCCAATTGTAAGTATAAGATATATATTACTCTTTGTTTTTTTGTAATGGGCACGACTAAAATACAAGTATAAGGACCTGCCCAAAAAAAACACCCATAAACATACAGCCAAAATCTCAATTCTCTCTTCAAGGGTTTTGGAGACTCCATTAGGGAAACTGAGAGCGAAAGAGCCAAGAAGAAGAAGAAGATGGAAGGAGCCTCGTACCAGCGATTCCCAAAGGTGAAGATCAGGGAGCTTAAAGACGACTTTGCGAAGTTCGAGCTCCGGGACACCGACGCAAGCGTGGCCAACGCCCTCCGCCGTGTCATGATAGCCGAAGTCCCGACCATCGCCATCGACTTGGTGGAAATCGAGGTGAATTCGTCGGTGCTCAACGACGAGTTCATCGCGCACCGCCTTGGACTCATTCCGCTCACCAGCGAGCGTGCCATGAGCATGCGATTCTCGCGTGACTGTGACGCCTGCGACGGCGATGGTCAGTGCGAGTACTGCTCCGTCGAGTTCCACCTTATGGCCAAATGCATCAATGACCAAACCCTAGATGTTACCAGCAAGGATCTATACAGCTCCGACCACACCGTTGTTCCGGTCGACTTCTCTGATGCCGACAATCCTGAAAACAAGTACTCCATTCTCCTCCTCCATTTCTCCCTCCCCCCTAATCTTATATGCTTCATAATTTGCTTTCTGGTGTGTGACAATTCTCCAATTTGTTGCCTCATATTCCAATTTCTGTCATTTAAATGGGCCGAAATTGCTTCATTTTGTTTGAAATCACACTGTGAATAACCCTTGATTTTAGGTTTTAGATTGTCCATTTCTCTACATAGGTTAGACAAATTGAAATTTGGTTCTGTTCGCCACGATTGAGCTGAGTGATGAGATACAGGTTACAGAAAAAACACCTTGCCTGATCTCTTCATGCTCCAGTTCATCTCTATGGTTCCCTATAGAAGGAAAATTTTATCATTTTACCTATGCATATAAAAGAAAAGGATTTTTTTGGCTTTTGATTGTAGAGGAAGTGCCAAATGAAAAAAAAGGGGGATAAAAAATGTGGACTCACTATTTTCCCCATTTTGCATTCAGGGTTTATTTAAAAAAACTTTTAAATATTTGGGGTCCGTTTGGTTGTCCTTCAATTCACAAATTGTACCATTTTTTCAATTATTCAATTTAAGAATTTTTATAATTTAGTGGTTCGTTGCAAGAGTTTAAATCACTTGTATTAACTAGCTAGCACCTTTAGTTCTAGGTGATATGCTATTTTCTTATGGAATGGGAGTAAACTTAGGCAAAATTTAAATGTGAAATAATTTTATGTTTCATTGAGGGGATGACTGTGGAACAATCTTTTTGGCACAAACAGATTCATACAGTTGACCCTACTTCAATGGAACAAAGGCTAAGTTGTTGTTATTGTATATTCAAATCGATTCGACAAAATAAGATAATTGATAAAATAGGGTAATTGATAAAATAGGGTAATTTAGACAAGCAAAGGGGCTCTTATAATTTGCAAGCTTTCTGCTGATAATGATCATCAATGAAATTAAGACGTGATAAGTTAAAGAGGTGATTGTGTTTTTTTTCCCTTTTGTTATTTAGGGGAATAATCATTGTGAAGCTACGTCGGGGCCAAGAACTGAAGCTCAGAGCCATAGCTAGAAAGGGAATTGGGAAAGATCATGCAAAATGGTCACCTGCAGCAACTGTTACTTTTATGTACGAACCGGACATTCATATCAACGAAGACTTGATGGAGACTTTGACACTTGAACAGAAAACAAGCTTAGTCGAAAGTAGTCCAACAAAGGTGTTCGACATTGATCCGGTCACTCAGCAGGTTGGTACTGATTGTTTACTTTCGTGTCATATTTGTGATTCTTTCTCAGGTTATTTCGTTTCATTTATTGTCTTTTCTGTCTTGACCATTTGATTATAATGCATAGAAGATCTCAATCTTCCCTAAATTAATTGCACTTCATACTCCTTGCCTGCTATGTAAATCTGGTAGGAGCAGTAGGGGCTTTTAGGTTGTTTGTTGCTTCACATATATGACCCTTTTATATGCATGATAATTTACTACATTTATGCAAGAGGAAAATTGTTGCAATATAGTACAAGTAATAGGTTGTCGATTCCACAGGGATCAGTCTGTAGTTGTGGATTCTGATTTATTTCCCCTTTAATGGAAATGACAATTTTGGTTTGGTTTCTAAACTAAATTACTG
Organism: Eucommia ulmoides; assembly: GCA_016647705.1. Taxonomy (NCBI): domain Eukaryota; kingdom Viridiplantae; phylum Streptophyta; class Magnoliopsida; order Garryales; family Eucommiaceae; genus Eucommia; species Eucommia ulmoides. Next base: position 2,965,010 of record CM028341.1, read on the forward strand.
AAAATTATAGCAACAGCCGACAATAACAACTACGAAGTCTTGGTCCCCCTTAAGTGGTACGGTTATATGAATCCTATTGAACCAGAAAATGTAGGGTCATCCCCCCCACCCCCTGCGTTAATTTCAGAGTAGAATTCTAATTCAATTTCGATCGGATCTTTGTATAACAAATGTTTTTGCAAGGAGGTAGAATTGCTACAAAAAAGATTGATTAATTATTCAAGCGTCATTGTTTATCTTTGATCCTACATTAATCTACATATGTACAGCTTATATTTTTGTTCCCTGAAACTTGCCTTATTGGCCTCTTCTTTTTGCATAAATACATAACCTACTTTTTTTGGACTCAGCATGAATACCTAACCTATATTAGCCAGATGATTTAAGGGTTTCAATTTTTGGAACTTTGACCGATTATAGTACTCTACGAAGTATACTTTTATGTTTTTTTTTTTATATATATATATATATATATATATATATATATATATATATATTTCCTCATCCTACTGGAGTTTGATGCTGTTTGATCAACTCGACGCCCCTGGTTATGCCCCACGAATTAAGAATACACAACGGATTAACCGTTATTCCAAATCCCTTAGCTCACTTCAAAAAGTATTCTGTCAGTGTTATATTTAGTATTTGTTGAGGCAAATGTGAACTTGCTGCCAAGTATATCTTAGTAAAACAATGTATTGCGCTCTATCTCTTTCTCTGTCTCTCTCAATTTCTGGATAAAAAAAAATAAAAATCTACAAATAAAAATTAATTATGACCTTTATTTCTTAGAATTAGCGTTTATCTCTTCGTTTAATTGCATCATTTTGTGTTTTCAATTCAAACACTTTCAACATTCTCTGGTTTTAATTTAAACACTTTCCGCATTTTTTTTTTCACTCAGGCAAAAAAATAATAACATTTACATTTCATTCATTCCTTAGTTTATGCTACTAAAAAACAAAATAAATAACTTTGAAATTAATTAAAAATATATTTATTTGTAATTTTTTTTTTTTATTTTCCATGCATTACGGGGTTTGACTTGTTATAATCAAGATAAAGTAAGGTACTGTTTGGTAACATTTTTTTTTTTTTTTTTTTGCGTTTTTAAGCATAACTTCAAAATTAAAGTAAGTTTTGAAAGTTACTTTAAGTTTTGAAGTACTTTTAAAAGCAAAAAAAAAAAAAAAAAAAAAGTGTTAACAAATGGTATCTTTAATTTTTTTAATTATTATTATAAAAAGTTAAAAAAAAATGTTATCAAACAGTGCCTAAATATCTGAATCTTGATTTTTCCGAGTTTTTCAGGTTGTAGTGGTTGATCCTGAGGCTTACACTTATGATGATGAAGTCCTAAAGAAAGCGGCCGCATTGGAGAAACCGGGACTTATCGAAATAAATGCAAGAGAAGACTCTTTCATATTCTCAGTCGAATCAACCGGAGCTGTCAAAGCTTCTCAATTGGTGATCAACGCAATCGAAGTCCTCAAACAAAAATTAGATGCCGTTCGATTGTCTGAAGACACGGTTGAAGCTGATGAACAGTTCGGTGAATTGGGCGCACATATGAGAGGTGGATGATCCGTCTCTTGTTTAGTGTTTTTTGTTTCCAGATTTTTTGTTTATGTTCTCAAAAAACTTGGAACGGAAGCATAATTCTGGAACCCCCCCCCCAAAAAAAAAAAGAACTGTTCCCGTTTTGTTCCCAGAATTTTGCTCTAAAATCTGAGTTTTCTCGGGAGATGAAACAGAATTTCGGGAACAAAAACACTAACAAACGCCTCCCCAATTAAGCGAAATTAATCGCATTTTTTTGGTTTTTTTTTTGGGCGAAATGCATAAATTCCCGTTTTCTTGTGTACTATTTTCTAGCTCTAATCTTCTTCTTCTTTTTTTTTTTTGTTTTTTTTTTGTGTCAAAAGTTGTTTTGATGTTGCTAATTGCAGTCCTTGAATGAACAGGAAAATATGTATTTTTTAGATGATGGTTGGTGCTATGGATGGATTGATGTTGGTAGAATGGTGTATTTGTGCCCTAGATTTGAATATATATATATATATAAATAATTTTTATTTTTGATAATAGAATTGAATTTTGATGAAATGAAATTAAAATTTAAATAATAATTAAAAATCGATTTTAGTCTATTGGATTGTGATTTTTGTCTTGATGTCATCTGTCTCTATAGGGTTCAAATGTTATTTTACTAGTTTTAGACTCGCACGACATGCAGGTATAAAAAAATAAATTAAATTTATATTAATAGATATTTAACATTTTACTATTATATATGAAATATTTAGTGTTATTTTTTTTAGTTTAATGTTGAATAATATTTTTTTTAAAATAAAAAATTAATACATTTAAGAAAATATCATTTTCGATCAGTCTAATTTATTTCAACACTTCAAAATAATAAGTAAAAGAGCAACATAAATTTACGTATTAAATTCTAAGAGGAGATGTACAATTTTTAAAATTGTTAATGTGTGTTTGAATAAAAACTTTATTTATTTATAGTTCTTTTAATTTTATTTTTGAGACTAACTTTTAAACAAAATAATTGTTCTCACTCTGTGTTGTTTAGTAGTTATTATTATTAGAAATTTTAATAGTGATTATCAGCAAAAAATCACAACAAAAGAGAAAAAATATAATTATTTAGACCAATTTAATATGTTATATTTATATAAAAAAAAATAGACATTCAAAATTGGAAGAAAATTATTGAACTATTTTGATAATTAATTAGAATAAAAAGAATTAATTTAAGTATGAAAGATTCAATTAATTTAAATTAAAATGTTATTAAAATTATATTATCTTTAAAAGTAAAAAAATATGAAAGTCATAATATTATTGTGGAGGATTAATATTATAAGAGTTAAAAAAATATTGAAAATTTATTCATTCAAATGAATAGAAATTAAGATATGAGCAATATTTGAATATGATGACATATCTTTCGCTTTTATATATAACATATAGGTATATAACATATAGGTATATAACATATAGATATTGTAAAATTGTTTTTTTTTTGTTAGTTATAACTATAGGGATAATTGGAGATTAGTCCCAAATAACGAGTATAATTCACTATTACTCCCATTTAAAATATAAGTTTTGTTTTATTCCCTTAAATTAATGTTTGTTTGCATATTAGTTCCACATGTACTTACGCTTGTGTAATATTAGTTACATGTACTTGTATAATATTAGTTATATGTTATAAATTACATGCAACTACGTGTATTTGTATAATATTTGTTGCATCTAAGAAATATTTTATATACAAATTTGATATATAAAATTACAATTGTACGGCCTCTAGTCTTTTTTTTTTTTTTTTAATGCGCTGGACTGAAAAAAACACTCATAAACATACCGCTAAAATCTGTATAATATTAGTTATAAATTATAAGTATTTATGTAATATTTATTATATGTAATAAATATTTTATATACAAATTAAATATATGTAATTGTAAGAGTGCAGCCTATCTTTTGGTCCTTATTTTTTTTTTAATGGGTTGGACTAAAATAGACTTGCCCAAAAAAACACCCATAAACATACAGCCAAAATCTCAATTCTCTCTTCAAGGGTTTCGGAGACTCCATTAGGGAAACTGAGAGCGAAAGACCGAAGAAGAAGAAGATGGGAGGAGCCTCGTACCAGCGATTCCCAAAGGTGAAGATCAGGGAGCTTAAAGACGACTTTGCGAAGTTCGAGCTCCGGGACACCGACGCAAGCGTGGCCAACGCCCTCCTCCGTGTCATGATGGCCGAAGTCCCGACTATCGCCATCGACTTGGTGGAAATCGAGGTGAATTCGTCGGTGCTCATCGACGAGTTCATCGCGCACCGTCGAGTTTCACCTTATGGCCAAATGCATCAATGACCAAACCCTAGATGTTACCAGCAAGGATCTATACAGCTCCGACCACACCGTTGTTCCGGTCGACTTCTCTGATGCCGACAATCCTGAAAACAAGTACTCCATTCTCCTCCTCCATCTCTCCCTCCCCCCTAATCTTATATGCTTCATAATTTTCTTTCTGGTGTGTGACAATTCTCCAATTTGTTGCCTCACATTCCAATTTCTGTCATTTACGTGTGCCGATATTGCTTCATTTTGTTTGAAATCACACCGTGAATAAACCCTTGATTTTAGGTTTTAGATTGTCCATTTCTCCCGATTCATTTGTACCAATGATTGATTTTTCCCTCGTGACTGGTCATCTCTATTTCGAAACCCTCTGAAGTCTAAACTTTCTCTATTTCGAAACCCTCTATGAATGTTTTCTCGAAATTTTTCTTTCAGTCACGAAAAATGTTCTTGAAATTTTTCCTTCGTGTTTGTTCTCGGATTGTTCGATTTGGTCTCTGATTGTTCGATTTGTTTTGAGATTGTTCGATTAGTTCTTAGATTTTTCGATTTGTTCTCAGATTTTTCGTATAGTTTAGATTTTTTTATATCTTTGTTTTGGAAAATCTATGAGATTTTTGTTCTTAATTTTTAGATTTTGAATTATTTTACAAGATGGAAGAGCAAAATATAGGTAGTTTGATGTAATTATTTAATTGTTTTTTGGTTTTTCTGACAGAGGGAAAGAAGTACATAGAACAGTGACTTTCTTCCCTCTAGAATTTCTAAAAGCCTGCAAATTGAATTGCCGATTGGGTATTGTTAGAATTTCTAGCTGATGAGATATAAGAAATAGCAAAAAATAATGGAGTAATTTAAAAAAGAAAAGATCGATGAAAGGAGAAGACTTGTGCATTATCATCTTCGGTTTCTTTGGCTTATTGGAAGGGTGTGGAAAAAATAGCAATTTAATGTTGATTTCTTAATTGTAATTTGTAAATACTAATGTTGTAAATATGGGAATGAATCTTCATGCTGTTGGCTTCATGAAGTTGTAATTTTTTTCTCTCTAATGAAGGTGTAAATTCAAAGACAATATGGCCCATAGACTTTGTGTACTTCAAATTATTTCTCTCACTATTGAGCAATTTTACTAAATTGTGTTTTTGTGTTAGACGCTACTCTGAAATATGACATGTCACCCACCTAAATTGTGTCGTGTTTGTTCTGTTTTTGTAAATTTGTTCTCAAAATTTTGGGAGCAGAAAAATGTGTAAGCAAATTGGAGATTATAGGCCACAAATTCATCAGGTGGGTTTGGTTTGGTGTAGAAAATATGTGAGCAAATTGGAGATTATATAGAGAAATATGGAGGGTAAAATGGGAACAAGAAATAAGTATTTTGGAGAGAAAAAACACAAAAAACATGCCCATTTTCATAACTGGTGCGTGAGCAGTACATCTGTCAAGTTTGACAGAAAATGTTAGATTTGCACTTAGGACCAAGATTACAGGGGGTAAGTGGAGACGTTTAAACTACAGGGGGTAAAATACAAATGGGCAAAACCATAGGTGTTAAAGTGTTATTAATCCTTTAATTAATATATTGATGTTATCAGTTTTTACAGGGTTCAGATAAAGTGTGTCTGATCTAGCTTACGCGCACCTCGAGTAATCACTTCACCGGACGATCTTAAGGGTATATTCCACCACATCGAACTGGTGTTACCTGTTTCTAGAGTACTTGAGTTGCACGAACATTTTTTTAGTTTGTAGACTATTTACTGAAAACTCCTAATTAATACTTAAATTTATAATTAATTAATTAATCCATATACCTTGGGAAAACAATACACATATTAGGCCCCGTTTGGTAATCGTTTCCATTTCAGAAATTTCCATCTCATTCCTAGATTTTTGGGAATTCTGTTTGGGAACAGCGTTTGATAATTTTTGTTTCCGTTTCCATTTAATTCTCATATGAGAATTGTGTCAACTTTTTTATTAAGAAATGAGAAACAAAAAAAAGTTGTTTCTCATTATTCCCATTCCATTCCCAGAATACATGGTCACTGTTCACCCGCCGGCCGACTATCTGCTGCCTCCGGCCACCGTCCGCCAGTGCCGGCGCCGGTCGCCGGTCACCGTCCGGCCGGAAAACTTTCCGGCAACTTCCGGCTGCCGACCACTGTCACCCACCCGCCATCGTTGTCCGACCGTCGCTGTCACCGGCGCCGGTGCCATTGCTGTCCTACCGTCGCTAGTGCTGGAACCACCGCCTCCGCCGGCCGGCCGGCGATGGCGCCATTGCCGTACGGCCAAAACAGAAAAAAATAATAATTTTAAGATAAAATCGTTACTAAACACAATTTTTTTCTCAAAACAAAAAAAAAAAATTATCATTACTAAACGCGATTCTACTCCCAAGAAGAAAACAAAATTCTCATCTCATCCCATCCCATCCTATTCCTATTCCTATTCCACTGCTGGAATAGAAACAGAAACGGTTACTAAACGCCACCTAATACAATTTACCTCTCTAAAATAACAATGATTGGTGCTTGACGCCTAACAAAACTGGCATTGGAAATGATACAGACTTGGTTCATTTCATACTTGGGCTTGGTGCTAGCGGTATGCACCAAGATAGGGGTAACAAAGTGGCAGGGCCTTGGTGCATTTCCTAACCGTGCTTAGTGCTTACGGCACACCCCAAGACATCAAAACGTCAGCGTTATAGTGTCAAGTTGTGATAACTAGTCACGAACATGAGGTTTGGGCTAAGGCAAAAATGTTGGCCACCAACACCATTGTGACTCGTCAAAACATTTTGATGTTAGTTGCTACCACTTTGGTTATTTTACTTGTGGCGCTATATAGGGATTCCTCCTCGCTCTTGGCGTGATTATGAACTTTGGCGTGCTAAGGGATATTGTCACGAAAATATAAGGTGCAAGACAAGGTTTATACGTGATAACATCAGCGAAAAACTCGGCACGATGTCAAGGCAGGATTGATCTTGACCTAAAACAGTCGCTTTGGACCCTAAATTTTAAGAGACACCATCGCTATAGGCCAATTCATTTGTAATTTTTAATACATCCTATAAACAAAGAGAAAAAACCATTAAAAAATACCCATTTGAAAAAAATGGCCAAAAAATTAAACAAATAATTTTTTGGGTTGGTTTGGGTTGTCGTAGACAGTTTTGGTATGCTAGAACAAAAGCATAATTGCTAGAACAAAAGCATAATTGATAGGTGATTAGGCCATCACAAGTGCGAAATTTACAACTTAAAAATTAAACCCTAACAATTTCTGATAAGATGACATTTCGTTAGTTTTTTTTTTTAAACTAGAATATAAAAGGGAGAAACATTTTTTTTTTTCCAATAGCTAAATTTTGTTCCAAAAGTATGAACACAAAATAATCCCTATACTTTGAATTTGAACACTTAAAACTCCAAAATATCCAAGTCATATCATTTGAGTCCATATTGTTAATCTCGTCATTTGTTTGGACGAACATCACCCACATGGATAATTTTCGTACTTGATACGTGGGTGATTTTTATAAAATATAATGACGATATTAACAATTTAGACTCATTTGACACGATTTAAAATAACGGCTAAAGTGCAAAAACATCCAAAAAAAATAGTGTATTGAGATTCAAACCAAACCCGTCTTTTTATTTTGGGCGGGCACACAAAAATCCGTCTAAATTAACCGGCCTTATCATCATAGTATGGGTACTAACGAATGTGTAGATTAATTTTTGAGGGACTGTTCTAACTTAATCAAGGTTCTTGATTCGAATTTTGGGAATACAGTTACATTAAAACTCAGTAAGAAGAATTTTACTGTTCTTGTGGTCTAACCCGGTTTGATCTGGATTAGTTGAAATCTAATGCGGTTATCATATATCGAAAGTTTATTAAAAATAATAAAAAAATTAAAAAATCATAGTGTGGGTCCAAATGATTCGTTAATCGGGCACGGAATGTATACCTACCGACCCATTTGGCGCCTCTCTCTCTCTCTCTCTCACACACACACACACACACACACACGCACGCACTCGATCGATCGAGATCGAGATCGAGATCGAGATCGAGATCGAGAGATCACGTTATTATGCTGGTTCGAATTTTCAGCTACGCATCTAGACTGATTCGATTCATCGCAGGGGAGATGTAAACTTTTTTCCTGACGATCTAAAGTTTTAGAGATTCAGAGTTGTTCATTTCTGCGTATATTTTGGCGTTCTCATGGACTCGATCGTCTTCGCCGATTCACGTTTTGTGTCCGCACTTCCTGTTTCTGTTTCGTCCGTTCACCATCGCTGTTCGCCGGTCTTCTCCCCGCGCAGTAGCTGCATCGTCACCAGACATCCTCCTAGTGTTTCGCGCTCTCGTCGACGTTTCCGATTCTCCGACGGTGCTCGTGAATCACGTCGGTCGGTGGCTACTTCCTGTGCTCGCGTTACTGCCACCAATTCGACGCCGGTGAGTCACCTACTCCTCTCTCTCTGTATATATAGAATGATGAAATTGGTTGTAAGCTTGGCGTTTATGCACGTATTTGTTGTTCCATTATGCTTTGTTTTGCTGCGGATGTTATGTAAGAAAAAAACAAAAGAAAATTGATCGTGGCAGGCAACCCCCAGATTTACCGTGCATCATTTGTTAGCTAGGACTAAGACAATGACAGGACTGACTTTCGACTCATCATCAAACAACATAAGTATAGCAACTGTTTAGTTTTGAGAAGTAGTCTGAATAGATAGCATCTTATGTTATTTAGCAAATTAGGTCGTTTGCAGCGCAGAACCTGCACTGAATTCACAATTCATATCACACTTCTCAGTTTTTTGGAGCAGTCACTAACTCCCAATTTCAAAATCCTTGGTTCAATCAATTGATTAATTGTTCTCAATTAACCCTGGTGAAAACCTTTGGCAAGGCAAGAACCCACTTATACTAATTAGACTCTGGTATGGTCTCGGGTCTCGCTCAACCCCAAAAGTTAGCTCATAAGTTTTCTTTCACAGTAATAACTTGACCACCAGCTCTTTCCACATCCGATGTGGAATAAACTCACTAATCTCCCCCTTACACATCAGGTTTTTGGTCGGCTAGCCCTTGAGTCCTCGTCCAGTCGCTCCCTTTATGGCTATTGGACCAGAGTTGTTATAACTTGACTCTGAGTGTAGAGTGGTCTTGGGTTTCTCTCATTCCAAAAGTTAGCAGCTAGCTCATGAGGTTTTTGCTCATACTTATAATTTGACCACCAATCCAAACTACATTCGATGTGGGATAATTTCAACAGCTACTTATGTATGAGGAATATTATGTTGCTTTGAAGAACCGGGTAGAACTACAAAGTGCGGCGTCTTGGTAACTAGTGGGGACCTAGGGGTGAATTTGGCCATCCGGGGGTTTCAGAATCACCCCTAATGATGTTTTTATGTAAAAGTTTTATAATTTTTTTCACATCTACGACCCCAAATTTATGTTTAATTTTCATAGACAATGTTATTAGTGTAATTACTAATTATCCAACAAATGATTTGTTTGGCTCATTTAATAGATAAGCATGTATTGTAGGACTACACCATCTATCATGAATTTTTTAAAACCACTCTTATGATTTTCAAGTTCTAATCAAAGCGAGTAAATAAAATTTCTAATATTAGAGCCTTATGTTATTTTTTTGAGCTTGTCCATATTTAGGGTGTTGGGAAATGATAGTAAATTTATGGGTGATAGACAACTAACAACTAAAGCGAAATGAGAAAATAAAATGAAAATAAACTGGACACAAATATTTTACATGGAAACCCCCCGAATAAATTGGGGTAAAAACCACCATTGTAAATAGCGATTACAACACATTCTCTCTAAATACAAGGAGATAACAATTCTAATCTCTCTTGTAATAGGAGAAACAACTCTCTCAATTTTGGAATTACACTTGGCTCTAGGATTCCTTACACATAAGTATATCATATGATGATCAACACTAGACTTTACAACAAAGGAAATCACTCATTATATACGCATTGTGTTGGCCAATATTAATTATCATGAATATGTAGGTTTAAGTGATCCATTATTGAAAACCCACTAAGAGAAACCCTACTAAGTGAAATCCACTAGGAGAAACCTACTAAGGGAAGTGCACAAGGTGGCTTAATGGACGCTACCCACAAAAGGTGGGTTTACCATTAACATTTTCCCACTTAAAGCCACTTTTGTAATCTTTCCATCCTTCCTCACTTGCCAATACCATGCTTGCTTAAGTTTCTGCTAGACCACACGAGGATCTACACCATTTAAACTTGTTAGTGCTGATTAGCTTGATCATGACATCTGTTAGGTTCTTGTCGGTGTGAATCTTTTGTATATTCACACTTCTTTCCTCCACTATTTCTCGAACAAAGTGGTACTGAACCCTTATGTGCTTTGTCTATAAAGGAAGGCTGGATGCCTTGCGATGTGCAAGGCACTCTGACTATTACAAAACAGAACAATCTTCTCCTGCTTGTGCCTGAGCTCCTCTAATAACCTTTGTATCCAAATTGCTTTCTTGCAAGCTTGTGTAGCCACCATGTATTTTGTTTCCGTTGTGGATAAAGCCACAACTGTTTGCAGTTTTGAAACCCAGCTCATAGCTCCTCCTGCAAGTGTAAACACATAACCAGTAGTGGACTTGCTTTTATTGGGATCCCCTGCAAAATCTAAATGAACATAGCCTTTGACTGTAAATTTTGATCTTCTGTAATATAATGCAGCGTCTGAGGTTCCTCTGATGTATCCCTGAATCCTCTTTACAGTATTCCAATGCTTTCTACTAGGATTCGCCATAAATCAACTAACCACTCCTACTACTTGTGTAATGTATGGTTTTGTACAAATCATAGCAAACATCAACCTTTCCCCTGCTGATGCATACGGTACTCGAGACATCTCCTTTCTCTTTGCTTCATTGTTAGGACACATACTTGAGGATAATTTGAAATTAATAGGGAGGGGGGTAAAAACTGGCTTACTATTTTGCATGTTGAAGCGCCGCAACATCTTGTTGAAGTAGTTGTTCTGGGAAAGCCATATCTTCTTGTTATTTCTGTCTCGGTGAATCTGCATCCCTAGAATCTTGTTTGCTGGTCCTAAGTCTTTCATATCAAACTCCCTAGCCAACTGTGCCTTTAATTCTTCGATTCGACCTTTGTTGGGGCCTGCTATCAACATGTCGTCCACGTACAACAACATAATGATAAAGTCGTTATCATCCCAAACCTCTTGTAGTATGTACAATGGTCTGAATTGAGTCTGTTGTATCCAAGGCTAATGATGAAGGAATCAAATCTCTTGTACTAGCATCTCGGCACCTGTTTGAGACCGTATAAAAATTTGTTCAACCTGCAAACCAACTTCTCCTTGCCTGTTTCAGCAAAACCTTCTGGTTGGAGCATATAGATTTCTTCTTCAAGCTCTCCAAATCTCCATGAAGAAATACAGTTTTTACATCCAACTGTTCCAGATGTAAGTCAAACGTAGCACACATAGCCATGACTACTCTGATTGTTGTAAGTCATACCACCGGGAAAAATATCTCGTGGAAATCAATACCTTCTTTCTGAGAGTATCCCTTCACCACCAATCTTGCACGATACTGTTCTACTTGATCATTGCTATCCCGCTTGATCTTGTAGACCCATTTGTTACCAATGGCTTTTCTTTCAGTTGGTAATGGTACTAGTTCTCATGTCTTGTTCTTGTGTAGAGTTTCAATTTCCTTCTGCATTGCTGTCATCCACGGAGGTGCATCTAAAGCTATTTGTAGCTTCATGGAAAGTTGAGGGCTCTCCATCCTCCGTTAAAAGACAATATGCAACGTTGCTCTCCGTAACATACTCCGAGTGCCAAGCTGGCGGCCTTCTCTCATGAATTGACCGACGAACTTCTGGAGCCTCGGACTTGACTGGTTCTTGTACCTCGTGCTCTGGTGCTGCTTTAGAAGAATTTATAGTTTCTTGTACCGGATTATTTTCCACCTGTACCGTTGTAGTCTCTGAAGCCTCCTTTGATGTGCTGTCATTTCTATCTTTTCGCAGTAGTTGATCTTCTACAAAGATCACATCAATACTGATAATAACCTTGTGGGTAGTGGGATCCCATAGGCAATACCCTTTTACTCCATCAGCATACTCCAAGAATATACACCTCCTAGATTTCGGATCCAACTTCGTTCTTTCATGGGAATTGTACATCAAGTACATTGGACATCCGAACGAATGTAAAGTAGAGTAATCCGCTGGCTTACCAGTCCACATCTCCATCGGCGTTTTTAAATCAATTGCCGTTGATGGCGACTGATTTATCACATAATAGGCGGTTTTGACTGCTTTTGCCCAAAAAGAATTGGGTTGACTCGCAGTCCTCAACATAGCTCTCATTCTTTCTACAAGAGTTCTGTTCATCCGCTTTGCCACTCCATTTTGTTGCAGGTGTAAAGATTCTGGTGAACGAAATGACGACAACAACAAAGTTCTATATAGCGAGGTACGACACGTGAAGGGCCTAAGGAAGAATCTATTGTCTTTTGGACAAATAGACAATCTTGGATGCAAGACCCTTGTCAAAAATGAGGTCATGAAGATTGTCAAAGGCGCGCTTGTGGTAAAGAAGGCAGAAAAGATCGCGGCAAATCTATTCATACTTAAAGGAGAAACATTGTAGGAAGGTGATACGTGTGTCACGTCAACTAGCAAAGGAGAAGAGTCGACGATGATGTGGCATCTCAAACTTGACCATATGTCGGAATGAGGTTTGAAGATTCTCTTCGACAAAAAGCTGCTTCTTGGGCTTAAATTGGTAAATCTACCTTTTTGTGAGTATTGCGTTACAAGTAAGTAGTATAGATTGAAGTTTAGCAGATTTGGTGCAAAGAGTAAATGCATTCTAGACTTGATTCATTTTGATGTATAAGAATCATCAGAAATGTCCTTAGGAGAGCAAAGTACTTTTTGTTCTTCATTGATGATTACTCCAAGAGATGTTGGGTGTATCCAATCAAGAAGAAGTCAGATGTATTTCCAATATTTAAAGACTTCAAAGCGCAGGTGGAACTTGAATCTGGAAAAATAATGTTAGTGGTAAACCCACCTTTTGTGAGTAGCATCCATTAAGCCGCCTTGTGCACTTCTCTTAGTGGGTTTCTCCTAGTAGATTTCACTCAGTGTGTTTCTCTTAGTGGGTTTTCGATAATGGAGCACTTAAACCTACATATTGATGATAATTAATATTGGCCAACACAATGCGTATATGAACAAGTGATTTCCTTTGTTATAAAGCCTTGTGTTGATCAATACATGATATACTTGTGTGTGAGGAATCCTAGAGCCAAGTGTAATCCCAAAATTGATAGAGTTGTTTCTCCTATTACAAGAGATATTAGAATTGTTATCTCCTTGTATTTATAGAGAAGGTGTTGTAATCCTTATCTACAATAGTGAAATCCTCCTACACTTGCCCGTGGTTTTTACCCCAATTTATTCGGGGGTTTTTCACGTAAAATATTTGTGTCCAGTTTATTTTTATTTTATTTTCTCATTTCTCTTTAGTTATTAGTTGTCTACCGCCTATAAATTTACTGCCATTTCCCAACATAGGGTTCTCTCAAAAGTTAGCTGGTGAGATTTTTTTTTCATACTTATAATTTGACTACTAGTTCCTTCCACATTCGATGTGGGATAAACCCAATAATCTTCCCTCATACATCGGGCCTTTGGTCAACTGACTCTTGACCAATCTCTTTTTTTGTGGCTATTGGGCTGGAGTTATTTTAATTTGGACTCTGATACCAATGTAGAGTGCTCTTGGGCCTCTCTCAATCCCAAAAATTAGTTTATGAGGTGAGTCTTTCCTTCACACTTAAAATTTGACCATCAACTTCTTCCACATTTGATGTGGGATAAACCCAACAAAATATGTATCTGCCATTGTTAATGCCACTACTATAGACACTTTGTCGTATTGGCTGCATATCTTGTACAATATAGTATGATAGGCAAACTGCAAAACCTAATCATGGGTTAAACGTTTTGAGACCATGCTAAACGTGTCATAAATCACGACAGCCGTCATGACCAATCTAGAAATAACAAGCAGTTTCTTTCTCTGCGTGTGAAGAAAGTTGGTTACTTTGCTTGATGTTTCTTTGTAATTTGGTATACCAATCTGCAGGCAAGAGAGAAAACATACACTGTTGGTGATTTTATGACTAGAAAGGAGAATTTACATGTTGTAAAAGTCACAACAACTGTTGATGAAGGTAATTTGACCCTTGATTTCCTTTATTTTAGTTTGTCTTATATTTTGTTCATGTCTTCACCTCTTAACTTCTTGTATTAACAGCATTGGAGAATCTTGTAGAGAAAAGAATTACTGGGTTTCCTGTGATAGATGATGATTGGAGACTGGTAATTTTTAATTAATTCTCTTCAATTTTGCATTCCTTTTAAATAGCCCTTCTACTGATTGATCATTTTGAAGAATTACTGAAGATCTTGATGCCTGCAGGTTGGTGTTGTTTCCGATTATGACTTGTTAGCTCTTGACTCCATCTCAGGTAATATTATGTTGAATCTCACATTGCTTGTGTTACTTGATTTGAGCTATATATAAGTCCAGGGGTAATCCTCCTTTTTTAAGCGTTTTTTGAGAGTGTTAGGCCCATTGGATTCCCCTATGGTATTAGAGAGCCAGGCTTCTTATATGATGTTGGACATTCCAATATCCATTTGTAGTGGGAAGTCCACCCTGGGCATGAGGGAGCGTGTTGAATCCCACATCGATATTAGGTCCCCTGAATCCATTCGAAGTGGAAAGTCCACCTTGCGTGTGAGAGGGCGTGTTGAATCCTGCATCGCTTGTGTTACTTGATCCTGAGTTATATATGAAATGTAGGGCAATCCTTCTATTTCAAGGCACCTTTTGAGAGTGAGTTAGGACCATTGACTTCCTGCATGGTATCAAAATCAGGTCTTTTATTTGATGTTGGGAGTATTGAATCCCACATCGATGTTGGGCTCTCTGATATCGATTCGCAGTGGAAAGTCCACTATGCGCGTGAGGGAGCGTGTTAAATCCCACATCGATGTTGGGTCACCGATATCCGATCGAAGTGAAAAGTTCAGAAATTTATAAATTGAGAAAACATTAATCCAACAATGATTACATAATATAACAAATTGGTTTTCACTTGCATAAGAAAATGTAGAAGTGTACTATTTTGAGTATGGTATTAATGATTTCTGGCAATAGAGTCCTCAATTTTACTTGGATAAGGAAATCCATGTTATTTTACAATTCTTTTGCCTTTTTCACTCAAAGGTGAGTGTGGTTATAGGAGGTTATTTTCCAAAGAAAGGCATGAGAAAAGAAAAAAAAAGGGTCACAACAGCATATTAGGTGGCGTTTGATTAACATTTTTGCTTTTCTGTTTTTTCTCCTAATAAAATGGGAGAATTCTATTTCTGTTCTAGAGTATTCTGATAACAGAATTGCGTTTGCTAACGATAATTATTTTTAAAATACTTTTATGATTTTTCAAAACGAAAAAAAATGTGATTGATTGCTATTAAGTTTGGATCTTTTATGTGTGTGAGAGAGAGAGAAGAGAAGAGAAAAAGATGTGCAGTGGTGATTGTGGATCATCATAGGTGGTGGCAACTGGCGTGGTGTTAGTTTTCGACATTTACCCTTATAAAATATATTGAAAATAGTTTTGTGGGAGTGAATAGAAATAGTTTTGGAATTACTCCAATTTTTTTTTGAATATTTGGAAACAGAAACTGTTTACTGCACAAGTTTTTGTACATTAATCCTAAAATTCTGGAACTAAGAACAGAAATGAAGGAGCAGAAAACTATGCAAACGGGGTCTTAGTTGCATATAATGTTAACTAATTGAAAAATCCTCAAGAATGTAAAACGAAAAAAAAATCTCGTTGATATGGTTTTTAGTTTAGAACTTAATTAAAATTGTTACTTTACGTCTCTTACTTTCGGAAGCTACTTATACCTATTTGTTTCTCCTCTTGTTTGCAATCAGGTGGTGGTCAAGCTGATACAAACTTGTTTCCGGACGTGGATAGTACTTGGAAAGTAGGATACCCTTCTCCCTTGAATCTTATTTTACCAACAAAAATAATTCCATTCACTGCATCTTATTATTCATTAACAGTCTGCAACGACTTACATGAGCAGCTATGAGCCTGTTTGTTTAGTGTTTCCGCTCCTTGTTTTCTGTTCTTGCTCCCAAAATTTTAGGATGTACATAGGCTAAAGTGGGATTTCTTTGAAACTCTAGGTTTGCAAAGTGCAAAAGCCTCTGTTAATCAGTATAAAAAATACTTAAAAAAACATTATATTGATGCAACTACTATGCATAAAAGCATCATCTAGTCTGAAAACCCGTCTGAGTTTGAGTAAGCAAATCATATACTTTTTCCAATAAATTGGTGAAAAAAGTTACATTTCGAGCTACTAATTGTTACTTCAAACTATTGGTAAACGGCAGACATTCAATGAGATTCAGAAGCTGCTTGGCAAAACGAATGGAAAAGTAGTTGGCGATTTGATGACACCGGCTCCGCTTGTAGTTCGCGAAACCACAAACCTTGAGGACGCCGTGAGGTAACTCCATTTATTCTATATGCCAATTTTGTGCTCTATAAAGATAGTTGTAGCTCTTATGATTGTTAAGAGTGTGAGAACACATGTTTTTGTTTTTACAACCTTGTTATTCATGAAAAGAAATAGCAGCAGGGGATGGCCCTAGGACTGGCATATTATGTCATCGGGTCATGTCATGGTTTGACATGAACAAGATAACATGTAACACAAACATGACACAAAACTTATCGGGTTGATGCAACATGACACGATAATTTGTCATGTTACGTAATAATACAAAATTTATTGGGTTGACACGACACGACAAGATAATTTATGGTATTACACGATAACAAAAAACATTGACACGACACGATAAAATATCTTGTCACAATAATGATTTTTTTAACCCATGACATTACATATTAGAGACGTGTTCACACAATTTATAAAAAAACGAAACATAAAAAAAAATTATACAACTTCAAAAAAAACAAACCAAATAAAACAAAAAAAAATCCACCAACAGTAGAACCTAAAAATCCCATTAATTATTATCATGTCACTTGTGTCGATTATCGGGTTATCCGGTAAACCCGAAATTCAATCTGTTTCTTATCGTGTTTATCATATCTGACCCGATGACGACCTTTTATCCATAAGTTAAACACATACTCAATAATTTCGTGCCAGTTTTGTGTCGTGCTATCATGCAAATGCCCATTTGGCCATCCCTAGACACTATGGCATAAATAGATTCATATAGCCGACCCTACCACGCTGAGTTGTTATTATTGTATTATTCATGAAAAGTGTCTATGACAAAACATGATTAGAAGGCCGAATTAGTATGGTAAAATGTGGTGATATTAGTAATCTTTTGATTGCAGGTTGTTGCTTGAAACAAAGTATCGTCGACTACCGGTTGTTGATGGTGATGGCAGACTGGTAAGTCTATTTTTTTTTTTTTTTTTTTTTTTTGCAACAAAAACATAAAAGCAGAAATAGAAAACCATGTTCTAAGCCTTGGGTTTATACATACTACTAGGCTAAATGCCTTGGGTTTATATATAATGAATATTTTACGTCATTTCATAGCGTCTTTTAAGTGTTTTTTTTTGCTTTTAAACAAAAAAGTACTCAATTTTAGAAGTACTGTTTGTTTTGCCCTAAAAAATTTATTTAAAAAAAACAAGATTTTAAGTATTTTTTTGGGAAAAAAAAAATAGTTGTTTTTTGTTTTTCGGAACATCCATGAATTAGGATCTCTCCATTCACCTATTTCAATTGTTTATTAATATTTTCTGAATTAAGAGATCATTTATAGTGATAATACTAAGATAAAATTTGTACATTATCAAACATGGTTTAAATTTTTCGTTTTTGATTTTAAGTAAAAATACTATTTTTGTCATTTTTTTCTTTTTAATGTCTTAGGTTGGAATCATTACAAGGGGAAATGTTGTTAGAGCTGCTCTCCAGATTAAAAAATCTATTGAGAATGAGGGATAGCTTTTTGAGGTTGAGGTTAATAAGACGACTTCAAGAATCGGATTATTTACTGCAATTTCGAGGTAAGTAATTAATCGCCTATGTATATTCATTAGTTAGAACTTAGAACCTATAAGATATTGTTTTGTACTACGATAAAATTTATGGTAAAAAAATTTCTATTCTATCTATTATTTATCCCAAGACTTGTAGTCTAGTGGATATGTATTTAATCTCTTTTGTGGGATGCCTAAAGTTCAACTTACTCTCTCAACATATGTACCAAAAAAAGTATCTACTGTTAAATTTTACACTAGTATATAATTAAGAGAATGAATTGGTAGTATATTTGTTGTTTTCGGATGGTCATCACTTTGTAAATACAAGAAAACGTACACGTACATCAATCTCAATGTGTCACGTGGTGTATTGTTGTACTGATCCAAAATCAATTTGAGATTGACACTTGATATCAGATCTTGACAATTGAGTTGAGGCGTCATTGTTTGTAATGTGTCGTATCAGATGATGACATGGCACTATAAAGATAATATACTAGTTACGCTAAAATTTGATTGAGCATATATTGGATAATGAATTTATGAAGCTTGAAGGTTGCTTTAGCCAATTTCATCATGGATAGGAACTCCATGAATTCGAGTTGTTACTCTAGAAATCCGAGCTTGAGATCTTTAAAAGACTTATAACCGAGGTGAGGCTTCTCAATGAATTTCTTTTGTTGTGAGAGTACGAATTTGTGTAGAATTTGACAAAGTATTGGCTAAATAAGCTCAAGAATGATATAATAAAGGTATACAATATAGGGTTATTTATAGGTAAATTATTAAATTAGGGACCCTACCATCTGGACTACTGATTGCTCAAATTTAATGCCCAATTTAAATACAAAATATATTGTAGTATAGTGCTTAAGTACGGATGTCGAACTACAGTGATTGAATTGTAATTATAAATTGTTTTCTTATTTTTCGATTGAATTTAACAGAAATTGGTTTTTGGATTTTTTTAATTATATAAAATAAAAATAATTAAATTAAAATACTAAATGATAAATAACCGGGTTGAAGGCATGCATTCGTTTTTCGATTGTCCTAATGTGTTTTAGTTCTTTATTTATTTTGATTTTGCGTATAATTGTCAGACCCCACCTCGGGCACCCGTCACCCGAGACCGGGCGTGACATCGGCATCACCCTTCCTGACCAACCAACCAACCAAACACATACATATATATACATACATACTCAGACGCACGCGTACCGCTATCAATATTTTTTTTTCAAAAAATACATATACCTATTACTTATTTTCAAAAATATGGGATACACCCGTCCCAAATATATATATACAACAAAAATCTCAAAATGCTGAACCTTCCTTGGTTTGCCTCTGACCGACCCACCTCTAAAATGACGCTACCTCCCGGACTCTACCTAGTGCCAATAGTGAACCCACACCTAGTTGTGACACCTGAAACCAAATATTTTTATCGGTGTACTGTCTTCATAATAAAAAAAATATTTAATGGATCAAGTACAATTATTAAATATTACATTTTAAAATATAATATTATATAATTACATACCATATGGAAATCCAATTTCCATGTCACTACTGAAATAACTCATATATTTAAAACACTCAATCCAAATATTTTAAGTCAATCAGTGTAATAAAAGAATATATTTACTCCAACCCATTTTAAAATAATATACTAAGCCAATCAATCCAGGAAGTTCATCGTATAATAAAATACCCCACACCACTTTCTTACTAACCATATGATCGTTTTCACCTTACGATCGGGAGTTGCAACGGTATCGTAACCTATACAACTGTGCCATCTAAAGTGACTATCAGTGTTAGGGCCATTTATTATTCTCAATTGTAGGGGTACCAGCCGCAGGATTTGCACTCCTGACAGATCAATCTACCCTGCAGTACTCACCTAGCAGGTAATCCACATCTCGTAGGACATATCTGCCAGACGAGAAAAAAATTCACATCTCGTAGGTCATATCTGCTTAATAAGAAGAAAATCCACATCTCGTAGGTCATACTCGCCTAACGAGAAGAAAAACTATGACATAGTTGGACAAAAATCACCTTTAAAACTCACTTGATCCAAAAATCATTTTCCACCTTTTAGAACCAAAACCAACTTGATCCATATAAGTTGCAAAATCGTCTATTTAAATAAACACATTTTCCACAAGTTATACGAAAATAAGATTTGTAAATTTACATAGAAGACAGTACACTCATCTCGCTTTTCGCACTGCAAAAATATCACCGTCCAAAACCTACTGGGACGATGACGCCTGTGAACCTAACAACGATAGGTCTAAATTAATATTTTATTTAAAATAACCTAACATGCAATGCAGACCCTAAATTTTATATTTCCCATTCCCCAAATTTTCATTATAAAAAATTATTATTTTGTCCGTTTCATTACGTTAATATTTACTGTTCCAATTTATTTAAGATTAACGATTATAAAAATATTATTACGATAACGAAAATTACTATTACGATTGCGAAAATTTTAATGTTAATAATTTAATTTAACGAAAATAGTAATCGATTAAAATTTTACCTGTTCCGGATTTCCCGTCGGCCGAGAAGTTGGTTTTCGATTTTTGGTTTTTATTTGATTTTTTTTTCTCTTTTCTTTTCTGTTTTCTGCGCCTGGACCTTACCGCAGCGGCGACAACTCTCTTTCTCTGTTCTGGGTTCTACTCGCCTGACCTTACTGGCGCGGCGCTCTCTCTCTCTAACTCCTATTGCCGGTGACGTACATGCACATGAACGACGATTACACACCCACATATCGACGTTGAACGACCAACACACACACGATACACACACCGACGGTGAACGACCAACACACACGCGATACACACACACCCCCACCGAAACACACACACACATACTCTGTCACAAAGGGCCGAAGACACCCACTCCGCCGATGACGACCGACAACCCACACTTTCACACGATCGAACGAAACAGAGCAGAACACACACGACTAACGACACACATGCACACGCCGATTACCTCCACACACCGCAGGACGAACTGGACAGACACACATACACACACATGACGACGACTAAGCAACAATGATCACCTACACCGCAACGACACACACACACAGTCACACTGTCGGACAAACGGCGACGATACACACGCACGATCACTAGATGATCGACAATGATGACACACACACACACGCACGATCATCGGATGATCGACGACGACGACATACACCAACCCACGCGGGAGAAAAAACGACGAATATAACCCACCACCGCTGGCGACCCACGACGTAGCCAAACCTTCTCCTCTCTCTCTCTGTTTTCTGATTTCCTCTCTTTTTTAAGTGTTGGAATTGTGAAATGCATGTGTACATATATATATGCATGCTAGAAGTGGATCTTCCTCACTCTCTCTTATGCCATGTCGATTCTTCTCTCTTATTTTTTCCCCCCTATCAGCATGTGTGTGTGTGTGTGTATATATATATTAATTTTTCTCAAATTACATTAACCTCCCCTCAATTTCTTTTAGGTTATTATTTAAATCCCACAATTTAAAATGAATATTTCTAAAATTGCTAATTGACCCATAAACTTTTAATTTAAATTAGAAATGACACATTCCACCTTATTATTTTCTAAATGTTCTAAAATGAGGCTAATGAATATGCACGTGCGAAAATTAGGGTCTTACAACCCTTTTTTCCTAAAAGAAATTTCGTCCTGAAATTTTAATTACTTTGATCGAACAAGTGTGAATATTTATTTCTCATTTCGTCCTCTCGCTCCCACGTCGCCTCCTCTACCGAATGACTGAGCCAGAGCACTTTTACCAATGGAATCGTTTTTGTTCGCAACACTTAATCTTTACGACTCAAAATCTGGACTGACTCCTCAACGTATGTCAAATCTTCTTCCAACTCGATTGGTCGAGAAGTCAACGCATGCGAAGGATCTGACACATATTTCCTAAGTATCGACATGTGGAAAACGTCGTGTAATCTGGACATTTCTGGCGGTAAAGTAAATCGATAAGATGTCGCACCAACCCGTTCTAAAATTTCATACGGCCCGATATACCTTGTACTTAACTTTCCTTTCTTCCCGAACCTCATTACACCCTTCCACGGGGATATATGCAAAAATACATGATCGCCCACTTCAAATTCCAACTCCTGCCTACGCTTGTCAGCATAACTCTTTTGTCGACTCTGAACAATCTTCAATTTTTCTTGAATCACCTTCACTTTGTCTGCTATCATTTGGGTGATATCCGGCATCAATAATTTTCTTTCTGCCACTTCAGTCCAATAGACTAAAGTCCTGCATCTCCTATCATACAACGCTTCATACGGGGCCATCTTGATTGTCGAATGGTAGCTGTTATTGTAGACAAATTCCATGAACGTCAAGTGATCATCCCAGCTACCCGAAAATTCCAGAACACAACCCCTCAACATATTTTTTAACGTCTGAATCGTACGCTCTGATTGACCATCAGTCTGAGGATGAAAGACGGTACTGAATTTCAGCTTGGTACCTAAAGCAGTTTGAAGACTGGGCCAAAACTTCGAAGTAAATCTCGGATCTCTGTCCGACCCTATGGAAACCGGCTCACTATATAACTGAACAATCTCGTCAATATACAATTGGACATACTTATCCAGAGAGTACGTCGTCTTTACGACCAGAAAATGAGCAGATTTAGTAAGCCTATCAATGATTACCCAGATGGAATTATACCCCTTTTGAATACGGGGTAATTCCGAAATGAAATCCATCGTGATATGCTCTCATTTCCACTCTGGAGTAGGTAGAGGCTGCAGGCACCCACCTGGACGTTGGTGCTCGATCTTTGACTTGCTGACAAACGAGACACCTAGTAACAAATTCAGCAATTTCTCATTTCATTCCATTCCACCAATAGTATTCTCGCAGATCCCGATACATTTTGGTACATCCTGGGTGCATCGCGTATGCTGTGCTGTGCGCTTCCTCTAAGATATCCTTCTTCAGATTGGCATCATCAAGCGCACACAGTCTATTTCCAACCATCAAAGCTTCGTCATTATCCTTGATACGATAGTCAGCTCGGTGACCATTATTTACTTAATCTCTGATCTTTCTCAATTGGGCATCCGATTTCTGCGCTTTTATAATACGGTCGATCAATGTCGGTCTCAAAGTCAAAATCGCAAACAACGCTGTCATTTGACTAACTGCCAACTAGACTCGCAAAGATCTCAACTCGGCATACAGATTAGTATAAACAACTTGAATATGCGCCACCGAACCCGCCGATTTTCGACTCAGCGCATCCGCTGCAACATTGGCCTTTCTGGGATGATAGTGGATAGTACAATCATAGTCCTTGATCAACTCTATCTAATGTCTCTGTCTCAGATTTAGTTCTTTCTGAGTAAATAAATATTTTAAACTCTGGTGGTCGGTGTATATCTCACAAGTCTTGCCATACAGGTAATGTCTCTAGATCTTCAAGGCAAACACAATTGCCGCCAATTCCAAATCATGTGTCGGGTAATTATGCTCATAATTCTTTAATTGCCGAGAGGCGTATGCAATCACGTGACCATGCTGCATCAGTACACACCCTTGCCCTTGGTGTGAAGTATCACTGTAGATCACAAAACCACCACATTCAGTCGAAAGAGAAAGTATTGGCGCAAATATCAGTCTATTTTTCAGTTCCTGAAAACTCTGCTCACATTTGTCAGTCCACTAGAATTTGGACTCCTTGTGGGTCAATCGGGTCAACGGGACAGCTATAACAGAGAATCCTTACACAAACCTACGATAATAACCCGTCAATCCCAAAAAGTTTCGAACTTCGGTCACACTTTTCAGCCTCTCCTATTGCACCACGACTTCGACTTTTTTTGGATCCACTTGAATACCATCCCCCGAGATAACATACCCCCAAAACACGACTCTATCCAACAAAAACTCGCATTTACTGAATTTCGCATACAACTGCTTCTCTCGCAAGGTCTGCAACACAATCTTGAGATGCTCTGCATGCTCTTCTTTATTTTGAGAATAGATCAGTATATCATTAATGAACACGATAATAAACTGATCTAGATAGGGTTGGTAGATCCGATTCATCAAATCCATAAAGGCAACAGGGACATTCGTCAACCCAAATGGCATAACTAAGAATTCATAATACTCATACCTCGTACGAATCGCCGTCTTCGCCACGTCACTGTCTCTTACTCTCAACTGATGATATCCCGATCGAAGATCTATTTTGAAAAACACCCTGACCTTCTGCAGTTGGTCGAACAGATCATCAATTCTAGGCAACGAGTATTTATTACGAACCGTCACCGTATTCAACTGCCGGTAATCAATACACATCCTTAACGTGTCATCCTTCTTATTTACGAATAACACCGGGGCTCCCCACGGAGAAATACTAGGTCTGATAAACCCACGGTCTAACAAATCTTGCAACTTAGTCTTCAATTCCTTCGGCTCGGTAGGCGCCATACGATAGGGTGGGATTAATATCGGAGCAGTTCCTGGAAGCAATTCGATAGTGAATTCCATCTTCCTATCCACTGGTAAACCTGACAATTCTTCTGGAAACACATCGGGAAAATCTCTAACCACTGGAATATCCTCCACCTGAACTTCATTCTGTCTGGTGTCAATTATATGCGCGAGGTATCTCTGACATCCATTCTTTAGTAACTTCCTAGCCTCCAAGATTGAAATCAAACTGACAGGGGTAATGATTCTGTCCCCCGAGAATACCAACTCTGGCTCGCCTGAGACTCGAAAGATAACTTTCTTTTTAAAACAATCCACCGTGGCATGATAACCGGATAAGAAATCCATACCCAGTATCACATCAAAATCGTGAATACTCAGGGGTAGTAGATCTACTAATAACTCTCTATTACCAATCCGAAGCGGACTGTCTTTATACGCACTATCTAACAATACTGACTCACCTATCGAAGTAGAGATAATGATATTATATAACAGGGAAGTAGGAAATTTGCCTATATGCATCATGAAGGTTGCCAAAACAAATGAATGAGTAGAATCAGGATTAATAAGTACACGTGCATCTCTATCATATAAAGATATGATACCTATAACCACATCCGGAGTAGCCTGGGCATCCTGTCGGGTAGTAGCAAATACACGGCCTCACGTCGGAGGTCTACCAGCATATCCTCTACCACGCCCCTAAGCAGTGCTAGGGCCAGCATTACCCACACTGCTCGCAAAAGGTGTAGATGTGACAACAAAATTTGGACAATTCGTAGATATATGACCCGGCTCATGACAAGAAAGCATATTGGTCCTCCCATGGGACAGTCCCTGGCGAAATGATCCGGTGCCCCACACTGATAGCATACAAATGCCTCGGCTCGACTAAATAGCTGATTCTTCTCTTATTCTCGCTGGCCGACACTTGGTCCAGATATACTCTGCTGTCACCCGGAGTATGATTGCCGTGAACCTCGGCTCCTAACAGATTGGTTAATCGATGGGGCCCGAGCAATTAGCGGTCGAGATACCACTCCCCGAGAAGTACCACCTGGATATCTACTAGGTGATTCGAATCTACTTTTTTTATATTGTTCGTAACTCTTGGCGGCTTTCTGAACATCCCTTTGCACTAACTTTTCCATATTCACCAATTCAACGTAACTCTTAATTTGTCTACTCGTAAGCTTGAAACGAATTTCTAAATTGAGCCCTTTTTGGAATCGTCTGCATTTCGCCTCTTCTACTTTTACCAAATCAGGGACAAAACGAGACAAGGCATCGAATTTAACTTCGTACTGCTGGACGGTCATCTTTCCCTGCTTCAAAACAATAAACTCTTCCTCCATTTGGAACCTATAGGATTCAGGAAAATATTTCTCATTGAACACCGCAACAAATCGGTCCCAAGTAATTCCCTCGCCTGGAACTCGGTTATCGTCAGTAATCCCCATGGCCTCAAATACATGCCCCACGCCTCTCAACCAGTTCTCGGCATCAGTTGGACCCGCAGTTCTTGTGAAAAAATGAGGATCCAACTCTTTAAATTTTTTCAGAAGTACTGCCTAGGAAGTAACTGTGTCAGTTTGGGCTATTTGGCATTCCATCATTTTTGTTTGCTGCTTTGTCAGCTGTGCAGCAGCCTGCAGAATTCTCTCAACGACATCTAAGCTTTCTTGCGTCCTGTCTCTCTGCCTCTGGGGTCCAACACTCCCAGAGCTCTCATTTTCACGCTCCATTGTCACTATCTGAAATAAAATTTAATAAACTGCTGGGCCAACCAGAAAAACAATAGTATTTAATTTAATAACATAACTACCACTCGCGTATCGAAACCACCTGTTGACATCCTATCTCAAGGTCCACCACTGGCTCGACAAACTGACATGTCTACCTCCTGAATTTCAAAATCTTGAATTTTGAAATCCCATCATTTACCAAATCTCTTGTTTGGATAACAACAAGAAATTTGAAGAACTGAACAAAAGCCATGAAAAAACAACTGCAATCAACGAAAACCAAAAGCCAAGAAGAAATGCAATCTGAATCAAAAACCCTAAATCGAGAAATTCGCAATCAACGATTTTAAATATGAATAAAAAAACTCAATATATGTCACAATGTGTTTGATTTAGGGTTTTTGATCCCAGAACCGAAGCATGCATAGATGAACTAGAGGACGACGCAATCGCGAAGAATGAGATAAAGCTTGAATCTTTCATCCTCAGCCCTAATCCGAAGGAGAAGGAGACGGCGAAGGAGAATTCATGCGACGGTGACAACGACGAAACCCTGCGACGGTAACGAAGAAGAAGCTTTGCGACGGCGAACAGTGGACGACAAAAAAAAAGCAGACGACGAACGAAGACGATTAAGAAGAAGAAGAGGACGACGAAGAAAAGGACGACGGCGACACAAATCGGCGGTGAATGGAAGGGCGCCTCAGGAGCAAAGGTTGTGTCGCGAAGATGAGAAAAGAGGGCGATGATCGATGAACGAAGAAGCGACGATGAGCAACGATGAGCAAGAAGGATTTGTCAAATTCTGCCTGTTTCAAAGGGATTTCAAAATCCCTTCTTTTGCCACTTTTTTAAGTTTAAAGGATTTTACAATTCCCTTCCTCCTAAAACCCAAATAAGGAATTTATCAAAAGAAAATTTTAAAATCCCCTAAACAAATTAAATCCTCCCTATAAATCACTTACCCAAACACAACCTTAGGGAATCGTTACCCACTTCACAAGCGGGTCGGATCACAATTTTGTTCCATTTTGTCTTCTTTAGCTATTTTTTTAACCCTTATTCAGCATTTCTTTATTTCAAGTTTTTACCTACAATAACAATAAATGATATTATCTCTAATTAGAATTTGATAAAAAGATTAACGAAATTATAAATTTAAAGTTGAATTTTACTATAAAAATGAGACCGATCAACTACACTACGTGATTGTATAGATGGACTTACGAAAATCCTAATCTAGCAAAAGACACACGACATTGATACATAATACCTGAACTGAAAGCTTCTTAGAAAAAGAGTCGAATAGGGATAACATCGCAAATTGTCACGGACACGTGGTTGAGACACATTTTAGTATCGTTGCCATAATAATTTTTTTTTAAAAAATACCATAAAAGATATTTCTTCACACTTTTTTATTGACTATTAAACAAAAAAAAAAAAAAAAAAGATGTTGGTCTCAAATTTGGTCGAGGTCGACAAGCAAATGGCAATGTGACGAATGGGGTTACGTCAGCAAGAGATGGACCTTTCTCGGAATGAGAGGTGGGGAAAGCAAGTCAGCATAAATTTCGTCTTCTCAATCATACAAACTAGGATTATTGTACACTTTGTACCCTTGAAGTTTAACAACTATCTCATTTTGGTCCTTATAGTTTTAATTTGAGCACATCAAATCCTAAAGTTCTTTTAATTATCCCATTTTAGTCCGAATGATTATCCGCGTTATAATTTTGATGGTGAACAGTCATGTTCATCACAATTGACTCAGTGAAAGATATCTCTAGTTTGTTTGTTTTTTTTTTCCTTTCGATTCTCTCTAATACTCAGAAATAGACACATATAAATGTGTATGTGTTAGGCGTTTGGGGGTGGGTGGAGAGGTTAAATGAATTGAGTTGTTCACGAACAACTTGAGCTCGGTTCAAAACAATTTGTTAAGCTTGTTTATTTATTAAATGAGTCGAGTTTGAGAAATCGAACTTTTGTTCTTCAATATTCAATAAGTTCGTGAACAAATTATATAAATAATATACAATTTTTTAATAAATATTCTACTATATTTTACTTTGAAAATATATAATTATTTTTTCGAGTTAGAGCTCGAGCTCGAGCTCGATTCGAGTTTGTTTAATCATGCTTGAGCTCATATATATTTACACGAGTCGAGTTTGAACATGGTATGTTGAGTTGACCTTGAGCTCGAGTTCTGTTTGTTTAAAAATTAAAATAATTACACAAGCCTGCACATCTACTACTTGTTCAATTAGACTGATTTATACTCCTAGGGGGGCTGAGCGGGAGGATTTGTAAAAAATTTGTGGATCAGAGTGCAAAAAGAGAGGAGGTTGAAAGTGCTTATTAAATCTCTTAAAAACACTTACGTACATGACTTATGACTGTTTATAGGGAAAAATTTTAATGGGTTTAACGACTTGGATCAAAGCAAGATGATTAGAAAATTTTAAGGTGTTGTGTTTTAAATTTTAAAATTATAAGGACTAAAGTGAGATAATAGTCAATCTTTCAGGGTAAAAAGTATAAAAAAAAACCCCTAGAAATAACAAACTACTTTTGGTCAAAATCCGAAAGAAGCTTCCAAATTCGTTTTTTATAAAAAAAAAAATTCATATGACCTACTTTATTTTACCATTTTTTTTTATGCAATACGGTGTGTCCGGATTGTTTTTATTGATAATTTTAAAGACACTCTTCAACATCAATCAAATGCATTTATGATTAAATTTAATATTTAGTTTTTAAAGTGCTCTCCAAAAAAATCAAATTTAATTGACCAAGAAAATAAACACATTCTTTTACAAACCGGACTAATCCTTCTTGCGTACTTTATTTTATCATGTGAATTTATATAACAAAGGGGGTCAAAATGATATTTAATAAAAGAGAAAATTCATATGATCAACGTCTCAAATAGAGGAGTATCAGTAATACAATAATAACAATTAAATCTTTATCCCATTTAAATATGTTTAGTTATATGAATCCGTTCCACCAGAGTACAAGTAATAATTTCTTTAATTTTGAATTAATAAATAGGACTTTGAAATGCGGTGTATATGCGGGTGAGTTTCCCAGTATTGCACAGTCGGTGTGAGAATCAATTGAGTTTTATGTTGGATAGACATTTGTCAGTGTTTTACAATAAAACAGTGTGTATTTTTGCCTAGCAATCTCCTCTACTATTGTAAGCGTGAGAAAACTTGTTTGATAAGTTTTTTTTATAAATCTCGGTCAAATCCCATTAACTCTCCCATGACTCGCAAGACTGAAGGATTTATGCTTGTTAAATCAACTGTTTGATTTATTATCCTTATACATTAGAAATCGATAACCACCCCCCGAAAAATGTGTCAAGGTATGAGTTGTGGATATGCATGCTCAATCTTTGGCAATACCAAGATTGAGTAATCTTGTGTAGTCCGCAGTTAGGGATATGCATGCTCAATTTTCAACAATAACAACGGTGAACAATCTTGTATAGCCCTTAGATGAATCCTTAAGCAAATCATTGTTGTGGTCAATATTTGAGATCTCGAGGTCACATATGACCTCCGTTCCCAATTTAATCTAAGTGGTTCCCGAACAATATCCTAGGGTCTCTATGAGTTTTGCGCCGATTCACTTGTGAATTGTTCCACACATGTTCTCATCGGCAACTTTCCAAAATATCACTCATCAATAATATTAATATATATATATATATATATATATATAATTTTATTATTCAATCTTTTTTCCACCTCTTGATTCGAAGATTGTTACTCTACTATATACACACCCACATCCCATCACACTTCCCACAAAAAACTCTCTCTAACTCTCCCACTCCAAAATTTTAAATCAGAATTACCTGAACAGAGAAGAAATGGGTAAGCAGCTTCATGTTGTCTTCTTCCCGTTCATGGCGCACGGCCACATGATTCCGATACTTGCTTCCCCGAGGAGAATTTTCTTTGATATTTGACAAGTCAATATGTATGACTTTTGAATAACTTTCAAATGTTGATTATTATAATCTTTTAAACCTCAATTTTCTTGTACTATATATTCAAATCATACTTCCACACAACCTCTCATCTCGTCATCCACCACACAAGAAATTTCTCTCTCTCTCTTTTGTTAATTCAAAGGAGAAATGAGTAAGCAGCTTCATGTTGTCTTCTTCCCGTTCATGGCGCAAGGCCACATGATTCCGACGCTGGACATGGCCAAGCTTTTCTCCTCCAGGGGTGTCAAAACCACCATCATCACCACCCCTCTCAACGCCCCTGTTTTCTCCAAATCAATCCAGAGGTCCAACCAATTGGGTCTCGAAATCAGCTTAAAAATCTTTGATTTTCCGGCGGTTGCCGCCGGCTTGCCGGAAGGTTGCGAGAGCGCTGACCAACTCACCTCCGCGGACATGATGCCAAAATTCCACGTCGCCACGGCGTTGCTCCGGGAGCCGCTGGAGCGGCTGCTGAGTGACCAGCGCCCGGATTGTTTAATCGCCGGCATGTTTTTCCCTTGGACGACGGAGTCGGCGGCGAAATTCGGCATTCCAAGGTTGCTTTTCCACGGGACCAGTTTCTTCGCGCTCTGCGCCGGGGAGTCTTTGAGGACGCACAAGCCTTTCAGGCAAGTCACGTCGGATTCCGAACCCTTTGTCCTGCCGGAGCTCCCGCACGAGATAAAGCTGACGAGAACGGAGGTGTCTCCGGTTGAGCTGCACGATACCGAAACGGCCATATCCGGATTCTTCAAACAAGTGAGGGAGTCGGAGAAAACTTGTTATGGCATTATCGCAAACACCTTCTATGCACTCGAACCAGATTACGCCGATCACTACAGAAACGCCCTGGGGAGAACGGCGTGGCACGTCGGACCTCTCTCTCTCTGCAACAGAGGAATCGAAGACAAAGCAGAGAGAGGAAAAAAAGCTTCCATCGACGAGCACGAATGTCTTCAATGGCTTGATTCAAAGAAACCCAAATCCGTCCTCTACGTCTGTTTCGGAAGCATGGCCAAAGTCGCCGATTCCCAACTGTACGAAATCGCTGCCGGTCTTGAATCCTCCGGCCAACAGTTCATCTGGGTGGTGAGAAAATCAAAAGACGAAGAAGAACAGAAGGAAGAGACATGGCTGCCCCATGGATTCGAGGAGAGAACTCAGGGGAAGGGCCTGATCGTCAGAGGGTGGGCCCCCCAGATGTTGATTCTCGACCACGAAGCAATCGGCGGATTCGTGACTCACTGCGGCTGGAACTCCACGCTGGAGGGAGTCTGCGCCGGACTTCCGATGGTGACTTGGCCGGCGTTCGCAGAGCAATTCTACAACGAGAAGCTGGTGACGGATGTTCTGAAGATCGGGGTTTCCGTCGGAGTTAAAGAGTGGAAAGCAGGGCCGAGGGAGGGGGTGAAGAGGGAGGCGATCGAGAAGGCGGTGAGGAGCGTAATGGAGGGAGAAGAAGCGGAGGAAATGAGGCGGAGAGCGGCGGCGCTGAAGGAGGCGGCCATGGAAGCGGTTGAAGAAGGTGGCTCTTCCTACTCTGATTTGACTTCTCTCATTGAAGAGTTGAGCTCCCGCCAAAAGATTAATGGAAAATAATTTTCCATATAGATATTATTTTTATTTATTTATTTTTAAAATTGTATTGTATGATTTTTATTTTTATTTTTAAAAACTAAAATAAATTGATGAGGGAGAATCCAAGTTGAATTCACGTCATTGACACGTGTCCACTAAACATATGCCGAGAAGTTACAAAGTCTATGACACCGAGCGACGTTGCTACTTTGTTATGGCATTACGAAGACAATATACTACTTTGTTAAAATTTGATCGATTAAATATTAGATAATGGATTTTTGAAGCTTGAAGGTTGTTCATAGTCAATTTTTATCATTGACAGAATCTCCAGATATTTAAGAAGTTTTTGAGCTAGAGATATTTAAAAAAAACTTTTATTATCTAAGTGGGATTTTTCAGTAAATCTCGTTTGGTATGAGATTACGAATTTGGGTAAAATTTGACAAAATAATGCTAAATAAGCTCAAGAATTATATACTACATGTATAAAATGTAGTTTTATTTATAGGTGAATTATCAAATTAGGGTTACGCTCCCATCTGGACCAATTATATGTACACAACATGATGGTATAGATGGATTTACTAAAATCCTAATCTGACGAGGAGAGGCATGATGGTGATATGGAATGGCTAAACTAGAAATATCTAGAAAAAAGTTGATCGCAGATGACATGGCAAATTGTCACTGTGACACGTGATTACTGTAAGATCCTGATTTTTAATATACGCATAATTGGAGTTGCATTTGAATACACTTGAAAATAATGGGGTAGATGGTGTTATTTATCATTTAATTTAAATATCTTGGGGGTCAATTAGAAATTTTAAGTATATTAAAATCTTGAATTGTACTTAAATAATTTCAAATTCTTAATTAGGAGGAGATTTATGTAATTACAATTAAATTAATATATATATATATATATATATATATATATATATATATATATATATATATATATATATGATAGAGATCAAAATCAAAGAGAAAACGTTGGAGAGAGAGAGGTAAAGGAGGTATGGAGATCAAAATCAAAGAGAAAACGTTGGAGAGAGAGAGGTAAAGGAGGTATGGGGCTTGGCCTCTTTTCAACACACATACACACACATATATATATATATATACACACACATAATCATTTATATATATATATATATATATATATATATATATATATATATATATTCACATTCTCGGGAAGGATCGAGAAGCAATCAAAGAAGAAAAACAGAGGAGAGAGAGGACGTTGTTTCGGCAGTGGGTTTTCGGTCGGTCCGTCAGTTCGTCAACGGTAGGAGTTGCGTTGTGGGGTATGTTGCGTTGACAGTTCTGTTTGTCCGGTGGTCGGTGATTGTTGCAGTTGTCGACGGAGTGTGTGACTGTGTGTGTTTTATATGGGTTTCGTTTGTGCGTATTGTGTATGTTGTGGTATGTGTGTTTGAGCGTTGGCTGTGTGTGTGTTGCTGCTGCTGCGGTGTGTGTGTGTGTGTGTGCAGGCGATGGTAGTCGTCGGAGTTGGCCGGAGAGTTAGAGAGAGAGACGGTGGGTTCAACTTTGTATGTGTTGATCGGTGTGGGTATTTGATAGGGCTGGCAAAACAGGTATTTACACGATGACACGACACGAGACCGACACAAAATTAGCAGGTCTAGGTTTTGCTTATCAGGTATCGGGTCGTTATCGTGTCAGACCCGATAACCTGATAAGAAATAGTGCAGGTTATCAGGTTGACCTGATAACCCAATAGGTTACACGATAAGACACGATAAGAATTTCGTGTATTCAGGTTACACGATAACCTGTGACCCAATAGATTACCCGTTAATTTAATAAATTATTTTTACACCCCCCAAATTATCAAATATTACAAATTAGTACTTAATATATATAATAATTTGTTAAGATGGTTTTAAATTAACAGGTTAACAGGTCGTTAACGTGTAATGGGTTAACGTGTAATGGGTAGATTAATGTATAATAGAAATCTATCAGGTCTTATCGTGTCGTGTGTACCTGATAGGTTTCGAGTCATCGTGTGACACGAAAAATTATCGTGTCATGTCGTGTCGACACGATAATTTTCGTGTCGTGTTCGTGTTTGGGTCTTATCGTGTTTCGTGTTATCGTGTAATGACCTGTTACCTGTTTTGCCAGCCCTAGTATTTGATCAGGTTATGTGTGTTCGTTCAGTCATCGGTTGTGGGGGTGTTGTCGTCAGTTAGTTTAGTTTGGCCGGCGGTGAGTGGAAGTTAGAGAGAGAGGTTTGTCGTCGGTGGCGGTGGTGCCGTGTATGTGTGAGTGTGGTGGGTTTGGTCAGTGAGTCGGTCGTTTGGTCCGGTGGTGGGAGCAGGTGATCGGCGGTGAGAGGTTGTCGTTGGCAGTAGAGTCGGCAACTGAAAACAAAACAGAGAAGGAAACAGAAAACGGGAGGAAGAAGCGCAGAAAAGAAGAAGAAAAAAAAAGAAAAAAAAAAAAACCGCAAACCACCCCAAATAAAAATCAAAACTCAATCTTGCGACCAACGGAAAAGTCGGAAGAGGTAGAATTTCGAATTTCTTTAATATATATATGTAATTGTCTAAATGTGAAATACGTGTTATTATTATCGGTGAAATTAGTGTTATTCCTTCGCATGAATAAATTCGATATAATAAACTGTAACGGAGCAATATTAGTTAAATAGTAGTATTTTATAATAAAACTCGGGGAATAGAAAATTACGAAAATTAGGGTTGCATGGCATGATTAAGTTATTTTTACATAAAATATTAATTTAGGCCATGTCACTATTAGGTTCGCAGGCACCGGAGAAGCGGTAGAGAATAGGCGGTCAAAGTCTTCGAAAACGGATAATCAGGTGAGTGAGTGTACTGTCTTCTTGCCAAATTATATATATATATATATATATATATATATATATGATGGAAAATGATGGTATTTAAATTAGATGATTTCAAAATGATATGGATCAAGCAGATTTTTGGAGTGAGTTGGTAAAACGATCTTTTTGGGGAATTGTGTTGGTTTCTGAAAAAGAAGGATTTAAAATAATTTTCGTTGGATTTTGGGTGAGTTGGCGGAAATGTATTTTTGTTAAAATATGGTGGTTTTAAAAGAAAGTTGAAAAATGAGTTTTGTTAAATTTGGTGGTTTTAAAAGATGATAGAAAATATTTGGTTTTCTAAAAATATAAAAGGGAAAAATGGTTTTGTTAAAATTAGACGGTTTTCAATCAAAAGTAAAAAAATATGATTTTCAGATTTAAAAGTTGGTTTTGAGAAAAAGGAAATGGACGTCGGTGATTTTGACGGTATTGATGAGGTGGTGATTTATATTATGTTCTGTCCGGAGGGTGGTCCGGCAGATGGATAGTGATTTGTAGTTTGATGATGTTGTTATTATTTTGTCGATGCTATTGATTTTATCTGCTTTGGCAGAGCGTTGATGTTTTCTATTGAGTTGTTGTTGTTGAGATGGAGATGAGTTGTTGTTGTTGAGGTGGGGATGAGTTGTTATTGTGGTGAGTTGGAGATTGGTGGTGGATATTTACCCGCTTGGCATAGTCTAGCGGAGCGGTGTTTCACCCGTCTGGCATAGTCCAGCGGAGCATTGTTTCACCCGTCTGACATAGTTTAGCAGAGCGTTGTTTCGCCCATCTGGCACAGTCCAGCGGAGTGTTGTTATATCCCGCTAGGAAAGCATATCCTACGGGATACGGTACCGTTGCAACTCCCGATCGTGAGGTTAAAACGATCAAATGGCTAGCCAAGGTGTGGTGTGGTGTGAGGTGGTGTCGTATGCGGTGTTTTGTCGTATTTGGTGTTTTGTCATATATGGTGATGTGGTGTGTTATTATATCGTCTTGGTGTTTTATCATATTATTTTATGCTGATGGTTTAGATAGATTTCATATATTTGATATATATATTGATGATGATTCTGAATGGTAAGAAGAAATAGTTTTCTCGTGGTATATGATTTTTATACTATTGTTCAAAATGTGTTTGTTTATATGCGTTAAGCTTGATCTATATAAATGTTGTATTATTTAGAATATATTATTATCTTAAAAATATTTTTATTAAGAAGGCAGTACACTTGCATGTGAAATGGCTAGGAGTCGGTCCCCTACTAGCATTAGGTAGAGCTATGTGATGGAGTTATATGAGAGTTTTGAGATGAGCTGTCAGAGACGAACTTATAAAAGGTTCATGAATAAATACATTTTGTGAGGAAAAATTGATGGTACGGGTGTGTCCCTATATTAGAGGATTGTATATCTAAATGTATGTATATTGTCATTCATTAATTGATAGGATGTTAGTGATGACATGTTGTCGTCACGCCGGCCCCGGGGTGACGGGTGTCCGGGATGGGGTGTGACAGTTACACACATTTTAGCCCCGTCCTCATAATAATAATTTTTTTTTTTTAAATACCATAAAAGATATTTCTTCCATCTTTCTTATTAACTCTATTAAACAAATAGAAATGATTTTTTTTTTCTTTATTTTATGTCTTCTAATCAAAGCGACCCTTATTTCTCTTTGAATAACAACTCATTACTCCATATCCTACTAAATTCATACTTTAATAATAGGAAAAATCGGTGATTAGTTTTATTTTTAAGGTCTAATCTGCGATTAATTCTTTCTTATTATTAGGTTTTGATTTAAACCCTTAAGTTGGATTTTACTTGTATTTTAATCCCGCATTGTAGGGATTATATGAACATTACAGAAATTGTAGAGATACCTTAGTGAGTAAATTCAGTTTTATAGTGAATATTAGTTACATGTAGCGAATTTTAGTTACAATTTCATAATTTATTTATTAATTTTTAATTTTTTTTTTTACATATATTTGTGTATTTTTTGTTATATATACTTGATGAGGTATTTTTGGGCACCTCTGAGTCAGCACTTGGGATCCAACTATGTGTCAACCCTTGCAATGACAGAGACGCATTTCGAAATCTACAACGCTATGCTGAAGCATACACCGACTACGGCTCCTCCTTGGAATTTTATTTGCACCCAGGGAGATGCGATGAGCCCTGTAGAGACGTGCCGCTCTGAGCTCTGCGACATGTCTTCGGTGATCAGTTCAGGGACTTAGTCGTTCACCTTGACCGACTCCTATTTTTCACCTTGTTTCTTCTCCAAGACTCCACGGATCTCCGCGCTCCTCCACCAGCTCACCGTTGCAGGCTTGACAAAGGCCCGCGGGCTTCGCCAAATGGGCCCAAAATCCCAAGCCCAATGATTATCTCCTAAACGCCCCGGATTATTGGCTAAACACAGAGTTTCGACTAATTAATTGTGTTTAGGCCCGACTAATCATCTCCAACGCCTATATGTATCGAGGGCTATGTAAGCCTGAGGTACGTTTGAATACACTGACATTACACGCGAGTTCATTTGCGTACTTGCTATATTCCATACCTTTTCTCTTTGAGCACTGATTACCATGCCGGAGGGGTTTCATCGGGATAAACCTAGGTCTGAGCCTTCTGCAGATATACTCTCTGAGGAGCAAGACTCTAGACACAGCAGGTCAATCCTCCTAGGACCCAACACAGTTCACCCGAAGAATTTTCAACCGATGACTCCACTTCAGCAAGAGGACTTACCAGTCATCCGACTGGACCATACTCGAGGTGTGTACCAGTTTTATGTACCAATAGTACTTATATAATATTAGTTACATGTTACAATTACATATATTTGTGTAATATTTGTGACATTTAACAAATATTTGATACAAAAATTAGTTTAATTTTAATTACATGTATTTATGTACATTTAGTTATCTGTAACTAATTACATGTATTTTGTGTGATTTGTGTTACATCTAACAAAATTTTACATACAAAAGATATTCAACATCACCATTGAAGAACCTCCAAAATAGTTTCTGATGTGAGTAAAGATCGACCTCAACCATGTGTCTACCACCTGGATCATGGTTGCCAAGTCACCAATGTCACGTCATCAAATGGCCTAATGAGCCCGGTGAATAGGCAACCCAAATGCCTCATCGGGTCGGTAAAAACGAAGCACCATATCAATCGCCAGGCCATTATCTCTAAGATTCTCCCCTAATACTCCCAAAGCAGGTCAGCGTATCTATCCCGACCTGTACGTCGGTCCCAGGCTGACCTGCCATTCCTTATAGGTTTGGCCCATGGGCTTTTCCATCAACGTACAAAGGGTCCAAGCCTAGGCCCATGACTCTAATCCTCCTCACGCTCTCCACGTGCTAGATTGATTAGGGGTAAACCGAGCTTAAGACCCTGATTTTTTTGGATGCTAATGACATCTTCGCCTATATAAGGAAGGCTTCGCCAAGCCATTAAACAGGTTGAAAACCTTGAGGTAATAGCTTTATTCTATCCAAGTGACCTCTTTTCATTCCCCCCGAGCTCTTACTCTCGCGCCAAAGAGGACACGCCGGGAACACCACGACCCATCTTGTGTGCAGGTACTGACCCGAAGATCAGGCTGGACATCGCCCTAACAGCTTGGACATGTGCAGGATGAAGCTCCAGGAAGATTGAAGGCCCCAGCCCAGCCGAAGGCACTCTCCAAACCAGTTCTAGCTTTCCGTGTAAGGATTGACCGGACCATAATGGTGGTTGGTTAAATTTCTGACATCAACAGTTTCGACAGAAGTAAAAGGAAGAAAAAAAAAATATAAAACTAAGAAAAGAACCTGATGCCTACTGCTCAAAAAGAAAAAAAAACAAAAAAAAAAGCTACTATTATATTTTGTTTAAGATAATAAGTGCCCCACAATGAGAAAAAGGTAAAAAATATATATCCTCTCCAAAATTGGATTTTTTCCTTGCTCACCCGATTCCCTTCCATTGATCTCCTTTTTCTTGCCTTTATTGACCGAAAGCCTACTTGAATCGGCTTAAATGTCCATTAAAATAGACCAAAATAGGCCATGTGTAACGGTTGAATCATGTCTCCTCCAATTAGTAACGATACCCTTAATTAAGTAGCGTTTGGACAAGAGATTTGACAAATTTCGAAATCCCATCATTTACCAAATCTCTTGTTTGGATAACAAGAAATCTGAAGAACTAAACAAAAGCCAAGAAAAAACCAACTGCAATCAATGAAAGCCAAAAGCCAAGAAGAACTGCAATCAACGATTTTCAATCTGAATCAAAAACCCTAAATAGAGAAATCTGCAATCAACGATATTCAATCTGAATAAAAAAAACCCATATATGTCACGATGTGTTTGATTTAGGGTTTTTGATCCCAGAACCGAAGCATGCCATAGATGAACCATAGGACGACGTGATCGCGAAGAAAGAGATAAAACTTGAACCCTTCATCCTCAGCCCTAATATGAAGGAGAAGGAGACGGCGAAGGATTAGTTGTGCGACGACAACGACGCCAAAACCCTATGACAGCAACGAATAAGCCTTGCGACGGCGACGATGAACAGTGGACGACAAAGAAAAAACAGATGACGAACACAGACGATTAAGAAGAAGAAGACGACGACGGCGTAGATCGACGGCGAAGGGAAGGGCGCCTCAGGAGCGAAAGTTGTGTCTTGAAGATGAGAGAAGCGGGCGACGATCAATGAACGAAGAAGCGACGATGAGCAAGAAGGATTTGTCAAATTCTGTTTGTTTCAAAAGGATTTCAAAATCCCTTCTTTTGTCACTTTTTTAAGTTTAAAGGATTTTATAATTCTCTCCCTCCTAAAACTCAAATAAAGAATTTATCAAAAGAAAATTTTAAAATCCTCTAAACAAATGAAATCCTCCCTATAAATCCCTTACCCAAACATAACCTTAGGGAATCGTTACCCACTTCGCAAGCGGGTTGGATCACGAGTTTGTTCCATTTTGTCTTCTTTAGCTATTTTTTTTAGAGAAATTCCCCCAAATGTCCTATCCCATAAAAACACCACTTTATGGAATCCTGTAACAGTGATTTTTTTATACATGAGATGGGACTTAGAAAATGATTTTTGAAATCTTGGGACCTCTAAAAAAGTTTCCCTTTTTTCTAACCCTTATTCGACATTTCTTTATTTCAAGTTTTTACCTACAATAACAATAACTCATATTATTTCTAATTAGAATTTGATAAAAAAATTAATGAAATTATAAATTTAAAGTTAATTTTTACCATAAAAATGAGACCGATCAACTACACAACGTAATTGTTTATATGAATTTACGAGAATCCTAATCTGGCGAGACACACACAATATTGATACAGAATACCTGAATCGAAAGCTTTTAGAAAAAAAGTCGAATATGGATGACATGACAAATTGTCACGGACATGTGGTTAATACGCATTTTGGCTCCGTTATCATAATAATTTTTTATTTTTTTTTTATCTTTTTAAATACCATAAAAGATATTTCTTCACACCTTTTTATTGACTATTAAACAAATAGAAAGAAAAAAAGATATGGCTCTCAAACTTGGTCGAGGTCGACACGCAAATGGCAACGCGACGAATGAGGTTACGTCAGCAAGAGATGTACCTTTGTCGGAACGCACATGAGAGAAGAGAGGTAAGCAAGTAAGCGTAAATTTCGTCTTCTCAATCATACAAACTAGGATTATTGTACACTTTGTACCCTTGAAGTTTAACAATTATCTCATTGTGGTCCTTATAGTTTTAATTTGAACACATCAAATCCTAAAGTTCTTTTAATTATCTCATTTTAGTCTGAATCATTATCCTTTTTTTCTTCTTCATGTTTTCCTATCCACTCTAATGCTCAGAAATAGACACATATACATGTGTATGTGTCGGGTGTATGGGGTGGGTGGAGGGGTTAAATGAATTGAGTTGTTCGCGAATAACTTAAGTTTGGTTCAAAAAAGTTTGTTAAGCTTGTTTATTTATTAAATGAGCCGAGTTCGGGGTCAAACTTTTGTCTTCAATATTCAATCCGGCCGAATTTTGTTCGCTAACAACTCGAATATGGGCTTGAATAAGTTTG
This sequence comes from Eucommia ulmoides, assembly GCA_016647705.1. Taxonomy (NCBI): domain Eukaryota; kingdom Viridiplantae; phylum Streptophyta; class Magnoliopsida; order Garryales; family Eucommiaceae; genus Eucommia; species Eucommia ulmoides. The sequence continues at coordinate 3,005,968 of CM028341.1, forward strand.
TGAACAAATTAAATAAATAATATATAATATTTTATTTTATTTTATAAATATTCAATTATATTTTACTTTGAAAATATATAATTATTTTTTTGAGTTAGAGCTCGAGCTCGAGCTCGATTCGAGTTCGTTTATGTTTTTAATCATACATATATATATTTACACGAGTCGAGTTTGAACATGGTATGTTGAGCTCGCCTCGAGCTTGAGTTATGTTAGTTTAAAAATTAAAATAATTAAACAAGCTTGCACATCTATTACTTATTCAGTTAGACTGACTTATATGCCTAGGGGGCAGAGCGGGAGGATTTGTAGAAAATTGTGAATTAGAGTGGAAAAAAAATAGGAGGTTGAACGTACTCATTAAATCTCTTAAAAACAGTTACATGCATGATCTATGACTGTTTGCAGGAAAAAATTGTAACGGGTTTAATGACTTGGATCAAAGCAAGATGATTAGAAAATTTTAAGGTGTGTTTTAAATTAAAATTATAAGGACTAAAGTGAGATAATAGTCAATCTTTTAGGATAAAAAGTATAAAAAAAAAAAAACTAGAAAGAACACACCACTTTTGGTCAAAATATCGGGAATTGCCCTTTTTACATCATGACCATCGCAATGACGTATTTGACCGTTAAGTTGTGAAAATTCATTTGACCTACTTTATTTTATCTTGTTTATTTTTTTAATTATAGGGTAATGTGTGAACGTGTTGCACATCTGCGTGATATATTCATGACTAAATTTAAGATTTAATTTTTAAAATATTTTTAAAAACAATTGAATCCGATTAATAAAGAAAAGATTAACCCTCTTGTGTACTTATTTTATCATATAAATTTATATAATAAAGGGTCCGAATGATATTTAATAAAAGAGAGAATTTCTACTGTCAACATCTCAAATAGAAGAATATAAGTAATACAATAACAACTAAGCATTGGTCTCACTTAAGTAGGATTGGTAACATGAATCCATTCTACCGGAATATAAGTAATACTTTCTTTAATTTTTGAAACGTGTGACTTTAAAGTCTTTAATTAGTAAATAAGACTTTAGATTGCGGTCTCTTTAACCTTAAATTCCTGAAAAAGATACATATATATATGCAGGTGAGTTTCTCAGCATTCAATTGAGTTTTATGTCTGATAAAAATTTTTGCAGAGTTTTACAATAAACAATGTGTATTTTTTGCTTGGAAGTCTCCTTTAATATTGTAGGCATGATCAGATTTGTTTGGTAAGTTTTTCTATATATCTTGATCAAATCCCATTAACTCTCCCAACATTCGCAGAATTGAGTGATTTATGCCTATTAAATCAACTATTTGATTTGTGATCCTTATGCACTAGAAATCGATAACCACCCCTGAAAAATGGGTTAAGGTTTGAGCTGTGGATATGCATGCTCAGTCTTTGGGATTATCGAGGGTGAGCAATCTCGTGTAGCCTTGAATGAATCCTCAAGTAAATCACTGTTGTGGTCAGTATTTGAGATCTCGAGGTCACGTATGACCTTGATTCTCAATTTCATCTCAATGATTCCCAAGCAGTACCCTCGGATCTCTATGATTTTTGCTCCGATTCGCTCGTGAATTGTTCCATGCGTGTTCTTATCCACAAGTTCCCAAAATATCACTCATCAATAATATATATATACACATATACATACATATATATAAATTTCTTATTCAATCTTCTTTCCACCTCTTGATTCAAAGTTTGGTACTCTACTATATATGCATCCACATTCCATCACACTTCCCACAAAAAACTCTCTCCTCTCTCTTTAACTCTCTCTCTCAAACTCTCCGACTATTCAAAATTTTAAATCAGAATTACCTGAACAGAGAAGAAATGGGTAAGCAGCTTCATGTTGTCTTCTTCCCATTCATGGCGCAAGGCCACATGATTCCGACGCTGGACATGGCCAAGCTCTTCTCCTCCAGGGGTGTCAAAACCACCATCATCACCACCCCTCTCAACGCCCCTGTTTTCTCCAAATCAATCCAGAGGTCCAACCAATTGGGTCTCGAAATCAGCTTAAAAATCTTTGATTTTCCGGCGGTTGCCGCGGGCTTGCCGGAAGGTTGCGAGAGCGCTGACCAAATCACCTCCGAGGACATGATTCCAAAATTCTTCGTCGCCACGGCGTTGCTCCGGGAGCCGCTGGAGCAGCTGCTAAGTGACCACCGCCCGGATTGTTTAGTCGCCGACATGTTCTTCCCTTGGACGACGGAGTCGGCGGCGAAATTCGGCATTCCGAGATTGCTTTTCCACGGGATCAGTTTCTTCGCGCTCTGCGCCGGGGAGTCTTTGAGGACGCACAAGCCTTTCCGGCAAGTCACGTCGGATTCCGAACCCTTTGTCCTGCCAGAGCTCCCGCACGAGATAAAGCTGACGAGAACGGAAGTGGCGCCGTTTGACCTGTACGATACCCAAACGGCCATATCCGGAGTCTTGAAACAAGTGAGGGAGTCGGAGAAAACTTGTTATGGCATTATCGCAAACACCTTCTATGCACTCGAACCCGATTACGCCGATCACTACAGAAACGCCATGGGGAGAACGGCGTGGCACGTCGGACCGCTCTCTCTCTGCAACAGAGGAATCGAAGACAAAGCAGAGAGAGGAAAAAAAGCTTCCATCGACGGACACGAATGTCTTCAATGGCTTGATTCAAAGAAACCCAAATCCGTCCTCTACGTCTGTTTCGGAAGCATGGCCAAATTCGCCGATTCCCAACTGTACGAAATCGCCGCCGGTCTTGAATCCTCCGGCCAACAGTTCATCTGGGTGGTGAGAAAATCAAAAGACGAAGAAGAACAGAAGGAAGAGACATGGCTGCCCCATGGATTCGAGGAGAGAACTCAGGGGAAGGGCCTGATCGTCAGAGGGTGGGCCCCCCAGATGTTGATTCTCGACCACGAAGCAATCGGCGGATTCGTGACTCACTGCGGCTGGAACTCCACGCTGGAGGGAGTCTGCGCCGGACTACCGATGGTGACTTGGCCGGCGTTCGCAGAACAATTCTACAACGAGAAGCTGGTGACGGATGTTCTGAAGATCGGGGTTTCCGTCGGAGCTAAAGAGTGGAACAGAGGGCCGAGGGAGGGGGTGAAGAGGGAGGCGATCGAGAAGGCGGTGAGGAGCGTAATGGAGGGAGAAGAAGTGGAGGAAATGAGGAGGAGAGCGGCGGCGCTGAAGGAGGCGGCCATGGAAGCGGTTGAAGAAGGTGGTTCTTCCTACTCTGCTTTGACTTCTCTCATTGAAGAGTTGAGCTCCCGCCAAAAGATTAATGGAAAATAATTTTCCATATAGATATTATTTTTATTTATTTATTTATTTTTAAATTTATATTTAAAATTGTATTGTATGATTTTTTTTTCAAAAAAATAAAATAAAATAAACCGATGAGGGAGAATCTGAGTTGAATTCACATCATCGACACATGTCCCCACTAAGCATATGCCATGCACGAGAAGTTAGGGTTTAGGACATCGAGCGACGTTGCTACCTCCGAGTAAGGGATACTTACTCGACCAATACGTCCCCCAAGCGAGAGTCCTCCCTTCATCACTCTTGAAAGTGGGCCATCGGCCTAGAACCTGTATCCCGATCAGGGCCCGGAATCCCAACATTTACCTTTGTCGTGTTTCCTGCTCGGGGACAGTTATAACGTCCCCTACTTGTTAAGGAAAAACCTGATGCGAACCTCACCAAGAATTAGTGAGACCCGAAACTAATTTATGTTGCCTTTGCTAGGATCGATCTAAAATCTGGATTTATAATGAAAAGAAAGAAAGGAAGAACACAAAAATACAGAATGTTTGATAGAAACCTTGACCCAACGTTTATGAATGAAACGCGAACCAAAGATATAAAATAACAAACCTCGACCCAAAGATTATAATGGAATCATGAACCGAATTTATAGAGTTTGAACGCCACAAGAAATTCTTGATAAGTTCAAAGAAAAGTTCTATGAAGAACTCAAGAGAAAACTCTCTCAATCTGATATATTATTCAAGTAATG